>CM057003.1:33954116-35156022 GCA_029891345.1 Dryococelus australis
TCAAAGCCACATGGTCGACATTTATGAACGTGTTAGTTTTTAAATGACAAGCATTATTATATTAATAAAATACTTTTACCAATTTGAATTTAATCAAACGGCAATACAAATTGGTTAGGGGAAGTATAAAATCCTCTCAAAGCACTTGTTCATACTAAACAGTGTTCTAACCTAAAATGCAATGCATGCTGTTTATGATAGTCGCGTTGGCAGAACAGCAGTTCGATGTTGGCACACGGAGATTGGTTGTGCGCAGCTAGCGACATCGCTCTACCTCATCTCTAGTCTACATTATTGTTTAGTATTTAGCAATATTCCACATGTTTGTGAATACTCGAGCTGGCGTCTGTAGTTCACTGACTACTGATAAGTATGAAGACATTTCTCTTCTGACAATATTCCACCTGATTCAGGCTCGTCACTATGGAGTGTTTATTAACTGGCGGAGAGCTATACAGGACGTGACATACGCAGTATGGCCCAATGAAAAAAAAAACAATCCAAACTAACATGTCATTAAAAATAAACATTAAAACTAGTCTCCGGAAGATACCACGGATTTCTTAGCTCTCTGGTTAAAGCTTTTTGAGGTGAACCAAGTTGCGAACTCTCTTCGCGAAGATCGGGCGTTCCTCCACATTGGTGGCAGAATTACGTAAACGTAAAAATCCATGTGGCCTATGAGAGGAGTGTTTGAGCCTCACAACCGCTTACTTATTCACAGTCGTGGTGGACTTGTCATAAGCCGTGCAGCCGGCACTTCTCGCCGTCACATACTCAGAAACGGCAGATGTGCTGATACTGTAGTTTCCCTCATCACTGCCATCGGCGAGGCCACAGGGAATTTTCTTGAACCTCGTGACCGGGCTGTCTGTATTCACATGGAGATAGGCAGGGCTACTGCTGTTTGCTCTTATGCTCTCAGCTCCTACACACACACACACACACACACACAAGCGAGATGTTGGCCAACACAAAACCAACCATCTACAGTCTATTCGCGGTTTATTCATGCAATTTTTTTAAACAAAACCTTTCAAAAATAATCCCAGTAGTAGGAAAATGAGCATTAAATTTTTTAACGATATTTTCATTACATATTTTAATAATAACATTTTTAACAGTTTTAGTTACATTTTTTGTAATAATTTTTTAAATAAATTTTTTAACAATTTTAAAATAAATTTTTAGCAACAATTTTTTTATAAATTGTTTAACGAATTTTTATTACATTTTTAGTGATACATTTTTTTTCATAATTTCTTAAGACTTTTTTGGCAATTTTTAAAATTGCTTTTAATTTTTTTGGAAGGGGGTGGGTCAGATATCGCTGGAGTCAAGGTCACGGGTCAAAGGTCAAGGTCATAAGGGTCCAATATGGCGGACAGTGACGTAACAACATGGCGGCCGAGTGGCTCCTGCGCCCCACGTCCTTGTGCGTCAATGCTCATTTCCGTATTATAGGCTAATCATGGTAAAGTGAGCACTTTTTGAGGCCCTTCAAATAGGCATTAACCACACACACACACACACACATATATATATATATATATATATATATATATATATATATATATATATATATAAAGAATTTGTGGCAGCTTCAGAAGTTAGCTTTTAGGAGTGTTTGAATGTGTACGCTTTGTTTATAGGTCTCGTAGAAATGTTTATATTAAAAAGTGGCGGAAAGATTTAAATTGGTTACAAAGAAAATTTTAGCAGGGCCTTAAGTGCTCACTTTACCTCGAATAGACTATAATCACCTCATATATGACGTGTTTGGATGTTTCCTAAATATGTCATGTATCACACACTATTTATACTTCTGTTAACATAAAGGTATCTAATTTTTAGTTAAATTGAACTGTTATTTATATTTTATATATAAATTATAATATTTAATTTACTTTGAAAATGAATAATAACTGGGCTAAAGTAGGTGTGTTGGCAATGCCTAGTAAGAAATAGTTCTTGTGCAAAATATTATCATACTGAGTGCGCACGAATGAGGTGAGTTGTCCCTCTGGTGTAATTTTGTAGACTCGGTTAAGCGTCGTTTGCGCTATGCGGAGGAATATCCTGGAAGTAGAACTTCAGCAGGGGCTTCAGAAAAGTTGTAAGAAACCGCGAATAGACTGTAGTTTGGGAAATCCGATTTTTGCGAAAATATTTCACGACTAGTTGTATTTCATAACACTTTGGCTCAGATTCTTTATCTTGATTCGATGATTGACGTGTTACGCCCTCTAGGTGTTTGCTCGCGAATCACAGACGCGCACTTCAGGAGAAACCTAATTCTGATTCGCGGCAGTAGAGTAATAAAACGTTTTCTCACAAAGACACGTGATGAATAAGCCAAAGAATACTGTTGATTTCCCTCCTCCTACACTGTTAAAACTTTCCGTATTTTACGAACATTTTTACGAAAATGCACACTAAATATACGGAAACGAAATCAGTAATGACAGAAAAACGGATTAAAGTGCGTAAATACGAAATACGGAAAATCTCCGTATTTTCTATAACTTCAGGTTTCGGGCACGAACAATGCCGAGTCTACACGAAACATTCTTCTCCACTGTAACCAGAAAATTATAGTTTCTGCGGCAGTTAAGGTTAACCACGTCTCTTTCAAATATGAAAAAGTAGTTACAGGCGTATGCATGGCAACACTTAAAATACACTAACTTTAACAGAAACTTAATAAAAAAAATAGTTGCTTATGTGACTAATACACAAACTCAAAAGTTATACTAGTTCACCACCTGAGTTATACTAGTTCACCATCTGAGTTATACTAGTTTACCATCTGAGCATTGTAGGTAATTGGTCAGGATCATGAACTTGCAACTTTTTTGACTCGGGTTCAAATCTTGCTAAAGTATAAAAAATCTTAACGTTTTTAAATATCTTTTTGATACACAGTAGAACACCCACATAACTGAAATTAAAATAAAATAGATATAAAAAAATATTTAAACTAGAAGTACAGAAAACTAACTAGGGAATTAACGGAGAGGTTCTGTGAATTTTACGGAAAGTCCGTTTTTGAAAATCAGTGTGTCCGTAATTTTACAGAGAGTTTACGTACACCTCTGGATAAATTTTTACCAGCACTTTTCCGTAAAAGTAAGGCTTTTTTTTTATAGTGTAGGGTAATGAAACCTAACATGTGCAGAAATCTTTTCGCGAAATTCGGGTGTACCTAACTGTAGTGATGATTTCCCTTCGTTTGTAGTGGCAATGGTGACTAGATTCTTCTCTGCAAACGGGCGTTAGTGTTCTTATAGTATGGGCAAGCCCTTGCTGTGGCTCTTGTATGAACGCACCAGCACACATCCAAGACTAGCGAGGTCACGGGAGCGAAGCGCCGCCGAGGCAATCAATACACGATCCGCAGGAGCTGTTTGTAAACAAATGGAGTACTGTAATTTATATACCACCAAGTATATAAGGTAGCCAAGGAGGTAAGCTCGGGTCTCACTACATCCAGCTGACTACGTGGCAACATGGACCAGTAGATGAGGTTTAGTCCTCCGTAACCTTCGGCAACACAAAGGTAAAGACGTTCCAGCTGTTAGGAGAAGGTCTCTTAGATCGATGCGTGGCTTGCTTTATTAGATAATGTATTAATACTTGCAGGAAGAGAGTAACTTAAAGTAACGCCCCCCCCCCTCCTTTTTTTCTCCTGTGCAGTTTAAGATATTTACGTAAAATGTAAAGTGTTTTATAATTAGGGATAGAAAAATTTCGCGATTTCAGTGACCTGTATGCTAGATTCCACAATACTGCGTATAGTCGAACCTTAGATGTTTGTTCATTGGCTCTTGCCCCAGTGTTACCCCACATTTGACAATGTGGGATTCGCTTCTTAATCCCTAGCAAGCAAGTCGGTTATTAGCACGGAGTCGTACAGGGCGTGTCTAATAAACTCTGATCCAATTGTATACGTGACGACAATGTACACGCGTTTGAAATCTATCTTGTCTTGAAATAAATGCGCGAATTTTTCCTATCCCTATTTATAATTTATAATATAGCAGGATGTATATATAATGGTTTTAATTACATGACGTAGTGAAAAAATAGTGTACTCTCCATCAGAAGTACGTTTCCCCACATAGCTTGTGTGACAGTCATATGGGTGTGTGGTCCAGACAGACGTCCAGCAGCGTGCCTGACACACGTGGTTGTCGATGTAGGTGATACATGTGTGAGGAAGGTCACAAGTGCCGGGCACGTATGTCGTCAGGTCACGGCTGCCCTACATATCTCCACGTGACGTCACTTGTGCTAGCTAGAGCTCGTGCTAGCCTCACGCCACAGCACGTCTGCGTCGCTCGGGGGCCGCGGTGGCTGAGTGGTTAGACTACTACCCCTCCTCCCACCAAGGCGAACCGGGTTCGATCCCTGGCGGGGTTACTCCCGGTTTCTCGCATGTGGGAATCGTGCCGGACTATGCCGCTGGTCGGCGGGTTTTCTCAAGGATCTTCGCGATTCGCCCGCTCTTACATTCCACCGTTGCTCCATACTCACGCCGCTTTACCCTCATCGGCTCTGAAGACCTCACAACACGGGCGGATTCGGGGGCGTAGCACTTGGCCTGGCTTCTCCCCCTTCAACATCATTCCGACACTGAAAACAAACTTCGCATGGATGTAATTCTCTTTGTTCATCAATGCTTGTCAAAATATTATTGTCCATTCACGATTACTTCCTGGTTTTCTGAAGCACTGTTGACGTTCTTCTTCCAGGATATTCCTCCGCCTCGTGCAAACAAAGGCTGGACGATTCTAGAAATTTACGTAAGTGGGACAACGCACCGCTTTATTGCTCACTCAGTGTAGTAATGTTTTGCATAGGATATATTTATTACTAGGCATTGCCAACACACCTGTTTACTCACTGTTTATATTCATATTGATTATGAATGAAATTATATAATTGATAAATATAATGTAAATTAAATAAAGTACCAAACACGTCATACATGGCGTGATTTTTCAAAGTTTTGTTTAAATAAATTTGAAGTTGCCGTAAATAGACTGGAGAAAGATCTTCAGAAAATAAACAGTAAAAATCGTAAATAATAACATTTTAATAACAGCTCAAATGAGCAATGCAGATTTTAGGCTTATTACCAGTTAAAAATGAAATTATATTTGATCGGTTAAGTTCAGCAATGATCAATTAAGATGTCTACCTTGAACTATAATGGAAATAAAAACTCCTTCGTTATTCATAAAATTTGGTTATGAATCAACTTACTAATTCCATGCAGTTTCAGATCATTGGAACATATTTATGACTGTTAATCTGTCTTCCTCATAAAATATAATTTTGAAATAAGGAAGTATCCTCTATACGCTGAGAGAAAAGTTAACAATCAAATGTTAAGTCTTCTGGCTCAAGTCTTCCTGAATGCTCGTAAGTACCACAAACATCTGTCTTGTACTATCGTAATCCTGTCGTTATTCTATCTTTTCTGTCTTTATGTTGTTGGTGTGTTTTACAACAATAAATGTTTTATAGTTGTGATATTTTCAGTGTATTGTATGTTATTTGGTTGCATTGTGTATACATTTATAATTCGTTTGTTGTATGGTTATTTGTTTAAATTTATATGATTTGCATTTTATTGCAAAGTTTCACTAAGCATGTTAACTGTTTGTTGTTGTAATGAACGCGTATGTGTTTAGTGTATCTGTTGTCAGTCTGCATCATTCATTCCAGTATCTCTCATTCCATTTTCATGCATGTTTCTCGTTAATCTTCCACTTAACTCCAAACCTAAGTGGGGCTTTCTGTCAGGAGTTCCTTTACAGTTGGTTCTTACTTATCATTTCATTCAATATTAATTTTTATCATAAAATAGTTCACATGTTAAATTACATCATATTTCGATCCCCTACTTAAATAACTATGATTACTGTATTTCAATTGAGTGTATTAATGCATCACAAATTAAGTTTGAGAAGTTAAATCAACACACTTAAAACACTTAAAACTGTTCATAAGTTTTACAGTTAATCTGTGCAATTTATACTACATGGAGAACAATATTTATTTCTGAAGAAGTGCGGAAATGGTGAAGGTAACCAGGCACAGGTTTTTATTTGCTTGGAATTTTTTTGGAACATTTAAAGAGACCACGAAATGGTGACTTCTGTAATAAGACTGAATGAAAGAGGAGTGATTTGCTACTAGTGTCTTGCCAAGCCAAATGATTTGAGGATGAAGAGGATGTCCTGCAGTCCTGGAGGATACTGTCCACTCCTGATGACGACTAGATGGACCAATGTTGCTGTCCAATTTTTATAAATTATGGTTTGGTGAGCCCAAGACTTCGATGGCAGCCAGATCTTCATGACTTCGTGTCTACATTATGTCAAGTGAGGCGTATATTACCTTTAAAGTTAAACATGGACCGAATTCACGTAATGAAATAGAAGTTTCAAATTTCTCCAGGCAGTGATTCATCAAAGTGGCTAAATCTCAGAGGTCCTGATCATTATTTGATATAAAATTCAAAATCTCACAATCAAGTGTTTGCGTTGTTTTATAAGACTAAATTACTAGTCGTTGGCATATATGAAAACATTTACTTTCATGGAACATTTAAATGAGCTAGACATTATTCTACGTGTTTTGTTGTTGTGTTATCATTTTGTATGTAGGGAACATCCGTAATTTGTTTTCTAGGTAGTCATCATATTCATATTATCATATTTTCATATGTTGATAACAGATAGTATTTTGTTCTTCTATTGATTATTCATTTTAAGATGGAATGTTAGTTTTAACCTGTTGTCATGTGTAGTGCTAGAATTGTCTATTTATTAAAGTTGAAAACTGGATTTTTTAATCGTGCTTTCCGTAGGTAGAGCCTATCGTGAGGTTGAATTATTACATGAATATTGATACAAGTTACTGCAGTCGTGGTCGTAGGAAACGTGATAGTTTAAGCTGATAATTCTGAAGATAAATATGTTTTTTTTTAATACTTTTTCTTGACTAGAACTACCAAGTAGATGTTCTCAAATATACATGTGAAGAGGGCCCATATCTCTAGATCCATCTTTAGATTCTCTCATAAATAATTCTGTACGAAACACTGCGTCGGGAAACTATCAACTTGGTGGACAGCCAGGCAGTAATGAACTCTGTTCAGTGGAGTATATAAGTCAAATGTGTGTGTGCACCAGTAGGACAACAGTAAAAGGGAAAGTAGAGACCAACAGAAATGTCATTGCTATCGTGGAGGACATAACTGATACGATTCTAGCTCGTCTTGACTGCTAGTGGAAAGTGTTAAAACAAGCTGGAAGTGAGTAGCGTATATTCACAACTGCACGACCACCAATTGTGTTGGTATCTGTATTCCCACTCACAACTGTACTACTGTTCCACACAACACAGGACACACTTACTATAGGCTACTGTACAACACTCCTGGCCGATTCTCTGACAATGTAATGACGAGTTGGAAGTGTGCCAATCAAGTGTGCTTTCACACGTACAATAATATGCCATCCATGCTGATCATTTGCGTAACTTACACTATGAGTGCTGCTGACATAATATTGCGTTGCCAGGAACACCCGACTTATTTTTGACGAAAATATTTCCGCGCATGTTACGTTTCAACCCCCTACGGGTATATTGACAGTTTTATTTTGCTTGCTGATCGCGTGTCTTTGTCAGAAAACATTTTCACACTCGACTGGCCAATAAGAATCAGGTGACTCGTGCGTGTAATGTACGTCTGAGATTCGTGAACAGACACACAATACGCGTAACACGTAGATCATACGATTAAGAAAGTGTATCCGAGCTAAAGTGCTGTGAAATACAACTGGTCATTAAATCGTTTCCCTATACATTGCATATAACTAGCAGCTAGAACATTTTGCAAATTAATTTCACGATAAGCTACACTTGAAACACTCTTGTATTTCTGTTAACATTTGCACGGTGAGGTGAGCTCTGAACCAATAACAGACTTGCAAGGAAACAAACCCCAAATCTGATGCTTCCAGGTCTGGGGTAAAACTAGCTACACACTGGAGCGGCAGCCAATCAGCACAAAGCTGAGGCTGGAAAATACATAGGACCATGGAGTCTAGCCTACAGGTCGTTCAAAACGCGAAATTTTCCTGTCACTGGTTATAAATACGGACACCCGATTTTCGGGAAACGATTTCACGACCAGTTGTATTTCATAACACTTCAGCTCAGATTCACTTTCGTGGTTGGATGGTTTCCTTGTAACACGAATCACAGAGGCACAGTATTGAAGCTACCTAATTGTGATTGGCCAGTCAAGTAGGAGAAGATATTCCCGCAAAAATACGCTACCAATAAGCAAAAGAAACTGTTGGTATGCCCATAAGGTATTGAAATCTAGCACGTGCGGAAATCTTTTCGCAAAATTCGGGTGCCCCTAATTATAACAAAGTAACAAACTTAGACATTTTTGTTACGTAGTCTCCGCCGAATAGCTTACTGTTTCTGATAGCAAAATACGTGATGTGTCGACTTGTGTACAGTACGCATCATAACATTTCTTGTATGCGACACCTGAAACCTTAAATTAACCCGTTGGTATTTCGTCATGTGTAGAGACCCGAGAAGTTTGCAGGTTAATTTCTAGACAAGTTGGAATTCACACACACACATGTACGTTCATGTTACGTTTGTAATTGGTCGACGTGTTGTTTGTGACACCTCCTGGAGATAAATGAGCCAAAAACAAACATGCAATAAATGGTGAGCCCAACCACAGCCTTTTACTACCATAACAATCAACCAATAAACAGTTGATATCTGTATGAGAGTATATAAGACTGCGAAGTCTAGCCTACAGGTCACTGAACTCGCGAATTTCTCGGGTTTCTAGTCATGAGTTTACTCGTCCACGTCTGACGTGTTGTAGAATAAGTGAGATCATGGTCGCTGCTGTACAACTCCAGAAGCTACCACCAATAGGGATAGCCATTTCCCTGGGCAGTGCTATTGGTTACTGCTGACACACCGACTGACTATTTTATAATTAATTGGTTGCTTCTTGCGACATGGTGGATATACTAACACCCTTCCCACAGTTTCCAGTGTTAGTTGTTATAAAAAATTAGCAAGTAAATCTCACGCCTAAAACTTCTTCTGGTGCAACACGTGAAACTAAAAACTAACGTGTACGTTAACCTTTTCAGACCTACTTTAACTTACTGTTTCAGGTGATGCAAACAAATAATTTTATAATGCGAACTGTACTTAAGTCAACGCAACACGTGTTCCATTGCCAAAACCAATAACCAGTAAGCTATATGTCCGTCTCCAGTTGTATGAACCAGTAAAGAACCAGGCAAGTAAGACTGTTTGCGAATTATTTACTCACAGGTAAGATCATTACCCACTGAACTTCGCAGTGCACAATACAGACCAAAAATTACCTACACGTGCGTTACGTACACAAACGTGTACTCTGGGTCTGAACGGGATAAGTAGATGTCAAAGTATTGATAACCGTCGAGATCGTGGTTGCAACATGTGATGTGCACAGTGGAGCTGTCAACTCGTGATGGCAATTCAGAGGGCATTCGCAGAGGACAGACATCTGTGTGGCACATCTCAAGTGCGAGTTGGCGGGAGATGCAACTACGTCTAGCGGGACGCTGGGAGGGGGAGGGGGAAGGATACACAGGAGTTCCCACGGAGACCACAGAGACTGCTCTGTGGAGCACAAAGATCCCCCTTCACCCGGGTGTCCTTGGGGAGTCTGCCATAGGCCACTCTGCTATGACTACGTCAGGCCACGACATGATGTCCTTCGCTCCTCCTTCTGCAGCAGGGACTCTCGTCTCCCAGGGGAGTTGTTAGAAATAACTCTGCTCATCTGTGGGGTCGCGGTGGTGTGGTGGCCAGACCACTCCCCCTCCTTCCATCCAGGTGAACCGGGTTCGAGTCTCGGCGGGGTCGCTCCCAGATTTCCGCGTGAGGGAATCGTGCGGGACGAAGCTGCTGATCGGCGCATTTTCTCGGGGATTTCCCATTTTCCCCGCCTTTGCATTCCGGCGTTTTCTCCATACTCACCTGTCTTCGCCCTCATCGGTTCTCAAGACCTGATATTAAGAGCCGCTCAGACCTCTCCACTCAGAATAACTCTTCTCACCTCTCCTCACCAGCAGGACAATCTCACGGTCGTAACAACCCTCTTATTCCCGTATAAGTTTATGGTTTCTGATGCTGCAAATAAAAAAAATTATGTGTGCAGTACTTGAGCTGGCAGAAACTTGTTTTGTTATCACAGCCAATAAACTGTTGGCTTTGTTTTCGCTGATCAGTGGTATGAACCAGTCGTAACGCGGTGCAGTACCATGGTTTACGAACCAGTTACTCGCAGGAAACATCATTGGGAACTGTACCTCTCAGAGTATAGTACCGGTAAAACATAACATTCCTTCGCAACCTGTTGACAGTTCACTACAATGGCTGCGAAAGGGATAACCAGTAAGATAAACTCCACTCCTAAGCCGTCTGTACTCTCCTGCCTCAGCTATCTGCTGCCTCAGCTATCTGCTGCCTCACTGGAAAATCAGGGATCTACATGAAGTTATTTTAAAATAAAGTTCGTATGTTTTATTAAAATTGTTTAGAAAAAGACTATCGGTTGTTATTTAAAATGGAATGTTAATTGCAGGGAGCGAAGAAATAACGAGAAGGTTGATATCGGCTAGAAAGAAATATGATCAGTTATTCACAAGACAACTGGGTTACGTGAAAAAGGCTTGGGAGGAAGTTATTTATTAACAAACAAAATAACGTGTGAATTCCGCAAGCCTGTAGTTTTCAACTTTGTCGCATAAGTGCTGTTAAAAGCCGTTCGAAACCGCCCACCCGAATTTCCTAAACCCTAATTCCCCAAATTAGCCATTTCGGACACGGCTTTAGCAAACAATCCATTGCAGTTCATTTTGAAGCAAGGAATCCATTCGCTGTTAAACAGGTTATGTTCACACCATACATTTCTGCGCGCTTTATCTCGTCTGTGTATAAACAAGTCGTCTCGTTAGCCTCGGCGTTGATAAGAGACTGGATGCTGGTGACACACTTCGTCTCCTGTCTGACCAGCAAGACAGTTCAAAATTGCAAAGTTCCCGGTGGAATCCTGAACATCTAAAGAACCGAATTAGCTTTTGTTTGTGGGAGTTGACGTAAGTTAGACAGTAGCGCTCCAAGCATGACCTTTTAATAGGTATCGGCCACCCGGAGGGGAGGTTCGGAGAGGCCACAGGGAACTTTGTCTGACCGCAAGAGATCAAGTTTGACCATCTCCAGTAGGTCAGCACCTTACCTCGCCTCACGTCTCCCCATCATCAGCATCTGACGTCACAGGTCACGTGAACCTATCAAAGGCTGTATCGTCGACAGCACGGTCAACTTGGACAAATCAGACAGACGCGTCTGCTCAGTTGTGGCAGGGCCTTAACTCGGCACGAAATATTTTTTCGAAAATGTACATCTCTATTAGTATAGCTCCGAAAAAAAATTTTGATCAATAATCCATTGACACTTTGAGGTCAGCAGACATAGAAGAGAGTTACATATAGCCACGACTTCAGGACCTCTGTGTGTCACTCACTGCCCCTAGTTCTAGTGCAGGCCAACATGACAATGGACACGCTTACTGTACTCTACAACGTTCATTATTGGCTGGTTATCAGGCATTATGCCACAGAGTTGGTTTTGTCCCAATCAACTGCCTTTACTTGTGTAAGATGTTTTAGAGTCACACCTGTCCTTTTGCGGAGATGTGACAAGAATATGTTTGTAGTCAGGAAAGTTATCGTTATTGAGCTGTAGCGTTCTTGTAAGATCCTGTTAAACAAAAGGCAGTACAATGACTGCGTGAAAATGCTAGTTTTCTTTTCATTGACAAAGAAATTTTCAAAATATTTTTGCACGAGCTACACTCGAGAGTGGTTTTTAAAGTGTTAAAAATTGTATATTTATCTGCAACCGAAAGGGTTGAATGAAACAAACGGGGAAAAAAATTCATAAATTCAATATGGCGGAGCATGTCGACGCAGAAAACTCGAGTATACAGAGGTGAAACAGCCGCTTGTTACTCGAATTCCAGCCACACACGCCGTCGAAATGGTGTCATTGGCCAGCGACATTTCGGAACGCTTTTCTCCAATCAGCAGCCATCAACTTCCTTGCCAGCCGGCAGCTCCACCAATAGCAAACCTTTCTTGTGGCATGCGGTAGTCAAGTCGGACATATTGTTTGTTCTCGCAACCCCTCTTAACTAAGCAGTTGAGGTTAGATGTAGGTAGTTGGGCCTATGGTTGAAATAAATCAACTGCCTATGGAGCACTGCACTCGACTATACAATGTGAAGAACTCATAAAAAAGAAGTACAGACACCATAAGAACTGTCAGAAAAGTGCGATTTATGCAGTACCTGAAAGAAAATGTATATATTTTGAAACATTATAACATATTTTATTAAAATATACTTTTTAAATGTAAAAAATAATCGATTAATATAGTGCATATTTTTAACATAATTTAAGCGCTCTTCTATTCTGGATGCTTCAGAAAGCAGAATTTGCAAGAAAGTCTTCATAATGGAATATCGTTATAATGTTTACTATGATCATGTGTAATGAAATTGTAGTAATAATGTAGGAAATCATTTTTATAATTATTTTTATGTGCATCCAGTTGTCACAAACATTTATCGATGAAACTGACGTAAATAAAGTTCATTATAAAATTGATATGATGCATTATTACTATGATTTTACTACACATGATCACAGTAAATATTATAACAATCTTTCTTGAAGAATATTTTCTAGCGAATTCTGCTTTCCGAAGCACCAGAATAGAAATGTGCTTCAATTTTGCTAAAAATACAGACTATTTCAATAATTTTTTACATTTAAAAAGTGTACATTCTTCTTTCATATACAGCATATATCGCACTTTTCTGACAATTCTCATGGTGTCTGTACTACTTTTTTTATGAGTACTTCGTATTGTAAAGTCAGGTGCAGTGTTCCATAGGCAGTTGATTTACTGCAGTCTTAGCGTCTCGTCGACAGCGAGGTCATTAAAGACGGTGCAAGTTGCACAGGGAAGAGGGATTGGGGGAAGGATTGGGAAGGAATCGGCCGGTCATAGCCTTTGTTAGGGACTCATCCCAGCATTCGCCTGGAGTGATTTCGGGAAACCGTGGAAGGCCGAAATCAGGATGGCCGGACCGGGAATCGAACCCGGGAATCGAATCCGGGTCCTCCCGAATGGGAGTCCAGTGAGTTACCACTGCGCCACCTCGCTACATGCATGAAGCAATCGGAATTAAGTTTCTCCAATTACTGAATATCGTGATTTGAGGGTAGGCAGATCAGACGCGCGACAGGTGCTCCTAGGTATACTCACGATTCCTTCACACTTTTTGAAAAACCTTTGAAAAATCGGCCCTTGTATGACGTGATTGGTTGTCTCGTAATATGTCATGTATATAACAAGCGTGTTATACTCGTGTGAGTGTAAAGTAACCTATTTTTGGTTAGCCTGAACTTTTACTTATAATTAGGTACACCCGAATTTCGCGAAAAGATTCCATGACCAGCTGTATTTCATATCACTTTAGATCAGATCCACTTTCGTCATCGGGTGATTTACCCGCTCCGCGTCTCATGCGCCTGATCGCGAATCACAGACGTACAGTATCTGAGTAACCTGACTCTGATTGGTCGGTCAAGTGAGAAAACGTCTTCCTACAGACACGCCGCCAATAAGTAAAATAAAACTGCTGGTATGCCCACTGGGTATTGAAATATAGCATGTGCAGAAATATTTTCCAGTGTCCATACTTATAATCTATAAACTATAATATTTCACTTAAAATTAATATCAATAAAAACAGAGCGAAAATATGTATGCCGGTAATGGCTAATAAAAAATTGTTTTTATGCCATATATGACGTAACTGAGGGCGCAGGAACGTGGTTCGTTTTCCGTCTGGTGTAATTTTTTAGACTTAGTAAAGCTGTGTTTGAACGAGACGGAGGAATATCCAGCAAAGTTGCAAGTAACCGTGGACGGACTATACGTCAACAGCAACAGCACAGTTATTGACAGTGTGACATGGCATGGGGGACAGTTGTGCAGCCACAAGGCGACAATGAATCATCAGAGGTGGTGTGGCGCCGCCATGACAGTCCACATTTGGCGCGGGCCTCAGTGAGTCCTTGGGCAGTGTTGTTGACTCGTGTGCATGGCTCATGCGTACTAACTGCTCCATAACGGAGGGAGTCCTGCGTCCTGTCCTCTGGGGACCCGCCCGCAGTTGCCTATCATTTCTCACGCACTTCTCTACCGCCTTTACATCAAGCCGGCTTCTCTCTCGTACATATATGCTGTGCTCCAGTTCACTGTCACGTATAGACTGTTCATCGTGAACTAACCGCTTGTTGCATAGGAAGGTTATATTTGACCACCACTGTACACCGCGAAGTTCGGGATCCGATAATCTCCCCTGTGTGTAACTGATTCGTAATGTGTGAAAAGGGAGCGATGAGATTTCAGCGGCTCTTAACATCGTGGTTTTGAGAGCCGATGAGGATGAAGCGATGTATGGAGCAGCACCGGAATGCAAGGGCGGGGGGATACGGGAGATCCCCGAGAAAACCCACCGACCAGCGGCACGTATCCCACATGGGAGCGATGCGGCTGGGAAAACTGATTCGTAAACACAGCTGCTGGATTAACTACGTCATGAACGACTTATATAGACTATTCACGGTAAAGTGAGCACTTTGGAAAGCCCTCTCATTTCAAATAATAGTCAATAAGTATATTTGATTTTAGCCTTAGACGCTAACTTTTGAGTGCGGTGGAATATAAACGCTGTGCTTATTACTTACATGGGAGTATTTATTTTTAAAGGTGGTTAAAGGATGAGAAATAGCCGAGAAGGAAAAGTAACTAGGGCCTCAAAAGTGTTCATTTTACCGTGAACAGCCTCACTGATCACCGACCACGCAGTATACAGCTTACTGGTTGTGATAACAGAGCAAGTTCTTTGTCAGTTTAAGTACAGCGTCCATCGAACATTTCTTATTTGCTAATCAAGAAAAATAATTTAATGTGGGAATGAAAGGGCAAAGTGAGTGGTTTCCGATATTAAAGTTGACAACAGCCGGGAGGGGGGGGGGGGATTGTTAAATATTTTAAAGTCGTATTAAAAAATGCTGGGTCAACCTCTGTGAATTCTGACCATGTAATTTATTACTTTTCTTTTGTATGTTTCCAGGCAATCTCTTTTTATAATTTGTTGTTTATTTCCGACTACTTTGCAGCCCCATCGCTGCGTTGATTAATGAACTGTTCCCACCAGCAGGTAACGTGGAAGGCGAGGTTTGTGATGGTTCACGAGTACACACGAACTAAGCGCTCAGTCTAATAGTATTTAGCGTAAGAACTACTTCTTACCAGGCATTACCAACGCTCATATTTTTTCACTATTTTATTCGTATTAATTATAAATTACATATTATAATTTATAGATGAAATAAGAATAAAAGTTAATTAAATTAAAAGAGGTCATTTTATTTTAAGAGAAGTGTAAAACGCTTGTGATAAATGACATATTTAGGAAAGAGCCAAAGATGTCATGCAAGAGGTTAATTTTCAAAGGTTATATTGAGAAAGTGTGACGATACTCACTCGCAACAACAGACTATAATCTGAGACGCTGTTGTGCAGGGAGACTGAGGAGAGCCACTACTTGTGACTCACGACTGTGAGTACAAGTCACAACTCCCACCATCTCCACTTACCACAGCGACAACCATACACACCGCGACCGTACAGCCGAAGACCAATCAGAGCTCTCACACTGCCAACCTGTCTGAACCTCGCACATACATCTCGCAGCTACGAGCAAGCCGCTGTGCTCATAGCCTAGTCAACTTACATCACATGTAACTGGGGGCAATGATATATCGCTAAAAAAAAATTCCAGACAACATAGACTTCAATACACTGCTAGGTCGTCCAGCATTTTTGATTGGCTGAAGAATGTTCTGGTCCGTGTTAACTGTTTGTGCACGAATCACGAAGGTGGAGTGTCGGAGTTACGGAGTCCTGAGTGGCTCGGTCGAACGTGGAAAGGACACCAGCAGCCAATGGAAGTATGACGACAGCCGAGGTGTATACATACTGTAGAGTTGAAGTCTACTGTGTGCTCCGATTTATTCTGGAAAAATCAGTGGCCCTACACCCATATAACCTAAACCCATATGAAAATGTACAGCTGAATTTTGACACAGGGATACTACTAGCCCTGGAGAACAACATATCAAAATACTCGGACTTTCTCGGGTTCGCGTCCTAAATATTTAGGCCCTTAAACTTCCTGAGGCTTAAGATTTGCACTATTTTACTCTATCACGTATGATTACGCAACCGATAGTGTAATTGAGCTTTGGTTGGTCTCAAATTAAAGAGGAGACTATCAAACACATCGCTGTGCAGCTTATATGAAATGAATTGTTGCAACATATCTATGGAAAACAAATACTTACACAAAATTAGAATTTCTTCGAAATGATATCAAACTATTAGCTCTAGCTGCTTTAAAATGAATTTTAGGCAAACATAACTCCATAGAAAATTGTTGTCCGTTATATGTCCTTTCTATATCTGCTTTCATTATGCGCCTAGTGGTTCTGAAACTGTAGCCAAATTACGTGACGGATGCATCACTTTCTACGATGTTGTGTTGTAGTTTCGGCCCATCTGCAATAACCTTGTAGTGCTGATTACGATAGAGTGCGCCTTGATGTGCTTGTGAACCAGGTTGGGGTTTTGGATCTGGTCTACTCAGGTGCTAAGCTGGGACACCTGTGATGAGAGGGCGTCATCCCTCTCCTCCCCCCACGGATTGGCCGGTAGTAGCGGGGCTGATTCCAAAACTAATACTATATATATATATATATATATATATATATATATATATATATATATATATATATATATATATATATATAATAGCTTTTACCCGCTGCTTCGCGCGCGGCCCCACTATCGGGTGCTCTACCCACTGAGCTACTGCGACCCCACTATTGGGTTCTCTACTCACTGAGCTACTGCGGCCCATCCTCTATCCACTGAGCTACTGCGGCCCCACTATTGGGTTCTCTACCCACTGAGATACTGTGGTCCCACTATAGGGTTCTCTACCCACTGAGCTACTGCAGCCCGACTATCGGATTCTCAAGCCACTGGGCTACTTCGGTCCCACTATTGGGTGCTCTACCCACTGCTCTACTGCGGCCCCACTATAGGGTTCCCTACCCACTGAGCTACTGGGGCCCCACTATAGGGTTCTCTACCCACTGAGCTACTACGGCCCATTCTCTACCCACTGAGTTACTACGGCCCATTCTCTACCCACTGAGCTACTGCGGCCCGACTATCGGGTTCTCAAGCCACTGTGCTACTGCGGCCCCACTATCGGGTGCTCTACCCACTGCTCTACTGCGGCCCCACTATTGGGTGCTCTAGCCACTGAGCTACTGCGGCCTTTGGGAAGGAATGTAATACAGCCCATAAAAAAATAAAGGAGAAATGACGGAATTTTTCTTAACAATGCTTTTTTATTATTATATTATTATTCCAGTACATATGTACATCCCTAATCATATTTTTTTTTGGAACCGTTTGAGATTTTTTTCTGGGTTAAAAAGTAGCCTTTGTCACTCTTTGGACATCCAACTATATTTGTGCAAAAAGTGTCGTCAATCCGTAGCTCCATTTTGAAGTGAAATAAGGACAAGCAAACAAACACCCTTTCGCATTTATTTAGTAGTAAGGATTATTATGAGAGATTTCCCTCGATACATACGTTTTCCACCAACATAACAATAAACTCGGAACAATCGTTTCGTACAGAATTCGACATTATCTTCTCAAAATATTTCTCCAGTTGTTCTCATTGTTTCTCGTTGTTATCTGTACATTTTGGAGCCAGGTAGTCATGGGTCACCCTCTTCTTCACCTTCCTACAATTTCCTATTCCTGTATAAGTTTCGGTATTCTATAGTATTTTCCAGTCTTCTTACATGGCCATACAATTCCAACCTTCTTTGTTCTATAACTTCATACATTTCTTCTTCCTCTTCCATTAGCCTTATTAGTTTGATATTCCTTACTTTTTTTTCCTTGAAATTCTGGCTGATCTCCAGAAATCCATTTATAAAGCTTCCAGATTTTTAGTATGTTTTTGATTAATTATTTAGGTCTCTGTTCCATACAAGACTATATCTCTCTAGTACGGACTTCAATACAATTCTTATTTTTCTATTCATAACATTCCTTCTCCATAAGACTGAATTGTCATCAACCCTATTTACTATATATATGTATATATATATATATATATATATATATATATATATATATATATATATATATATATATATATATATATATATATATATATATATGTGTGTGTGTGTGTGTGTGTGTGTGTGTGTGTGTGTGTGTGTGTGTGTTTGTGTGTGTGTGGTGCGTGCGTGCGTGTGTAAGAAGATGGTCTAGAAATAGCCGATGTAAAGTATCTGCATCATTTACTATTCGCCGATGATCAAGTCATTATAACGCAAGATGGGGAGGATGCAAATTTCATATGTAATCAACTATCAATGGAATATAAAAATTGGAGTTTGAAGATTAACAGTCAAAAAACAATATCTTACTAATGATCTGGATGTATTGTACATTGATGAAATACTAAATAAAAAGGTAAATAATTTTTGGTATTTGGGTTCAATTTTAGAAAGAGAGGGAAAACAAACATAGAGATCAATAAACGAATTACTAATGGACGGAAAGTAATTATGTATATATATATTATATATATATAGTGGCCGTTAAAGAAACAAGGGGCCTATGTTCGAGTATGTAAAGGACTGTAGAATCTAGATCGGTTCCATTTTATAAAATGAAATGGTAGTCTCTATACCTAATTATTGCTTAGCCACTTAACATATCATTCCGATTATATTCGTTTACGTGCGATATGCTGCAGAATAGGTGACGTCATGATCAGTGCAGTGCAAGTCCAGGAGCTAGCACCAATAGAGGCAGCGCATTTTCCCTGGCCAGTGCTATTAGTTACTGCTGACATACAAACTAATTTACACTAAGGCGAACCAGGTTCAATCCCCGGCCGGGTCACTCCCGGATTTTCGCATGTGGGAATCGTGCCCGGACGATGCCGCTGGTCGACGGGTTTCCTCAAGGATCTCCCGTTTCCCCCGCCCCTGCATTCCGACGCAAAAATTAACTTGGATCCTCTGGTTGATGGCCTATCTGGATTCGGCTTGCAGATTTCAGCTGGTATGTCACATTCTCTTTCACTGGTTGCTGTGGGAAATACCAGGAAGATGAAAGTGTTGACAGAAGGGTCTGTGAAGGTTGGAGACGAATATCTATCTCCCCTTGGGATTGATACGGTCTGGAGGTACCTTGGTATCACCTTCACTTCCAAGGGCGTGAAGGCTGATCTCTGAAGCTCCCCTAAAGCCGTATCAGTGAATGGAGATACTTCGAATCTTCCTGATTCCATCGCTGATTTACCAGCTGTCGTTTGCGAGAGTTACGATTGATATCCTCAAGGTAATGGATGTCATGGCACGGACATCGATGCATTCCACCTCCCCTTCCGCCACCCGAGGATCCGTCCATGCTCTGAAAACGGACCTTGTGTGTCTGATTGGCTATACCAGGCTCTGATTGGCGAACTGCGTTCCAACATGCTGTTGACCAGTGACGCCATCTTGGTGGCTAGCGTGGGCTAACCTACACTCTCTGTTTCTGAGCTGAAGGAATAGAATATGGAGAGCGTCGTACAGGAAGAGGAGTAATTCAACTGACGGATGATGTAAAGTAGCCGTGGGTACTTAAAAACAAAGAGACAACTGAGGACAAAGATTCTCGGAGAGCGACTACGCCAGCACCAGCATCTTAAGCAGACGACGAGGAACGCTGCGCATAAATCGTGCTTCACGGTCGAGCGAACTCTATTGGAAGCCCTGACTGTCCTTATTTCTGCGCAACTGCATATCATTCCTCTCGCGACAACTGCGCGTCATTCCGCGGCGTGTCAACTCGAAGTTGCACCGGTTTCATCACTGATATATATATATATACATAACTGGTTCAAATGCCATTACGATGAGCTAGAGTACAAACACGTATTCGTTTATTGTAGTTTATGCCATAAAATGTGTGGTGTGTGTATTTTCTTTTGCGGCTATGTGAAAAATCATATGGAGAAGGAGTAAAGAAATCAGATAATTAGGTAAACGTGCGAATATAGGCTGTATCTCTTTTATATAATACTCACACGCCCTTGTCACAGTAAGACCGTATTCAACACGTTCGGTCACACACAAGTCTCCCCCGAGTTCAAGTGTTGCAGCCACGTAATCTCTTGGTATGCGCTGCCCTTGTGTTCGGCGCTTGTCCTGCAACCAGCGTGCTTGTTGCTCGATGACACTGTAGTTAACAATTCATGTGAAAGAACTGTAGAAACTTCCACAAGTCAGATTAGCCACAAGGAAGACTGGACACAGGTGCCTTGCCGTACACATACAATACCTGCCATAAATAGTAATGGGATAATTGCTGGTAATAATCGATTATTTGATTATATAGGTATAATTTGTTCATCGATTACTATATAACAATTTGATTATTCACGATTTTCAGCTGTTTTTACATAAACAAAACCAAACATTGCAGATACCTAATGTTTCACATTTCTTAGCAATATAAATAAACATCAGATTTTCTAAACAGTGGAAATTATTAAAAAAAAATTTTTGTGCAGAATAGTTTTTAACAAATTTATAGAAATATACTGTATTTGCGGTATATTTCTATGTGTGGACTAGTACAAGATAATCGATTAATTTTACCGATTATTTATTCCATTAAAATAATCGTAATCGATTCATTCGAATTACAAAATTATGCGATTAATACATCAATAATATTTCGCAAAAAAATTTTCGAGACAAGATAGACTTCAAAACACTGAGGGGTCGTCCAGCCTTTTTCATTGACTGAAGAATGTTCTGGTCCGTTCTGGTCTGTTTACGCACGAATCACGAAGGTGGAGTGTCGGAGTTACGGAGTCCTGAGTGGCTCTGTCGAATGTGGAAACAACACCAGCAGCCAATGGAAGTATAACAGTCGAAGCATTAAGAATTAGCAGATTATTAAAATATTTACTTTTAAAATCATTTCATCGTTTCACTTGACCAAAACAAGACTAAGTGACGAGGTCCATGACAGTGTTAATTTTACATAAGGCGGAACAATACACAACGTGTAAACAAGTAGATCTTAAGCAGGGATTTCAAAAGTGCTCATTTTAACGTGAATAGCCTATACGCATAAGATTTTCGTTTCAGGTATTGCAAAAGAAGGATTTCTTCGTGCAGACAATACATACGAATTCCTTACAACAAGTGACATTTTATAAGCTATGGAAAGTGTTTCAGTATATCCATGGCACAAGAAGCAACCGGTTGTGTAATTGTTGATATGTCAGCAACAACCAATAGCATTGCCCGTAAGATGGTGCTGCCTTCAGAACTTGTACAGCACTGCTCGTGATTGAACATATTCTGCAAAATGTCAGACGTGCACTAGTAACACTCGGGATAATAAGTTAAGGGGTAAAATTAAACGCTGTTAAGTATGGAAACTGTATTGGTGCTAAGCTCTTCCTTAGCGAGAAACAAATTTGCTTTACAAAGTAGCTGAGATACCGTCCGTCTCATATAAGATGGCAAGATTTTACAATTCAACTAATGTTTACTTTTAGTTTATATATCCTTTCGCCATCAGCTGGTGTGTCAGTTGGATGCTACACGAAAACAAGGAAATGGGTTTCGGGAAAAACGTAACGTGTTTAGGACATAGACGGACAATTACTGGCCCAATAGAAATTACTAGTAATCAAAATCGCTGCACATGAAATATATGTTGCTTTAAAAATTATGCAGAGCTCGCGGAAAATAAAGCTATTGGTATCAGTTCGTAAATTTGTTATTTTACATACAAAACATATTAATTTTAGTGTTATAGCTAGTTAGGTTCGAGATAGAATTCACAGATGGCGCGTATGACATGGTTAAGCGTGTGAGCGGACAGATAGCAGCGGGTTCGCCGCCTCTAGATCCTGCTTTTTAAAACTTGACTTTTCACCTATTACTGTCTCGAAACGACACGAATTTGAAATATATTACGTCAAATTATTTGAAAAAAAAATAATTCAAAATTATTATACAGTATTTCTGTAGGCTTTTGGGATCAATATCAAGCACATATGGAAAGCATGGATGGACAGTGGGAATACGACATGAACAGATCTAAGGTTTGAAATCGCGTTTCGTCCAGCTCTGAATCGTCTTATTGTTCATTTCAATTTGAACACCTATACAATATTACTTTAGCACGAAGATTAGTTTGTAACACTTACAACCGCTGGTTTGTGACCACGTAAAATAAAATATATTAATTAATCTAGGAACTCTTGTTACCGCGTATTTTACACTTGTCTGATGTGAGTTGCTAGTGCACTCAGAATAGCCAACTTAATATTAACATTTGTTCGTTCGTGCAACAACTGATACACGATTTTGTAAAAGTCACTTTGTTTCGTATACGTCAAGTTGCCACTCACTGACTGTCAAAATCTTGCCATCTTATATGAGATAAACAGTATGTTTTTACTTAAGCAATGTGCTTGATACGACCGTGTTGTCGCTGTTTGTTCGCCTGCAATATTGCAGTTAGACAGACAGCTGTGTAACGGAATGCGTGCAACTTTCTAGGTGTAGGAGGTTGGTACTTGGAGGCAAAACTTCATGGGTTTCTTTGTTAAAGTCTGTTCATGATAAAGTGAGCACTTTTGAAATCAACCTTAGAAAAACGCCATTGCTCCTACCTGCATATATTTTAATGGGCGCATCGAATGACATTCGCCCATCAAGTTGGTAACGATGGATGGAAAGTAGTTAAATATTTTGACGTTGAATAAAAGTGTTAGGTAACCATTTGTGATGTCTCAAATTATTTCTTTAAGTTTTCTGTTTTTTTAATGCATCTTGTAGCCAACAGTAAAGCCCAACGGCAGTCCCCAGTAACGAGGTCATGCATAAGTAAATGACGCCGTATACCTAGAGATAAGAAAATGTCGAGAGTTCAATGACCTGTAGGCTAGGCTCTACCGTCTTTTGTACAGCCAAGCCTTTGATGTGAGTTTCTTCACTGCTTCCCTAGAGATGAGCGAGTGTTACCTAGCGCCTCAGAGTCGTCCAGGGCGTGTATAATGAACTATGCCTAGAGACCCGAGAATTTCGCGGGTTCATTTCTAGACAAGTTGGAATTCACACACATGTACGTTCATGTTACGTTTGTAATTGGTCGAAGTGTTGTTTGACACTTCCTGGAGATAAATGAGCCAATAACAAACATGCTAGAAATTGTGCGCCCAGCCACCGCTTTTTACTACCGCAACAGTCAACCAATAAACAGTCGATATATGTATGAGAGTATATAAGACTGTGAAGTCTAGCCTACAGGTCATTGAACTCGAATTTCTCGAGTGTCTAACTATGCCACAATCGAAAAGACAAATTCAGTGTACACGTGTTTGACCTCAGTCTTGTCTTGATATAAATTTGCTAAATTTTCCTGCCCCTGCGTATACCTGCCATAGAAACCAATGAAGTCACACATTAACCTCGTGTAGGTATAGGGCAGTGAAGTCCAACCTGTTGCCAAATACGACCACGAATTTTGCACATCTCTGCCTATTGGCTATGCTGTCTGCTGGCGAACTAATTGACGAATGTCGTTCCAACATATCTCAGGCCAGTGACGGCCAGCATCTCGACGATGTGTGCGGCTGGAGTCGCCGGTGTAAGCGACGGTTGCACCTCTGTACAGTCGCCTAGTGTGTGGCGCAGCCTTGTCGCGGCACGGGGCAAGGAGATTTCCGGGTGTGTAACACGTGGGGGAGACATCAGCTGTACGACCTCCCTAAGTCTTCGTGGGTGCGCCAACCCGCAGCCCGCGTGACCTGCCTCCACATTATCTGCCTGCTCCTTATCTCTCAAGGTCACCGCTGCCTACCTGCGGGAGAGCAGCGTCGTCTGCCCTAAAACCTTTTTCTGACAAAACTCACACAAACAGGTGTTTGCTTTAACATCGTTTGCCCTAAAGGCGTGTTTGCTCAAAAATATTTTCCACCGTCACGCCATTGCTCTAAACATGTTTGCCTTAAAGACTTTTGCTCTATAATATATTTCTCCATCAGGCGTTTGTCCTAAAGATGCTTGTCCTACAGTCATTTGCCTTAAAACATTTTTATGGGCCGGTGTTTGCCCTAACGTTTGTCAAGTCTCGCATAAAACGTTGCAAACAGACGTTTGTCCTAAACTTTATTGCCCTAAAGTCGCTCGCCCTAGAATTTTTTCCCCCCCAGTAGGCATTTGCCCTAAAGTCGTTTGCAAGCTATGTGTATGTTCTTATTCACTTATCGTCAGATGCAGCTGTTTCTCAGATCTCTGTGACTTCGTTGAAGAGGGGCCGCGTTGGTGTAGTGGCTAGACTACTCTCCTCCCACCTAAGTTCCTGGCAGGCGTCGCTCCCAGTTATTCTCATGTGGGAATCGTGACGAACGATGCCGCTGGTCGGCGGGTTTTCTCGGGGGTCTCCCGTTTCTCCCACGCCTTCATTCCCGCGCTGCTCTATACTCACCTCGCTTCACACTCATCAACTCTCAAAACCTCGACGTTAAGAGCCGCCCAAATCTCTTCACTCGTTACCTGTGCGCAGCCAGCGAGATTTCTGTACTCCGTATTCACCCTACGGTCTGATCGGAGTGATCGACAAATATTTGAACCGGCCATAAGTAAGAACCGGCCATAAGTAGGAACCGGCCATAAGTAGGAACAGCCATAAGTAGGAACCGGCCATAAGTAGGAACTGGCCATGAGTAGGAACCGGCCATGAGTAGGAACCGGCCATAAGTAGGAACCGGCCATGAGAAGGAACCGGCCATAAGTAGGAACGTAGGGACACCAGGATTTTGTGAAAGGATGTCCGGGCATGTTACATTTCACTACCCTACAGGTATATCAGCAGCTTGTATAGCTTATTGGTCTCGTGTCTTCGCGAGAAAATATTTTCGTACTTGGCTGGCGAATCAGAATTAGCAACTAGGTTATTCCTGTAGTGTGCGTCTGTGATTCGCGAGCAGACACATAAGACGGCTAAAACGTAAATTATCCAATCAATAAATTGGATCTGAAATAAAGTGTTATGAAATACAAGTGGTCATAAAATCATTTCGGGTGCCCCTAGCCATAAGCTGGGTTGAGAGATTTGGGCAGCTGTTAACAATGAGGTCTTGAGAGCCTATGGCAGTCAAATGAGGTGAGAATGGAGCAGCGCCAGAACACAAGGGTGGGTAAAACGGGATAACCCCGAGAAAAACCCACCGAACAGCGGCATCGTCCGGCACGATTCTCACATGCGAAAATCCGGGAGTGACTCGGCCGGGGATTGAACCCGGTTCGCCTTGGTGGGAGGTGAGCAGGCTAACCACTCTGTCACCGCGGCCCCCCTAGCCATAAGGTTCTCTCGTAATAATGTAGAGTTGCAACTCTCTACTTGT
Source organism: Dryococelus australis (assembly GCA_029891345.1). Taxonomy (NCBI): domain Eukaryota; kingdom Metazoa; phylum Arthropoda; class Insecta; order Phasmatodea; family Phasmatidae; genus Dryococelus; species Dryococelus australis. The sequence goes on from CM057003.1 coordinate 33,979,894, forward strand.
GTACTTCGTGGTCGGCTGTGGTCAGCGAAGCGAGCTAGGAGGTCATCTGAAATGAGGTGTGGTGCAGTAGGACAGAGCTGAGCGAGGGAAAGCAGAGGGTAAGCGATGCATGCACGTGGTACTTTCCCCCCGCCGTGATCACCTTACCCCAAGGACTGTTCCGGCCAGCTGCACGTCGACAGTGGGGCGTGACATGTCCCCTGCAGAGGTGTCCCCTAGACACACCCCCTGGGTCTCGCTTGTGTTTCCTTGGACACGCGCACATTCCTGCTACCTGGCCGGCCAGCAGTCTTCCTGGAACACAGGCACCTCCTTTCCTCCGCTCCGCCACCGAGTAAAAAGCCCCTTTTACTGCGCGTCTCTTTTCCTTTGACGAAACCGCAATTACTGTTAAGTCCAAGTTCAAACCGAATGCATTTTACATGTCTGTTTTGAAAATGATATTCAGAATTTTTTATTAAAATTTCATTCCAAACAAAAAACCGCTTGTTTACTTTATTCATTTCTCAATTTATGTGTTTTTTTTCTCTTCACATTACATTCGTTCGCAATTTCTTTGATTTAGATAAGCTTGGTTTAATTCAACGAGATGAAAATCGTTTTGGAGTAAACACAAGTTTTCATTCCACATAAACTCTGATACATTATCGGGAACATGCCTGCTTGACTGGACTTAAAGTTTCAACTTTTAGAAATCGTAAAGTCAAGAGTGTTTGACTTAATTTATCGTTGTCAGTTCCAGTGTGCCATGCTCCATAGGAAACCACGTTTCAGAAAGCAAACGTAAAGTGAAATGCTAAGGTTTTCAGTTGTGTAAGGGCCTTAAGAACGTTGGCCACGGGAAAATTTGTTATTTTATGTTCTGTATATTGACTACATTTTCCTCAGATAATTGTTTTTAGATCGCATTTATTTGTAAAATGGCATGCTAAAATCAACATTTTACTGTTTTTGTGATGTAAAAATAAGATAAACCAAACTATTTGCAGAAGATGTAAAAAAGGCAACTGAACGTTTTTTGTCTTGATTCATTTTAAGGTTTGTTTCTAGTTTATTGGTTGCGTGTATTTTTAAGGAAACACTGTGGTAGCCGACTGGGCCAATCACAAATCGGTTACTCCGGTAGTGCACGCCTGTGATTGGCGGGCAGGCACATAAGACGCTTAGCAGGTGGGAAATATTCAATCGAGAAAGAGTAGCTGAGTTGAAATGTTTTGAAATACAGCCAAACATGGCCTCTTTCTGCGAGAATCAAGTGTCGCTAATGAAAGAGTCGATGGTTCAGCCCGGCGAATGAAAAGGGTCGTTCAGTGGCAAGTACCGGTTTGGCCAGATTACCATGAATTCAAGTCGCCTAATTACCCATCTCAAGTGGCCCAAACTGTCTCAAATAACAAATACCACAAAACACAATACACGACCATACATTTTATTTTATAAAACGTGCTAGCTGTGGATCTTCTTTCACGCACGGTTTATACAGTGAAGAGTGAAGAGATTTGGGCGGCTCTTAAAAGCGAGGTCATGAGAGCCGATGAGGATGATTGAAGTGAATATGGAGCGGCGCCGGAATGAAGGGGCGGGGGAAACGGGAGATCGCCGAGAAAACCCGCTGACCAACGGCATCGTCCGGCACGATTCCCACTTGCGAAAATCCGGTGACCCGGCCGGAGATTGAACCCGGTTCGCCTTGGTGGGAGGCGAGCGTGCTAATCGCTCAGCCACCGTTGCCCCACGGTTTATACAATACTTTCTAAGCTCGAGTCAGTGATATCAACAAGTGAAATAACATTCGCTGAAAGTCAGTCGATAAGCTACTGCCGACTGGCAACTCAAGGAAATGAACTGAGAACAAGTTAATTATGGCAACGGAATTCTCGACATTCAGGTGGGAATCACAAATAAATCAGATAAATGAAGCCATAATTTTAATTGAACTGTTCATCAGTCGCTCAGTTTTCACTATTTTGACTTATTTGGCTCGAGTCTCACTGCTTCAGATTTAGAAGGTATGAGTGTTGTGCGAAGTTTGTAATATCGATAGCCAAAAAGTCTGTTTGTATTTGTGTTGGGAAAAATATTGGGTTTACAGTGTGATGATACACGACCCGCAAAACAAGGGAAATTTTGGCTGCAGATGGTATCAAATAATGAAAAAGCGGCGATATTGCGAGTCTATGAATACTTCTGAAGAAAATTGCTCGACAAGTGGCATAGACTTTGTGTAGCTCAACTAGTTTAACTATTTTATCTACAGGAACCGTTAAGCCTAAATAAAAACAAATGCATTAAATTAGCATATAAACAATTTAATTCATAAATAGTTTTACTATGTTTGTAGGTATACCAAACGACGAAAAAAAGACGATTTGAAGAGTTGAAGTCGCAAGACAGCGGCCTGAAGGATCCCAAAAGGCGATGATGACTTATCTGGCAACCCTGTCTCAGGCTAATTGAGGACCGGGTTCGATGCCAGGCGAGTATTTCCTACAGACTCCTGTCTCTCCCTCCCCCCCTCAAGCACTGCATGCCATCACTGCTGAGTATTCCTCTCTCTCATGCCGGGTATAATTTGCATACTTTGTTAACAAAGGGGTCACGTGACCCGATTTTTAAATACAAAACTTATGTATTTTTAGTTTTGCATTTTATTTTTTACATTTATTAGCGAACCTTAATGAAAATACGAAATTACCATATTTCCACCCCATTTGTTTTAATTTGGAGGTGGCATGTAAGTTTAACACATAAACTGTACATGAGATCGCATAATTAACATAATTTGGGAACAGAACTGTGTTTTGTTCTAATTAGTGCTTCAGGTCGTTAGGGACATTGTAACTTTCTTTACGGTTACCATAATAAATTGTAAAATATTAATGGCGGACGAATGAATTTTTAAATAAAATAAACATTTCGCGCTTAGGGAAGCAGAGACGCAGATGTCATGTATATTTTCAGTTGTATGGCGTTTTTAAAATTTTTTAAAAACTTATTTGGTTAGATTATTTGTGCAGTTTATTGTGTGTTTTATGTATTTCACCCAACAATTTACCTGATCTTCATAGCCCTTCCCCTCTATCGATATTCTTATCTTGCAGAGGTAATATACTAATACAATAGAGTATTATGCTTCAGCATGAATAGTACTATTAGAGCATAGACCTATAGGCTAGTCACAGTAAAGTGAGCACTTTTGAAAGCCCTCTCATGTGGAATAGCCTAATAGTCAATAAATATATTTTATTTGGCCTTGGGCATTAGGTTTCGAGTTCGATGGAATATACACAATGTGTTTATTACTACATAGCAATATTTATTTGAAACAGTGATGGAAGAATAAAAAATAGCTGATAGGAAATATGTAAATAGGGCTTCAAAAGTGCTCACTTTACCGCGAACAGCCCATACCTAGGCGTAGTGGAATTTCGCAAAAGCTTTCATGACAAGTTACCTTCCAAAACACTGGAGCGTGGTTTACGTATCTTGGTTGGCTGAATTAACTTGTGCCATGTCCCATCTGTCTGCACACGAATCACGTAGGAGATGTGCCGATGTTGCTGAATTCTGAGTGGCCCGGTAAAATATGAAAACACCTTCCCAAACAGACAACAATCAATGGCAATAGACAAACTGCTTTTGGGTACTTATGGTATTGAAGTCTACCGTGTACTTTTTTTTTTTTTTTTTTCGCGAAAAATCACTAGCTCTATCCATACCATTATTTTGTATTGCAAACCTTTCCTTCAGTTCAGCCCGTACTGTATATAATTACTATTGATACAAGCGGTGGTGTAGTGATCAGACTAATCGCCTCCCAGCCAGGCAAACCGGGTTCGATTCCTCAGCGGGTTCGCTCCCGGATTTTCGCACGTGGGAATCGTACCGGATGATGCCGTTTGTCGGCGGGTTTTCTCGAAGCTCTCCCGTTTCCCCCGCCCTTTCATTCCGTCGCTGCTCCATACTCACCTAGCTTTATCCTCATTGGCCCTCAAGGCCTCGATATTAAGAGCTTCCCAACTCTCTCAACTCCACTACTATAGACACACATCACTCTGATGAGTGACACTGTACGTAGTGTGATGATAGATGCAGAGGCCCGTGGAATAGATTAGGTTTCCAGCTTTGTGCTACTACAGTAGTTGTATATCGGGTTCTGTCCTTGTTGCTCATTCGTTTGTTAAAGACTATTCACGATAAAGTGAACAGTTTTGAAAACAACGTTAGGAAAATATCACTGTTCTTACCTGCATGTATTTCTCGGGCGCACTGAGTGACACGTGCCCAGTAAAGTTGGTAACGATAGGGGGAAAGTAGTTCCATATCTTAATGTCAAATAATAAGTGTTATAACTAAAATTATTTCTTTCGCTTCCTGTTATTTTTATTAAATAGAAGTACAAAAATTAGCAGTTCTGTAAAATATTTACTTGTGTAATAGTTCACAGATCCACTTGACGGACGCATGAATAAAGTGGTGAGGCCCATGACAATGTTAATTTTACATAAGGCGGAAGAATATGCAACGTGCATACAAGTAAATCTTAGGCAGGGCTTTCCAAAGTGCTCTGTTTACCGTGAACAGCCTATAATCGTCCTGTTTTATTTAGTTTCGTAGGACGCTTGACTGAATTCCTTGTGAAATTATTGATGTGTGTTTAAACGTCTGTTGACAACAGTAAGTGTGGGCTTGTTCTCGTGTGTGTTTACAATGTCATCCTTTGTGTTCTCCCTGGTGACATAAGTGACGTATATCCCAGACAAATTTCCATTTGATCGCTTCAAGCGTGTCTGTCAGGATGGAAGATTCCTTGTACGATCCCATGCAAGCCTGCATAGCAGCTGCATGGATGGCTCTGTGGAAGATTTGTCCATCTGCTGACTACTTTCATAAACGTTTTCGAAATTGGTCGTGTGCAATTTACTATAGAAGATTTTTCTACAGCGCTGACATTTTAGCCAATCAGAGAAAAGGTGGTAGAGTAGTTTGGTTCATTTTATTTTGAGAAAGAGTGTAAGACTATTTAACACGAATAAATATTAAATAGAAAAAACACGAAAATGTTTACTAATTCTGAAAAAGCATTGCATGAAAATTATGGTAAACATTCGTGTTTATTTAATACGGAATTGCAGTTTTAACAACAAAACGATTACGTTCTGTGATTAAACGCATTATTCTGTAGTCGTGAGTGAAGATTGTTCCTTGACCACGTATGCAGAAGTAAAATTATAAAAATGCTCTCGTCTTTACTTGCGTGGCAACTAGTATCGGGCGATACTTGTTATTGCAAAGAAACCTGTATACTTGCTAGGGTCTCGTGGAAGCTTCCGCCCGAGCTTGTACGGGAAATGTTGTAGTGGCAGACTTTACTCCCGTTGCGAGTTCCAACCGCAGAATGTGTCGTGGAGCGGCGGAAACTGTTTGTAAATCAGGACGCGACAGTGGCGAATCTAGGAAGTCGAGTCACTGTACTTAACTGGTGTCATTCCTGTGATAATGGCGCAGTCAGCGTACGTGATTCACGGTTCTAGCTCGGCCAGACCATACACCATAGATGAGGTACACCGATCTCGCTGGCTGCGCACAACCAATCTCCATGTCCCAAAACTGAACTGCTTTTCTGCCTACACGTCTAACAAAAATGTCGTGGATTGGGTATTGAGGTTAGAACACCGTTTAGCAAACAAGAGCTTTGTAATGTTCGTATACTTGCTCTAGCCAATTTGTAATGCAGTTTGATTAAGTTTCAAGTGGTAAAAGTATTTTCTTCGTATAATAGTGGTTATCACTTAGAAATTAAAATTTAAACAAACACGTTCATTACTGTTGACAGTTGTGTTCATTTGGCGTATGTCAATGTTGGTACATGAGCAGAAGACGAATAAGCGGCCTACGTCATATTTAGTCTATGGGCCAGACCCGTGGCCACGGAGACTTGTAGTGTCGCTGTTCCCACAAGACAGCGGCCCGCGCGCGCGTTCAAGTCTCCGCCCAGACGGGCAACACTGATAGGACTTGGAGGGGGGGGGGGTCCTTTTCTGTTTCGTTCAATGTCCGTAGCTAAATTGCAGCAGCACTGTCGCATGTGCCCGACATCCTCCTGTCCTCGTTTATATTAAATTATTTAAAATGGCGGGAAGTGATGTTATGGATTTGTATTGTTACGTTTAATCAGATTGATAGCCTACCTTAATTGTGACAAAATTTCCGCGTGTATTTATAGACTTAAGCACATCCAGAATAGAATATTTCAAGGAATTACTTTTCAAATGTCTTTAGAAATGCACCATAAGATCTTTCACGTTATGCATCGACTTTGTAGGTTGGTAACATGTTTAGTAGTTGCAACAGCTGGAATAAAGAAGTGATGTACTACAGTATAGTGGATTTTATTACTTTTCAAAAGTATTCGTAACTTCCCAAAGTTGCAGTGGCCTTATTAATATTTTCCATTCAAGTAAACAAAACAATGCATACGTCACGGCCCAAGAATAAAAAAACTGTGCATGGGCACAGTGCTTGATTGTGTTTCCACTATCCGCTGTAGTTAGAATGCAGCGCCACTGGGCAGAGACAAATGAGAATCTTTCAGGGCCCAATTTATAACATTGAGTGTCCTCTCTTTCCGTAAGGATAATGCTCATTGTCTCCGCTGCTCACAACACGCTTTTTACGTCACGTCACATATGTAGTCTCTCTTTCTAGATAATACGATAATGTAATATAAGACTTTACCAGAACTTCTACCACACTGTAGGTATAGTCTATTCGCAGTATATAAGGCCTACTATAAATTTTTAAATCAAACCTTTGTGTTGAGTTGAGAGATTTCGGCGGTTCTTATCGACGAGGTCTCAAGAGCCGGTGAGGGTAAAATGAGGTGAGAATGGAGCAGCGCCGGGATGCATGAGCGGGTGGGAACGGGAGATCCCTGGGAAAACCTGCCGACCAGCTGCATCGTCCGGCATTATTCTCGCGTGCGAAAGGGAATCGAACCCGGTTCGCCTGGGTGGGAGGCAAGTAGTCTAACCACTACACCACCACGGTCCCCTTTTTTGCTCCTCATCATGTCAGTTGTAAAGAGTATGCACGTGTACGTGCATGATCTAAAGTGCCGTAACGAATATATCCGCCAGCTATAACAACAAGTTCCATCATTGTAGTGCATTCGCATTCTCGCAAGAGATGCGCTGTATTCCAAAATAAGTGTGACACTTGCATATCTTGACGAATTTTCTTCTCCACAGAATAAATATGGATATACAGGATGTATGCTGTCTGAACTATTGTAACATACTACAAGGGGGGGGGGGCGGGTATTTCCCGGGATCAAAACCAGCTAACATGGTCCTACAAAGCGTTTTTATTGAGTTACAAACGTTTCTGATAAACATGTATCACAGCCACCACTTGCTGTGTTGTTAATCCACTGGACTATTAGCTGCGTGAACACATGAGAAGTGTGCTGTATGTTACGCCGGTTGACATCGACCACTTGGAACAGCGTATAAAGAACGCGTGGGCAGCTGTTCGACATGAGCCAGGTATACTTCGCCAGTCCACGACGAGGCGTTGACGAGACACACGCATTGCTGCTCATGGCTGACACTTGGAGTGTCGCCTGTGATGTGGCCATTGTTCGTCCTGCCTGCAACTCAATAACAACGCTTTGCTTCACATGTTCAGTGGAACATTTCTGCTTGTTTTTATCTCAGGAATGGCCTCCCGATGTTTGTTGCAATAGTTTATATACATCCTGTACGTATTTATCCAGGGACTTCGTGACGTGATTGTCATTTGTAGCTATTCATTTCTTTTGCGTGTTATGTCTTCTTACTAAAGTTGAATAACGTGTTCGCGTCATAAATTCTGTTTTATTAAATGTAAATGTCTACACTATATTTTCTGTATAGAATGTGTATATTACATGTGCATCGTTGGATTACTTGCAGAATACAAATAATTTTATAATTACTATGCAAATAAATATAACTTCCTATCTTTTCTTATGTTCTTAAGTTGATTAAACTCCACATTAAAATCTAATAACCACTTCACCTAATTTTTGTTTCGATTTTCGTTCTCTTATAATGCGAATCAAAATTTCACACATTTGGAAAGAAATGCTCTAAAACTACAGAAACGATTTGCTTACAGAATGCTCTAGAAGTAAAAAAATCGAATATCATAAGTTACTAGAATAAATTAAATGTATAAGGGCCTGTCAACAATCGACGTGCCGTTTACACAATACCGTCAAATGGGGATACTCTGACTAATCGGTTAACTTTGACCAAAAGTAAACAAACGTGTAGGATATCTTGGGATGTTTGTAGAGCTCTCATATTTTCAGTGTATTTTATTAAGTATATTTTAAATGAAAAACAGTCAAATACCCCTTTTGACAACACTAACGTCATAAATAAATTTGAATACATAATGTTTGTTATTTCGACGGCCTTCGTAAACGTCGCGTGGATGTCGGAATAATGGACGTATCCGTAGGAATTCGGAAACGGCTGGCGTGATGTTTGTCGAGTTTGGATCGGCGAGGAATGATGAGCAATGTTCACGGGAAGGAGCTTGCTTATCACGCGCGGCTCTGCATACACATTTCCACTGCAGTTCGTGTGACTTCACATCACACGGAGCAGCGGCGCGAGGTGTCAAGATCGTGAGTGTCAGAGGTTCGTGACGGCATGTCTACACAGTCGTGGAGACTGCCTGCCTGCCCGCCCGCCCACCCGAGAAAACTCATCGGCCAGCGACATCGTCCGGCATGACTCCTGGTGGGCAACCCCTCCGGGACTCGAACCCGGTTCCCCTTCGTGGGATGAGAATAGTCTGACCACAGCACCACTGTAGCCTGCAGTTGCGGAGTTCAAATGAGGACTCATCGTTGAAGAAATGCCTTCTCATCGCTTCCACTTTAAAAATACTCATCGCTACTTTTTCAAGGAAAAACTGTCACGTTAAGAACTTCTCAAAATAATTTTATTCTCTCATTTTAAAATAGAAATTCCAATCTTAAATTTAAAAAAAAAAAAAAAAAAAAAACTAATTTTAATCTTTTCCGATCCACTCTAATTTACGGCTCCAGTGTTGCAAACAAAAAAAATTTATGCATGTTACTTAAGTGGACACAACACTTGTTTCTTTGTCACAGCCATTGAGGTGAAGGCTTTATGTATGGCTACAGTTATATGTGCCAATTATGACCTAGACCAGAAAGTAATCACAAAATTAAATATGCGCTACTTTCCAATATTGGGGCAAAGTTGCCCCCCCCCCCCCCCGAGGGCCAAAGTATAAGGTATTACATAATTACAATACTTCGATTCACAAAGTAATGCTTGACAAAATGGGTTAATGTGAGGGATTATTTTCAAAGGTTGGTATTAGTTCCCACGGTAGCACTGTGTAGTAAAGAAGTGGGAATGAAGAAAGGAAGTAGTGAGAAAGTAGGAGCGGAGGCCGCCCCTTTGTTGACAGTCGTGGGCCGACAACTACTCCTGACCTCACCCTTAGTCACTGCCCCACATGGACACGCGTCCAGCTCTCAACTTGGACCAAACCTTCCCCCCTGCAGGAGCCGCTATCTCCCTGACATCTCCAGGAAGTCGCCGTGATGTCACACTGAAGGTTGGTCAGGCCCTCCTAACACAGACAGGGTAAACTATTACTTACCGAAGGTACAGTGAGGAAAAAATATAGTTGCAGGGACCATCTAGACTTTTCATGTCCGGGGATGACGGGCACCTGCGGATCCCAGCTGGAAAGTCCGTCCCTCAGTGAGTGTTGCCTCGCCCTGGGCTCACTACCCACTCCAGTCTTTTATTTTTATTTTCGGTTATGACAACGAAACAAGTTCTTTGCCTGCATAAGTACAGCAAACGACAAAAATGTATACTTTACAATGCCATAAATTATAAATTAAATTTGGGAATGAAAGAGTTAAATAGGGACAGCCATCTGATGTGTTGAAGGTACCAGCTAAGTATTGCTTACGTAGATAGCAATATCAACACAACAATTTGCTGTCTTCATACCTGTGATTGTATTTGCTACTGTGCATAATGTATATTTTCACTACAGCAGAGAACTGCGTTCCTAATACAATAGCTCCAACACAACAACTTCAACAATATTCGAACGGTTCCCACAACAATCACTATTGTAATAATCTAACAAACTCCTGCGTTGCTGTTACCCTCAAACTCGATACAGAACTGCACATTACTAGCAATATAACATTCTGTTAGGTTATTACAATCCTGATTGTTGCGGGAATTGATAAAATAGTGCTTTCTGTACTAAGAGATTTCGTTCTCAATGAAAGTGTTATTGTTGTGTTTTGTTTTATATCTGGAAATGTGAATCTTGCATGTAGTCAAAGAAGTTGAAAAACTTTGATTTAAGGGGGATTATCGGTCGCCATATTTGCTTGTAATTTGCGTGTAAGTGAGTATTTGAAAATCGGTGTTTACGAATGTATGACTCTAATTAAATAGAAAATTCTTCCAACATGGTAGCAGAGATCCGTGGTTATTTAGCGTGAAGAAACTGTACTACACGGCGGAAAATAGAGATGATTTTATTCTTCAAACATTTGATGGAACAAACGACGATAAATGGAGGTTCAGAATGATTTTTTTTTTTTTTTTTGGAAATGTAAATCTGCTACGATGTCATACAACATGATGTAAAGCCTCAAGGTGTGTCAGAAAAAGATTGGTTTAAAATGGAAATTAAAGCTAAAAATTACACAGTTAACAGCGTTAGCAATATTCTCAGCTAGAACTAATAATATCAGAAACAACTGAAAAGGATATGATCAAAAAGTATCTGCTGAAAAGTAGTACAAATTGTTTTTTGTGCAAAAGAAAACTTCTAGAGTTTAAAATGAAGGAAAGTGATGATCCTGCATTTGAAAAACTATACAATATGTTGAAAAATGCAGGCGAAGACAAGGAAGTAAAATTAAACTATATGTCACCCTCTTTGCAGAAAGTTTCTCACACATTCTTAATATTATTTATCCATTACCAGAAAAGTCAGTTGAATATGTCAAGTCGAAATTGTCATTGGAACACAAGATAAACGAATCAAGTAGCGCAGAAAATAATTTAAGAATTTTCAATTCATACAGAGAAAGGAATGTGAATATACAGCAAAGATACAAATTAATCCTATACATTTACGACAGTAAAACTATTTTAATTATGTTATGGATTTAATCGGCCCGGTCATATTCAAATAAATTGTCCGAATACTAACTGGAAGAAACGCTATTATAATCGAAGAGAAAATACTACATGGAGAGGAAAGTATTCGAGAAACAGAAACAATGTATTGGCAGAAAATTCAACTGCACAGTACATAACAAGTCGCATGTTAAGTCATCCCCGTAGACGTTAAGACATCAAGAATGAGTTCATCAAACAACACTGAGGTAAGAAGTGAAACTGTCACTTGGCTGTTAGATAGTGGATGTTCACATCATCATATTGTAAACGAAGATAAATATTTCTGGAAGTACAAAACTTTAGAATGTCCGGTTGTAATTAAGGTAGAGGATGGCTTCTCTCTGAAAGCTAATAAAATCGTTAGTATTATAATGTTTTTCAATGTTGAAGGAACACTCATTAAAATTATAATTAATTATGTTTATTATGTGCCAAATATGCTACAAAATTTATTGAGTGTTTCGTGCATTGTCAGTAAGAAAAACGTGATAACTTTAAATAACAATATCGCTGAAATTTATGACTCAAGAAATGATTTTCTTGCTGTTGCCTTTAAGAAAAATTACTTGTTTGATCTGACATGTGAAGTACGATACACAAATAATGTAAAGGCATAGGCCACAAGTGACACCCAGAAGACAAATAAGGAGAAATGGCATTGAATTCTTGGTTATACTGATTTCAATAACCTAAAAGAATTTTGTGAAAAACAGGCACTAAATGGTTTATCCACCAAAATTGAAAAGATAGATAATAAAGTCATTTTCAGTGGTTATGTGAAGGTTGTTGAAAAGATAGATAATAAAGTCATTGTCAGTGGTTATGTGAAGGTTGTTGAAAAGATAGATAATAAAGTAATTGTCAGTGGTTATGTGAAGGTTGTTGAAAAGATAGATAATAAAGTAATTTTCAGTGGTTATGTGAAGGTTGTTGAAAAGATAGATAATATAGTAATTGTCAGTGGTTATGTGAAGGTTGTTGAAAATATAGATAATAAAGTCATTGTCAGTGGTTATGTGAAGGTTGTTGAAAAGATAGATAATAAAGTAATTTTCAGTGGTTATGTGAAGGTTGTTGAAAAGATAGATAATATAGTAATTGTCAGTGGTTATGTGAAGGTTGTTGAAAAAATCATCAGAATGCCACATTTGATCTATTAATGAAAATGAGAGTAACGAAACAAGAAGTATTGAGATAAAGGAAAAAGTGAATGAAGAAAAGGCTCAGGAAGAAAAGAACGTTTAGATTAAGGAGATGAGAAGAATTAACATTCCACCGAGGAAAAGATGATTACCAAGAAGATTTGATGATCATGTTGTGTATGTGAACTTTTATGATGTATCAATACCTATTAGTTACGAAGAAGCTTTAAACAGTTCATAATCTAAAAAACGGCAAAAAGCAATAAATGAATAGGTTAATAGTTTAATGGAAAACAAAATCTGCGAGATCGTTAATGAACAATATTGGATAAAAGTGGAGAAATACGGAATAGAAATGATAGTTAGTTTATTGTAAGTCGTGTAAGAAAACATCTTGTAGATACAGTTGTTATCAATGAAGAAAGGACATTACAGAATTTAGTGATGTGGCAAAGGTACAAAATTAAGGAGGTGTGTTAAAATAGTGATGCTGTACTAAGAGAATTCGTTGTCTATGAAAGTGTTATTATTGTGTTTTGTTTTATATCTGAAAATGTGAGTCTTGCATGTAGTTAAAGAACTTGACAAACTGTGACTTAATGAATGTAAGTAAGTATTTGAAAGCAGTGTTTACGAATTTATGACTCTAATTAAACAGAAAATTCCAACAGGAATAATCCCAATATTGCTGAAGTTGTTGTTAATATTTTATATTGTTACTTTTAAAGGTGTTGAGGGGGGGGGGGGGTGTCTCGTTTACTGATTTGGGCAAAGTTTTGAATCAGTTTGGGAGCCCCAAGTTCCCAAGACAAAGCTCTGCACTACGCCACTGACTGCCACTAGCCAGTGGTTTCTTTGGGTACACCTCCCACGCCCTTTAAACCACTTCATTCAGTTGTTGCTCCGTGTTTACTAAGTACAATTCACACCCGCAGTAGTTAAGTGCCTCAGTACCACTCGCTCCTCTTCTTCCATCACTCGTGAATACTGACCAGCAAAATTCCGCTCATGACCCGGTAACTGTACACTCATAGCCAGTTGAATTAGAGACACCTGCCATGTTGGAGAAATGGCGCTGTAGTCACCCCGTCGCATCTAGTAGTGCCCATGGGATGTCTTCGGACCTTATACTGACCGTCTGAGGAACAGTCGAGCACGCAATGGGGATGAAACCAGATCTCAGCGCATTTGATTGTTGCCAGATCGTTGGGGCCAGACGTATGGGGCACTTCTTCTCCCAGGTTGTGCAGGCACTAGGAGCCACCGTGTCATGAGTGTACGTCTATTTTGTCCCGAAATGAATTCGCGAAATTTTCCTATCCCTAGTTGTGGGGTACAGAAGCCACCATCCCAATAGGGTACCTCCGAATGTATCTCTCCTCGCCTCCCACAAAGGCGAGCTAGGTTCAATCCGCAGTTGGGTCACCAGATTTTCGCATGCGGAAATCGTGCCGGTCGATGCCGTTGGTCGGCGGGTTTTCTCGGGGATCTCCCATTTCCACCTCTCTTTCATTCCAGCGCAGCTCCATACTCACCTCAATCACTCTCGTTGGCTCTCAAGACCTCGCTGTTAAGAGCCGCCCAAATATACATTTTAGCGTGTTTGTTATAATAACCAAAATTACAGGTATGTAAACGTACTTTCTACAAACATGTATATGTAACTATGTTGTCAAATTGTTGCGAGAATATTTTGAACTATGTGTGACTATATTTCTGAAGTATTGTTCACATTAACAAATTATATATTAAAAATAATACAGATTTGAATCATGATTATAAAGGTTTCAAATTAAATAATACATTATCGTAAATCCATGATATACGTACATACAACTAGATCATACTGTACACCTCTCTACAAACAACTATTACAGTCTTCCTCATCACCAGTTGGCTCAGTAGTGTTTTCTGATGCAGGACTTTCAGAAGTTGTTCGTAGAACTCGTGATAAACCCTGCGTTTCAAATGTCGATGACAAAGCTGTGGCAGATCTTTCTTTTTCGTCTCAGAGATACTAAACCTTTTTGGTAACATTTGTTCTTTGACATAAGTGGCATGAATTGATCATCCCAGTAGTACAATTTAGGAAAAATCAATTGTGGTTCAGATTTCCTGTTCTGAAACCAAGAACATTGTCGTTCCAACTTGAGTCTGCTCATAAGGCAATTATGAACTGCTGCTGGCTTTTTAAGGTACGAACTGGGACTGAGCAGCATTGAAAATACGAGAATCATCATGAAATAAAGCTGTTACAGCAAAGGGTTGCTGATGGTCACAGGCCATTCCCATGATTTGTCTCCAACATCCTGAGGTAGGCCTATAAAGTAATATATGTTTTTTCTTTTGCCTCGATTTACGAGTGAACCGAATATGCTTCAACTTGAGAATGACCCGATTCGAAAAATACATGAGCAAGGTTGGGGGAACTGTAACTGTTAGAAGGCACACGATGCTGAAATTACAGTTTTTTTTGTTGATCTCCGCAAATATCAGACATGATTTATAAGTGAACATTTTCTGAATGAGCAATTATGTGCACTTGTAAATGTCAACATTTCAAAGCTATCTATTCTTCCTTCAGTCTCATCCCCAGTGTAGCACTGAACATCTGCGGTCCCCAGATTGTAAATAGTGAGGTTATACAACTCTCATTGCCGTTCATAGTAAAAGGGGTCAGCATTCCCTTTGGGGATGGTCAGAACAGCCCGTAAATTAAAACTAAATGCCAAGACTGTCCTGTCACCTGATGCCACTTCCTTGTCCTTAGTCCTTATTGCCCTTGCTGCTTCCTTTACTGCAATATGTTGTGTGTGCTTTTTGGTTTACAGTTTTTTTGGCTTCTGGCATGCCGTCAATGGTGAAGCAAATGTTACATACCTATTTCTTTGGTTTGTGAAATGTTATTTTCCGAATCCTGGATATTCTTCTATATTATTCATAACTTGTAGCATTTATTCCCTCTTTTGTCTGTTTTTCTTGGTAAAGATTGTACATAATTCTGAGGTTCAGTTGAGGATCCAGATAGTGAGTAAAGAGATTCACCAGTGGGAAATTAGAGCATGTGTTACATCAGACCCGTACACATCGTGTTCGGATGGTGACTGTATTTCCCCCTATATATCCCGGCAGTAAGGTACCACTTGGAGTCATGTTTGTTAAAAGTACCTTTTATCAGCCCCTTACTATACGCCCAGGGTTCTAAGGAAACTCTCTCTATAGTTATTTTCTCCACACCACGTGATAATTTGTATTGTTTCGTTAACATTTTTCTTAATTTCCCCGAGATTTCTTTCCATTTTGTTTCTTGTAGAGCTATATGGCTCACCAAAAATTTATGTTGGTCATAAAGAGTGTTTAAAAAATGAAAAACATCAAATACATACTTTTTGATCTAGTTCGGAAAATTCTCGCAACATTTGTGCTTTGAATTATCTCTACAGGATGGTGGTCTCATTGCCTTTGAATTATCTCTACAGGATGGTGGTCTCATTGCCTTTACCTCAATGGTTTGCCCTTGACATTCACTTCTACTGTTTGGCTATATTTATATTTATTTTCCGGTTATCGGTGTTACGTACCCGTCATTTACTTGGTCCAGTGAGATTGGGTTCGGGAGTTTCAGTACAAGGTCTTGGAAGTACGGCATTATCTACATCTGATAGGAATTCTCAGCACCAGGTTGTTTCTAAATACTCCTGACCATGTCTGCATCTTGGTCCTGTTTTTCGTTTTCTTCAAAAACTTAAACAAAAGGTCAATGTGGAACATAATATATTGTTCTTTACGCCCTGATGTGCATGCTCTGCACTACAAGGTCGTTATTTGGATCTACACTTAACAGCGACATATAAATCCAATCTGATTGGAATGCTACAATTTTTTTTTTCTTTTTACTAGTATCTCTGTGTAGTGTGTTGACAACTTCTCTTCCATTTTCAGAGAGTGGAACAGGTTGTTAGGTGCATCTTTAGCTGAAAATAATAAAGGTGCCATACTGCTCTCCTTTCTATCCATTATACTGATGCTTTAGGGAAACAATGCAATGGTAAAAGCTGCAACTGAGAGGTATCCTAACTGTTAGCGAGAAAGCCTACCTGATCCACAGTAGCTGCTGACATTGCTCTCTGTGCGAGATATAGGAGGATCCACACCAACTTCGTCATTGTCGGAGCTCAGTCGGAAATCTCACTACATTCCACATTACATAACACAAAGAGGACGATTAATCAAATACGTATTTAACAAACCTTCATTGAGATCAGCAGGTTCCTCTTGTGAAAATCCCCATTGCTATTTTTCCTTGCTCGATGGCTCGAGATTATTATTGATCTATTCTAACTGCAGTGCACTTTCACCAAGACCTAAACAACATTTCAGTTTCCTAATACGTTTAATATTCGCCATTTTCTTAACTCTATGGACATTAATAGTAATGATAATTGATTAATCCCATTTAGGGTTCGAAATAAGAGTAATTCCTATGCCATAACACGAATACTACATCAAAGTAGTAACAAACTAGAGTGTGGACTTATGTGAATCTCTGTAGTTTTCCGGTGGAGAGGATTGAAGTGGGCGTGACGAGGAAGGCATAGTAGTGTTATGGATCATCCGTACTCTCAACACACTCACATGATCACAAAGTTGATTCTCTCAACCTTCTCATAAATTCAGCTCGACGACTTCCCATTCTACCTACCACTCACGTGTACGTTGTATGTGACGGACAACGACAGTACTAACACCTCGATGAAGAAAACAACCTTACTGACATGAATTGTCTGTCCGGACCCGTGCATGCCGAGGCGGGACTCACTAATGCCCGGTTGAACCATCGTGGTTCGAAACTCGATCCAAGATCCGATCTAAGATCGACACAGAAAACTGTTTGCACCATTCAAGTTCAGAGCCGAATTTGACGGTTCGAAATCTCTAACCGAGATCAGCAGCCATCGTCGACAAATGTAGTTTGAAAATACGCCAACAGATAGAAATACATTCGATTATTTTCTTGGGAAATTAAAACAACATTATACGCACTTGAATATTATTCAGTAAAATTCATACAACAATAATTCACTTGAAACCGATAAAACATCGCATATCTAGTTCTATCTATAGTGAAAAATACGCCTACTTTCATGACGTCATATATTACGAACTAATAGCAAAGTTTGTCTCATACTTAATCTCTACCTCTCACTTTGGAACGAAGATCGACGAATCGGAGATGCAGAATTATGAAATTTTGTTGGTGAAAAACTGGATCCTGGTTTGGAACTAGGATCATTTGATCTCGGATCGGGGAAGAAGTTGGTGCAACAGGGCAATGCGAGTCGAGGGCATTGTAGCTCTCACTGCATAGACGTCCGCCTGTTGGAGCATTGCCGGCTTGTTGTGGTTTCCTCAGTGCAATACTAGCTAGCTTCTCTCTGTGACAGACGAGTTGTGTTCATGCAACTGGTCGAATCTGTCACATGCGACACTTTACTACTCGTGTTTAACAACTATAGTGCAGAGGGTCTACAATGCAGTACATTCGATACCTTGCAGTGCACGGACTTCCGGCAGTAACCAATACAAACTAGCGAATGTCATATTCGATACTTTACCATCGTTAGAAGCGAGCATATTCGATACTTTACAATGGTCAATGGCGGCTTCCGAGACTGACTCGGCGTTCGACACTTTGACACTGCACGCATCACACCGAGGCAACTGTAATCTGAGGATAGCGCACTCGTGATAATCTGCAGTTTCCCCCTTGTGGTACATCCGCGCAAGCAGGCGACATTCAATGCAAAAGGGACACACAGACCATGACGTTACTGTGTGGCAATCTTCGTCGTACCATGGTGGTAATAGATGATGGAGTGGCAACAGCCTATCTTCTCCACGTGTATCAAGTGAAGCCGATGCCTTACTTGTCTGACTTCTATCAACTGCGCATGCGCACACCGATTGCTTATGTCAGCCGCCATATTATGAGTGGCAAAAGTTACTTCGTACATCGGTATTACCAGCGACGAAATTATTGTGTTTTGTTCTTGCCGGATGTTTTCAAATGTACGTGGCCTAAATAATCATGTGCATCAAAATGCTATACAATATTTTGCTACTATCCGGAATTCATTAAATGAAAAACGCGCCCATTTAACTACATTTAAACATGCACCTTATTGCCACCACAAACCCCGACCTTGTATTTCATTATCGTCTGCTGCCCGGCTTCACTTGCGTGTGTCGGCTTCCACTCCATAGGCTAATACCTCCATGCGTTGTACGCGCGCGTTTAGTTCATGGTGATCACATTTTATTGCAAATGAGTGTACCTCAACACCAATAATAAACACTACTTGGGATGATTCCATGCCTCACTTCACTCTTGTATGTAGAATCTACAACCACACAACCAGCATCCACGAAACAACTGCCTGCCGTTTCGTCACCACTGTATATTTGTGGCCGCCATGCCCATATTAAAATATAGAAGTGCGACTCTTATGGCAGAGACAGGAAAACTGCGACAGAAGTACTTCAATCGACGAAGCGGGGACAGAACTAAACACCTCACAAAAAGTTTGGAATATACATACCGAATTCAAAAACGTATGGAGTATACATAAAAGAAAGCATAGCAATTACAAGTTACTATAGGCGGTTCACTGTAAAGTGAGCTCTTTTTAAAGGCGCTCCCAATAGGCTTTCTCCTCTAATAAATATATTATATTACAGCCTCAGCCGTTAACTTTTGAGAAGGGTGAACTGTATGCACTGTGTTTATTAGTCACATGACAGTGTTTATATTATAAAATGGCAGAGACTGACCAAAAGGAAAATTCTTGCAAGGCCTTAAAAAGTGCTCCCGTTACCGTGAATAACCTCTAACGGTACCGATACAAAATGTGAAGTTCATAGAGTTTCTGGCAAAAACCTTTTTCCCAATATCACAGACAAATAAGCACGAAAGAACTACAAAATAACTTAATGTAGTGTCTGACTAGGATGGGGTTTCTTTCTTCCCACTGCAGCTTAGTGCAGTGTATGTCCTCCATGTGCATTGTACAGGCCCCTAACACGCCGCGACATACTTGTAATCAATGTGTTGATTGATGTCCTCTTCAGGACGAAGGCCCCTGGGCAGCTCTTGTGAGATATGGAAGTGTTGCTGGAGGTTGTGGACGATTATCAACTACTACTTCCAGCTTGTTCAAGGCATGTCGATGCTCTCTCTGTTGATCACAACAGAACTACATAGCTCCTGCCACCCACACGTACAACAATACAAACATTTTGTGAGGTGTATACTTTGGGCAAAAATGGACAGGCGGGGAATTCAGACATAGTTTTAAGGCATTGTGTTCAAAACTACTCAGTTTCAAGTTTGTTACTGCATATATTTTGAGCTTTTGTGGGGCTATCTAGCGAATATATTTTTCATTCGAATAATCTATATTTTCGTATAAAAATTTCAGGAGAATTATGTTTTTCTAGTAAATTTTATCAAGTGATATTTTAACCAGTGTCTTCCATATGTTCCCTTCCCGAAAAAGCTTGTCTACCGCTCGAAATATACCATAAATAAAAAACTTTTCTAGTATCAGTTTAACACAGGCATATCTCAGCAATTCTCAAGATACTATTATTTTAATTCCTCGTGAAAATAACAGCGTTTCCAAGTCAGAATAAAAGTATAAAGTTGTGGAAAGTGGTTACGTCGTCAGTGAGAGAAGTGAGTTGTCGGTGCTAGTGGCTCTGCCACTCCACAGTGGAGCATGCTGGAACTAGCCTCTCGTCATTGCTCCTGCACGCTCATTAGCATACAGCAGTCGCAATCAGCTGGAGAACTAACTGGCCCTGCATGGCGGCCGACGTCCGCTTTCACTACTTCGCAAACTGTTACAGCAAACTTACATTGCACAGTTGACATAGTTGGCTTAGCAACTTACGCCAAATACAACACAACACCAGATCTAAACTTAGTTTTCTAGACCACAAATCAGTTCAGGATAGGAGGCCGCGGTGGTGTAGTGATTAGACTACTCCCCTCCCACCAAGGTTAAATGGGTTCGATTCCTAGCGGGGGTCGCATGAGGGAATTGTGCCGGACAATACCGCTGATCTGCGGGTTTTCTCGGTGTTCTTCCTTTCCCCTCCTTTCTTACATTGTCGTGGGCCTCTCCACTTTATTCATACGTCGGTCTATTGAAAAAGTGAATTTATTAGACAAGTAAATATTTTACAAGTCTGCTCATTTTTACTCTTCTATCCACAAAAAAACTCAGAAAGCAAAGTAAATAATTTAAGTCATAACAAATGGTTACCTAACACTTCTTATTCGACGTTATGTTGTGAAACTACTTTCCATCTATCGTTGCCAACTTTACCGGACGAATGTCACTCTGTACGTCCGATAAAATATGTGCAGGTAGGAGCGGTGACTTTTTCCATAGGTTGATTTCTAAAGTGCTCATTTTATCGTGAACAGCCTTTAATAAATTTTGTTTTATATGTAACTTGACACGGTGTCCGTAAGCCATACGGACAATTTCGCACCTCACAGAAAGTTCTGAGATGCCGATATTGCATAGGTGCCAGGTTGGTGACGGCCCAAGAGAAAGTATAGGATGAGAATACACACTTATGCCGGAATAACATAGCCCCGACGCGCACGACACGACGACCAACAGCCAATGAAATACAAGACAGATCGTCGTAAGCCCGACCGATTTTGTCGTTCGACCAGCAGTTTAGGATTAGAAATTATTTCTATGCTTCGTCGTGTCGTGCGGCACGACGCACAGAATGTACAACCTTGCAAAATGAACTTATATTGCAAGCTTTTCCTACAATGGTAAATGCTCAGCTTAAAAGAAAAATAAATTGAAAATTACTGTTTCTAACTGTTAAAAATAATAATTTTACTTCTGTATACATTAGCAATACCGATTTGTCACCATAATGTGTTACATATTTCCCTCTTGTTCACCGCCTTTGAGACTAACATAGCCTATCAGAATGTATCGTAGGCCTGAAAACCGCCGCTTGACTATGAACTTACGTGAATGAGCTTGATGGACCTATATAGTTCATTCTAGGTTACATGCAACTTTCCTGAAGCCTTGCTGAAGTTCTACTTCCAGGATATTCCTCCGCCTCATGCAAGCAAAGATTAACAAAATATAGAACATAAACCATATTCGTGCGCACACAATGTAATATTATTTTGTATGTCTGGTGACGGGATGACAATAATAGACTGTACATAAACGATCGCGCACAACGGAAGAACACGCGTTGACGCCATATTGAGCACAACTAACTCTTTGTTGTTAATTTGCCTGTTTAGTCAACATGGCGGACAAGATGGTGTCCACAAAGAATGGGTGGGAAGAACTAATTTAAAAGTTTGTATACAATGTATGTACACACACCACACGAAATACACATGTCTAAACGTTGCATAAGGATTATTTGTTACTAGGTGTTTCCAATACGTCTATCCCCCACCCCCTTGTTTTTAATTCATATTAATGATAAATGAAATATTAAAATTTGTATACAGAATATATCTAGAAGTTTAATTTAATCAATAATAAAGTACATTTATGTTAACACATGTGTAAAACGCTTGCAGCCTAATACGTGGCATTTTTAGTAAACAACCAGACACGTCATTCAACAGTTTATTTTTGGTTTTATTATAAAGTATGGAGAAACCGCGAATGCAGTATTTATTCGGTTTGCTGTTGTTACAGGAGGGCGTGAATATGACAACGGCCTTGAACACAGCGGGCCGTCAGCAATCATTCATCTGCTGTTGTTACAGGAGGGCGTGAATATGACTACGGCCTTGAACACAGCGGGCTGTCAGCAATCATTCATCTGCTGTTGTTACAGGAGGGCGTGAATATGACTACGGCCTTGAACACAGCGGGCCGTCAGCAATCATTCATCTTTACATATGGCAAACTCTCTGTGGTCGAGTGAACAAGACACATGACGAAAGCAATTAGCAAAGGGCCAATGAAATGTTTAGATATTCACGGACACATAGAGACTTCGCATCTAGCTTGCGAGCTATACTTTCGTTACATAATTTCGCCGAGATTTGTAACTGGTAATACTCAACGAAACACTCGAATGCCGCCTTATTTAAAAACTATCCTACGCCTGTCTATTGAATGTTGTAATTTAGTATAGTAAGCGTGAATCATACGACGAAAAAATGAATGCTTCAGAAACATCCCGGCCGAAACTGTTACAACTTATCATAAAGTAGGTTACAAATATTGTGCTTAACTGATGGGCTGGGCATGATCCATTAGCATCGCTGACGGTTCCGCTTGAAGATCGCCGCATATCGTCGTAAACAGCGGAC
This sequence comes from Dryococelus australis, assembly GCA_029891345.1. Lineage (NCBI taxonomy): Eukaryota > Metazoa > Arthropoda > Insecta > Phasmatodea > Phasmatidae > Dryococelus > Dryococelus australis. The sequence continues at coordinate 34,002,669 of CM057003.1, forward strand.
CATTAACAAACACGTTTAGCGTATACCTTGTGAGTATATTGATAGGTGAAGAGATTTGGGTGTCTCTTAACATCGCGGTCTTGAAAGCTGATGAGGGTGAAGCGAGGTGAGTATTAAGCAGCTCCGGGATGAAGGAGTGGGGGAAACGGGAGATCCCTGAGAAAACCCGTGGACCAGCGGCATCGGACGGCACGGTTCCCACGTGCGAAAATCCGGAGGTGACCTCGTCGGGAATCGAACCCGGTTCGCCCTGTTGGGAGGCGAGTAGTCTAACCACTACCTGCGAGTACACTGAGAAAAAATGTAATTGTAAGAACCAAATTTCTGTATTCATAACCATCTGGACTGGTAATATACAGACATTAGCGGCTGGGTCAATCCCCTCTCCCGGTGGAGCTACTCCCGGATATCTGCACATGGGAATCGTGATGAACGGTTCCGTTGATATACGGGTTTTCTCGGGGGTGTCCCATTTCCTCCGCATGACGGCGCGGCTCTGTTACAACCTCACCTCACCCTCGTCGGCTCTCAAGACTCCGCTGGGGTACTATAGCAGCCAGCTCTCGCAGCACGCGACTGACCTCTACCAAAGCAACAGTAGGCTAACCCCGAGTGTCGTTACAGGACAGCCTCCCTCTCTCTCTGTCCTTGAAGCGGCCTCGCCCCACTGCTTCCTTCTTTTTCTCCCTTTTTTTTTCATGGTCGAGAAACGCGGGATCTATAAGGGTCACACTGACACACGCTGCAAGAGCGCCATGCCTCTACGTGCAGGGTTCTGAACTGGCGTGCAGTGTTCTCGTAGTGCTGCCTCTACCTATGGCACTTTCAGCGGTGACCATATAATTTTACTAACGAAAAGTCTGTAGCAAAGTTCAATACACTCTCCTATCGTAGTTAGATTCGTGTCCGAAGATACGGCAGTCTGAAAAAGCCGTTTTCAACTGTATTGGAGGGCTTCAAAATAAATTTACAGCATGCATGTTAACTTTGAAGTACCATTATTTCGCCGTTTTGGATATGGTGTATTTCCGTAGGTAAACATACTGGAGGCATGTTTGACAGTTTTGTAAAAATAAAAACAGGATTTTAAGTACTCTGCACCGCAGTTCAAGCGCTAGGCAGGCGCGAGCTTGTACCTGAAGCTTGAACTGCGTCGCACAGTGTTCTCCCACGAAACTACTTCACGTTCATCGTATCTACTGATCTACGACACACATGAGACAAGATACGAGTATTTTCAAAACACCAAGCACATTCCAAACACTATTCCCCTGATAATATTAAGGAATTGACAACAGATTTTTTTCTGCCAGTAGAGAAATATGTTAACCCTTACTATAAAATATTTAATACAATATTTTTTTTTAATGTAATCGTCGTTAGTGCGGTGTATGGTCAAAGGTCAGCGAAACAACTTTAGCATTTCCATGCATTCTTTTCCTGCATAGAACTAACAGATACTCTTCTCATATACGTTCCACTGACTGATTACGAGCTGTAAGTTCTTGTCCGACCGAATTATATTTTTCTATCACATCACGCGAGTTTAAATATAAATACCTGACTTACCAGGTTTTTTTTTTTTCCCCTTGCATTTATTAAGTTACTACAGAAGCAGTACGTAGACGAAAATGCGGCCTTGGGAAGCGACATCTAGAGAATGGGCCAAAAACTGCCTCTCCACGCTGCCTTATCGATTAATGTTGTAGCTACATTGCGTGGATAGTCGTACCTGCAAGATTGCGGCACACCTCAAGAGGAGTCTGAACTGGAACATTTTTTGTGAAATCGTTGTTTCAGCGTATTCGCGCATCTCCGTGAATAATTGTTCTGCAAATACTACGTTTTGCTGGAAAAGGTAAAAAACTATTATCTATGCCTCTTTGTTTTTACTTTTAACATATTAAGTTAGATATTGGCCGCTTTTGTTAACGTCTTGACGTGCCGAAAATTAAAAAAAAATCGTCTGGAAAAGAACTTGTGACAAAAATGAGGTAAATATACAACTTTCGGGCACCGTTCCCTTAGTCGATCACTTCTGTACGTCTACCTAGTGTCTTCTTTTAGCCTACTGAGTATCTTTATTCTATGTGATATTTACACGGGTGTGATTTTCTATAGAGATTTCACGGTTAAGTGAGCTGTTTGGAAATCAACCTTTAAGTTGAGTGGAGAGATTTGGGTGGCTCTTAACTGCGAGGTCTTGAGAGCCGGTGAGGGTGAAATGAGGGGAGAATGGAGCAGCGCCGGAATGTAAGGGCGGGGAAACAGTACATTCCCGAGGAAACCCGCCGTCCAGCGGTATCGTCCGGCACGATTCCCACATGCGAAAATCCGGTAGTAACCAAGCCGGGGATTGAACTCGGTTCGCCTTGGTAAGAGGCGAGCTGTCTAACCACTCAGTTGTCAACGTGGAAAGGGAGCTAAGACGGTATACCATATTCTGTACTGGTGTGACATTTTTAAAGAAGAAAGGAAAGAATTAGTTAGAACACTAATTAAAACCTTTTAATGACAAATGGCCATTACAAAACATTATATATATATATGACAAGGAAATTGTAGAAATAATAAATGAAAGTATTAGTAAAACATATGATTTGGTAAAAACTATGAATGATGATTTAACTGAGTAGTCTAGGGAGCATATGAGAGTGTGCTGGAACTAAGGGAATTATTGAGTGAGTGTTTGTGTTTGTCTAATGTTTTATCCTTTAAATTAAATAAAAAATATATATAACTCTCTATTTTAGATGATAAACAGAATTTCCAGTAAATATTGAAGTTTTGCAGAATAACAGTGGGGAAGAAAAATTGAAAAGCTCCAAACACGAAAAAGTTATAAAGAAGAACACAAGATCTGAAATGAATGCAAGAATAATTGAAGTAAATATGGAGACAAATAGAAGAACAATAAGGAGGAAGAGAAGAAAAAGAAGAGAAAGAAAAAGAGGAAAGAAAATGGGAGGAGAACAGAGAAGGAAAGTAGAAGAATAACAGAAGAGAGAAAAAGAGGAGGAGAAGCAGCAATAAAGAGAAGAAGAAAGACAAGATTTAAAACGGATGAAAGAAGAACGGAAGGAACTGCGGAGAAGAAAATCTAAATGAGAGAAAGATGAGATTTGTGATAGTATGTTGGTCGATGTCTGTGTAAAAAAGGTGAGGGGGCTATCCCCCTCACCATTCCCTCGTCTGCCGGAAAACGAAGGCTTGGGTGTCCAGAAGGGGTACTTCGATGTCCTGGACGATGCTTAGGTTGGAGCAGAACGATGGGCGAGGGGAAAAATAAAAAGAACAAAATAGAATAGTACAGATAGGGAGAGGGATGGGGGCCTTCGGGTTCATGGGCGGGGCGATTCGAGCGTTGGGTGCCATGGCGGACCGGCCGAAAAGCTAGTTAGCTGTGTGCGTGCGCGACGGCGTCTGGTCGCGCGGGCGGATTCGTGGGAATCCCGGTTCCTGGTCTGTTCCGGCGGCCGAAAGGATGTCCGTCGGGGAGTTGTCTCGGTCGGGGCAGAATATCTCACCACCTTCCTAGGAAGTGTGAATGATGCTTTTGAATAGAAATAGAATTTGTAGCTTAAATTACGTGTGCCCAGATGAACAACCGTCCTCCCACAAAAAATTATGAATTTGTATAACTTATAAACTGTTTGTTAAATTGTAGTAGTTATGATAGATCGAACATCCTGGATGGCTGTACTGCTAAGTAGGGTTAATTAAATTTAAAAAAGTCTAACCACTCAGCCACCGCGGCCCCGATGTCTACTGATGTCACACGAGGAGAGGTGGCGGGAGATGTGTGATCAGTTGCTCATTCCACCCTTCCCTACACTGTGGTACTGTCTACTCGCAATACTTTCACACACATCTTGAACTGCAAACCGCTGATAAATCACCCCATGTATGACGTGTCTATTATATTTTATTTGTAATTAATATGAATAAAACCAGAGAGAAAATAGTTATGTTGGTAATGCCTAGTGCGAAAAGTTCTCATGCAAAATTTCACTATACAGAGTGCACAAATGCGGTGCATTGTCTCTTTGGTGCAGTTTTCCAGACTTGATTAGGTTTTGTATGCATGAGGCGGAGGGATAACGTTACAGCGGAACTTGAGCAAGGCTTCAGAAAATTTCTAAACAACAGTGGATGAAATCAAATCAAAATAATGCCAGCAAGATCAAAAATTTGAAATCCCTGCCTATCAGTCGTTTTCTTATAGTGTTTCAAACTTACCTTTTACTAAAGATTATCCATACCCATTCTCTGTTCTAGTATAAACGTTTTTTCTAATTCATAAATTGCATGCAATTTTGCGGTTATTTTCTGTCGAAGGATAATTGCTGTGTTTGTCAGTGTTCCTTCGTCTCTTCGTAGTTCAAGTTAGAGTTGGCATGGGATGTAAGACACCCAGCTGCAATCTCGACCATGTTTACCCAATCCCAGTAAAGCCGCGAGTATAGCGACTATCTCCTGCATGCCTAGAATAATGAGGCTCAGCCTTGAGACGTACATTGCTCCTATCTCTAACCTGGACCTCCAACTGTCCTCTAAATTGTCAAGTAGATTACAAAAAAAATATTGGGTTTGTCTGTGTTGGGGACACGGCCGTTTGTTTTGCGCAAATACTTCTACGTTGACGCGCTCGGACGCCTTGATGTTTATTTTACGTTCCCGGCACCGCTTCACTCGATCATATGGGATTTTATGGGTATCACTGGATTGCTTTTGAGATGCTCTTTTCAACCGTATACGATTTATGGTTTTCGACTTGGCTTTTTGACGAGTATAGGCCGACATTGGTATAAGTTTTCTTAATTTTTTACATTAAACTCATACAATTTCACCATAACCACGCCACACAAATGTTTTTATACACGCAATCGATTAATCTTGACGAGAGCAGTCAATTGAAACTCAAACGAGCGTCGTAGCTTCTCCTAGTCAAAAGTTATACTACGCGGAAGTTATGAAACGCGGCGAAAAGAAACTCAAAATAGCTGCACTCCCCCCCCCTTTTTTTTTTCTTTCCACCTCGTGTGATGCTTCGCAGTCCTCACTCAACGTAACATATTAGTTGACCCTTCGGCAATCCTATGGTGTAATTGAATTTGAATGTAGACCATACATTCGGAGCTGCAATGCCAAACTGTATCCCCCGATTTAGTTATCATCGGCTTTACGACGTAAGAAGTAGGCTCTCGCAATTCAAATGAAACAATAGCGGTGCAAGTTCGACCAATATAAACGCATCTTAGTGCGTGCTGTGTTCGGTCAAACAGGAAAAAGTCCTTTCTTTATTCGTATTTTTGCTTTCGGCGGTTGTTTCTTCGAAGCAGGTCAATAGAAATCAATACTGTCGAGAATAATTTGGAATAAGAACGGTAAAATGTAGAAACCTTCCAGTGAATATTGCACACGACAGCAACCACGATAACGTACAAGGAGATGGCGCAGTCAGCTAAATCTTGCATGGTGCATGGGCTCAATCCCTAGTAATTACATTTTTTAAACACTTCAATGTTACGTCCGGCTGCAGATAAGGAAGCATTGTGATACGCATTCTCAAGTTGAAATTCTCGCAGATTAGATGTGCGAAAGTAGGCCTACGATATTACTACACGAGACGTATTAAACTACGGATTCCACTTTGAACTTTTCTCATGTAACTTATGGAAACCTTTCAGGAATGTTCCAAAAATGGTATTTTTAAACATTTCCACCCTTTCTTCCCCTCTTTGAATACACTTAATCGGACGAAAGTAAAAAAAGTTTCAGCTGTAGATAATAGCTTTTTTCCTGCTCCCAGAGCATCTATTTTTCTTACCTAGATACACACGCAATCACTGATTTTATACGCGATATTTTACTGTAAATGCTGTTCACGATAAAGTGAGCACTTTTGAAATAATCCTTAGAAATAGTCACTGCTCCTACCTGCATATATTTTAACAGGCGCACTGAGTGGCATACGCCCAGTAAAGTTGGTAATGATGGAAGGAAAGTAGTTCCATATCTTAACGTCGAATAAAAAGTATTAGGTAACCATTTGTGATAAATTAATTTATTTACTTCGCTTTAAGAATTTTTAATGCATCGAAGTGTAAAAATGAGCAAATTTGAAATAATTTTACTTTTTTCATAATTCACAGTTTCACTTGAATGACTCACGAATAAAGTGAAGAGGCGCAAGAAACGTTAACTTTACATAAGGCGGAATAATACACAGCGTGCACACAAGTAGAGCTTAAGCAGAGCTTTCGGAAGTGCTCATTTAACCGCAAACAGCCTATAGAGATCGCTTAAGACGGCAGGCTCGGTAAAGCTTCCAACTACTTCAGATGTTTGAGCCCCGTGAAGATAATCCCGTGGTTCGGAGCCCTATCTGTACTGAGGAGAAGGGACGGTGTACAACTACTGTGTCTCGGAGTGTCGTGTGTCTGTGACGCCATGATACCGGCGTGCGCTGCTGCAGTTGGCGAAATAAGCGGCTGCTATATCAACTCTCTAGACTTGAGTACTCTGTGGTATTATCGTCTGTGAATGAGTAAATATTTGTATGAAAACAAACCCGTATACTGTATCTTTTTATTTTACGTTTGCCTTCAATAGTATCACATTCCATTACGTTTGGTAGGGATTAAATTAATGCATACAGTCATTTACTATTATCCGTTCACGGTTACTTCACACTTTTCTGAAGCTCTGCTAAAGTTCTACTACCACATTATTCCTCCGCCTCGTACAAACTAAGATGACACAAGTCTAAAACACTACACCAAAAGACAACGCGCCAAATTCGTGCGCACTCATTTGTAACAATATTTCGCATGGGAAGTATTTATTCCTAGGCGTTACCAACACACATGTATTCTCGCTGTTTGTATGCTTATCCATTAAAAATAATATATTATAATTTGTAAATAAATTATTCGTCAAACATCAATTTAACGAAAAATAAGATGATGTTATATTAACAGAGTTATAAAACGCTTGTAATACATGGCATATTTAGAAAATAACTAAACACAGCATACATGGGGAGATTTTTCAAATGTTTGATTCAAAAAGTGTTCGTAAGAACGGCCACTTAGGATTGCTCAGCACCGAGTCTATGTCAAGTGTATCAAGAGCCGTGGTTGGGCAGCAGGAGATAAGTCACTGCCACAACAAACAACCCCCTGGTGACCTTGTCCGAGTTTGCCGAAGAAAACAGCATGTGGCTGCGTCTCGACGGAAACCACGCCACCAGAGGCCATAGGATACTGTGGTTCCACTTTACTTCTGTGCCTTACGAACGGCAACAGGAAGAAACTGTGCGTGTACAAGGGCAGTGTTCTTCCTGTCTATAGCTCTATTGTTCCAACGATACATTTTCTACTGGATACTTTTCAAAATGCCGTTTTCATGCATCTTCCTTATTACTTCCCGGTGCAATTTTGACGGAATTATGTGGAATTATTGAAAGCATAAAGGTTTTGAAAATGCATCGAACGACGAATACCTAACAATATTATTATTTAACCCTTTGAGGAATATTCACGTATATACTTGGTCAACGTTTATTTGGAAATTTCTTTGCTCTTAAAGACAAATCTCACACTTCTATGGTTTTGCTGAATCGCTGTACTCTATGGGAAACTAAGCAAAAAATTACAACTAGTCAACATTTAAATTCATAATAATAAAACTGTTACTTTTAATAATTTCTCAAACGAACCCGTTGGATTCCGAAACTTGTTACAACACCTGTTACGGCACATTGATTGGCACATAGTCTACAAGCGACTCCATTGGCCGATATACAGATAATAATAAACGTTGCGGGGATATTGTGGGCGTGTCCGGCGTAGCCAGGACCAATAGGAAGAGGGTAAGTAGAAATACAGAGACCAACACAACTCATATTGGTGTAGTGGAGAATATAGTCAGCTCACTTCAACCTTGTCTTCAGTGACAGCAGATCTGTGCCTTCCTAAAGGATAAATTTGAAATATTGGGTTCCCTTCAATTGCTGGTACAGTAAGGAACGGGGAAGGTAAGGCGTGATCCCGGCATTCGCCTGGGGGAACTCTGGAAACACGTGAGAAAGTGAACTCAGTATGGTCGAGCCGGGAGTTGAAACCGGGTCCTTCTGAACTGCCAGACGAGCGAGGTAGCACTGGCACTGCGGCAGGGATGCGGCTTCCAATAGGAATAGCAGACGACAGACGAAGACTGGTTCCCCGGCATGTGCTGAATTGTGGAGTCTGCCTGCCATCTGGACTGATTAAGAGAATTAGCATATATCGTTTATGTCACCACGATTAATTATTAGTAGTGCCAGTGATACTTCGCGAAAAGGTTTCGAGGCTAGATACAGTTCAAAGCAGTGTGGGGTTGTCCAGTTGTTTTAATTGGTTCTGGACCGTGTTAACTGTATGAGCACGAATCACGAAGGTGGAGTGTCGGAGTTATGGAATCCTGAGTGGCTCGGTCGAATGTGGAAACGACACCAGCAGCCAATGGACGTATTACAACTACCGAGGTGTACATATAGTATTGAAGTCTACTGTGTGCTCCGATTTATTCGCGAAAAATCAGTGGCCCTAATTATTAGAGACCCGAAAATTTCACGGATTCATTAGGCAACAAGCCAGAATGCACTATCCTTTGTGTACTCGAGCCTCAGTTCATTGTTAATTGGCTGATGCTCCAGATTTACACCAGACCAGATAGCACGGGATTTGTTCCTTATTTCCTCTCAGGTTAGTTACTGGCTCAAATTGTCCAGACCGTTGCTTGTAAATAGCGTTCCAATTATAAAGGTCAGCCAAATGCATATGTGACTGAAGTCTAGCTTGTGCTCGAGTTAATCCGTGCAATTTCCATGTCTCTACTAATTATTATAAAATCAGGGCCACCTGTTTACGCGGAGGGGGGACTTCGATATTCTATGTGCGCACTTGCAGCAGTCTTTATTCGACTATTGGCCACTTGTATTTGTGTTAAAATAGTCTGTTGCGCGAATGAGCCAATCGGAATTAAGTTTCACCGTTACTTATCGTCCGTGATTCGCACGCAGGTAGGTAAGAAACGAAACAATTCAAATTATCCAATCACGAAAGTGGTTCTGAAATAAAGTGCGTTGGAACACAATTCGTCCTGAAATCTTATCGCGATAAACAGGCGCACCTATTTATTATTGTAAGTAATTCTTATAGTGTGTTGTATGGTTACTTAGTGCTGTAGAAAGCCAGATGAGCGCGCGAGCATCGCCAGCGCCAGCGCCAGCTGTACCACTCGTGGTAGCTGCCGCGCGGAGCGGGAAGAGTCTTGTAACAGCAGCAGACGGAGTAACATGTGCGAAGCTGTACCACACCCAGCTCTGGTATGGCGTAGCCTAGTGGGACACAGTATGAGCTAGGGATTTAAAATACGCCTTCCCTTTAACATTGTTTGCAACGTGGTTATTGAAGAACTTCGTATAAAATTGTGGAAATAAGTCGGCCTGCTCGTTCTAAATGCTGACGTCTTGTGTGTTGAGCTTGGTTGGAAAACGCTGCCCAACTCCGGCGGAGCTATATTTTTCTGCTGTAGGTCATCGCCACGAAATTTTCCAGGGCGCTGCCTGCGCGATCAGCTCTCAGTTTCGCCTTTGCATTTCCTGGACGGCGGCTCGCAGTTCGTGAATGTCCGTGAGCTGCGAACGCCTGTGCGGAGGCGCGCTATGTCTGCAAATTTCTCGGCGTCCTCAAACTTGAAGGTACTGTCCAGCTGTACTATTATTTATTGGGGCAAATTGCGTTCGATACCCGTTAGTAGTCAATTTACGGATTTTGGATCATGTTTGCGGAAGTGCCGTTCAGCTGGCCAAGATAATAGTCACAATGAGAATGCATTGACTTTATGTGGCAAGGAAAACCGCTCAAATAAACTTAAATAGATGAACAGTTCGCATATAATTTTTAATTTTTTAATTAAATGGAATTCCTGGCCACAAGTGTAAGGGGAGGGGAAATAAATTTATTGTGGTTGTGAAACACTATAAGAGTGAGGCCGTTTTGACACTGCCCAGTCGCCTCACGCTGAGGGTTTCAACCTCTCCACTCTAACCTAGCATTTCGCTTCTCAATGTCTCATAAAGGTGCGTGGTTCTCACTGTGTGCTGGAAGAAGGACCGAGCCCAGCCTGTACCCGTGTCAGAAGGACAACGGAAGACTACTGTGGTGGACGACAACTTCCGCAGACTTCGCGAACCAATACCGTCATCTGCGTGCAGGAAGTTGTTGGCAGGACCTGGCGGAAAAACACGCAGAGGACACGGCCTGTTTACACGCCTCTCGTTCTCTCTCTCTCTCTCTCCCTCTCTCTATCTCGCCGCGAGGCGTCCTTACTGCAGGACCGCTGGAGGGGGAGAGGTCCTGCCGTAAATACGGAAGCGGGGATCAGGGAGCCGCAGCTTCCGTGGCCTGTACTTCCGGGGGAAGTGGCGGCAGACAGAGGGTCGTTCCGCGTCACTTCGCCTACAGGGAACCCCGCCACTGCGCCCTCGATAATTCTACACACCTATACCTTCCCGCTCCCGAGCCTGTGTCCCAATTCACTTGAAGTACATACTTGTGCGTACCTGACCCCGGAATGACGCCGTAAGTGCTGTCCGAATTGCAAGTATACAAGTAAACGAAGTTGTGTACTTCTCGCGTACTTGCTGATATGTGCCGCCATTTTGAGAAGCAATTTGTAGGTTACAATTTATTGCCAACGTTATTATTTTATTTAAAGTTTAATAGGACAGCATTACTACTTCGTTGACATAGAATTTTGAGCTTTGTAAATAATTATCACAAGGTTCGCCTTAAAAAAAAGTCTAAACAATAAATTCGTGTTAGGCCTATGTTCTTAACCTACTTGATTTAAGCCGTAAAGTTTTCGGCAATCATCGAATTCTTAGTCGGAATACATATACATTAAAAGTGGTTTAACTGGTTAATAAATGTTACCAAAGCCAACAAGACTGCCTGTCCGAATTCATCAAGTTTGGTGCCCAGGGTAAGTGAAGTATGAAAGGATACAAGTACGCAAGTATATACCTGAATTCGAACACGGCCTGAGTATGGAGCTCATCAGCAGGTCAAGGATTTTTTTTTTTTTTTTTTTTTTTTTTTTTTTTTTTTATATATATCTGAGACAGGTTTGGAAAAGTTCCCCCTTAATGCAGTTGTTGGTTGTGAAATCATTATAGTTTTCAAAATATAACGCTCAAATTCCGGCACAAGAGTGTTATATGCAGGTTCAAAGTGTTGAATTAGAGTCTAAGCGTCGTATACTGCATTTGTGTTACAAGATATGAAAGGAACAAAAACAACTTATCCTCTACAGTTTATGGTTTAAACTATTTATTAAATTAATGTTAACAGTCTCAATTAAATGAACAAAAATATATTTACAAGTCTGGCCCCTATTTTCAACAAAATACAGTGTGTCAATACTCGCTCACCTGTTTGTAAATCGCACTCATGCTGGCTCAGTATGTTCTGCACACCATACAGATTGCATTAAACGCAATTTGAGTGGAAAAAAATATCTAGGAGCAAAGCCTAGTCTGCAGAATTCGGAAAATTAAGACTTTTCGAAAGCTTGTTGAGATAACCAAATAAAAAAAAAAGTTAAATATGACCTTAACTCCGAGCTTCAGCTGCAAGAGTCAGAACACAAACACGTCACAGGCTAGAGATGAACTTCTGTTCATGTACCCAGCATTTACCTGCCCTACACCGACACAGCTTTCAAAGTCACGTGGTCAACAATTATTATCATGTTTGAATCTCTATTTTCAAAATACAAGCACTTTTATGTGAATAGAATACTTTTATCGACTTCACTCTAAATACGAATCAGTGGAAAACCAGTAATTCGCAGTGAGAATGGCTCCACTTAGAATCAGAGAAAATTTTTTACATCCCTAATTCAATCAGCGTAATTTTTCCACTGAAACATTCAGTGTTTTATTTTGACTGATTCTAAGTGGATCCATTCTCACTGCGAATCAGTGGTTTTCCACTGATTCGAATTTAGAATGCTGAATTTAATCTTCCTGTGACTGCGTTACAAATTGGTCCGAGGAAGTATACCGGACATCTCAAAGAACTTGTTTACTAGACAGTTTTCCTAACCTCAAATCCAATCCACGCTGTTTTCGCTAGACGTGTTGGCAGAACTGCAGTTCAATGTTGGGACACGGAGACTGGTTGTGCGCAGCTAGCGAGATCGCTCTACCTCATTTTTAGTCTATGGGCAAAACCTCTCCTTGGGTACGACTTGGGACACTTTAAGTGGGTAGCCAATGGCCGGGCACGCTTTCAAGTCAACCCTGTAATAGTGCCATTTCAGGGTAATGCCTCGGTATAAAGGTGGGTTTACAATTAAATACTGAGGAACTAAGACTTTTACTTATGACCCGTTAAGTACACGGAAAATAAGTTTCACAGTTTATGATTGAGCTAGCAACTGTTAAGTTTATCCAATCAGAATAGTAGGAGACCAAATCACCCAACATAACCTGGAAAAATGGATTACTGAAGATTATTTACATATATTTAATTATTTGTGGTTATTGCTTGTGTAATCATTTCGAAAAAAAACTCGTGATATGTTATAGGGAATTTACGTCAGTAAATCTGAACACGAATAAAATAGCCTCTTTCATGAGATAAAATATGGCCATGAATAGTTCTTTAATAAAAAGGATACTGTCTTCCGACTGAAATAATGAACTGTGTACGATTTGACGATACGACGTAAACTGAATCCCAATATGTAAATGCAGTTTACCGCCAACAACAACTGTCGCTGTGTCATTATTGGCTACTTCGTCTTGACTTGATATAAGATATAATGATATCTTAGGTCAAGTCAAGTCACGAACGCACCTGACTCGTACACGACCCGCACACTCAAGCCATAAACAGATACACTTGAAAACATTGGTTCATATTCTAAGCACACTGCATAGGTCACTAGTATAGGCTGTTCACGGTAAAGTGAGCACTTTTGAAGCCCTAGTAACTTTTTTCTTTCGGCCATTTTTTAGATCCTTTTACCACGTTTTTAAATTAATATTGTTATGTAAGTTACACACACAGTGTGTATATTCCACAGCACTCGGAAGTTAACGTCTAAGAGTAAAATAAAATAAATTTATTGACTATTATTCCAAATGAAAGGACTTTAAAAAGTGCTCACTTTACAGTGAATGTCATATAAACCCACCTTGAGAGCATTCCTTTACTTTTCCTGTTGACTTGACGTCGGGACGACACGTAGTCAGCGACTTTGGGCACTACAACACCCTCGGGTTCACGTTCGGGAGGGCTCGGGTTGTAATCCCAATTTAGCCATCCTGGTGTCGGCTCTCCGTGGTTCCAGGAAGTCACTCTGCAGTGGAATGCTGGAGTGATTGCTCACCACATGCGGATCGTGGCAGGTTCCACCCCTCTACTTCTTCCCTGAGCGGCTTGGCTCGTCCCTAGTGACCTCGCTGCGTCGACGAGATGTTGAGGCTCCCGCCTGCCCGCCTGCTTTCATCGCTTCTCTCCTTTCTCATGGCCGAGAAGCGTGGCAGCTATAAGGGTCACACTGGCACGCGCTACAAGAGCGCCATCACCTCTATGTGCAGGGCTCTGAACTGGCATTCAGTGTTCTCATAGTGCTGCCTGTAACTGTGGAACTTCCAGCGGTCACCCTAGCATTTTATTGTTAAAACGTCTGTGGCAAGATTCAATATAGGCTCCTATCGTAGTATGACTCGTGTCCGGCTATAGTATATTTTTAAGATATGGCAGCTTGAAAAACTTATTTATTTATTTTTAATTTTTTAAATACATTGGAGGTCTTCAAAATAATATTTACAGCATGCGTGGTAACTTTAAAGTACCATTCCTTTCTCGTATTTTCGTAGGCAAACTTAGTGGGGACACATTAAGTAATATCGTCAGAAAACCAGGATTTTGAAGTGTCTGCAAAGCAGTTCAAGAGCCAGGCAGTTAAGCGCTACTTACCTACAAAACCGTATGAATAGTTGTTGGGGATGCTACCATTCCACAGTGTACTTCAAATAATGAAGATGCACTTCACTGTGTGCAGTCCCTGTTGGCAACCATTTCCTTCTGTGTCGAGCATTCCAGCACTACGAAGGTCTACCACTGGCTCACTGAGTATGCTCAAGCGACGCTAGCTGAATTTTCGTATAAGAGCTTGAATTCGATACCTGTTGGTAAATAATAACGCAAATTCCTCTAGCAGTCCCTACAGTCTCCTGTACATCACACCGATCTATATCAGTGAGACGAGATCATAAGGCAGGCTACGTGTTCATCCAGTCCCGGCTGGCTGTTACTGTGTACTGTCCTCCCAGGTGTGGCAGTTCAATTTCTGTCGGAAATAAAACGCAATTGTACAACTGTCTAAACACTAGACCGGCGCTAGAACATTATTGAAAACTTACAGATCTGTAATGAAACGTAGATGTTGGTATTTTTCACAATTCATTCGGGAGCAGGATAGCCATGGGGCAGGTTGTAACACGTGGACGACTGTGAGTGAGAACTATCATTGCTGTATCATATTCAACATAGTTCTGAGTTAGCACCCCTCACCATGTCGACAAACAATGGACTGTGGCCCAAGTGTGTAGAGGAGTGACAATAATAAAGTGGCGCCATAATAAATTCGCGGAATTAACGAATTTATAATCGTAGGTATGTGACGGAGTATTTCGCGAATCAATTTGAGTAGAGGCTAGATGCACGATTAAGTCACGTTCACAGCTGAATCGCAGTTTATAAGAAACGCTCTCGAGGACTCTGAGTTAGTAACTTCCTTAAAGAAAGAGACAGTATACCGTGCTGTTTGTTCTGGGGTGAACTCGTCCTCTCGCTGGAGCAGTGGCCATTGAACAAAGAGCTCATCGTTGAGTATATACACGACTGTCGAGTAACTTATATCTACAGGTAATTGTATTTGCGAGGATTTTCTGCCCCTAATCATACTACATTCGCCGACCTCCCGTGTCGCAGTCGGTTGGTGCACCACCGTACTGGGGCGCTGGAGGCTCTGGGTTCGAATCCCGGGCAAGGCATGGGTGTTAATTTAAGTTAGGTTATAAGTTAGTCTGTAAGCCATCCACTGCTAAGCTTTCAAGCATAAAACCGAGGGACGTTAAAAAGCCCTTTACAATACAATACAATACACATTCAACTGCGGTTTGATTAAACCCTCTGGTAGAGGGCTGAATGGCTCAAAATATGGGCAGAAAGCTCTGAGCTATAGTAAATTCAGAAAGGTTAATTTCCGGAACGTCCTAAGTAGATCACGCACAAGAGAAAAATTTTCCTTATAGACGATGGCTTATCGCGGGGAAAGTTGACTGTTCCCTGTAGGATTCAACTTTCTGTAAACATTCGAACCATTTTCTTTCCTTATTGCCTGACATGCATGTATGAGGCTACTATTCCATTTAACTGGACCAGTGAGGAGTCTAATATTCCAAAATAAATAATTTGTAACTGGTTTACAAATAATTTAACCGAGTTGAAAACTTGACCATCCAATCATAAAAGGATAGACTAGCTAAGAGTGTTTGTGCTCAAAATATTTCGCGATTCCCAGTGTCTGTAGTTGTGCTATACCTTCTCTTGCTGATGCAAGCGGTATTGTCCATAATCACACGATCTCTATGTCCACGACTCCGTCCTTTCCTAGCCACGGTAACGTAGCGGCTAGTACGCTCGCCTCCCACCAAGGCGAACGGGGCTCTATTTCCGGCAGGGACAGTTTTTTTCAGGGAGATCCCGTTTCCCTCGCCTCATCATCACCGGCTCTCGAGACCGCGTTGTAAAAAGTCAGTCGACCACCTCATTGCAGCAGGAGGAGGTGGTGGTGAGCCGCCAAGGGTGAACCAGCAGACGGAAGTGGTCTTCACGGAGAGCGCGGGACACTTCCTGATGACTCAGGGCGCCACTAAGAAGTGGCTCCTCCATGGTGTGTCACTCCCTCTCTACGTCACAGCCCTCCCTCACAAGGGCAGGATCACAGCACATGTCTGTCCCTTCTCACCACAGTGCGTCCCCCACTCATTATTCCTTCATTGCAGCCAGCGACCTGCACTCTAAATGTCAAACTGTGACAATTGAGCCAAATCAGTGTAAACCAGTCAAAACCAGTGGAAATTGCGCGACTGGTATTCAGTGCAGAAATTCAATGACAATTGTGATTTCCACTGAATGTCGAGAAAGTCGCTTTTTCCCAGTTCGTGTGCTTGATTTGTTAGTCGGCAGAAGCTCAACTGACTTTCAGTGAATTTTTTTTCACTGATTGATGTTACTGATTCGTGAGTGTGATATACTGCATTTCATACAATTACACTCACTTTTGAAAGACAATGTAACCAACCTAATGAAGTATGTAAACAGTAGATGTTCCTGTCTGCGAAGTATTGTCTAGGTTTCTCACGGTAAAGTGAGCACTTTTGAGGCCCTAGTTACTTTTTTATTTCAGTTATTTTTATCCTTTATCCGAGTTTTTTAATAAATATTGTTCTAAAGTGTGTATATGCCACTGCACTCGGAAGTCAACGTCAAAGGATAAAATAAAATATATTTATTGACCATAATTCCAAATGCGAGGTTGTTCAAAAGTGCTCACTTTACTGTGAATAGCCTATATTAGCTGGTGAGCTGTAGTGGGATGTGTCTTGTTATGTCGGCGATATCGATGACTGTGGAAGGAAATAGTACTCAGAGTCAGAACTGAAATTTATAACACAAAACGTTTATTATACTTACCCTATTTATAGTTTAAATTAGATATATTTTTTAATAATTTACAGTTTCTTGGCTTTATAAACATGTTTAGCAAGCAAGACGGAGATCATTATGACGATTAGTGGAACGTATCCAGCTCAGTGAACATAATGTTACGGGTTGAGAGAGGTTCGTTGTAGAGGTACCTTCTTAGTGGATTTTATTGCGTGAAAAGTAATATTATTGGCATGCATGTGGTTTGGTCTGCCATTTCCTGTACAGACGTAGAGCGCAACTATTTATTTACGCTCTGAATTTCGTGTCTGTTGTTTTCGAAAACCCGTGAGGTGTCCTACTTACTGAATGATACTGCGAATAAATTATTTCGTATCAGTATCAGACAAACGTGTCCAGGTATTGCCATAGAATATGTGTTCAGGAGATCTCAGCCAACATTTCATCTCTCACCTCCTCCAGGGGGCTTATTCTAAGTTATTCGTTAATATTTGTATTCAATACGTTTCGAAAGCTCTCTAAACGAATAAAATCTTTGTATTCTAAGTCACATCTCGTTACAACCCTCCGAGTCTTCAGCAATGTTCAGGTTTTCGTTAGCGGATGAAAGATGACAACATTACTCACATGAATTTTAACTGAAATATGGAATATTTTTATAAAATTATCATTACTACAGCTTGAAAATATTAATAAATAATGGCAGTAGATTCCTTAAAATATTCTGTTTACATTTGGATGGTTTTAAATGTTAGTATTTAAAACTAATGCATTTTAATAAAACGGTAATTAAGTTCAAGTGTGTCAAATTTGCTATCCATATCTTAATTGGCGGTATTTTATAACTGGGCTGGACATGTGATGTACTAAGCTACATTGACTCTATATGCATTTAAGAAAGAGCAGACGAAACTTTGGTTGTCGCCGCCTTTTATCATCACACTAAGATTTTTATGTGTTACCATTTTGCTTTTTGGTAGCAGGCAAAAATACAACCCCGCTGTTTCGTCCGTTACAAAACAAGCAATGGACAAACAACTAGATATTATCCTGTTTATATTCAGTTGTATTAATTTCAACGAGGTGCCAATTTTTGACGTGACAGCGTCTTACAACTCAGCCCCTTATGGTCGGAAAGTGAGCGTCAGGAAATGTTGCTCTCGGGTCCGTGACAATTACTCGTTGGCAATGAGCACTACGTTAAATATAAATGTACGATAGTATAGGTCGGTCCTATGGCGTTGTGCTTCACACACAAACGTATCGTTCTGAAGTCATCAGTCCGCGGTGGGACCCGCGCTGTGAACATCTGAGTTCGAGAGGTTTAGTAAGCTTAAGACTTCAGTAGCGACCGAACGTCTCATCCGATCTGAGAAATTCTGCTGTCAGTTTGTGCGTAAAAAAAAGAGTAACTAAAACATAACCAAGAATCGTAGATAATAAACATACATAGTGACTTTATAGCCAATAATCATTTGCTTTACAGATTACAAACTAAAATATTAAAAATTACGAGCTAGGCGAAAAGGACACTAATGATATTAACAACATGAATAGTGCTCGACAAGAAAAATCTAACACTGAAAGGATGACTCAGCTGCCTTAATCCATTCCGGAGTTGTATGAAGAATAAGTAGACAATTCTACGGAGCAGCGATAATCAGTATTCGTGAGCTTCATGAAGGACACCTTCAACCTGGACTGAGACTGCAACACACTAACCCCAACAACTTTAGGACGTAGCCTACTTGCCTGGATCTCACATTCGTCAGACACATCACTATTGAGAGCCTACGTTTCATATCTCACTTCACGTACTATAGCACAATACTCAGTCGTCTGTACTCCCGTTGTGTGTTAGTAACAAATAAATTGGTTTAAACAAACCCACATAGTCTATCATTTTGTTCCCTCTCGCCACCCATATACAAAGTCAAGTAAAAATTCCTACGGCCCTGTAGACGACACAGCCCACGACATTTTTTACTACATTATTTTCAAGAGACAGTAATTTTGTTTTATACTCCCAAGAAATTATTTATTGCTTATTTCCAAACTACACTGTTCAAAAGAATTCTTGAATTAAAATTAATGGTTATGTTCTCATATTTCATTTTTTTTTTTTCATTATAAAAACTGTAATTAAATAATAACATGACATCACAATAATCAGCCTACACTGGTTTTTATATGGTTCACAAATTAAAAACAGAAATGTAATTGGTGCCATTAAAATATTTTTGTTCTACAATATCTATGTTATGTTTCTCAATGAAGGCACATTAGTTCAGGATTAAAATTTTCATTGGTTTAAAATAAGAACCTTGAACCTGTACCTCTCACCAGCTATTTTCATAATGAAACTCCGTAGTGAAAACTACATCGAACATAGTGACGTCAAATGAACACTTTCAGACGAATAGGACAGTTCATTTCGTTAGGAAACGAAAATTCGAGTAATAACGAACATCTTTGTCAAAAGGAAACGAAACGAGTTGAGTTGAGATGTTGTGGGCGGATCTTAACAACGAGGTCTTGAGAGCCAATGGGTGTGAAATGAGGTATGAATGGAGCAGCGCCGGAATGCAACGGCCAGGGAAACCCGAGAGACCCGCTGGACAACGTCATCATCGCCCAGCACGATTCCCACTTGCGAGAATCCGGGAGTGACCCGGCCGGGGATTGAACACGGTTCGTCGTGGTAGGAGGCGAGCAGTCTAACCGCTCGGCTACCGCGGGAACTTTCGTGTTTTGCGATCTCAAGTTGCAGGATACGCCCATGGAGACTCCGAGCCTATAATAAACACGCAAAAGTATGGGAGCTCAATCACGGCCTACCACTTAGGCCGGTGTTACAATGCACTTGTAGAGATGAAAACTGGCGCTTATTCCTACACACTGGCAACCTAGTTACCAGCCGGCAGCCCAGCGCGAGGTAGCCAATCAGGTACCAGGCTCATCACTCAGTGTCTGGTGCAGCCAATCACCCCCACGTCACAGGTCCGTCATGCAATGTCGTCTCTATGTAATTATTAGAGATAGTGATTTCTCGCGAGTAAATATAAGTACACAGTAAACTTCAATACCATAAGCACCCAACAGCAGTTTTTCGTATGCCATTGGTTGCTGTCTGATTGAGAAAACTTTTCCATATTTGACCGGGCCAATCAGAATCCGGCAACATCGGCATGGCTCCGACGTGATTCGTTAGCGGACAGTCAACATGTGCCAAAAGTAAGTCAGTCAATCAAGACAGGTAAACGGCCCTACAGTCTTTTGAAATATAACTTATCTTGAAAAATTTTCGCGAAATTTCATTACTACTAGTAATTATCCACTCTGTGATGGCATTACGCGGTCTCTATACCAAGCCATAGAACAAAATAAATAAATAAAGAAAGATCAAATTAACATGAAAAGGAAATGAAAACTCTTTACTTCCACGTTAGCCATTCCGGCGCTGCTCTATTCTCACCTTGATCATCCTCCTCGACTCTCAAGACATCGCTGTTAAAAACCGCCCAGATCTCTTCACTCACTCACTTAAACAATCTGCAGGCTGTACTCCACGCTCCTATGTATTTTATAACCTCGGCTGTTTTGTCATTGGCTGCTGCTCCAGTGTGTAGCCAGTTTTACCTCAGACCAGGTGACATGGAATTAGGTGCTTGTTTTCTTGCAGGTCTGTTATTGGCTCAGCGTTCACCTGGGCGTATGTGATATTCTGTGATCAAATTACAAAAACAGCAGAAATGTACACTCGTTTGAAGTCTAGCTTGTCCTAAAATGAAGTCGCGACATTTTCCAGTCCGTATAAAATATAGATCTACATGTATTCTGTGACGGTGTCAAGAAGTATATATGCAACCGACATATATCTGAGTATACTGACTACTGCGTGGCTTGGCCTAGAGGCCTCTGACCTCTGAAATTTTTCCTGTTTCTGATCAAAGACACACCGAAATTGCGTGTAGGTATAGTTCATCCATATTTGCTTCCAACTGTTCTGAAGCCCTGCTAAAGTTCTACTTCCACAATATTCCTCCGCCACGTGCAAACAACGATTAACCAAGTCTAGAAAATTACAACAAAGTGATAATGCAGCGCTTTCGATCGCACTAAGTTTAATAATATTTGGCACGAGAACTTTCTTACTAGGCATTACAAACACACCTATTTTCCCTCTGTTTTTATTCATATTGATTACAAATTAAATATTTTAATTCATAGATAAAATATAAGTCAATATTCAAGTCAACAAAATATTTTTTTTTATGTTAACAGAAGTACAAAAGGCTTATAATTAAGGACCTGCGAAATTCACGATATTTTCTGGCAGCACACTAGAATTCACAATCCTATACATATTCGAGCCGATGCCATTTGTTTATTGGCTTCTGCAGTAGTGAGACCCAAGTTTCCCTTTTGGCTTGGTTGGACGTGATTGGGCCAGCCTATCGTTAGGAGTTTCCCATTTGTATAAAGCCGTCCATGGTGGCGTGTCCGAGCAAACTGTAGTCCAATGACGAATGCGGTACGAAAGCATAAGTGTTTGAAGTCTAGTCTGCCTTGAAATAATAACGCTAATTTTGCAGGTTTCTAATTATAATTAGGGAAAAGCGTTTTTCGCGAAAATATTTATGGCTATGATAGACTTCAATATCCTACGTCACTTCCTTCCTACCACAACTTCCTTTGGTTATTGGCAGCGTGTCTACGCGTGAAGACATGTTCTTTTTACTTGGCTGGGCCAATCATAATAAATTACTCCGATACTGAACGTTCATAATTCGCCGACATATGCTTGAGGCACGTGACATTTAAAACCACCTAACTACGAAAGTGCATATGAACAAAAGTGTTTTAGAGTACATCTGGTCTTGAAATGTTTTCGCAGAAAAAGCCTGACCCTACTTATAATATATGACATGTTTAGGAAACAACCAACCCGTCATACACAGGGAGATTTTTCAAAAGATTGATTCAGAAAGTGTAAGTAGGCCACGAGTAGACTATAACTTGAGAGCTAATGTAGCCTATAGGGCTGCCTGCTTCTCGCTCAAGTGTTCGTGCTAAGGTCAGACTTCACTGCTCTACGTGTACACTAGCAACCTTCCTCTAGTTATTGGCTCTTTATATTTTTGAGAAGACGTATTCTATCTGACTGGGCCAATCAGCATTAAGGTTGTGACCAAATTCGTCTGAAGTACATACTTGTGCATACCTGTCACAGGAAGTGACGTCGTAAGTGCTGTATGAACTGCAAGTGAAGCATGCAAGCATATAAGTAAACGAAGTTGTATACTTTTCGCGTACTTGCGGAATATGTGCCGCCGTTTTGAGAATCAATTTGTATGTTACAATTGATTTCCGACATAATTATTTTATTTAAAGTTTTATAGGGCAACATTACCACTTCGTAGACATAGAATTTTGAACTAAGTGAATAATTATCGCAAGATTCACCTTACAAAAAGGTCTAAAGAATAAATTCTTATTAGGTCTAAGTTCCTAACCTACAGAAGCTAAGATAAATAAAGGAATCCAAATTGCACTGACATGCAATAATGCAAGATAATTTATGTTTATCTAAATCAAATTGAAATATTATTTAAATACTTGATTTCGCACCTAAAACTTTCGGCAATATTATCAAATTTTTATTCGGAATACTTATACATTAAAAGTGGTTAGCTGGCAAATAAATGTTACCGAAGCCAACAAGACTGCCTGTCCGAATTGATAAAGTTTGGTTCCAAGGGTAAGTGAAGTATGCAAGGATGTAAGTACGCAATTATATACCTGATTTCGGACACGGCTTCAGATTCTCCGACACTGAACGTCGTGAGGGCAGTGGAGCTGAAATGTCCGGAGTTAACCTGGTCGTGGAATATATTCACGTAATACCTGTGCCCCTACTAGTGAAACATTTAAAATGTTGTAAAAAAAAAAAAAAGTGCGAATTTTCAAGGCCGCTGCTAACGACGTAACAATAAAATACAGCTGGGGTGCAAAAAATGAAAAACTGGACTGGAATATTTCCATTCCAATTCGCAAGGATACGGCCCCCCGATATCTGATAGCCAATGGGATTTGTTTGAGATGAGTGAGCGATAAGCGACAATACAGTCGGCCTGGTCTTCATTGCGCGTGAGATATGCTGTCTCACCGTCATGACTGTCTTGCAGATTTCAGTCGTATCAGAGAAGGAAGTGACACATCTCACATGCGTTTCCTGCTGTGATATCATATTGTACAACTCACTTGTTTTTAACTGAGCACTTTTCACATCAACAACAAAAAGATATATTGTTTACGCCAAGCCAGATGGCGCATTAGTTTTACAGAGATAATTCGTGGCGAAGCAGGGATAGTTTCATACACATTGTGTTGCAAAAGAGAGTGAGTGAAGATATTAGGGCGGCTCTTAACAGCGAGGTCTTGAGAGCCGTGTGGTTGAGGTGAGTATGAAGCAGCGCCCGAATGAGGGGGGCGGGGGAAACGGGAGATCCCCGAGAAAACCCGCCGACTAGTGGCATCGTCCAGCAAGATTCCCTCATTCGAAAGTCCGGTATTGGCTCGGCCGGCCGGGGATTGAATCCCGTTCGCCGTGGCGTGTGGCGAGCAGGCTAACCGCTCACTCGCCGCGACCCCTGCTGTAAACGAAGAAGTTGTTGGCGTGAGAGGCATTTATGAGTTTGTTGTTACAACTGACACTTCGTAACCTGCGGGAAGTGTTTCAGTAGAGCCACGGCGCAAGTCGCAACCAGTTGTATAATAATCGGTATGTCAGCAGCAACAAATAGCATTTTCCAGGAGAAGGTGCTGACTTCCGGAAGTGTACAGCACCGCCCATGATTTCACGTATTCCGCAAACATGTCAGGCGTGAGTGAGCATACTCCGGATAATGTAGGGGCCACGGTGGCTGAGCGGTTAGCACGCTCGCCTCCCACCAAGGCGAACAGGGTTAAATCCCCGGCCGGGTCACCGGATTTTCGCAAGTGGGAATCGTGCCGGACGATGCTGTTGGTTGGCTGGTTTTCTCGGGGATCTCCCGTTCCCCCGCCCCCTTCATGCCGGTGCTGCTCCATATTCACTTCAATCACCCTAATCGGCTCTCAAGACCTCGCTGTTAAGAGCCGCCCAAATCTCTTCAACCAATCGTTATAGATCTGGCAGTAAAACATATTTAAAAAAATAGAATTTATTCATCGCATTATATTAAATATGCAGTCGCTCTTGTTTGAAATGCGTTTTCAGAAATCGAGCTCTTTGTAACCTATATAACTCGTGATGTTTGTAATGAAATCATCAATTGTGGCATATTTCGGAGAATGCGTGCAAGAATGAAGCAATTGCACTTGTAATAAGATAAAGATAATTTATAATAATTTACCCCTTTCGTTGCTAAAACCGAAACAAACTCAGCCCTTAGTGGGCTTGGTAAGGGTCGCACAGTGCCCCTGGAACGCTGGAACGGCGGAAGGATACACAGTGAACAAGAAGAACAAACTTAGCGTCAGTCTATATATTCTATTTATGCATATTTTAATGACTCGTGCAGTCTGTGTGTTGAAGGTAATCACATCTGGCTGGGGCTGTGGGAATACAGGTTCTGTAATACTGTACTGAAAGTGTGTCTGAAACAGTTAAGACACGTCAAAATTGCAGCTTCCATTAAAAGGAGGGTAATACCTGCAGTATTGAAAAAAAATTTCGCGCAAAACATTATATACAATTTTTAGAAGTCTCTTTTGTAATTATCTAGCGTAGGCATGTGACGCATATTTATCCATTTTACGGTCACATTGTGCTCTCTCTCTATACTCGTCTGCATGCCAGTTAAGTAATAGTTCCTGTACTCTGTAGTGCTGTCTGGTCTGAGGTAAAACTTGCTACTCACAGAGGCAGCAGCTATTGGACAAATATTTAAGGCTCAACTATATCTATAGGTAGAAACCTGCAAAATTCGCGATATTATTTGGGGACACATTAAACTTCAAATACGTGTACCTTCGTAGTGCGTTTGTCACTGGACAATACTTTATATGACACAGCCTTTGTAACTATGGGCTAATGAATGAACGCATCACAATTGTGTGCCCTAATCACGTGTCGTTTAGTCAGAAAGCGAGCGAATTCAAATTTATGCAGCAGCTAATGGAGACACGACGTCGGCTCTAGTGTATACAGTACCGTGAAGTTCAGTCTGATGACAAATAATAACGCTAATTTCGCATGCCCCTATCCATAGGCTATTCACGGTAAAGTTAGCACTTTTGAATGCCCTCTCATTTGGAATAATAGTCAATAAATATATTTTAATTTAGTCTTAGACGCTAACTTCCGAGTGCGATGGAATATAAACAATGTGTTTATTCCTTACATGACAGAATTTATTTAAAAAGTTGGTTAAAGGATTTTAAAAAAAATGGCTGAAAGGAAAAAATTACTTGGGCCTCAAATTGCTCACTTTACCGTGAACAGCCTATAGTAATGTGAATTCTACCCTACAGGTCTATGCACTAGCAAACGTTTTTCTAGTAATGACTAGGGGTAGTGAAATTTCGCGAAAAGATTTCAAGACAAGTTATATTTCAGAACAATGTAGGGTCGTTTACCGATTTTGATCGGTCAAATTACTTTTTAACACGTGTCAAATTTCTGCACACGAATCACGTAGGAGCCGTGCCGATGTTGCCGAACTGTGAGCGGCGTGGTCAAATATAAAAACGCCTTCTCAAGCAGTCAGCAACCAATAGCAACAGACAAACTGCTGCTGTGTGCTTATAGTATTGAAGTCTACCCTGTACTCGAGTTTTTTTTCGAGAAAAATCATTAGCTCTAGTAATGACATACAGTATGATAAATTGTTTATTTTTAAATATTTCAACGTTTTGCAAATGTTTTTATATTACTTGTGTTTTTTTTTAACAGAGTACTACAGCGAATTTAATACGCGATTATGTGTAAACTGGGTAACATAATTTTATCTTGGAATTACAGTATATGGGATGTATAATATTTGGAAAATTTTACTAAGGATATAAATTAACTTGAGACCCGGAGATCCAGCGAGTTCATGTGACGACAAGTTAGACTTCAAACAACGTACCGAGCTAGGTTGTTAATTTTCTAACTCGCAATCAGGAGGATATGGGTTCAAATCCCGGTCCAGCCGTCCTGATTCCGGTTTTCCATTGTTTCTCTAAGTCACTCCAATGCACACTCCATCGCCGCTCCTGCCTCGCTGGGCAACTTGCTCCGTCTGTAACGACCTCGCTGTCAACGAGACTTTAAGCCCTAGCTACATACCTCAACTTATATATAATAAAGGAATTAGGATGGCACAAGAGTCAATAGAAACATACAATCATGTATGTAAGAAATTTGCAACTATAACAATAGAGCTAGGGCCACCTGATTTTCGTAGAAAGATTCACGCAAATACTAGACTCCAATGTCCTACGGCATACGTACAGTTCTCCTTTAGTTATTGGCCACGTGTTTTTGCTGGGAAACAGTACCTTACTTGACTGGACCAATCAGAATCAGATAACTCCGATACTGAGTGTCCGTAAATCGCGGGCAAGACACCAGCAAAGAGTCGAATTGCGAAAATGGATCTCATCTCTAGTGTTTTGAAGTACATGTAGTCCTGAAATCGTTTCGCGAAAAACAGGCCTCTTTGTTTTATATGGTGCAGGGGTACCAACCCAACCCACTCATATTTTAATACTTTCAAACACGTGTACACGTGACTTTCTTTCCCAAATGTACCGCAGTTTGTAAGACGAATTAGAACCAATAACTTACCTGCAAGAGAACAAGGACGGAAGCCAGTGCTACCTGGTCTGTGCGCGGTCAAACTGTGGCATCAGTAAAGCTTGTGATTTTCCGCGAAAAAAATGTTATTACAGGTTAGATTTCAATACTATAACCACGTAACCGCAGTATATCTATAGCAGTTGGTTGTGGCCTGCTTGAGATGGCGTTTTCATACTTGACTGGGCCACTCAGAATTCGGCAACATCGGCACTGCTCCCATGTGATTCGTGCGCAGGCATTTAACACATTGAGGTCGGCACACATTTACTGGCACTTAAGATAAACTAGAAGTGAGTCGCCTTTATCCACTACTGACAGAACACCGGTTCTGTTGGTGTCTGTGCTAGAAATCACCATCGTCCTATTGGTCCATACCACAACGGACACTACCCTCTACTTTACAGTGTTCATCATTTGCCATTCATCAACCAATGTAGAGCCGAGCTGATATTGACCCAATAAAATGTCCTTTACGGTACAAAATTATTTATAGTCAATCATGACTAGGGCCATTGATTTTTCGCGAATAAATCGGAGCACACAGCAGACTTCAACTCTACAGTATGTATACACCTCGGCTGTCGTCATACTTCCATTGGCTGCTGGTGTCGTTTCCACATTCGACCGAGCCACTCAGGATTCCGTAACTCCGACACTCCACCTTCGTGATTCGTGCACAAACAGTTAACACGGACCAGAACCAATCAAAACAACTGGACGACCCCACAGTGTTTTGAAGTCTATCTTGTCTCAAAATTTTTTTCTCGAAATATCACTGCCCCTAATCATGACCCTTTGATTGGTATAAAATAAATAAATTCTATCGTCACTGTTACTGGACTGTTCTGTTATTGTAAAGTCATGTCAAACACTAACCGAACAAAGACTACACAGCCATGAGAGTTTTGTTCTAGATAGCAAATAAATTTTCAAATTATATTTGCTCGATCTACACTCGAGCATAGTCTGCAAAGTGTTAACAAGGGTCAAAAAGTAATTCAGTCAGCAAAGATACGTAAGCGACTCTAACAGCGTTTGGAAATATAACTTGTCTTGAAACATTTCACGAAATTTCACTAGCCCTCGTCATCAGCCAATAAACAAATAACTGAAGCTCAAGTAAACACAAGGTTTCGAAGTCTAGCATGATGACACATGAATACGCGAAATAATATCAGGGTCGTCAAAAATAGTGAATATTTTGTCCTGTGTTGCCATCTAAATAACAATTTCACTATGTTTGCATGCCTTGTTTTCCTGCAGGTTAATTCTATGGGGTCGCCATAATGACGAGAGTGTCTGTGATGCATATTGTCTGAATTTCTAACTCAGACGTACCTAGAAAGATGGAAAACTAGGTGCCGACAGCTGAGCCACTCACTACATTTCCGGCAGCTTTCCCAAAGGAACAACGACCCAGAAGTCTACTTCGCTGTGCTGTGCAGTGCTGCTTCACCTTACTCAAGTCCTTTATTCAGTGCATTTCCGGACGTGAAATTTAACCACGTTGGTGTTAGAATTTTTTTTTCTAGCTGCACTTCTATACTCGGATGACTGAGGCTTCATGGGTGCGGTACCATATCACGAGGAAAACGTCGCGTGTTAGATAACCTGCAGGCTAGACATCACAATCGCTTGTACAGTCGAGCCTCAGATGTTTATTCATTTGTTGCTGCCCCAGAGAGTTTCGAGTGTTACCTCATACCTGGCAATCTGGGATTCGCTAATTACATTTATGAAAGTCTTCTATTGGCTCAGAGTCGTCCTGGGCGTGTCTAATAAACTGTGATCCAGTTACAAATGGAGTAGTAATACGCACGTCTTTGAAATATAGCTTGTCCGAAATTGACTCCGCAAAATTTTCTAGACCTCAGTTACAACTAGGGGCAGTGAAACTTCGCGACAAGTTATATTTAAAAACACTGTAGGGTAGTTTAGCTATCTTGATTGGCTGGATTACTTTCTAACACGTGTTAACTACCTGAACACGAATCATGTACACCACAGAAAAAATTTGACAAATGTACCTGACAAAAGTGGGGGGAAAATCCCATACAAGTAAGGGAAAATTAACTAAATTGCATAACAAAATTATATTTAAAAATATCCCGAAGTATTAGTACTGCAAGTTTTTATTACCTATATCCTCTGACGAATAGTAACCGAAAACACATCCTTGACACTTGCTGATGGATGGGCGCGAACCTATATCTTCCTTCCTTATGCCCGTCCTCTCACTTAGCTGTTGAGATAATGCTGAACAGATGCACCCGTTGTAAGGTAATTTCCCCATCCACGTATGGGATTTTCCACCGCTATGTACGTGAATTTTACTCCAGAGTGCTGTAATTTTTTCCTTAAATGTAAGGAAAACTGTTTCCCGCACAAGTTAGTTAATATTACCTTACACTTGTAAGGTAATTTTACCATTATTTTTACAGTGTGTATTTTGAAATACAGCGCTATGAAAAAGCCGTTCTCAACTGTGTTTGATTGCTTTGAAATAGTGTTCAACAGTCACAAATAAGTTCTCAGACTAAGGAACCGTAGGGTGAAAACACAAGTACTTCAGAATGCCCAAAAATTGGTTGAAAATTCGTAATCGAGATATGAACGGATAATTTCGGGAGTATAAACTCTACAAAGGTGCGACTTGTTTCACTGAATTCCTCACAGAATTGTCTACAAAAACAGCCCAAACCTAAAAATGGTTTTCACCCTAAGGTACCTTTTATGAGAACGCGTCACACATGTTTAGTTGCGAGATGAAATAATAGTGTGGAGAAAATATGACTATGATGGGAAATTAATTTTCAAGAACTAATCTAATTAACTATGGGAATTTTAAGTTTATATCTTCATTTCGTACAAATCTCCAAAGGGAACGAAATTGGTAATTAATTGTCAATGTCATCAGAATGTTATGAAGATTTTCTTGAAAATTTGTATGTGATTCGCCCGTATTTAATATTTACATTTTGGAATAGTTTAAAATAAAAAATTGAGAAGGTGAACTTATACCGCAAGTGAGCCAAGTGTGGATATCAAATCAATAATTGTGTTCAGTAACAAACAACATGCATTTTGACTGCTACATACGTTACACCTAACTTTCATGAGTTTTTATTGCTATGAATCACATCACTATGAACTATGGGATTACAAACGTATTTGAAATAGAGCGATATTCAAGATGGCGGACATGTTTTTTTGCAAATCACATCACTATGAACTATGGGATTACAAACGTATTTGAAATAGAGTGATATTCAAGATGGCGGACATGTTTTTTGCAATGAATCACATCACTATGAACTATGGGATTACAAAAGTATTTGAAATAGAGTGATATTCAAGATGGCGGGCATGTTTTTTGCGCAAGTTTGTGCTGCTAAAACGTGTGATCTCGATCGGATAAAAATGTGAATCTATGCCATAATCGTTGAACAAATTTTAACATGCCACTTTGGTGACTTACACAAACACTTTATTTGAAAACAAACTTCGTGTAAATAAAATATTTTGAAGTTTTTAAAAACTAAGTTCTGATGCTAAAGTGCTAATATTTATTCTTAAAATGACTGATACTTACAAAATAATGTATTGGTATTTTTATGAATATTTAGTTGATATATTATGAAATATAGGACAACATTGTGATGGAACAGTCGTGCCTAGAAGAATCGCCACAGTATATAGTTTTTTTTCTGCGTCAGGGACCATGTTGGTAATAGACGATCACCCTTCCATGAGGATAGTCGTTTTCACTGCACTCAAGAGCTGTTTTTGTATATTAAGTTATTACTAGCCCCCTAATTCGTTCTTCTCATTGCGCGCGCTTATTTCTGAAGTAACAGTGTGTGCTAATTCATGGTGGATTCTGTGTATGGTCGTTGAGAATATGCCAAGCGAGATTGTTGTTCTTAGCGTGGCTTGTTGTCTGTTTTTAAACGAACATTTTCTGTTATTGTCGCCTATGGTCACATTTAATTGAAGGTTTTCACTAAAGCATACAATTAGACAGTGGCGTGTCGTGGACTGTTGCAATGTAAGCTGGCGTTAGCTCTGTGCTGTGCCCTGTCGCTTGCTAGTTTACACTCCCACCACTAAGATGTAGTTCGGTAGGTGGCAGGTGGCGTGTTTAATGGCTCCTTTGCTGCTCGCTTGTGAGTGGTTGAAATACATTCAGTTTCGCCAGACCCCATAGTAGTTATTGGTCCCTACTGCATACACTGAGAATGTACAACAGTGAGCATACGCCATCCTACATTGCAATACTTTACTACACGCCACTGTAATTAGGAGGATAGGAAGGAAAATGTATTTCTTTTTCATTTGCAGCTGTCACTTTTACCACTAGTGTTTATACACCACTAGTGTTTATACACCACTAGTGTATAGTTATCTCGTTTTTTCCGTTGCAATTTACCAGTGGTATTGCAAACTATCGCTGTTAGCCGTGCTCTACTGACATTTTGTTGATCACCGGAGCATACACAAATGTATGCTACGCAGTCACCAAATTACAATTCCTGGAATATTTTTGCGAATTAAATTAATATTCTTGGGATTTGTTTTTATTCTGCGAACGTTATTTCTTTCCCTGTTAACCTCGCTGACACGAACAGTGGACTTTAGAGCGTCGCATCTTCTCCACATGTAGAAAAAAATACACTGTTAAAATTTTTCTGGTAAACTTCCTAAACTGTACTGGAAGTTTTTAACATATACACAGTATGGTAATAAAACCACACATACATCAAGCTACAGATGTACGAATGTTTAGCAGCGCTAGTACACAAAGTTGAGAACTTCCCTATGTATTTAACTGTTTCCTGAGCAAATGTAGGAACGGTACAATGAATGTATAAGGGAAAACATTGCCATTCCTGCTTTCTCACTAAGCACATACACTGGTATGGTGAATTCCGGAATAATTTCTTAGAGTGCATATATTGTGCTGTTGAAGAGCATTAATACTCAGAGTGTGGTTACTGTACATATTATTGAGACGAACTAGAAGTGAGTCTGCTATATTCACGACCGCGTGACCATCATTTCTGTTGGTCTGAGTAGTTCCCCGTGTACAACCGTCCTGTTCCTCACAACAGAGACCCGAGATTTTCGCGGGTTCACTTCTGGACAAGTTGGAATTCACACACATGTACGTTCATGTTACGTTTGTAATTGGTCGACGTGTTGTTTGACACTTCCTGGAGATAAATGAGCCAATAACCAAATGCAATTAATTATGCACCCAACCACCGCCTTTTACTACCATAACAATTACCAATAAACAATTGACATCTGTATGAGAGTTTACAAAGCCCCTGTCACGTTGTCATATTTTTCTGTCAAACTCCTTCCAATAAGTTTGGTCAAATAAAGTTGGACAGTTATAACGTCAAAGAAACGTCATAAACGCCGCCATTTTTTTTCTGAGAAAGTTGGATGGCTTCAGTTTCCATCAAACATTTGAAAATTGGATCGGTTCTAAAATTTATTTGATGTTTGATTGTCTCAGCCAATCAGAATCGTGCCCAACAAAAATGAACGTCAAGAAACTTAAAATAACGAACAATTGCTGGAAACGAAGTAAGTTATGAAGATAATTAATTCATGCATTCGCTGTCTGGGCATGAATGCTATTTAAAGTGAATATTGCACATAACATTACGAACTCAGAGGCATTAATTTCATTGTGCAGGAAACATATCTTATAAATAAAATTCTAATTTAGTAAAGAAACAAAAATAAATTATAATATAACTTACATTTCTTCCTCTAATGGACCGCATGGAAAAAACAAAATCAGTATCTCACTATGAAAATAATTTTTAAATAATATATCAAATTAGATTCTCCCAATAAAAAAATTGGACCGTCTGATACATCTTCAAACACATTCAAGATTATTTGATAAAATTTATTGGAAAGAAAAATTTGATGGCCGTATTTTGTCCTCGAATTTTATTGTCAAATGTAGTTGAAGGCAAAATATTGATAGTGTGACGGGGGCTTAAGACTGTGAAATCTAGCCTGACAGGTCATTGAACTCGCGAATTTCTGGGGTCTCTACTCATAACACAGGATGTACTTCGGCTCTGTATACTTCGCTTCTCTTCACTCACTTAAAAAGCCTGCTCACGATAAAGTGAGCACTTTTGAAATAAACCTTAGAAAAAAAGCCACTGCCTCTGCCTACATATACTTCAACGGGCGCACTGAGTTACATGAGCCCCGTAAAGTTGGTAACGATAGATGGAAAGTAGTTCCATATCTTAACGTCGAATAAAAAGTGTTAGGTAACCATTTGTGATTATTTAAATTATTTATTTCGCTTTCTGTTTCTTTAATGCATCAGTGTGTAAAAATTAGCAGATTTATAAAACGATTACTTTTCTAATAATTTCACAGTTTCACTTGACCGACGCATGAATAAAGTGATGAGGCCCATGGCAATGTTAATTTTACACAAGGCGGAGGAATACACAACGTGTATATAAGTAGATCTTAAGCAGGGCTTTAAAAAGTGCTAATTTTACCGTTCATTACCGGCCTGTCGGCTCTCTGCTTAGTGTAATGACGAGTTGGGAGTGGTCCTTCACACAGAGAACAACATGCAGTCAATCCTGTGTATAAAAGCCGTATGAAAACTGATGGCGAAGTAGTAATTCTTCGGCTGTGTCTTCGAAGGAGACGTAATTCGTCATGTTACTGCAAACTCCAACAACTCAGTTAAATTCAGGCAGCTCTCTGAATATTATCCCAATCATTCTCACATTAGTTTATTATTGCACGTGTTGCAAATAAGAGGTTTTTGATACGTGCTGTACTAGAGCTGACAAAGAACATTTCTCGTTGCCACAACCAGTAACATTATTCCTTTGTTTTTGGTAGTCAGTGATACTGAACCTCTCATAACGTAGTGCAGTAGCATGGTTGATGAATCAGTTACCCACAGTGTGACATATCACTATTGCGTATATAATTTGCAAACATATTTACATGTACTAAGTGTATATTTCACAGATTTGTTTATTTAACTGACTTTTTCACGTTATATTTTTATTTATAATTAATTCCTATACTTCCCGTGGTAATTTAAATTTGGGACGATCAGTGAAAATGATATGGTAATGAATGGACCTCGTCTCCATCTCGTTTCTCAAGGGTCGCAGTGTAGGTCAGCCAGGGATACTAATACTTCGTTCAGTGTCGGAGATTTTAAGTGCTTTATCGTAGCATCGATCGACAACTGAGATAGCGCTCAAGATGTCACATAAAGCCGACGAAGAAGAGGCTTAGTGAGCGATTAAAGCACAAAACACTGAAATAAGGGAGGTATTTCTCATCGCCTGTAAGTAAGTTTCTGTTTATCCAGCGGTGAAATTTTAAGTGCATCTAAACTCTTTTAACAGTATATTCAACACTTCCCAGATTTTACCACGAATAACTTTAAATCTTAGGCAAAGTTTAATTTGGATTACATTAACAAGTAATTTTAGAATTGTGTGTGAGATTTGAGACTGCTTTGAGAACTGTTGTATAATACTGAAGAACACATTTTGGCACAAAAATTTAAATCATCAGCTACCTGATAGCTTGGTATAATTATTATTTTGAAATGTAATTTTTTTTTATGCTACTGATTATTTCATTACTTTACAAGATGGAATTTTCCATTAAAAGCATCACTTCACAAAAGGATAGCTTTTATTAATAGAGTTGAAGGTAGTTGGTTCATCCTCTGTTACTTCGGTGTCAATGTGTTGTCAGTGTTCTTTATGTATGTTGCTTTCTGAAACAAGGGAAGTTTTCCCTAAAGAAATATTGGTATACAGTCCCCTGCCCCCCCCCTCTCTCTCTCTCTTATGGTAAGTAAGTTATCATATGTGTTGGCGTATCTCAGGTGTCACAATTGACACTCCAACGTAAGGGCGTTCACATTTGCATAAGCTATGCTAATTTACATACGCTCTACTAGCACACTGTATTCTAGATATATTACATTGGCTCACCAACTGTGGCGAAATTTACGTATGCTTAAGCAAATTATTTGTATAAACTCCACAAACTTGTCATTTCGTTTCAACAGGGAATATCATTGGGCAGTAAGCCTCCCATTGTACAGTAACTGCCGAATGTAAGCTTCCTGTGCAACATGTAAACAATTTTCTAGGTTATATTTACGGTATCTCTACGCTGCTTGAGGCAAACCTTGGAAAAATCACCCCTTGTATACCGTGCTTTGTTGTTTCCGAAATATGTCGTATATATCTATTAGCACAGAAGTATTTAATTTTTAGTTAAATTAACCCTTTAGGAAGGCACAAATTTACCAGCATCGAAGACAAGGTTGAAGTGAATCGACCATAACCCTATTGATCCTGGCTACACCGGAATCTCTTACTGTACTCTGCAACTGATATTATTGGCTCACCGTCAGTCACTGGAATCGAGTGTTGACTGTGCACCAATTAATGCAACAAGTTTTACAATCCGTAGTGTTCATTTGAGAAATTATAAAATAGAACAGTTTCATTCTTGCGAACTGAAGCGTTGACTAGTTACAGTATATTACTTATATTCCAGAACAGCGGAACAGTTAAACTATAAATTGTTAGTTTTCTCTTCAAGAGCGAAAAAGTTTCCACATAAACGTATCCCCGAGTATATACATGCAAACTCATTAAAGGGTTAAACTATCACTCATATTTGATCTGTAATTCATTATATTTCATTGATTTTGAACATGAATAAATACAGAAAGAAAGTAGGAGCTATTTTTGATAATGAAACAGAGTAAATAAATACACAGAAGCGAAATGGTGTGTCGGTTTCTTTGATTTGGGCGTACATATTCTCTGATTCGCTGTGCGATGCTCTATGCGAACCCACCTTGTGTCTGATTGGCTACCGCGTGCGGCTGTTGGTTAGATTGCCAGCTAGTTGAGAAAGGGTGGTATTCATAGTCATGTCTCAAGGCTGAGCTTAAGCTAGTCTTGGTCAAGACCATCTTATTTCTCAAGACAGTGTCATTTCCGCACCAAGTTTCATAGTCTACAAACAAGACGATCTTGTTAAAAGTGGCGTGCTCAAGTCGTGGCTTATATATCGTCACTTCTGGCTTGGTCAAGTACGAGCTTAAGGCTTGCCACAAAGGCTCGAAATAAAACGAAACATGGCAGCTAGACACGAAATATTAATTAATACGCGTTTTTTATAACCACAACGTAATGTATGCGTGATATCATATGTATATTAGCTGCAAATTGATCAATAAAGTATTCAGATTCTACATAAATATTGCAAATCCATAAAAATAAGGTTAAAACGAATAAAGTGACGTTAATGTTGTGAAAAATTACGAAATTGTTTTTCTAGCTTAGCAAAATGCTGCGGACGAGTGTAAAACGAGATTGAAAATGAAGTTGTATGGATAATTTACACGCGCAGGCAGAAAATTACTCAGCAGCTATCGAGAGCATCACTTTTGAACAGAAATAATCAAAACCAGATATAGTAGGGCCAAGGCAGTTTATATAACCTTTCGATTCAAAAGTTGCCGTGTATAATATATTTATATGTAGTTACAAAACTTCGATTTTTATTTTCAATTCAACACACATCATAAAAGATTATATTTTGTTTCCTGTTACACACATGAACACTTATTGGAAATTTCTGTTAGTCTTAAGGCGCACAGTAATAAGACAGTCTTCATGAAGACCGCCTTGGTTGCCTGTGCTTGAGACAAGCTTAAACAATGTTCATGAAATATAAATACTAACTTAAGACACCTAATAAGGCTGTCTTGACGAAGCTAGTGCTCAAGATATGTTTATAAATACCGCCCTAAGTGTACCAGGTCACCGGTCCGCCATGTTGCTAGCCAGCAATGCCATCTTGCCGGCCAGCGTGTGCCGCTGGAGTTCGCGTAACAAGCTGCTACTTCGTTTCTGTATACTCAAGTACTCTGTGGTGTTCCCTAGTAAAGGCTATTCATGATAAAGTGAGCACTTTAGAAACGAACCTTAGAAAAATATATCTCTGCTCCTGCAAGCATATATTTTAACGGGCGCATTATGTGACAAGCGTCCAGTAAAGTTGGTAACGATGGATGGGAAGTAGTTCCATATCCTAACGCCAAATAAAAGGTATTAGGTAACCATTTGTGATAACATAAATTATTTCTTTCGCTTTCTGTTTTTGTTTTAATGCATTGAAGTGTAAAAATTAGCATATTTGTAAAATACTTTTATAATAATTCCACAGTTTCACTTGTCCGAGGCATGAATAAAGTGACGAGGCCCATGACAATGTTAATTTTACATAAGGCGGAATAATACACAACTTGCATACAAGTAGATCTTACACAGGACTTTCAAAAGTATTTTACTGTAAACAGTGGCATTTAGCGAGTTTTTTTTACTGGATAAGCAATTTCTACTAACAAACGCAACTTCCAACTTTGCCTACCCTCCACATGTATTTACCGTTTTATAATACCTAATATTAGTTATAAAAAAGGAAACGAAACGAATGTAATAATAACTAAACTGAATATTATTTAAAGAGCATATTACCATAAGAAAACTCCCGTTTTCCCGAACACTTCCATCCACTTTACAAGGAAAATGTAGGACTGGAGGACGCAAACAAAACGATGCTTACTCTGCCGAAGGAAGGCGGTTGGTGACGGAGGAGCTCGAGCGTGTGGCGTGTTGTTGTTTGCGAGGTCGAGTCATCGCTAGTCGCTCCCGTTTGTGGAACTAAATATTAGATAGCAGCACTATGCGTGTACAGTACGGAAGTTACGAAAACTCTGTTTCCCGTATCGGAAACGGGAAACTCAGAATTAAATGTGTTTAAAGTTAAGGTGAAACTATAAAGGTTCAAACATTTCCAACATGTATAGGGTAAGCTTTGCTTAGCTTGCATCTATGGAATAAACGCCACTGTCCCTGAACAGCCTATAAACAATCCTATATATGCAGCTTGATGTGTGATATTACTTCCATACGGTGTATAGGTTACAAACTTCCACTACAGTTTGTTTGTGCAGTGTGCACCGTATGTTCTCGTGGGGTTGCCTTCCGTTACTCACGGATTTCACTGGTCAGTAATTTAACTAACGTCAGTTATTGTTCCGATACTGCTGAAGCCACTGGTGGTCTCATCTGATCGGTACCCTGTGCGAGGCTACAACCGTTACTGAGATCGAAGATTTTTCTGGCGTTTAAAACGTCAGTGTTGTGAGGTAAACCCTAGGTATGGCAGGACGTTAAAGTGATGTTCGTAGGTACAGGTGCTGAGGCAATCACTTACAATATTGTGGTTACATCAGAATACGTCCAAAAAGCAGTAGAAGGTGGTTAC
This sequence comes from Dryococelus australis, assembly GCA_029891345.1. Taxonomy (NCBI): domain Eukaryota; kingdom Metazoa; phylum Arthropoda; class Insecta; order Phasmatodea; family Phasmatidae; genus Dryococelus; species Dryococelus australis. The sequence continues at coordinate 34,040,679 of CM057003.1, forward strand.
ATTTTTACTGTTTTAGTTCAAATGCTGTATGAAAATTAGTGAGGTTAGTGTGTCCGCCATACTTGTTTATATTTTCCTGCACGCGGGAATACTACTGCCAGACGCTCCGAAACAATCAGTTTACTGACGATTGTTCCCGTATTGCTGACGAACACTGATGAAGCACCAGTGCTCGTCAGCAATAACGGAAGGTAGCCCAGGAAGGTGGAGGCTCGTCCAGAATACGTGAGCTGATGTTCGGCAGGGTGAAGGTGGGGGGGGGGGGGTGTAAATGTGTGAGGGGGTGTCCCATACACTTCCCGCAAGGCGACGTAAAACCCCAGCAGAGGCTTGACCCGCCACAATGGGACGACGGCGGGTTACCTGTGTCGCCCAGCCGACCAGGGCTTCTGCCATGCCGAGATATAGATCACAATGGCGTGGAGAAAACCCGTCCGCCGCGAGTCTGACTCACGACTGTGCACAGGAAGTCAGTCCCACGACTGACTGTAGTCACGACGCTGTTTCTTGTCGGACCACAGGGTACCGACACAATAGCCGCCTGCTTTCCAATACAAACCTCTGCCGCAGCTCTTCGACGTCGATTACAACCCAACTTCAACTTCAGAGGAGTGCGAAGCGAAATAATTTTTGTGAAATCGTTGTTTGCGCGTATTCGCGTATCTCGGTACATATATATGTTCTGTAAACACGAACTTTGCTAGAAAAGTTAAAAAATAGACTATTATCTATGACTCTATGTTTTTACTTTTAACATATTAAGTACATTCATGGACAAAAAACTCGTGAGAATGGTCAAATATCGCATTTTTTTAAGCTTGCCTATTCAGTTTCCTTGAACAGCAAGAGAAAAGTACAAAGATAGGGGTGTAGTTTAATCTGTGGGCTTTCATGACGTGTAATAAAACCCCACTGTTACAGGTCTAATCTGCACAGTACAGCGTCACGACGGAAACACTGCACGCCTTGCGCGTAGGAGCGATGTGACACTAGGCGTGCGTGTTAGTGTCGCCCGTATAGCTCCCTCGCTTCTTGGCCTTAAACGCGCAGGTTCTCATTCCTCTTAAGAGTTGGAGCTGCGCGTCCAAGGTCTAGAAGCGAGGGAGCGATACGGACGACACTAACACGCACGCCTAGTGTCTCATCGCTCCTACGCACAAGGCTTGCAGTGTTTCCGTCGTGACGCTGTACTGTGTAGATTAGATCTGTTATAGTGAGGTTTTATTACACGCTATGAAATACCACAGACCAAACTACGTCCGTATGTTTGTACTTTTCTCTCGCTGCTTAAGGAAACTGCATAGGCAAGCTTCAAAAATGCGATATTTGACCATTTTCAGGAATTTTTTTCTCCGAGAATATAATAATTGATATGACAAAAGCGAAATAATAGTGACATAGATAATTATTTTGCATCTTTCCTGATAAAAAGTCGTATTTGCAGAACATTTATTTACCGAGATACACGTATTCGCGCAAACAACTATTTTACAAAATTAACGTGCAGGTCAATATAACTCCTAAGGGCGTCTCCTACATGCTCTTCAGCACGTTCGACGTCCATAAACGCGGGAGTGATAAGGGCGACAATGACACGCCAACCTACTGACCCATCACTTGTACGAGCGGGGCTCTGAACTGGCGTGCAATTTTCCGTCGCGCTTTGTGTACCTGTGGGTAGGGACGTGCAAAATTCACGTTATTTTCTCGTATTACACTAGAATTCATCGTCCTATACATAACTGGAGTCGTTGTCGTTTGTTTATTGGCTTATGCAGCAGTGAAGACCCACCTTTTAACTTGATTGGACTTGACTGGGCCAATTTCTTGTTAATAGTTTCGTATTGGTCCAAAGTCGCCCAGGGCGTGGCCGGACAAACAGTAATCCAACGATAAACGCAATACAAAAGGACAGGTGTTTGACGTCTACTCATTCTTCAAATAATAACGCGAATTTTGGACGTCTCTGCCTATGGGTAGGGATAGGAAAATTTCGCAAGTTCAATGACCTGTAGGCTAGATTCGTCAGTCCTCTGCATACTGGAGCCTCAGCTGTGTGATTATTGGCTGTTGCCTCACACCTGGCCGTTATGGGATTTGCAAGATGATTCCTTGCAAGTCTTCTATTGGCTCACAGGCGTGCAGGGTGTGTCTAATAAACTGTGATCCAATTGCGAAGATGACTTCACTATATGTGTTTGATGTCTATCTTGTCCCGAAATTAATTCGCGAAATTTTCCTATCCCTACCTATGGGACTTCAAGCAGTCACCCTACCATTTTATTGTAAATGCTGGTGCACCGGAAGTGTGAGGTTGGTCCAGTTTTCTCAGCTCGTGCTGTGTTGTTCCTAGGTGAGAGCGGGTCTGTGTCTCAGTGGAGATTGGCGCCATAGCAGATTCACATCTCTGGGACGCTATTCCGACAGCACGGGGGTGGTACGGGCCCTTGTCCACCCAGACGGTTCTCATTTAGTTTGTGAAGGGAAAGAGAAGATAACCCCCTCTCCCCTCCACACCCTTCAGTCCCATTCCGGCGCTGCTCCATACCCACTTCAATCACCGGCTCTCAAGACCTCGATGTTAAGAGCCGTCCAAATCTCTTCACTCTTCACACTTATCAAAATTGTTAAATAGCTGCAGAGCAACAATATTTTACAGTTTTCCCAGTGTAGCGCCTGGGAGCTGTTTCCGTAGCTGTAATTATACCTTCATTTCCCCTTCCTGCACGGGAAAAGGTCGGTGGTGAAGTTAAATGAATTTAATCGGCGAGGAATTTTGAGGTTCGATTTCATTTGAGAACAAGCTAGACCTTAAACACACGTACATTTGACTTTCTGTTCCAATTGGATCGCAGTTTGTAAGACACGCCCTGGACGAATTTGAATCAATAACTGATATGCAAGAAAACTCTGTCCGAATACCGTTCTATCTGGTCTGCGATAAAACTGGAGCATCATCCAATGAAGAACTAACTAGTACACAAAGAATTGTGGAGTCTAGCTTGTTGCCCCATGAATCCGCAGAATTTCCGGGTATCTTAGTTATTGCCAAAAGAATTTAAATTAAGCGATGAAATGTTGCTGCCCATGACTGTAGTGGCATAAGTACTGACGCCATGACCTGAGTGCTGTAGGTTCAAGGTCGCCTCTCATTGGGAACCACATGACCTTCGAGAACCACAAGCTCCACTGACCACGCAGTGTGCCAACCGTCCGGCCTTACAATGACCCCCAAGTCCCCTCCGCACTGGCCGACAGTCACGCAGCCTGGCGCCGGGAAACTGCACTAACTTCTTGTACGTAGAACAAACTATAGCTCATACCACACACTGCGGCTCCTATAAACAATCCACGTTACCTCGTTCTCCCCACTCCTCGTCGTGTTGCCTCATTCACTCGTCGAACTCATTTACGAGCTCAAGTGTTGCAATCGTTACATTTTATGTACCTGCGTGGTGCGTGCTTCTAGCAAACAACGTACTGCTGGTGTCAGCAGTCTCACATAGGCGTTGCAGGAACTTCAACAAATCACATTTCTGACGACGAAGAATCTCTACACACCAATCACTGATGCCTTCTTACGTACATTACCGACCATAAACATGCTTCAAGAACAACATGTCCTCGATACTGGACACGTGGACTGAATGTGTTGAATCATTGTACCCCCAGTGTGCATACATATTTGTGTACATTACGCACGTGTAGGTAATTTTTGGTCTGCACTGCACACTGTGAAGTTCAAAGACCAATGGTCTTACCTGTGGGAATATGACTCGCAAACCATCTTAACTGTTCTAGGTCGTAATTGGTCCATATAACAATAACCTGAAAATATAGCATACAGCTCATTTCTTGTATGCAACAAGTAAAGCCGTAAATTAAAAAAAAAAGTGTCTGAAAGGGTTAAACTAATTTCCCGTGCAACTTCCATCTGTTCTATTTAAATGAGTTGTATAGAGTTGCCCTTAACATTACGACATCCGCGTGCTCTGAAGGCACGCTCGAAGAAATATTACTTCGTCAGCAGTTGTTACAAGGTTCTCTGCAACGTAGTATTACTTCGACAACATCTAAAGTGCAAAGTACTCCAATCGGACGCATTGTATATTATTCTACTTAGTTTTATGTGCAGCGACAGGCATGCTAGCCTGATTACGAGAGAATAAACATACGAGGAAGGCAGGGCCGGCAGTTACTAACCCCGGGCCAATATTACGGCTGGAAACACAGTGAACGAGGTCTTTGTCGTCGAGACACTGTACCAGGAAGACGTCCAGAGATGGGGACGTGCTGTCCGCCGACATACGTCTAGTCATCAGCCTACGGCATCGTGAATAAGGTGACGACGTTCCTTAGAAACTATTCAGAGTGGCTTTAATGTAATTAAGTAATTAAATTATATATAATAATAATCAATAACACAATGTAACCAATTAAAACTACAAGAGCTCCTCCGAGTTAAACCTTTGAGTTGCGCCTAACCCCAAACTAGTATGTTCAATAAAACTATAAAATATTACGTCCAATCCGATAAAGCGTTAGAGGAGGAAGAACATCTGATTGGGTCACATTCAATTCGGCATTACATTGGAAACAAAACTAGCTATCAATGAAGTTTGTAGAGTATAGTAAGAGTGTTCGATGTTGTGGGAACCAATAGTACGGTTGTCATTGAGAATACAGCTGATAGCCGTACAGTTGTGAATATACGCGACACAATTCTAGCTCGTCCTGGTTGTCAGCAACTTTTTCCACAGTCTAACAATACTTTGTTCGCTCTGTGCGCGTTCTCTACTATCTGAGAGCAAGTGATGTTTTTCGCGAGTTGCAAGAGTAGCAGAACTAGCAGTTACCCTCGGTAGGACAGCACGAACGACGAACAGCTGGACACTAGCACGTCGGAAATAAATAAATAAAATTCTAATGTTAAATGTCGATAATCATTATTCCCCCGTGTAATTTACGAGTGTTAAAAGTTATTGGCTACTCAAGATAACTTACTTTCGAAGATAAATGGGTCTTAGTTATTTTAATTACTAAGTGCATATCGCTGTGCACTTCTTACAGAATACCCAAACATTAGTCACCTGAAAAATTCGCGAGGTCAATTACCTGCAGGCTAGACTCTACAGTCTTATGTACAAATATGCCGATGTCAACTGTGCATTGGTTGTCTTCTGTCGCAGTGGAAGGCGACGATTGGACCAGCGATATCCAGGAGGTATCAAACCCCGTTTGGACCAATGGTGAAAGTTGTATAAATACACGTGTTTTGAATTCTAGCTTGTCCCAAAATGAATCCGCGAATTCTTCAGGTCTCTACCAAACAGCTTATCTTCATCAATCTGCGTAAAAGCAAAATATTTTTCACAATCGCACTCTCGAGACTCTTCGACGTTTGTAATTTTATTTTTGCGGCCATTTTTTTCCCCACCTTGCTCGTTTTGATGTTTCTGCTGTACCTCGACCACCAAGAGCAGAAATAGCTGCTTTTCATAGCACAAATAGCAACTGCTACCGCCACCCGAACAGCGTACGAAAAAGTGCTTCCGGTAGCACGAACGGCAACAAACAGATACAGCACCAAACTAGCAGAATAGCCAACCACGCGAACACACCTAATAATGCAGAGAGATCGGGAAATTTCGCGGATACATAGGGGCATCTGTTTTTCGCGGAGATATCTCAGGACAAGCTGTGTTCCAACGCACTTTAATTCAGAACCACTTTCATGATTGGAGCATTTGAACTGTTACGCGGATATATATATATATATATATATATATATATATATATATATATATAGCGAACCACGGACGGTCAGTATCGGAGAAACGTAATTCTGATTGGCTCACTCATAAAACGAACTCTGTTCACACAAATACAAGCGGCCAGTAGTCAAAGAAAGGCTGCAAGTGTGCACATAGGATATTTAAGTCCATCCTCCGCGTAAATATTTTCACGGAAAATCGGTGGCCCTACGTATACATCTGTGAAGAGGTTAAACTGCACAATCCTGTGTGTACTCGAGGCGCAGTTAGTTGTTCATTTGCTGATGATACAGTTTTACCCGAGGCCAGGTGGCACGGCATTCGAGCCTTCGTTCTTGCAGGTAATTTTCTCTGATGGCTCTAAAAAGAAGTCAAATGTATGTGAGCTTGAAGTCTAGCTGGCTCTCACATGAGGACGAGATTATACCGTAGCTTGAATCACAGGACACAGTCAACTTTGCCTGCGATAAGCCATCGTCTCTAACTACAGTCCATGCACGGTTAATTCTAACATTTCTGAAGCCCTGCTAACGTTCAACTTCTGGGATACTCCTGCGCCTCATGCAAAGAAAGCTTAGACGTACGGGCAGTGAAATGTAGTGAAAAGATTTCAAAACAAGTTATACGTAAAAACACTGTAGGGTCGTTTACTTGTCTTGATTGGCTGAGTTACTTTTTGACAAGTGTTACTGTCTGCACACGAACCACATAGGAGCCGTGCCGATGTTGCCGAATTCTGAGTGGCCCGGCTAAATATGAAAACGCCTTCCCAAGCAGACAACAACCAATGGCAATAGACAACCTCCTGTTGGATACTTGTAGTATTGAAGTCTACCCTGAACTCGAATTTTTTCGCGAAATATCACCAGCTCTACACGAATCTGGAAGATTACAATGAAGGCATATATAATACGCACTTACTATTCATATTAATTATAAATTAGTTACTGTAATTTACAGATGAAATATACGTAAAAGTTTAAAATTTAACCAAAAATAAGGTACTTTAATGTTAACAGAAGTATAAGATGCTTGTGGAGTGGAGAGAGAATAGGTTTGGTCCGCTGTCAACGTCGAGGTGTTGAGATACAATGAGGGTGAAGTGAGGTGAGCATGGAGCGGCGCCGGAATGAAATAGCGTGGGAAACGGGAGATCCTCGAGAAAACCCGCCGACCAGCAGCATAGTCCGGCACGATTCCCACTTACGGATATCTGGGAGCAGCCCCACCGTTAATCGAACCCGGTTCGCCTTGGTGGCAGGCGAGCAGGCTAACCGCCCGGCCACCACTGCCCCCACATTTTCGACAAAGTTCCTTCCTTATTAACAATCATGACTATATAGAGCGACAATCTCATTTCATTCGTCCTGCGACGATTGTGATATCCTGAAGCATAACGTTTGTGAGGGAACGTAGCCGAGTGAGTAACTTGATAATCTAATCGTAATAGAATAAACTAGCTACAGTTTCATCGAAAATATGTTGGCTGAAAACATTTCCCATTGTGTGTAGCAATAGTGCGACCTTACCGTGCGCTAATGCCTTTTGCAGAGACAGCAGACAATAAAACAACAGCTTGTGGTTCCGGTGTACGCAGAGTCGTGTAGTGTGGCTTCTTCTTGAATGAATCTGCAAAATGTCCGGCTATCTAATGATGGGTTATGTCTGGGAAAGGCAGGTGTTAACCCTGAGTGGCGCGTTATTTGACTTCTTTAGTTTATGCAATTAAGTGTTATTTTGGTCCGTGTTGTATACGCTGACTCAGCATCTGCCTTCGTCTCGCGGCCAGTCGAATACGTGATTCGTACTTACACACTGTCATGCCAAGAGTCATGGTATAGCAGTATGTAGAGGTGGCGCCATCGTAGCGTGACGTTTTGTAAGTGCCCAGACCTTCATATATATAAGTTGTGGTCTGACATCGCGTGAGTGAGTGTGTGCTGGTCATCACAGTAGCCTACATACTGGTTCTAGGAACATTCTGGAGAGTTCCAACTACTGCTGTGGCCACCACGTTCCCCTGATAAGAACCACATTGAGTATTTATGGTACGTGGTGGGGAGGTACACTCACACAAGCTCCTGCACCTACACACAGCGGGGAACTGTGGGTACCTGTCCAGACTGCATGGGTCAACATCTCTTCACGGGTGTTTCTTCCACTTGTGGAGTCTATGCCACGGCGAGTTGCTACACTCCGCAAGGCAATAGTCTAATACACATTAACATACACGCCTCCACACTCAGCTGCACGCGAGGTCACGGGCAAGGTGATAGGAATATTGACCCTAGTTCTAAGTTTATTTTATTAATCTGTAACACACTAACACTCTTTCCTGTGTCACAGAGAGATGGCTGGCATCTGTCGGCTGGGTGGCTCAGTCCTGTCTCCCACCACCAGGGTCGCATAGCTCGATCCTGGTTACACACCAGTTGCGACCTCATTTCATTTCACCCTCCAACAAACTCACAAAGTCTAACTTCTCGAACTAACAAACACCCTACTTTCGCCACCTCTAATCCAATAAAGGAAGTACATTTATCCTCCGCGACTGTCGCATATATTTTCCACGGCCCTCTCCACCTTGCCTAGTTTGCTATGGTCTTCCATCTAGACCCTTCTTCTTTCGGGGTGTGCACATGGCTACAATTGCAGCCGTGGCACTATAACCCTGCTTAGCCGCGATGCATGCGCCCATTATAATAATTAAACCCGACCTAAGGCGTAAAGGGCTTGCCCTGAGACGCATCCCATTCTCCAACCGACTTAGCTACTAACATGCATGCCAGAGGGCACACAAAACTGTGAAACTGCTCATACTTGCTTAGCGAGATTTAGGGTCTCACCAAATAAATAAATAAATTTAAAAAAAGCAATAGCCTATTTGTCGGTTTCTTCGCACTTTTTGAATCAAATCTTTGAAAATTCACCCCCGATAGTATGTGTTCAGTTGTTTACTAAATACGGCATGTGCCACTAGTGTTTTGTACTCCTGTTAACATAAACGTACCTCATTTTTGGTTAAACTCAACTTTTACACATATTTGATCCATAAATTACAATATTTATTTTAGAATAATGGTGAGTAAAACAGGGAGAAGATATGTGGGTTGGTAATTCCTAGTAATAAATAGTTTGCATACTAAATATTACCAAACAGAGTGCGCATGAATACGGTACGTTGTCGGTTTGATGTAATTGTCTTGACTTACTAAACCTTTATTTGCATGAGGCGGAGGAATAGTCTGAAAATAGAACTTGAGCAGTGCTTTAGGGAAGTTGATGGTAACCACGAACACTCTATAAATTTTTTACTACGTCTGTTATTAAAAAAAATATATAGTACATTTCTATAAAGTGTTGAAAATTACTCTTTGTGGGATTAAGTCCTTCTTTACGTCATCCGAGTGTCCCTAAGTTTCGATGGAAATAATTTGTGTTAAAAGTGAATTATTCTTACAATATTGAAACTTTCGTTAAAAAAATTTGTAGTTTCGTTGTCTGTTGTACGGCGAATACAGAGTTTTTTTTTTTTTTTCGTAAATTTCAACTCAGCCGCGCTCCACGTATATATAGTCAGACTCTCGACGTAAGCTCGCTTCGTTGATTCACCAGCCTCCGAGGTGGGCGGACGTGTTTTGGGGGAGCTGCTGGAGCGATTTTACTATGTGTTTTTTTATTTCGTTTAATGATAGTTACGTACTTGTGTTCGTTAGCCGTTTAATTTATTTCGAAACATTCATTGTGTATTTTCATTAAAATTTCCGAGATTTCACCTCAGTCTATAATCAAATGTAGGTTATCAGTTGATGTAAATCCTATTTCCAAGTCAGTGCTGCAGCGACCTCCCGAGCAAATGGACGTATATTAAACTTTTTTTTACATGTGTTAATAAATTAATTTCTTTTAACGTGTGGATTCCATTTCAGAAGTCCCTCACCAGTCTCACAGGCAGACAGATATGTTTTAAAATATTTCCAGGTATGTGCGAGAGGAGTCAAGTAGTGTCACATTTTTCATATGTCTTGTTATTGTGTTCGTTAGCCATTTAATTTATAGGGACATTCTTTATTCATTGTAGATTATTAATTAGTTCATTTCATACTGGAGACTCAAGTAATTGTGATCGTTTACCACTTTTTATTCCCGTAGTTGTGTTCGTTCGTTATACTTCTCTAGTGTAAATTATATTTCTAACATACAGCTTGGGGTAGTAAAATCACGTTGTAGACGTTTTCATCTCTTTATGTTTAATTGATTTTCATTATGTAATAATTTCTTTAGGACACCTGGAGACTCACGTAATTGCACTTGTTTCTTTATGAAACCAGGTAGTTATATTTCTCTCTCGAGTTATTTATTCATACGTATAACTCGTTTAAATATTCAAAAATTCCTCTCGTGTAATGCTGTTAATCATTTGGAATAATACTATCCTTCAGAATCGCCTATCTACCAACACCGTCTACGAGACAGAAAAATTACACTTATACCACTCTTGCACAAAACTCACAACACACACATACATATATATATACACACAACACCCTGTACCCAACACGCCACACCTCATCCACGTGCCAGTCGTCGTGCTGACAACATCTACCAGAGCTGCTCCCCAACCCAGAAAAGAATGAAACAAAATTGGTCCTTAGTACACTCTTGCACCAAACTAAAGAAATAATTTGATAACCCTTTCAATACACTTAACCTTTTCAATAAAATTTAACCATTTCAATTTGATTAGCCCTTTCAATAAATTTAATTAACCGTTTCAATCAATTTAACCCTTTGATATCAATAAAGGCGTCATTACCTTTGTATGTGAAACTGGCCCGCCCCTACTACTAGTATGCCCAGTAAGAAGTAGTTCTCATGCAGGATACAATTACACAGAGTGCTCACAAATGCGGTGCGTTATCCCTTTAGTGCAATTTTGTAGACTTTGTCAAACTTTGTTTTCGTGCAGCAGAGAAATGGCATGAAAGTAGAGCTTCTGCGGGGGTTCAGGAAATTTGTGAAGTAACCATGAATAGACTGTACCACCTATTCTCTGATTGGTTGTGCAAGGCTCTAGGGACGGTCTTGGTGTCTGATTGGCTACTGCAGCGCTGCCGGCTGGCGAGTAAGCTACAAGGAGGTGCTGATCGGTGGGAAGAGCTTCGACATATGCTGGCCAGTGCCGCCATTTTACTAGAGTCTGTGGGAAGTTTACAGTAGGAGCAGTTGTTTCACCTCTGTATCATCGCCTTCTCTGTGGCAGAGTCGTTGCTCGACCCTCGGGTGTGCGCTGTTCTCAGCACTCACTTCCGTGTGTCAGGTCAATTAGTGAGTGAAGTTAAGAGATTTAGGGAGTCTCTTAAGAGTTATACGGACCTGAATGTATTTTTGTGAAATAGTTGTTTGCGCGAATACACGTATCTCGGCAAATAAATGTTCTGCAAATACGACTTTATGTAGGGAAAGATAAAAAAATCAATTATCTATGTCCCTGTTATTTTACTTTTGTCATATTTAGTATATTCTTGGAGAAAAAATTCGTGAAAATGTTCAAATATCGCATTTTTATAGCTTGCCTGTGCAGTTTCCTCGAACAGCAAGAGAAAAGTACAAAGATACGGGTATAGTTTAAATTTAATCTGTTGGCTTTCATCGCGTGTAATAAAACCCCACTGTTACAAATCTAATTTACACAGTACAGCGTCACGGCGGAAACACTGCACGCCTTGCGCGTAGGAACGATGATACACTAGGCGTGCGTGTTAGTGTCGCCCGTATCGCTCCCTCGCTTCTTGACCTTGGCCACGCAGCTCCAAATAACTCTTAACAGCGGGGCTTTGAGAGTCGACGAGGGTGAAGCGAGCTGAGTATGGAGCAGTGCCGGAATGAAGGGGTGGGGGAAACGGGAGATACCCGAGAAAACCCGCCGACTAGTAGCATCGTCCGGCACGATTCCCACTTGCGAAAATCCGGAATGACCCGGCAGAGATTGAACCCGGATCGCGTTGGTGGTAGGCGAACAGGCTAACCGCTCAGCCACCGCGGTCCCAGGTCAACTAGAGTTCTACAAAGTAAACTCAATGGTTTATCTAATTTTATAACTACTGCGTACTTTCAAACAAGGAAATTTGAGGAAAGTAAATATTTCTTCATCCAGAGAAGACTAGTCACTGTTCTATAGGAGGTTCGCGGTTAACTAGGTAGCCTACGTTTTGAACCTCCACATTATTCTAACAAAGCTTAGAAAGTTACTCCAGGTGGTCAACGCACCGCTATCTTGTACACTCAGTGTAAAAATAAACTGTGCATAAGAACTATTTATTACTAGTCATTACGTACACACTTATTTTAGCTCTGTATTTATTTATATTAGTTATAAATGAAATATTGTAATTTATAGATAAAATAAAAATAAAAATTCAGTTTTACCCAAAAATGAAGCACCTTTATGCTAACACAAGTATAAAACACTTGCGATATGGCATGTCTAGGAAGAAACTAAACATCACATACATGAAGTGTTTTCGAAAAACAATGTCGTGACTCGCTGTGACCCTGTTATTTTATCGGTGGAATGTCTCTAGAGAGGTCCAATACCTGTCTCTGTGCTAGTTTTGATCGACACATTTTGCAATAAGGTAGAAATTCATTGGATGGAATCATTTGACAGAAAATCGTTCCCTCAGATATTAGAAATATTTTTATTTAGCTTATAAATGATCCATCTCCATGTTGGTTTTCTGATCGAAGTTCAGCTAAAAACGGAACGTATAATTCACCTACACAGCGTTCGAACAACCTTTCGCACGGTGTCTGGCATTACAAGCAACTACACGATGGCTTCATGTGTCTGTGAAGAGCTGATCATTAATTTAGCCGTTCCCTAATATTACTTTCGCCATGTCTTGTACACTCGTCCACAGAGACACACGCAGAGAAGCTCCTATTAACTGCTCAGACAACTACGAACAAGCAATTTCAGATTATTAAACGAATTATCGTTGTATGAAATTACCCAGTTAGGGTTAAATAATCAGTTAGGAAGCTGCGATGATGTGTAAAATAGCTTCGCGTGAAGTGTCTTCCTCTAGGAACCGCTGTGCTGTCCGTCATCGATTGTTTAATCGCTGTGTAGCTGGATGACGAGCTGACCTGCTGCTGCTAGAGTCTGCGATGCGAACGTCTGAGGTGCCAATGATGAGTAAGCAGACTGCAGGTATTCCTGGTGCTGAGACACCGCTCAGCACTCAAACAGCTCTTCCTCTGGTCGATACTGCACCGAACCAACAACATATATCGATATATTGCTTAGCATGCCGCGACTGTCTCTCGGCGGCGAGAATCTCCGGTATATGTTCCACATTGCACACAAACCACTCCTAGACGAGGTCTATCTACAGTATTTGTTTGTATAGCTGTAAACAACTGCATATAGTCCAAACATGGTTACTTCCGACTTTTCTGAAGCGCTGTTAAAGTTCTACTGTCAAAGGTATTCCTCCACCTCATGCAAATAAAACTTAACCAAGTCTTGAAAAATACACCAAATAAGCACCGCACAGCATTCGTTTAATAAAATGTTGCATAAGAAATATTTACTACAAGGCATTACCATCTCTCTGGTTTTATTCATATTAACTGTAAACTAAATATGATAAATTATAGATAAAAGATAAATAAATGTTTAAATTTAATGAAAAGGAAAATACTTTTATAGGAACAGAAGTATAAACCGCTTGTGATACTTGCCGTATTTAGGAACAGAAGTATAAACCGCTTGTGATACTTGCCGTATTTTGGAACAGAAGTATAAACCGCTTGTGATACTTGCCGTATTTAGGAAACAACCCCATGCGTCGTCATTGGAATGATTTGTCTATACTCTTTGATTCAAAATGTGTGATGATACGGCGGATAGACTAGAGATGCTACTGTTCGTAAAGCAATCATAGTGCGACTTGTATTACAACATGGTGTCCACACGCTAGAAGCATTTCTCCTGTCGTTGATTTGCTGAGAGAGAAAACGTTCGCCTGTTTTACCGGATCAATACGAGTTTAATAACTCCGATTTCAAACGTTTGAGACTCCCCCTAAGAGCAAAGGAAACTTTGCGAAAACAATGTCATGACTCGCAAGGGATAAATAAAGTAAGAATTCCGAATTCCGAAATACATTGAGTGGGAATATTTTCGCAGAAAATAAATGTATTAGAAACATATTCCTCTCTGAACAATGGGACCTACAAATTTATGCGGCTGAATAAAATAAGACTAATTTTTTTGGATAGGGGGTGAACCAACAAATTCTAATTTAAAACAAATTAATCGCTGAGTAACTGTGTATATTTGTTCCCAACTAACATTGTTATTTAGCTTATAAATGCTACCGCTTCAAGCTAGTTTGCTACCGTAAATGCTACCGTTTCAAGCTAGTTTGCTATCTTAAATGCAGGTAAAGGCTGTTGAAGATAAAATGAGCACTTTTGAAATCCACCTTAGAAAAAAGTCACTGCCCCTACCTGCATATATTTTAACAGGCGCCCTGAGTGACATACGCCCAGTAAAGTTGGTAACGATGGATGGGAAGTAGTTCCATATCTTAACGTCGAATGAAAAGTGTTAAATAACCATTTGTTATAACTTACATTATTTATTTCCCTTTTTGCTTTTTTAATCTATGAAAGTGTAAAAATGAGCAGATTTGAAAATATTAACTTTTCTAATAATTTCACAGTTTCACTTGACCGACGCATGAATAAAGTGATGGGGCTCACCTGGCATCAGTGAGCGCCATAAGCCCTGTAGTAGCTGAAATATTTACTGCGTCACAAAAACTCGTATTTCCGCAGCTCAGCTGCCATCAGCTGGCCTCGGGCACTTCCAGCGACTAACTACCGTGGGCTGTATGTTCCGCATCGCCCGCTTCTAACTAGTATTGGCACGGAAATTCGGCAGACTTTTTTTGGCAACAAGCTATATAGTCCGTCTCAAACTTAGATTGCAGTACAGGGCTTATGGCGCTCACTTTAACCAGATTGCTTCAGTTTTGTGACGTAACTGGCAAGCTGAAACACAAATGGGCGGTGAAGGAAACAGTCTGATTAAGATAATTTTTCTCTGTTTACCTCCCTGCCAACTCTTAAAGGAATCAAATCCTGCGATTGCAAAGTTAAGAGGCTCCTTTGAAACTGAAGCCTGTGAGAAACCCTATCATTGTGATTGGACGGCGCGCACGCAACGTAGATAGTTTTCTTTTTGGAAGTTGCAAAAAAATAACTTATCAGGCAACAGTGCCCGCAGGAACAAGGACAACGTTAATGACACAAACCATGTGTTGAAAAGATAGAGTGAATGTCCATTACACCGCACACTGTAATCAAAGAGTGAGACACTCGCTGGTATCTCCATATCTCTCTCTCTCTCTCTCTCTCTCTCTCTGTCTCTCTCTCTCTCTGAGTGCAGTGCGGGTTGCCTAGTGGGGCGAGCTCAGGCGCAAGTGCGGGACATCGCCACTAGGGATGCCGACCAAAAATATATTTTTTTGAAAATCGAACAAATATGGTCCAAAAATTGATTTATGAGTATATATTAAGGCTGCAATTTTTTTTTGGAAACGAAATGTTACTTGACGAATCGTCTGTTCGGCTCAGCTGCATCTTTATTCGTCATTTAACGTTATGAGTTTTGAATTGTATTTACGAATAGTTCGATTTTTAGGAATTTCATTTTTTTTTTTTTACTTCCCTATATTCGTGAGTTTTTGGTGAATATTATTTCTGACAGCATAAATTTGTTGCCCAGGCTATGACACTTCATAGCCATAAACCCTGAAATTTAGCGGATTTATATTTTTGTTTGGCAACAAGCTAGACTCCACAATCCTTTGTGCACTCGAGCTTCAGTTAGTAGTTCATTGACTACTGCTGCAGTTTTGCACCGGGCCATGTAATACTGGTGGTTCCTTGTTTCCTCGTGAGTCAGTTATTGGCTCAAGTTCGTTCTGGGCGTGTTTTACAAACAGCTTTCCAATTAGAAAAGAAAGTCAAATGTCCAGCTTATCCTCAGCTGAATCCGCGAAATTTCCCGATCTCTAATCATAAATATATATAAATGGCTTTATGATCGTACAACTAATCCAAAAAAAAAAAAATATCGATGATCGGTTTGTTTCAAATAATTATTTTCGTCCGATTTTCTATGCTCATTGATAATTTGTGCCTTAACCCGTTTTATCCTGGGTATATTCGACCACGTCTGATACGTTGAATAGATGCGGTGCAAGTCCAGACCCTAGCTTCAATGGGGATAGTGCCATTCTCTGGGCAATGCTATTGGTCGCTTGCTGGCACACAAACTGGTTGCTTCCTGTTTCATTGATCTGCTAATGCACTTCCCATACTTCCAAAGTGTCCCTTTTTACTAGAAACTCTTAAGAACTTTTCACAAATTTCTTCTTTCTTAGCACCTCGGGCTAAAAATCAATGCGTAAGTTAAGGGGTCAATCTACATATAATATCGATTCAAGAAATCGATAAATTAGGAAACGACCGTAATGCCTAGTCGCCACAGCGCTGCACCACAGAAATGTCTTAAGCTGGAGTCACAATAACCCGACGAACACGATACGACACACCAACACGATGTCAGAGATCGACGGAATTTCAGATTATATTTTATTCAATGTTCACAATACCACGACTAAATCTGCCCGACAAGTGTGTTAGGTGGCTGTTGGAAAATTCTAAAACGGTAAGTTATTCTATTAATATCCAATATTTACTTTTAAAACTCACGATGAGGGGGATGATTATTTTCCTTTGACAATGTTTCAATTTATACAAAAGAAAAAAGTATTTAAAAACAAATCGGAAAATTATTTTGGCGGCAAGTTAATTTATTATTTATTAGAGTAGGGAACTGTGTACAAATTTTTTAAATGTTTTATTTACATTTTTTGTGCACTTCAACGAACCCGACGCAACGAAAAGTAGAAATCGAACCTATTATTTTCGGGCTATCGGAGCCGCAGTTTTGTCGGGCTGACGTCACAGTGACCTTCCGTTTCATTGGCTGTTACTCCAATTTCGTCGTACCGGAGATGTCGTGTCGGATTCGTCGGGGTATTGTGACTCCAGCTTTACGTACGGAAACCAAATAACCGTGCGTGTATGTGCGCCCGCGTGCGTGTTGAACTAGGCGGCAGGCAGCCGCCACAAAAACAACACAAATACTAGCAATATTTCACGAGATCTTTTAATAATCAGTGGCCGGAGATGATCACACCTGAACAGACATGAAGCTGTATCCAATTTAATCTAAAGCCCATTTCTAGCACCGCACTTATTCAATCAGAGACCAGGTGAAGAGAACTGCCATACTTATTCGCTTCTGTGTATTAACGTGTTCTCTAGTAAAAGCTGTCACGCTGCTACTCAACATTGTAATGACAACACTGTACCTTCACCTATCGCCCTCAGCGTCAACGTGGAGTCTCAACCTGCATCTTCTCTATCTGGTTGCTGTCAAGGTCGATTCTACGATCGAGATTTCACCTATGGTCAAAATGCTCATCGGAATGAGAGGACGACCTGTACACTCTAGGTCGGAATCAGTTATTTTTTTTACCGATTATCAGTTGAAACTGCTCCATCCGGAATCTGTAGAAAAAATATCACTAATTCATCGGTTAAAAGAAATCTACTAATACAAACAGTAGAAAATCAGTTATTTATAGTCAAATAATAAGAAGCACAAGGAATGAAAACTGTGCATTACGGTTTGAAATAAATTAGGTATATAATTATTTTGCAGTAAAACAAAATTATTACATGTACAAGGAAATTATGTAAGTGGTTGGTATCGAACCGCCGCCCCAAAGCGCAACACATTCTCTTATTTCTTCTGGCTGACGTTCTATCAACCCTGCTATTTTGCTACCGAGAGAAACGGTCTCGCATTTGCGTAGTAACATAAACTTTCAATGACGAACGGCTGCAAGTTACGTAATGTGAAAGTTGTCGAAATATACACATTATGCGTACGTAGGTACATGTCTTTGTAAAGCTCGAAAGTCATTCTAAGTCAAGTTTAGTTCAGACTGTGTGCCTTGAAAGAGAAATATAGTGGTTTTAACGGTGTTGTCGGTGTTTTATATGTATCTGCCATTTTACAATGAAACGAGATTTTACAGAACGAAACTGATATTTTGAAGTGACATATTGACTAGTAATAACTGTGCTAATTAAACAGTGGAACGTTAGAAACAATACAATATTTTATCAAATTTGTCGGTTCCTCATTATTTGATATGTTAACATGCAGAGACCACAAAATTTTTGTTGGTGTAAATTCACATTTCTTATTGAATCGACGCACTATCGAGTCAATAAAATTATCACTGATCTATCTGTCACTAAAAATAACAGTTTAAATCTGTAGTGTCTCGTTGCATTGTAAAATGGCGTATACTAGTGGACATCGATAACCTCGTACATTGAAACCACAATATTTATCTTTTAAAGCACAGAATACGAACTAAACTAAAGATAGATTGACTTTCGAACTTTGCAAAGACACGTAATTGGGCAGAAAATCTGTATATTTCGACAACAAGAAATACTTTCACATCATGAAACTTACAACATTATTTGACATTACATTTTGTGGTTCAGTAGCCATAATACAACCACACGTAGGGCAGTGAATATTGCTGATCATGAAAGCTTCAGCATGCTTTGCTTTATGGGCGGAGATTCGAGTCCAACCACCTCCAAAAACATTTTTGTGTAGCCAATATTTGTGTTCTGCAACAGAATAAATCGTACCTAACTTACATCATATAGGAATGCTCTGTGCTTATTTATTAATAACAACTATAAATAAGTAGTTTTATACTGCTTGAATTAGTAGATTTATTTTAACTGATGAATTAGTGATTTTTTTTTTTGCTACAGATTCCGGATGGAGCAGTTTCAACTGACAATCAGTAAAAAATAACTGATTCCGATTTAGAGTGTATGAAGAGTCCTTTCCGTGTGATGAAGCATTACAACAATGGTTCCATGCAGTTTGTGCAAGGTGACACAATGAAGGAACATAACTAAATATGCAAGGGTTCGTATACTGGGAGCCAGCAAGTTATGATGTCAATACATTTTGCTACATCGATGGGTACTGTTTCTGTAGACGATTATGACGAGACAGTTAATGCTGAAGACGGAATGGGTGTAGTAGAGACGTTAGCGTGAAGTCAGCCAACCTCGTTCGGCAGCTCTAAATACTGATGATCATACATTTCCTGCTACACAGAAAAGTAAACTTGGTATTTATGATGAAGCAGGAAGTGAAGACGATCATTAATACAGCATTGATGATGATTATGACGACAGTGATAGTGTTCAAGACGATCTTGATCCCTCGATTGTCCTGCACATTGCACCGAGTTTCCTTCGGCAAGTGATGTGAAGAAGACGGAAGGCGTCGTGTATATTGACTACCTATTTCCCGAAGATCCCAACTAAATTGTAGATAGAGTCAGATATTTCCTTGAGCTTCAAAAACCACGGGATTAGTCGAAGATGAAAGAGATGATTTCGTTTGCTAGAAAATTTAAGGATTGGTGTTATATCAGATGATGTGATGAACTGTTTTCTTCTGAAATTGTAATTTAAAAAAAACATTATTATAAAATAATTTTTTGTTGTGTTTTATCATTTTATCTCTCACAACTTTAAATTATTTCTATAAGCACTTGCTTCTAAATGTTAAGATTTGTATATAGATTAATAATAATGATTTTAGTATAAAATGCATGGATAGCTGATTGCATACACAAACATTAATTCTGGCGACATGTACAAATTTTGTAGACAGTAAGTGAATCGTTTTTCTTATATGTGTGGATATAGACAGACAAATCTATGGATTGCTAAGGGTTGATAATGGGAAGATTGTGAAAGATTGATGGAAAGATTGTGAAAGATTGAAAGATTGATGGAAGGATTGGGATTGATTGAAGGAAAGGTGTGGATTGGTGTAAAGTAATTAGAAAGGAAATACGAGACTTTTTGATGAAATTAGTTTTCCAGTAAAGAGTAATCTGTAAATAAAGGAACGAAAAATGCTATTAATTAATATGAGATGTTTGGAATGCAATTAAAATAATTATTATTATTATAATATTTTTTCTCTCCTAGTTATTTGTGGATGCTATGAATATGTATAAACAAATAGTAGCATGACTTCGGTAAAATCTTAAATGTTATCCACCCTTAGTAGCAATCACTTTGGCAGGAGACTGCGTGTATGAGATCATGTCTGTTTGAAAATGAAGTATATCTCTGATAGAGCAAAATCGAGAACTGAGCATATTTCTATATGCACAACTTATTCTGTTATCCTAGCATTATATGAAAAAAAAATAACAACTACGTATTTATTATACTTCCTTTTAGTAATAACTGATGGTGAGTATTTCTACATATTTAAGGAAAAATATACAAATATCTACATTATGAAATCAAACTTTATATGCTTGCACTGGAATACTAAATATATATTTTCAAGTTAATATAATAAACGATTAGGAAATCGTGTGATTGGCAAAAAAAAAAAAAAAACATATTTTCTGAGTGTGTTGTTTATAGATGTGAAACTCTCGAATATATAAATCTGAAAAATAAATTAATGCACCCATCAATTACAATATATCGTGTATTCTAAAGTGAAATTTATCAGTGAATTGTGCGTAGGAGACGAGACGGTTCAAAAATAATATTTCTTTTAGCAAATGTTCTTTACTGAAAGGATTACCATGTATGTTTATATGTAAGGGAGGTATAATGTGTGCATATAGGAGGGGCTAAAATGTTTGTCTGTAGTAGAGATGAATTTGGTTAGTTATATCTACTGCTCTCTACTAAATAGAACATCCCGGATGTGGCTACAGGAGAGGCAAAATGTTTGTGTATACGATGGGGCGATGGAACGGAATATATAAAAGAAGCTAGAAATACCATTTATCTCCTTTAGTTATTATTTTATCAAATATGTCGTGTACATCATATATACTAAATTATATTAACTTGCAATGGTTTGGGATGGGATGGGAATCTTCTGACATCTGGGGTTGGGAATCTGTAATATCTTACCATTGTCACGGAACTTTCCTATGCTATAAGACTGGATGTGTATATTAAGATTGAATATTCTCTTCCCACTCACATCGGTTTTGTTTAAATGAGTGATAAACTTTCAAGAATTTGTGTGATGTAAAGAGTATTATTGCTTGTTTTTTGGTAAGAGGCTAGCGGTTTAATAGCTCCTCCACCACATACTTAATCAGCATATTTTCTGTGTAATGATATAGAAAGGTTGATATTTTCTTAATTACATTCCATAGCCATTCTTAATTACATTCGCATGGAATCGAGGTGTATTTGGAATGTTTGCGATTCTCCTTTCACAAAATTCAGGAGAAAATGAATGCGAGAGAGGGTTTATACTATCAGTTCACAGTTTGATAATGGTTGTCTAAGGAAATAGGAATATGATGTGTGATTAACATTCTACCCTTGCCCTCTGCGAGATGGGAGTTGGTTAACTATATTTGCGATGATAAGGAAATTTTGGTATGGTATGTATGTATGTATGTATGTATGTATGTATGTATGTATGTAGTATGTAAACATTCTGACATTCGCTTCGAGTGATGTCAGGAAAAACTAAAGAAATGTGAATGTTTTGGATGTGATTCGAACCCACGTCCTACTGTATATGGGTTTAAAGATAGTGCTCGTATTCACAATTTATGCTAGTAAAACATTGTTTATTTCTTGTATGAAAAATTTGGCTATGAAAAAGATTTTTTAAAAGAGTTTTTCATAAATATCAATATTTTAATGGTTACATGATACATGGTAAGAATAGTTTAATTTCCCAAGGAATATTTTCATATATGATAATTTCTACCATCTGTTACTAAGTTGAGGAAAAGTACTTATGAAAGGATTATGTGATTAGCTGGTTATTTCAATCGGTTTGTTTGGGCGTTTACATGTAGTGACTGGAATTAGTAACATTTAGATAGTTTACATGTAGTGACTGGTATTAGTAACATTTAGATAGTGTACATGTAGTGACTGGTATTAATAACATTTAGATAGTTTACATGTAATGACTGGTATTAGTAACATTTAGATAGTTTACATGTAGTGACTGGTATTAGTAACATTTAGATAGTTTACATGTAATGACTGGTATTAGTAACATTTAGATAGTTTTCAGATAATGATTCCGACTTGTGTTTCCTATGCGAAACATTAAGATTTGGAGATGGTATGTACACCACCTTAGTCTGGTATGTTAGAATTCGGGTGTGCGTTCTTCGGATGAAAGTGGAATACACTTTTAAGGAGAATTTCATTAATATTGCGAATTCATCTCCTCCGACTACTTTAGAAGAAAAAAAATGTAAACCAGTCATCAGTGTGCATAAATCGAGAGGAAATTTACCTTACTTGGCAAATTGAGAAGATGCTAGAAATTATTTGTTTAGTAAAGACTGTTAGAAATTAATATTGTTGTGATAAATTTTTGTGTATGGTCTCCTCCCATATGCAAGCTGAAAAACACATATGGTATACGACGAAGGTGAAGTGTTGGAAAACTTGACAGTATTCACTGACGATTTTGACTGAAGAGAATTCATTTACGACATACCTTCGTATGGGAAGGAAATGTTTAAGAACGACCTGAATGTTTGTATATCAGTGTAAGTTTTGAGGTTGTTTATTTATAAGGAAGTATATATTAGTTAAACAAATGGTAAAAATGTTGATGCAATTTTATCTCTGTAGTGTTTGTTTTTTCATGGAATTTGTGTGTGTATATGGTATATAAAATTGTTAATATTTCTGTAATCATATGTTTGCTAATTATATGTCAAGCATACCAGGATAACTATGAAATGGGTGAGGTGAATACTTCATTTGGAGTAAGATTTTACTTTATTTTATTTTTATTTTATTATGTAACAATGTTAGGAAAAAAATTAAATTTTGGAAAATATTATTTTGCATTGATTTACTTAAATAACGAGAACTGTACGGGGAGAGGTGATATAGCTTCTGTTTCCATGCGACGTCCTAGCAGAATGAATGTTCTTAGAAAAACGGAGCGCAGCAACTCGCCTGCCGGGGCAGGTACAGTGTGTGTAGGTCGGTCGGTTGCCGGACAAAGACTGAAAGGAGCTGGGCACGCGCTCAGTCGACAAAATCTGGAACTAATCTTCACCCCAACACCCTCGCCCTTCCATTGCGAGGCAAGCCCTTTCTCGCTCCCATAATGAGGGTATGCATTTTGTGTGGTATAAATGGTGGCTCTTGGGAAAGTCTGATAGTGAGATGTACATGGTTTCTTTTGTTTTTAAACTAAAGTATATGACATTCATTTCAATATTATTTACACTATATTTAAATTAAAAATAATAACGAGGGTATTAATTAAAAAAGATGTACGTATCCTTCTTATTTAAAGTTCAAAATGATTTAGGGAATAAAAAATAATGTTTTTTTTAAAATGCGTATGCATTTTAATCATATTATTTAATTAAATTTAAACAAATTATGTCTCTTTCAACCATTTTTAAATTATTGCAGAAATATGTAAATTAAAATAATTAATAGTTTTTCTCAAACCAACTCAGTTGGGAGAACACAATACATCTGTTCAGGGCTTCGCAGGTAAATAGGAAGTGCAACTTTGATGTACTGAAGATCCAAAATGGCGTAAACGTAAGCCAAATTCATCTTTTTTATATAATTTTACTGACGCAGTCCCTGCATTGAAATTCAAGATACATATCATAAAAATCTTGATAGCAACGACATCTCTTGGAATCTTCTTCGGCTGGTTCCGCTGGTCGCTATCCTTAATCTTCTCTCACAAGGCTCTCGGGGCCTGAGGTATGACACTACATTCATTACCGCACCACACACATATCGCAGTAGGTCTATCTGGAATTTTATTTCTACCCCTTGTAGGTAGCGCGTACAGAATTATTTATTATTCTCCATTGCCGCACGTCTTCTCCCTGTCAGGCAGTCTGAATTACAGTATGTGACTCGGTCAATCCAACCAGAAAAAAAATTACATATTAGCCCAATGGCCCACTAGGTTACCACCTGCCTGACAGAGATAAGTTGAGTAGAAATGTCTAAAATGGCATACTTAAAAAGACACCTTCAAACATCGCGCCAGTCATGAAACAGCTAACACTGGGGGATGTTAATAAGCCCTTTACAATATAATACGAGACAGCTACATTATATCTTACACATTTTTGGGTTACCATAGTAACCAAACAACAAATTCCTCTATGCAAAATGGTCCACATACGAATTAAAAAATTTAAGTATTCTTAATGGGAGACGAACCGAGGACTAATTTCTCGAACCTTCAATCCTCTTCCAAACTCTATAGATCTCTTTCATCAGCCTATGGGTATTTAATTTCAACTCAATGTGAAAATTAGATGTGCGGGTTTATTCGATAAGCATATATTCTCGATAGTTTATTTGTTATGTTAATAAAAAATATAACTAATCTTTATGGGATATGAAGCAAGGACTATCTCTTCAATCCTATACCCCATACCCCATAATCTCGTCAAATGTGTTTCACCTCGATATGCAAATAAATTAATGTAATAACACAGTTAACAATTGTTGGTTGCATCATGTGAAGGGAATATGTTTGCTTTGAAATGTATATAACAATTTTTTAAATTGAATTTTCGCGATATATACTAAAGCCTTCCAATATTAGTGTTAGTCCATTGGATTTTCACTACAGTAAGAGACGTCGCGATCGCCGATATTTTTTCATTATCCTTACATAATATTTGAGGATATATATATATATATATATATATATATATATATATATGAATGATGGAAATACAATTCATATAATATTTATGTAAGTGAAATAAAATGAGCAAGTTTTAAAAAAGAAAATATGCTAAGTAAGAAATTGCAGGTTTTTTAAACATATATTTACTTTTATGGTAAAGATGCATCTGCATGTCCTCTTGACAAGCCAGTTTCGCCTTAGTATAGAGAGATGAAGAGTTGACAGGGAGGTGGTGCTCTCTACTGGAGATATTTCGAACCGTTCCTCGTCTCAGAAGGCTAGCGGCCTCTCTTGCGAGCCCCTATGTCTGCCATCCCCCAGTCGAGTCAGTACCTCGCGCTCAGGCCCATCACGATTTGTAGCGACTTGTTTGCCTGACATGAATGCATTATATTCGCATGGGTAAAAATGTAAGGATATATACAAATCTCAGGTTAATATTGAGTGTACAATCATAGCGAGAGGTTCTGTAATTCGTCTCTCTGCACATGAAAACGTAATTACGCAGGTGCATGTTTTTTTAAATGATTTATTTTATTATTATTTTAATTGCATGATCAAATCAATCATTTCGCTTAATAAGTAATTGGGGTAAGTTCACTATTAAATAATTCATTGCTGAATACGCATCTGCATACATAGTATCTCGCTAAGTATGCAAGTGTGTGATTAAATAATCTAATTATTCATTACAAGTATTCACCCACTCACTGATGTGAAATGTTGTATGTGTCACGTGGAATTGATGTAGATCCAACACGACGGTGTTACAATAATTGATTAATATATTTTATGTTAATTTCAGTAATTAATAACGTGAAGCAAAGTATACAGGATGTGTTACACTGAATCAGCAGCTCCACGGACCGACATCGACTGTTTTCAAAATTATACTGACAATTTTCTAAATAAATTTCTCATCTTATAAACATATTTAACACGATCCAATATGGGGGTCGGCCGGTGGATTTAAAATTCTTTCATAGTATCAAACTCTGGTCAGTTGAGAGCTAGCAGTGGTAAGGAGCGTATCTGTACATAGGATTTGTACTTAGTAATAGTTTATTGCAAAATGCAAGTGCGCAATTAAATATGCATTGCGATGTGTACTCTCTCGGTACATTAAATAATGCAAGAGTGCATTTAAATATTCAATGCACATAATTATTAATTGCAGGATTAAATAATCTAATTAAATAATTCATTGCAATATTAATTATTCATTGTGTGAATACATCCGTATGCAAGTGCATGTGCATTCCGAACTCCTAACTTCTCATCCTGCTCCATACCTACATGCATTTCCCCCTCCATCCTCCTCAGTCTACCTCTGACTGCCAGTGTGTATTTACTCTCATTGCGCAAATAAAAATAAGTACCCACTCTAACACAGTACCAGTCATTGTGAGTCTGTCCTGGCGGGTAGCCACCTCACGACGGCCGTCTGGAACTGGTTCTGTCATCTCCGACACACACAGGGTTGGGAGGGGAGCTGAGAAAGTGCATCTGCATAAGCAGATGCAACACCAGCAGACTGCTGAGGTATACCTCCAGGGGGGGAGGGTGAGGTACGTAACAGGTCACACAACAAGTCTAGGGTCACGTGTGGCCTGTGGGAGGGAGATTGGCAGAACTGCATCAATAGAATGAGTGTGTCGGGGTTGGTGAGAGAGAGAGAGTTGGGAAGGGGGGGGGGGATGCACCACCTGGTGTCCTCGCTTTCCGAGACCCTTCCCTGGTTAAACAAATGCACTCGCTGCTAGATTGAATAAATTGGTTCGTTGTAACCCTCAGGTGGCTCTGCTGGTGTCGATATTTTGGGCATGCTGAGGGGTTTTACGTCAGTGCCTCTGTGTCAGCGGGTAATACTTTCTTTGGGGCATGTGATTGAAATGAAGTGAAGAGTGAGTGAACATATTTGGGCAGCTCTTAACAGCGAGGTCTTGAGAGCCGATGAGGGTGATTGAAGTGAATATGGAGCAACGCCAGAATGAAGGGGTGGGAGAAACGGGAGATCGTCGAGAAAACCCGGCGACCAACGGCATCGTCCGGCACGATTCCCACTTGCGAAAATTCGGTGACCCGGCCGGGGATTGAACACGGTTCGCCTTGGTGATGAATAATATAGAAGATGGTACTTGAACTTTATGGCTTACATCGATTTATAGGCTCTTCACGGTACAGTGAGAAAGCCTTCTCGTTTGGAATAATAGTCGATAAATATATTTTATTGTAGCCACAGAAGTTTACTTGCTAGTGCGGTGGAATATACACACAGTGTTAATTACTTACATGACAGTATTTATTTAAATAGATGGTTAAAGGATAAAATATGACTCAAAGGAGAAAGTAACTAGCGCCTCAAAAGTGCTCACTTTACCGTGAACAGCTTATATCTAGACGAGATGTTTAGTTCGGTGTCACAATAAGCACATCAGAGTCGCAGCCGTATATCTGCTGGAACGGGTCAACATTTGTTTCAGTTGTAACATTAGCCAGAAAATTACAGAGTCGGAGTGGTTGACCTTGTAAACGTTACTTCGCAGTTTCTGTCGTCCTCGTCCCCTGTGTGTAGGCCTGATCTTAAGGCCGGGTGCACACGTGCGGACATAGACCGCAGCGGCGCCGCAAAAGGCCTATGTCCGCACGTGTGCACCCGGCCTGAGGCTCTCGCATCACTGGCTCTCGGACCGCAGCGTTGCAGAGTGTTTGATATACATTTACTTTACTACGACACTGTTAAACGTGCCCCAGTAAGTTTATAGTCTATTCATAGTTACCACCAACTTTTCTGAAGCCCTGCTTAAGTTCTATGTTCAGAATATTGCTCCGCCTCATGCAAACTCAGCTTAATCGAGTCTACCAAATTACGCCAGAGGGACAGCGTACCGCATTCGTGGGCAAGCATTTTGCTTAAGAACTATTTCTTACAACGCACCGACTATTTTCTTATATTTTTAATTTCATAGTAACTATAAATGTAATATTATAATGTATAAGTAAAATATTTAAAAGTAGAATTTAACTAAAGGAAACGTACTTCTACGTTAACGTGAGTATGAACCGCTGGTGATACACGACATATTTAGGAAAGAACCAAGCATGTTATACATGGGGTGATTTTTCAATGATTTGATTTTGAAAAAGTGGATAAACCGCGAACAGACTATACATACGGAAAGTTATCATACCCCAGGCGAGAAAGGAATTATTTCGGAGCCATCCAATATGTTTAAAAACGGCTCTCTCAGACTGCTGTATCATAAAACATACCAGCGGGACACGAGCCAAACTACGACTGGAGCCTCTATTGAACTTTTCTATAGGCTGTTCACGGTAAAGTGAGCACTTTTGAAAGCCCTCCTAAGATCTACTTTCATACACGTTGTGTATTCCTCCACCTTATGTGAAATTAACATTGCTATAGGCATCATCACTATATTCATGCGTCGGTCAAATGAAACCGTCAAATTATTAAGAAAGTAAAAACTTCACATATCTGCTCATTTTTACACTTAGTTGAATTTAAAAAATTAAAACAGAAAGTGAAATAAATAATTTTAAGTTATCACAAATGGTTACATGACACTTTTTATTCGACTTTAAGATATGGAACTACTTTCCATTTATCGTTACCAACTTTATTTGGCGAATGTCATTCAGAGCGCCCATTAAAATATATGTATGCACGGGAAGTGACTTTTTTCTAAGGTTCAATTCTAAAGTGCTCACTTTATCGTGAACAGCCTTTACAGACTTGTCAACAGTAAGATGATAGGGTGATCGCTGAAAGTGCCATAGGTAAGGCAGCACTACAAGAACACTGCATGCCGGTTCAG
This sequence comes from Dryococelus australis, assembly GCA_029891345.1. Taxonomy (NCBI): domain Eukaryota; kingdom Metazoa; phylum Arthropoda; class Insecta; order Phasmatodea; family Phasmatidae; genus Dryococelus; species Dryococelus australis. Next base: position 34,069,205 of record CM057003.1, read on the forward strand.
AGCCCTGCGCGTAGAAGCGATGGCGCTCTTGTAGAGCGTGCCAGCGTGACCCTTATAGTTCCCGCACTTCTCGGCCAAGAAAGGAGAAAAACGATGGAGGTAGGCGGGCACCTTAAAGGCGTACACACGTCAAACACGAAGGGGAATCCTCGATATTGAATACCTTGGTTGTGGGCTCCATGGTTAACTGTAATAGAGGACGACTATCCTATACCAGTCGGCTGCAACGCAGTTTTTTAAAGGCTGTTCACGATAAAGTGAGCACATCTGAAATCAACCTTAGAAAAAGTCACTGCCCCAACCCGCATATATTTTAACGGGTGCCCGGAGTGACATGCACCCTGCCAAGTTGGTAACGATGGGTGGGAAGTAGTTCCGTATCTTAACGTCGAATACAAGTGTTATAGGCTGTTCACGATAAAGTGAGTACTTTTTAAGGCCCTTACAAAGTTTTCCTTTCATCTAATTACCGTCTTCCTGTTGCTTTTTAATATAAACATTGCAATGTGACCAATAAACACAGTTTTTACATTTCACCACCATCAAAATGTAAAGCCTGAGGCTGCAAATAAGATATATTAATTAGCGGTTAATGCCTGTTGTGAGGGCCTTAAAAAATACTCTCTTTATCGTGAACAGCCATAGGAAATTATTTGTGGTAACTTAGTATATTTCGATCGCTTTATATATATATATATATATATATATATATATATATATATATATATATATATAGGCATATATATAGGCATCGAAGTGTACAATTGGGCAGTTTTGTAAAATATTTAGTTTCGTAATAATTTCACAGTTTCACTTGACCGACGCATGAATAAAGTGATGAGGCCTCTGACAATGTTAATCTTACATAAGGCGGAAGATTACACGACGTGCATGCAAGTATATCTTAAGAAGTGCTTTCGAAAGAGCTCAATTTACCGTGAATAGCCTACACGCACGTTTTCCTACATTGTAGGATAAGCATGAAGAAATCCCAGTGCATTACTTCCGACTGCCCCGCCCGTCGACTCAGCTTATCGACTGTATAATCAAGCAAGTCGACATACGCATATGTTATCCAGCAACTGACGTAATGTTTTCCTGAAGTGTCAACGGACGGCTTCCTATGGTGGCGTCCTATCTGCAGTATTTCCTCATGTGGAATGTGTCACTGCAGAAGCAATACGTGTACTACCGGCCGGCTTCTCTTCCGTCACATTACGGAAACTAATCGTAACTAGTAAGCGGCTGCGCTGGAATTCGTTTGGCAACAGTCTACACTCCACATTCCTGTGTGTACTAGAACCTTGCATCAGCTGATGATACACTTTTACCTTAGGCCAGCTAGTTCGCCATTAGGTCCTTGTTTTCTCGCAACTTAGTTATAGCTAGATAACCCGGAATTTCGCGAGAATATTTCTACGTATGCTATATTACAAAACCGTATGGGTAGGGACCTGAAGAAATGCGGATTCATTTTAGAACAAGCTAGAATTCAAAACACGTGCGTTTATATAACTTAAGCCATTGGTCCAAACGGTTTTTAAGACCTTCTGGAGAACGGTGTCCAATCGTCGCCTTCCACTGTGAAAGCAGACAACCAATGTGAAGTTAATATCGGCATATTTGTACATAAGATTGTAGAGTCTAGCCCGCAGGTCATTGAACTCGCAAATTTTTCAGGTCTCTACCTACGGGCATGCCAGCAGTTTCCATTGCTTATTGGCGGCGTGTCTTTGTAGGAAGACGTTTTCTCACTTGACCGGCCAATCAGAGTCAGGTTACTCAGATACTGTACGTCTGTGATTCGCGATCAGACACCTGAGACGCTGAACACGTAAATCATCCATTTTGCTAAGGTTCCTTTCTAAAGTGCCCACTTTATCGTGAACAGCCTATAGTCGTGTTGGCAGTTCAATGTTAGGACACAGATAGAGAGTGTGCACGCTCCAGGCTGCGATCCTCTTCTCCTTATCTTGTCAGTTCAATTCCTGTCTTCACTTCACAATCACGGAACTCGCTATCTTGCGGCAGGTAAACCTGACGTTATCCCGCACACAACTAATTTATGCTCCGACTCATTAACTGTTAATGACCGTCACCTCTGGGGCTGATTGACACTGAGACTTACCCAAGTACAGTCAGTCATATCATCTAAAAGTTCTGTCCGGAAATATTTGCTTGAAGTAGTAATTACTCAGTGCTAACTTAAGGCAAATTTTTGTTCTCTTACTATTGTATTTATGTACTACGTTAATGATATTTTCTTCTCTCTTTTAGTTGAATTTTCTTACAATGGTGTTTTTTTAGTTCGCGGATCTACGGAATAAATGACCAATAAAACAAAAATAAAATAAACAAGAAATAATACACTGTCCCTAAAGACCCATGCCACACTATCAAATTTTTGCCTTCAACTAAACTGGACAATCAAATTTGAAAACAAAAAAGAGCCATCAAAGTTTTCCTTCTAAAGAATTTTATCAAATAATCTTGAATGTGTTTGAAAATATGTCTCACTGTCAAATTTTTTTAATGGGAGAATCTAATTTGAATTATCATCTAAAAATTATTTCTATAGTGAAATATTGCTTTTGTTTTTCCTGCAGTCCATCACAGGAAGAGACGTAAGGTGTGTTGTAATTTATTTTCGTTTCTTTACTAAATTCTAATTTTATTTGTGTTTCCTGCACAGTGAAATATAATGCCTCTGAGTTCGTATTATTATGCGCAATATTCACTTATAATAGCATTCATGCCCAGACAGCTTCTACATAAATTAATATATTAATAACTTACTTCCTTTCCAGCAATTATTCATTATTTTAAGCTTCTTGACGCCCATTTTTATGGTGCACGATTCTGATTGGCTGAGACCGTCAGACATCAAATAAATTTTAGAACCGGTCAAATTTTCAAATGTTCGATGGAAACTGAAGCCAACCAACTATTTTCAGACAAATATGGTGGCGTTCATGACGTTTCGATGACGTCATAGCTATCCAACTTTCTTTGGCCAAACTTATTGGAAGCAGTTGACGAAAAAATGTTACAGTGTGACAGGGGCTTAACTGCATATATTTTAAGACACACTCTGACTGTCGAGCTTCCAATCAGATCGGCAGAAATTTACGCAAACAAATTCCATGTCTTAATCACTTATTCAGTGTGTAACTCTTAAATTTGCGGAAACTGAATTAACTACAACACCAGGTTTCATAAACTGATAATTGGTTACCATAACAATTTCAAGAAAAATAACCTGCATAAGTAAAGCAAGTATTATTACACTAATAATAAATTAAAATATTCTGGGAGAAAATTAATGGCATTTATAAATAAAGTGAGTGTGTACGTTACTCCAATGCTGGTGTTCATACAATCGTTAATGTTCGATAAGAACTAGCGTCGCACCTCCTGAAACGGCCTACTGCTCAAAGTGGTAAAAGCCCCAGTTTGTGGGGGAAGGAAAATGGTTCGGAGCCCAGTTGGCAGGGCGTGCCCGGGGGACGTAAAACCCAGTGCCCTATGACAATGATGCGGCGGCGGTGGCACCTAGAAGAGCGAAGTGAGTAGGGAAGGGGAGGGACAAGGGAGCGACTTCCCTGGACGGGCGCCGACTCAGCGCCGGTGACGTCACGACGCTGCCCCTCCTCCTTTCCCCTCCAGTCAGCTGGTGCGGCCCGCGTATAAGCCGCGAGCGGGGCCTCGAACCAGTCAGTTGCCGAGCGGGCTTGCGTCGCGTAGCGCTCTCTTTCACTCTCTCTCTTCTTTACGTCACCGTCTCCGCGGTCAGCTTTTTCGCCCCACATCTCGGCCGGCGCAGGAAGAATGACCGCCAGCGGCTGCACCCGAACATCCCTCTTCCTTCTACTGAGGACGGCGCTGGTCGTCTCCGTACTGCTGCTAGCGGACTCCGGAGCCGTACCTGTGCCCTCAGACACGCAGGCCATGGTGAGTACTGTGCGTCATTAAGGTTCCCGTCTACCTGCACATATTGAGGTCGAGAACACCAAGTGCGGCTCTGTGCAGTGCTCTCGTCCTGCTACGTCTACGTACAGCGGTCACACCGTTATGTGCTATTGGTGGAAAGTTCAATGCAGGACCCTTGAGCGGTTTTGTATGTAAAGGCTGTTCACGGTCAACTGAGCAATTTTAAAAGACCTGCTTAAAATCTATTTGTATGCAAATTGTGTATTTTTCCACCACATGTAAAATTAACATTGCCATTAGCCTGATCACACTATTTATGCGTCAGTAAAGTTAAACTGTGAAATTATTGTACAAGTAAACATTTTCCTTTATCATTTTACTAACTCTTGCACTCATATGCATTAAAATAAGTGATTGTAAAATAAATAATTTCTGTAATTACAAATGTGTACCTAACATACTTTAATTAAAAGTTAAACTACGGAATGACTTTTCCTACGTCATTGCCAACTTTACTGGTTATGTGTCAGTTAGTGAACTCGTTATAATATATGAAAGCAGGGGGTAGTGACATTTTTTTCAAAAGTTGATCTCAAAAGTGCTCACTTTACCGTGAACAGCCTATATCCGTCTGACACGTGCATTGTGAGACACGGGGTTTTGTAAAATGGGTTGCAATGTGCGCGGCGTCTTGACAGCACCATATTGAACTCAAGTTTTGTAGTTTCGTTAAAAAAAAAACGCTTATTTCAAACACTGCAAGTGCCAGGTAGGCAGACGGGATCCTTAAGTCACTCGGTTTGCAAAGTGGTGTTTGTTGTTGGGTTCGAGTCTTTTAGGATTAACTTGATATTTAAGTAATTATACGTTTAGCCAAACAGCGCGAATATTCCAGCTTGCTCATTTTTGTCTCTGGATGGAACCAGTTCCGAACAGATCATACGTGCGATAATTTAAGCTTACCCACAAATTTCTGGCTCTTTGTAGCTAAAGGATTAACGCTCGTTCAAATTATTTTTGTTCAGAATATTGAATGCAAAAGATTCATAATTCGTTTTATTTCGACAAGTATCGTATGTATATATATATTCTATCTTATCTTACGTGCAAAATCATATTTTTAGCATAACGTGTCACAAATTCTAAAAACGAATTAATTTTAAGAAATAAGTAATATATGTTTGTGTAAAATTATTTCATGGCATTTTAAATTTCCAAATATTGAAATTTTTCTGCCCATTCCACCCACCACTTGTTACTCAACATCAACAAATCTTTTGTTTGACAGTAACTGTACTATCAATCAATCACCCACTTATCTTTTCCTAATTCTGCGCCATTGAAGAAAGAGCCAGTTAATTAAATAAGTATTAATATATGAAAGAGTGTTTAATGACAGCATTAATTGTTTGTAATCAGACACTCATAAAATGTCCATAGAACAAAGTATAACCTTAATTATATTACGAAAGTACACTAGGCACTGCTGTAAGAGTTGTCTTTCTGTCCATGCTATGTCTGGTTTCCTTTGTTCTTCTGCAGTCCGCTCGGTCTTCACCCGCACTGCAATAAACAATGAGACCTCCAGCGGTGCAGTCGGCTGGTGCACCAACATAGTAGGTTGCGGGAAGCTCTGGGTTCGAATCCCGGGTAAGGCATGGCCGTTAATTTAAGTTAGGTTATAAGTTAGTCTGTAAGTCGTCCCCTGCTAAGCTTTCAAGAATAAAACCAGGGGACGTTAAAAAGCCCGTTACAATACAATACAATTTAAGTGAACAATAATGCCTTATGGCTTTTATTTGCAAGGAAAATATCAACATATGGCAACTTAACGTAAGACGAGCTATACAGGGTTAAGATTAGGTATAAAAACTTCAGAATAATGAAGGTCCCGAACCACATGCTGACTTCAAGCTGTATTGGGTTAGTATCCCTGCTTATAGTGCGATCTCTGTGGGTTCGAATCCCGGGCAAGGAGTGTATATTATGTATACAGCCTTTAACATACGTTATTTTTCACTTTATAATGGGGGAAGAAAAAAACAGTCTTCAATAGTAGATTTTCTCAAAAATCCGATGCAAAATTCACATTTATACATGCTTAACAGAAACTTTAATTGAATACATACAACATCTGTTCTTCAAGTCACTAATTAAGTAATCGTTTCAAAATCTGCTTAAATGGTTGATTATAGTGATTTAATTCAATCAAAATTTCCAACTTATTGTTAGTATTATAATCATCATCGTAAATATATCGGTAAGTGAAAATGTGGGCAGTTCGCCACTTGTGTGTGTGTTCTCTCTCTCTCTCTCCTCTCTCTCCTCTCTCTCTCTCTCTCCTCTCTCTCTCTCTCTCTCTCTCCTCTCTCTCTCTCAGGAAACTCGCCAGTAATCCTTTTGTATCATCAGTATATTTGTTCATTTGATATCTTATATAACGTTCCAGGAACACTGACGAGTTTCACGTGTTATATATAACAAGCACTAAGACAGAGCTTGCGCAAGCTCCTGCAGCGTGTGGCCCCGTGATATAGTCATTAGGTCCCTCTCACATTGTTGCATTTTCTCCTTCAAATTTGACGATAAATCAGATTTTCAGACAGAATACGTCCATCAAACTAATTTTATAAAATAATCTGTATTGTGATTGGAAATATGCCACGTGGTTGAAGGTTGGTTTTACATTTAGTTTAACGGATTTTTATTCAAACCTATTTTTCAAACCGAGATAATGATGTGTTATCGTAATACCCTTCACCAGAATGTGTGATTCTGAGGGTAAAATTAATTGTCTTTGATTTATTAATTACTTCCCTTCAATGTGCACTTCCAACAGTATTCATGTCATGAAAATATCATACTGTAGATTAATTATTTGCATAACCTTATTTCGTTTCTAGGTATCGGTTGCCATTGAAATGTATAATGTGATCGGAAATAACAGTTTTTATGTGCACGATTCTAATTGGCTAGACTCGTCAAAAAGCCAAGGAATTTTGTAACTGGCACTACTGTACATACAAAATGTTTGATGGAAACTGCGCACATCCAACTTTTTTTTAGACAAATGTGGCGGCGTTTATGACATCTCAGTGACGTCACACCTTCCAGCTTTCTTTGAACGAACGTATTTGAAGCAGTATGGCGGGGAAAGTTCGGGAGTCTGTGTTAGTGGGTTGCGTTTTCTTCGGTATGTGGCAATGAAGTGATAGTAACTAAATGGTCACGTGACGTGTGGCTTAGCTTGAGAGAGATACCCACAGTGAGCACACCAGCACGTCAAAGTGGCGAGTATGTATGTAGCCTATACATCGCTCTCATATACGCCATCTAACCAGACTGTGTTTATTTCTATCGTCTTACTATAGGCTGTTCACGGTAAAGTGAGCACTTTTGAAATGAACCTTAGAAAAAGGTCAATGCCCTTGCATGCATAGGCTAAGTTTTAATGGGCGCACTGAGTGACATTCGTCCAGTAAAGTTGGTAACTATGGGTGGAAAGTAGTTCCGTATTTTAATATAGAATACAAAGTGTTAGGTAACCATTTGTAATAACTAGAGACCCCGAGATATTCGCGAGTGCAATAACCTGTAGGCTAGAATCCACAGTCTTATATACTCTCATACAGGTATCAACTGTTTATTGGTTGATTGTTGTAGTAGTAGGCGGTGGTTGGGCGCACAGTTTATTGCATGTTTGTTATTGGCTCATTTATCTCCAGGAGGTGTCACACAACACGTCGACCAATTACAAAGGTAACAAGAACGTACATGCGTGTGATTTCCAACTTGTCTAGACGTGAACCCGCGAAATTATCGAGTCTCTAGTAATAACTTAAAACTATTTTTTTCGTTTTCTGTTTTTTTTTTTTTATGCGTCGAAGTGTAAAAATGAGCCGATTTGTAAAGTATTTACTTTATTAATAATTTCGCAGTTTCATTTGACCGACGCATGAATAGTGTTGAGGCCTATGTCAATGTTAGTTTTACATAAGGCGGAGGAATTCACAAAGTGCATACAAGTAGATGTTAAACAGGGCTTTCAAAAGTGCTCACTTTATCGTGAACAGCCTGTAGTCACGAAGATCTAGCGCCATCCTGTAAACCTAACATCGCCGCGTGTCTGTCTCTTGTTAAAGACGTATTGACGTCAGACTTTTGTAGTTCCGCTGGCGTTCTGGACGCTGGCTTCGCACCGGGCTACGTAACAGCCCCGATCACAGCAGGAGATTGCCAACGATAACACCTCGTACGACCCACGCAGCACCACAGTGCACGCAGAACACAAGTCCGCTGTGTTGCCACAGCGCTGCACGTGCTTTCAGAGCAAACTCCTTGTGCGTTCACAGTGCTGACGGTGACACTTGTCAGCCGGAAACCATTTAGGAACGCCAACAACCAATCAGCGGTCTCAGTAGCGGAACACTGGTCAACAGTGCCAGCAATGGAAATAAATAGCGTCCACTAGCAGGGAGCTCATTTGTAAGAAGTATAGAATGGACACTCAGCTGAGGGGGAAATAATTGAATACTAACCCATCCTTACTCTCATCACATCCTCGGCAGATACAGGCTGTTCATGGTAAATAGAGCCTCTTCCAACATGCATTAACCACTAATAAATATTTGTTTATTGCTGCTTCAGACACTAACTTTAGAGAGCGTGTAACGTATACACCGTGTTGATTCGTCACTTAGCAACGCTTGTATTAAGAAGTACGCGGACGTAAACACAAGACCAACTTGACTTACGGACCTAAGACTTGTTTTTGTAATAAATCTGAATCCAAGTACTTATCTATTATGAAGTAAGTTACTTTAAGTATTTAAAATAATACATTTATTTCATTTTAAAGAGTTCTGTGTAACTAAGAAACATTTCCAGTTAATGAGTAATACGGTCATGTTTTATTGAAATTGTCGTTTTATTATTATTATTATTTGAGTTTTTTTAAGTGTTTTGCGTTATTTAAACTTGCAATGCATTTCTAATACATAAAAACATTAATTTTTGCACGCATTTATACTTTACATCACCCGTAGTTTTCGCACAAACAGCTATATAAGGTTTTACGTTTTTTCAGTTTCCGCCATTTTGCTGAAACTCGTGGACAGGTCAGTATAGTACAAAAATTTCTTGAGATGTATTACAACCACGGCCGTTGTAGATTTACAAGAGAAATCTTTGTACTGTTACAAGCTTTTGTAAAATTATAAACAATTTTTCAGTAAAAACTACAAACATTTTTTTTACAGTATAAGGACTTTATTTATATTGGTTGAGTCTCCTCAAGGGCGTATCTAATCCCTCGTAGGTAAATATGCAACCGAGTGCCTCCACATAGAAGGAGCCGGCACGCCAGCTTTCTTCTATGTTGCCTTGTGTTCTGTAGCCGTGTCAGGTGGAAGGACGACTGTACATATGTTCTCGTGGCAGGGGTGTGTGACGTCACATCTCACCTGGTGAGCTCTCTCCACGGTGACGTCATGAACCTGTTGGCTGCGCGAATATCCCTCCCCTGGCTCGTGGCTAGGCTGTGACGTCACTAGTCAGGCATCTCTTCGTCGCGTAATTACACTGTGCTTCTTCGTACTTGGCACCGTCATATATATATCTCTCTCTCTCTCTCTCTCTCTCTCTCTCTCTCTCTCTCTCTCTCTATCTCGGCAAGAGAGAGAAAAAAAACCACTCACTAAGCCTCACTTCTCCCAGCTTTTCGAGGCAAAAAACAAACTACTCAAATTATTACATGTCGGATACTCGCAGAGTTAAGCAAGAGCGGAATAGTCCATTCACAGTTGTTCCCAACTTTTCTGAATCGCTGCTCAAGTTCTATTTCCAGGATATTCCTTCGCCTCATGCGAATACAATTTGACCAAGTCTAAAAATTACACCGGAGGGACAGCGCCCCGCATTAGTGTACACTCAGTGTAATATTCTTTTGCATAAAGGCAGTTCACGATAAAGTGAGCACTTATGAAATCAACCTTAGCAAAAAGTCACTGCCCCTGCCTGCAGATATTATAACGGGTATACTGAGTGACATGCGTCCAGTGAAGTTGGTAGCGATGGAAATGAAAATTGTTCCATATCTTAACGTCAAATTAAATTACCAATTTGAAACAACTTAAATTATTTATTTCACTCTACACTTTTTCAATGTACTGAAGTGTACATAAAAAGAGTAGATTTGCGAAATATTTACTTTTCTAATAATTTCAAAGTTTCACTTGATCAACACACGAATAAAGTGATGAGATCCATGGAAGAGTTAATTTATACGTATGGTGGAAGAACACACAACGTGCATACAAATAGATCTTAAGTAGGGCTTTCAAAAGCGCTCATTTTACCTGAACAGCCTTTAGGTAGGCTGCTATTTCTCACTTGGTATTACCAACACCCTTATTTTCTTCCTCATTTTATTCATATTTACTATAAATTAAATAATACTACTTACGGATAAAAGACAAGCAAATGTTCAAAAATGGGGTGTTACTATGTTAGAACAAATATAAACCGCTTGTGATGCTTATTATTGTTAGGAATCAAGCATGCACGTTATTTATGGGCGAACTTTCTAAGGTTTGATTCCAAATGTGCGAAGAAGCCGCGAATATACTATACGTATTTTTGTACGTCTGTTGTTATTCTTTTAGCACAGCGTAACTTCTCGAGTGTTGGTAATCGCTAGCAAGAGAGCGCTTCATGTACTCTTTACTGCTAGCCTGTCTAATAGTGCTGTGGTATCCGGCGTGGCAGTTTACTGTAGCATGTGTGTAGTTAGGGGCGGTTATTTCTTTTCAAAGGTTGATTTTAAAAGAGCTCAGTTTACCCACGCGGCCTTTACAAGGACGTCAAAGTGCTTATTTAGGTAATCTGCTGGGGGGAAAGTATCTTTAAGGTCTATTCGCATCGGACGATTTGCGATCCAGTAGTATAAACAGCTGTTACAGTACAGGGAATGAAAGTGATCATAGGTGAGCAGCCAATGAACCAGCTGCATATCATTGTACCTTCAAATGAACTAGCAAATTTCAATGTAATGACATTGCAATTGGCGAGCAAAGCTTGAGGGTATACCGAATCTTATGATGTTCTCATTAGGACCGAGAGGTAATACACACACAAGTCAGAATGCAATATGAAACGAGAGAAAATCTCACAAAATGCTTCACTTGAGTTTTGGGTTGTGAACAACTAATGAACGATTCATTAAAGAGGGTAGTTGCCCTCATTTTATTTCAAGTATTGTAGATAAGATGACGGAGCGAGGACTTTGGGAGTATAATTGGGTGTGATGGAAGACGAGGTGTTGGTAGCATCCCCACAGTTAGCTTCTGTGGAGAGCCACTAATAGAAGAGTGTTAACTGAAGTAAAATATTTCCCAAGGTCCTCCGAGAGAACGTACATACAGTCAACACATTCGAGCTTCCGAACCGCAAACCAGTGATGGATCTTCATCAGCTTTCATGCAGATCATTCAATCATTCAGGCTTTCATAATCCGCTGATTAAGAACAAGCTGAAATATCGCGTAGTTCGCCTCTGGTTCGCAAGTGTTGCCAAACTTGCAGCGGCCACCTTATTTGACCTGGGCAGTATTTGAAATCCGCAGTTTTAACCAAATCCACTTAAATTTTTCTTTTGATCTCTACCCATATGACCTTAAAAACATTCCAGACTAGTCTTGAATAAAACTTCGAAGCGTATAGCACATTGTCAACATTATCTGCAGTTGTCCGATGTAATCGGTAATGGCGTGTTCACGCTGTTGCGCCCTAACCCGTTCTAACTGGTATTCAGTTTCAAGCTGAAGATTTGCTGCCGTCTTATATTTTGCCGAGTGCTGCACTTGCTTCGAGTTCATCTCGCTACACTTGAATTAAGCGTAGGATTCTGGCTGATATTAGCACCAAATTTCACGAACCCCTAGTGCAGAATTATGTTGGTCAAAGAAATTACACTAACTTCAACTGGGCATCGATTCCTCTCTCCGTACAGTTCAGTCTTAAATTCCGTTCGCGTAAAGACGCTTAAAGGCTGTTCACGATAAAGTGAGCACTTTTGAAATCAACCTTAGGAAAAAATCACTGCTCCTACCTGCATATATTTTAACGGGCGCACTGAGTGACATGCGCCCAGTAGATTTGGTAATGATGGATGGAAAGCAGTTCCATATCGTAACGTTGAATAAAAAGTGTTAGGTAACTATTACTGGTAAATTGAATTATTCTTCTAGTTTTTTTTAATTAATCGAATTGTAAAAATTACCAAATTTGTTAAATATTTACTTTTATAATAATTCAACAGTTTCACCTGACCGACACATGAATAAAGTGATGCGGTACATGGCAATGTTAATTTTACATAAGGCGGAAGAATACAGAACGTGGATACAAGTAGATCTTAAGCAGGGCTTTCAGAAGTGCTAATTTTACCGTGAACAGCCCATATATATACATTCATGGACACGACGACAGCCGGTTATAAACATTCCACACGAAAATCTGCGAAAATCGCACAGTCACTTATTCTCAACTTTGCTACAACTTCACACCAAATATAAATAACGATGTCTCCGCCATTGCAAGGTCACACACTAGTTCAGAGCTTTGCTTGTAGAGGCGACGATGAGTTATATAAGCATTACAAGGATCGCCCTTGGCGCGTCAAGGCTTTTGTGCGTCAAACACGTAAATGAGCTTACCACCTTATTTTTTTTAACCCCCCCCCCCCCCCAAACTTTTACATTAATGTTTCAGTTCAAGCAATGCAATAGCAGTAATGTGGCTTTGGAAGTACTTTTTAACGCCTACTAGTAACTCAGCAATGGAGCTTATCAGAAGAGTTAGTACCTATCTCTTGCACAAGCAGCATTCGGTTGTTATCCACACCTTTGGAAAATAACCACATGTATGAGGTTTTTCTGTTGCTTTCTAAATATTTCACGTATCACACGCGTTTTAAACTTCTGTTATCATAAAAATATCTTATTTTTAGTTAAATTCTATTATTACTTTTATTTTATCTGTAATCTTTTTTCCGCTATTTCATTTATAATTAATATAAAAAAAGTGTGTGTGTTGGTAACGTCTAGTAATAAATAGTTCTCATACAAAATATTTTTTAGCATGGTGTGCAAAAATACGGTTAGGTTTTGTTTGCATGAGGCGAGTAGATTCCTGGAAGTAGAACTTTGGCAGGGCTTCAAGAAAGTTGTAAGTATAGGCGGTTCACGGTAAAATGAGCACTTTTGAAAGCCCTGCTTAAGATCCTTTTGTATCCACATGTGTCTTTTTCCGCCTTGTGTAACATTAACATTGTAATGGGCTTCATCACTTTATTGATGCGTCGGTCAAGATATACTGTGAAATTATTCGAAAAGTAAATGTCTTACAAATCTGTTCATTTTTATATTTAGATGCATAAAAAAATAACAGAAAGTGATAGAAATAATTTAAGTTATCCTAAATGGTTACGTAACACTTTTTATTCGACGTTAAGATATGGAACTACTTTCCATCCTTCGGTACCAACTTTATTGGGCGCATGTCACTCATTGCAGGGCAGGGGCAGTGACTTTTTTCGAAGGATAATTTCAAAAGTGCTCACTTTATCGTGAACAGCCTTTAACCGTAAATGGACTATAATTTAGCAGTAAAAAACATAACATTGAAACCATAATTAGAGGTGTTGAAATAATTCCCTGTGGTATGTTTGTGGGAGAGGAGGATGGTTAAGAACCTTCAAGGGCAGTGTGTATATATATACACCACGTGGGGCGAGGCAAGCAATGAGAGCGGTAGTAAAGATGTTGGAGCAGGACCCAGAGTTGGCGGAGCGAGTCCTGCAATAAGGAAGCGAGGCCGGCCAATGGCAGTGTCGGGACCTTGAGGTCCTTGTTGAGCATGCAGCCGGCGTGCGGCCACACTGCTTCCTACCTGGACGTCGCCCCTGTCCAGCCGCAACTACGTTACACCTGCCTCAGTGCAGAGTTCTCGAGTATGCATGACGTGGAACAGCAGCTTCCAGTAGCACACGCTGGCCAGCATTATGGCGCCACTCGCCAGCAGGCATGCAGTCTGACCAATAACACGTCGTAGCTAATCCAGTCCTATGTCAACTCAAGTACAGCACACGTAAATGAAATATTGTTTGCAACACACTGAGAAAAAGCTTTGGTCGAATTAAACAAGATGTCTTTGTATAGGGGCAATCTAATATGACCAAATTATTTTGTTGTTTAATTTGGTTGTCCCAAACTGTAAAATTTGGATGGTGCAACCAAACATTTTTTGACTACACGTACATTAAACAGTTTAGGCTGATATAAAAATACTTGACACGTTCGACCGAGTTTCGGACCTAAATCACCTGCGTCCGAGCACTACGCCTTAGTAATCTCAGCTAATGTGACAACAGTTGACGATTGAAAGCTTTTAAGTATATATACTGCAAATATTGGGCACCGTGTGCAAACAAATATTTCAAGTTTTGCAGCTTTACTTGTCAGTTTCTTGTTGCATTGTTTTAGTAATGTGTTTATATGATTGTTAAGCATCAATAAATGCACTAACAAATACAGTTACTATCCTATTTGTCACAAAAAATACAAAAAAACTCTCGAACTGTATTTTCGAACGAAGGCAGTCAAATGAGTGGCCAAACAAATATATACAGCTGATTGAACAAAATATTTTGTCGACAGTCTAATTTATTTTTTGGCCCAACACAGATTTTGTTAATTCAAACATATATTTTATTGCACGAACAAAAGCAATTTGTTACTTTTAAAATTTTGTTTGCTCAGCAATATATTTTGTTAGGGCAAATATATATATATATATATATATATATATATATATATATATATATATATATATATATATATATATATATATATATATATAGCCCTATACAAACAAATATTTTGTTCGATTTTCTCTCACTGCACGTGCAACCAAAATTAAATGTCGGTTAGAGAGAATTAAAAACTGAACCAAACGTAGTTATCAGTCGTGTACCTATTTTCGTGGACGCTGAAACCATTATTTAGTAGAAATCTTTTGTTGTAGCCAACTTTCCTATTGCAGACAGTGTATCACAGGTGCCATTTCTGTGTCAGTATTCGAAGATAGGGCGCCTCGAATTATAAACTGACACAGGTCCAAGATAGGATTCAGGACATGGTTTTGGTTGCGAAACTTTGTTGTGCATTAATTTTTTTAATTTTTATGCCACCACTCAGGTCGTTTAAATTTGTATGCAATATATATTGTAGGTATTCGACAAGATAAAGTCACACGTAAATTATAGCTTATTTGTAAGTATAAGAAGTCTGCAAGAAGTCGTACATATTTGTCAGCTCTCGGCTTCGTTGTTAACAGCCGCCCAAATATTTCAACTCAACTCAACTCAACTCAACTCGTGCAAATTTCTTTATGAGTTCGATCGGTTACAACTAGAGACTTTCGAAATTCGCGTTATTATTTGAAGACATGTTAAACTTAATGCAGTTTTCTGTGCAATATGTTTGTCATTGGACCATTCTTTATTTGACACCCTCCGTAGGCAACTCTGCACCAATAAATGAACACTTCACAATCACACGCAGTTCACTCAGGAAGGGAGTGACTTGGCATCAAGGCAGCTGCCAATGGAGAAACGACGCCAGCTCGAGTATATAATAATACTGTGAATTTTAGCTTTATACTAAAAAAAAAAATCCCGAATTTTGCAGGTCTCTAGTTATAAGATAAAGAAATTGGCGAGACAAACTCTTGGTAGGGGAAATGTTTCCCTTCTCAGTTCTCTTTGAATCCGCCACTGCACAGGTGTCGAAACATAGAGTTATTTATTCCAACTGTAGTATTATCTGCGGACTGTTGTCTCTTACTGCTTGTTGTGGTTCACTCGTACTATTTTTGCTGTTTCCGTCTCTTTATAGTTGTTCTGTACTCGCTGTTTGTGTGTTACCCGTTGCTCAACTGGATCGTTATCTCTTGTTCAATATACAGTACTTACTTCATTTTTGTTCCTCGCCCATACATCGTATTCTTTATTTTCTTGGTTCCCATTTTTCGTAGTCACTGTAGGTAATGTAAGTCCAGTCGAATGCCGAATTCGATTCTGTACGTGTAGGATCAGTGAAGGCCATCTTGTTGTAGCGTGTCACATGCCAGCCAGCCAGTGTCCAGACGTCACAGTTGAAGGACTCGGCGGGCAGAATGTCCACACACTGAAGATGAGGGACACTAGGGCTTTGTCTTCAGCGAGTGTCGTACCCTCGCTTGTGTTTGTTTACATCTCAACACGCTCCTATTGTTGTAATATAATGATTTTGCACAATTACAAATATACACGAGGAAGGGTGCGAAAAATAATCTAGCGGAAAAAAACTGTCACAAAATAATTTTTTTGCCAACATTTATTTTTAACTGCTTTACGCAGCAAGACCGAGTGGTATGGAGGTACGTATCGATATACGTACCTCATACAACATACAACAATTTTTTGAACTGTCGCAGTTGTGATGTATACAATATATTTTATTTCTCTAATTTGCGATATTTAAGACAAATGCAACATAGCAAATGCGGCATTACGATGTTTACAATAGTATAATATTCTGATTTTTGCGTCATTTGCGATATTGGCGGGATAGATAATCGCAATTTCAATATTTCTGAATTCTATATAAGTAACTCCGATATAGGTACTAGCAGTGTATGTGCTGTCACAATCGAGATTTACCATCGCGATGCTTACGTATCGATACGAGCGAAGCATGCGATGGAAATATTTGCTGTAATAATATAAACAAAGTTTGCAGTGTCGATACCTGGCGATACCGATGTGAGCGATATCCGCGATATCGACATTTGCCTTATCAGCGTAAGCGAGATACGAGGGATGTATCGCATCGTCCTTATCGATATGGTCTACGCACGTGGCAGAGGACGGACGTGTGGTCAGTCAGCGCGGAGCTCAAGGTCAGGGGGTCCACGCGCAGGCGCACGAGCGGCTCGCTGACGTCACGCTCACTTCCGGGCCGCGACATTCTCTCTCTCTCTCTCGTCTCGCCGCGCCTCATCGCGCGGGCGACATGCGCGCTCTGCGCGCACTGTCCACTACCGGAGCCAGCTCTTCCTCTGTCTCCGGGTACAGCAGGAGGTCGAAGCTGTGGAGGGATTTCGTGGATTATTACGTAGAATGACTTCGCCAACTGTTGAAAAAATGAAAATAATGCTCTTTAATAAAGAAAACTGCATATTTTATAAACAATATAATTTTATTTTTAAATATACTTAACTCACGAGTAAATTTAATCTAATTATTCTGATAATAATTCATAAAATATATTATTTTTATGTAGGCATGCACTGTCAGCGCCTGAGCGTTGGGTTATTCACTTGTTTTGTTTCCGTTGTTACGTTCGTTGCTGAAGAAGGTTGAGTAGGTTTGCAACCAATTGGAGTAATTCAGCTTTATTGAATTTTCAAATGCTGATTGCCTAAGAATAAATGGTTCAAGAGTTATTGATATCACCGACAATGCCTTTTTAATAGAAATGCATATGTACAATTACTAGTATTTTAACGAACAATTATGCAGTTAACAGATTATCCGTCAATTTTTAAACGCAAATTTAGTTCCATCTTACCGTGTATAAATACAGCATTTAATTATAACATTTTTACTTAATTGTTAATAGCAGCAACTAAAACGTCTGTCCGAAAATTAAAATAATTATGTTTAAGAGTCGTACGGTTGGCAGAAAATTCTACTTAATAGCACAGATATAGAGGAAAATAACGACCCACCAAAATAGCACTGAGCTCTGTCCCTTTATCTTACTTGCTTTGTGGGGTCCACGATCGTGTACATGTTGCACATGTAGGAAGTTTATGGTCAGTACTGTACAAAGTCAAAACTTGTTAACCAATGCTTTGAGAATCTTCGCGGCGGGTTATCTGACCGGCGAACGATGCCATACCTGCCATTTTTGAATGGCTGACGGTATCGTCCAGTACAGTGTACATCAAAATATTACACGATTACGTCACTTCGGCTAACTAATTAACGCGTGATTGAACGGGTTAAAATCAGACACTACCAACAGTTTTTCCTGCTTATAATACCCGCGTGTATATTCTGCATGCAGACTTTCTGTTCTGTTAAGTTGGCAACGAATTAAGGAAGGAATATAGTTCCAAGTAATGACGTAGCAATGTGAGTGTAATCTTTGAATTTATTGCAAATCAAGTTTGTTTTTCTTACCTGCTTCGTACACATTATAGAGTACTAATTAGTAATATTAACACACCTCCTATATGTTGCTGTCAGTTTCATGTTCTCTCTTGACTAACGCTTCAGCTCCTTGCCAATGTATGGTTCACATATGGCGGAAGGATACAACGTGAGGAGAGAAGTAGATCTCAATCAGGCCTGCCAAAAGTGTCCATTGTACCGTAAATGGCCTATATTAGCTGTTGCCACCCGGCGACCAGATCTATACTTAAAATACACTCATCTCTGTTAATGACTGCATTCGCTCCGAACATATTCCAACCACGATCGCGTCTACTTCAAACTAAATAGGACGTGTGACTGCACCACAACTTTTATTTCTGCTGCGCTCCAATTGGCGACTTTGAAGTAAGTGAACAGTGCGATAAAGATTGCGGAAATTCACGGGACTTTCTGAACAAGTGGGAATAAATTAGGTAGCTGGTCAATTAACTTTACGCTATTATTATCAAATTATGTTGTTTACATTAAAACTAAAAAAGCTCAGCTCTAATTAGTGCTGGAAGCAATTATAATCATTGTACCTATTAATTTGTGTATGTTTGAGGTTACGACGTCCGATTGTTATACATTCAGCTACAAAATGCAACACCTAAAATTCTCTTTGCAAACGTGATCGAACACGACTGCTATAAAGTACTGATCAGATATGTGTGTAGTTCACTTGTGTCATCGTGGTATAAATCAGGTTCAAGATCATTTTAAAACATTGCAGACCGTGCTTCATTTTATTCCTTTCTGTGCAGTGTGTTATTGTTTTTCAGCAACACACAACTGCTGTGGATAGAGAGCAGGTGTACTTTAACGGGTGCTATATTCGACCCCAATTCAACGATACGTTCATCGAGAAAGGCCTTTATTATTCCCCACGATATTTTGGCAAAACAACTTTATTTTTAAAATAACAGTTTGTAGGTTATGCCAGAGGAAAAATTGACAACATTTGATTACAGGCACCTACAAATTTTAATTTTGCAGTTGGGTCTTTGTGCGCTTGTGACGACAGACAGTTTTACGTAACTGGACCGTTCGGCATCCAGCCACTGTAACACGTAACGTTCATGTTCGCGTGCAGATCACTACGACGCCGAAAACACGCGACAACTGGCCATAAAAATCTATGGTGGTTTTAAGTATATCCGGTCGCGATTTTTATTCCCCGTCAAAAACACCACCCTATCCACTGATAACATCTGCCCACATTTCGTCACCCAACGTATGCTTATGAAACGTGACGTACAACCAGGCCACTGTGGCGGATGATTCCGTTACGTTGGTCTGTAGCGTTACGGGCAACTACAGGCTATTCACGATAAAGTCAGCACTTTTGAAGTCAACCTTAGAAAAATGTCACTGATCCTGCCTACATATATATTTTAACGGGTGTGCGCCCAGTAAAGTTCGTAACAGTGGAGAGAACAGAAGTTCCAACTCTTAACTTAGAATAACAGGTGTTAGGTAACCGTTTGTTATAACCTAATTTATTTATTTCACTTTTTTTTTTTGAATGCATTGATATGTAAAAATGAACAGACTTGTAAAATATTTACTTCTCTAATTATTTCACAATTTTACTCTACTGACGCATGAAATAAGTGATGAGGCCCATGCCATTGTTCACTTTAGATAAGGCGGAAGAATTCACAACGTGCATGCAAGTAGATCTTAAGTAGGGTTATCAAAAGTGCTGAGTTTACCGTGAACAGCCTATACCAACCGTAAAAAAATGCACACGACAAATTGGGGAACTGTAAAGAGTGAGTGAGTAAAGAGGTTTGAGTGGCTTTTAACTGTGAGGTCTTTAGAACCGATGAGGGTGAAGTAAGGTGAGCATGGAGCAGTGCCGGAATGCAAGGGCGAGGGTAACGGGAGATCCACGAGAAAACCCGCCAGCCAGCGGCATCGTCCGACACGATTCCCACGTGCGAAAATCTGGCGCGACCCCGCCGGGAATCGAACCCGGTTTGGATTAAGGGGGGGGGGGGGAGTAATCTAACCACTACACCACCGCGGCCCCTCCCCTCAAACTTCTTTAACTCATTCAGACCCAGTGTGCACAATTGTGTACATTACTCATGTGTAGGCAATTTTTGGTCTGTACTGCATATTGCGAGGTTCAATGACTAACTATCTTACCTGGGGACAAATCATTCGCAAGCCGTCGTACTGGTCTAGGTGATAATTGGTTCATATAACTGTAGTAGAACATATAGCCTACAGCGCATTGGCTATGACAATGAAACAAGTGTTGTGTCGACTTAGGTACGGCACACATCGTAACATTTTTCGTTTCCAGTACCTAAAATCGTTAATGAATGTGATTCTGAAAGCGTTAAGTTAACAGACGTATAAATTGATTGTGATATATGACAGGAAACAGCCAAAAACGCCACGCATGGGGTAATTTGTCAGATGTTTGAGTCACTAAGTGCAAAGCTATGTGGAACAGACTATAGCACTTAAGGCGGTCGTGCTGCCTTGCGGGTTGCATAAGTCCTGACTTCCCTTGTGGAAGTTATCATCTCGCCACGCCAGGCTGGGTCGACCACAGCTCCTAGCTCGATCAAGGCCGGCATTACAGCTCGTTTACCTGCAGTACAAGGTCCCTAGCACAATGGCCGCTTCCTCCTGCTAGCCACTTGCCGTCGATAATCCCCGCTGAACATTTCAAACTCCTACATGCGAGCCACCATTACCATTTCCGTACTACCTCGGCCGGAACCTTTCACCAGACAAAACAGCCCAGGCACGGTAAACACCATTGATACAAAATAGTAATCACAACTTATTCGGTCATTGGGCCACGGTGGCTGAGCGGTTAGACTGCTCGCCTACCACCAAGGCGTGCCGGGTTCAATCCCCAGCAGGTTCGCTCCAGATTTTCGCATGTGGGAATCGTGCCGGACGATGCCGCTTGTCGGCGGGTTTTCTCGGGGATCTCCCGTTACCCTCGCCCTTGCATTCCGGCGCTGCTCCATACTCACCTTACTTCACCCTCATCGGCTCTCAAAACCCGCTTAAATTTCTTCGCTCACCCACTTATTCACACATTAATAGAGACTGAATCACGTGCTACCTGGTCTGAGGTGAAACTGTATTATCAGCCAATAAACAACTAACTGAGGCTCGAGTACATACAGGATTGTGCAGTCTAACTTGTTGCCACATGAATCTCCGAAATATCAGGGTCTCTGTGCATTGATAGAAGATGCTACAGTGGAGAGATGGGGCGATAGAGCTGAGCGTCTGACTTGGGTCAAAGCGTATGCCAAGTGTAAAGTGAAGTGTAGCGTGTGTGTGTGCCGAAAGTAGGCGGGCGGTGCTGGAGGAAGTAGTGAGGGATGCGGAGCTGCCAGAGATCAGTCAACAAGATAAGCACAGATAAGCTCGGTATGCGATACTAGTTAACGTCATTACCTGCTCTCTTGTGTACTCTTGGCGAGGCGAAGAATATGCTGTGACTCAGCACTCGATCTTGTACACCCCCGATACAGGTCCATCATCCTTCTGTCAGCTGCCTACAACTGTTGCAGACCATTTCATATAACTTCAGTAAATTTCGACAGCTGTTAGAGTATGTGCTATTTGATTGTATATTCTTTACCAAACTAATTGCCGACCTCCTGTTGGTGCGCCGCCGATCTGCGGTGCGGGAGGTTCTGGGTTCGAATACTAGGCCAAGTCATGGGTGTTACTTTCAGCTAGGTCATAAGTTAGTTTGTAAGCCGTTACCTGATAAGCCTTCAGGTATAAGTACTTTCCAACCAAACCAACCAACCATAGCAATCGTCAACCTGGGATCTCAGTTTCACATTTGAGCAAGAAATTTTTTCTACGATCAAAATATCAAAGAACTTAATTAACAAAATTTACTGAAGTTATATGTACCAGAGTATACATACACATACCCGAGATGAGGTATAGCATGTTCAGGGTAAAATGAGAACTTTTGAAAGTCCAGCTTAAGATCTGTTTTTTATTCTTATTCTGTAGCCTTTCGCCTCATCTAGGGACAATATATACAATACAATTGGCTCTAAATGACCCCTCTTAACACTCGGCCATCCCTGGGTGATCCATCACAAACATATTTAAGCAGATCGTACTTCAAAGCCGATATTTTCTATCAGAGAAGCTTAATTTTGTGATCAAATATAATCGTAAACATGCGCGCGCACACACACGACTTTTAAATATTTTGTTATATTTACAGAAATGTAAATAATAGTTTCCCGCCAATAACAGCGACTGCTCCGTTCTGATGGCTCGGCACCTCATAAGTTTCACTTAAGGTATAAAATATAACTATCCGTCTTGATGCTTAAGGAAATCCCAACGACGCACAAGATCTGCTAAGTATCACTGGGAACCAATACATAAGATAACAAACACACACCCATTTCTCCTGCGCACGTCTTAACATACAATTGAACGCTTAAATTTGTCTATAGTAAACTCAGCTTTACAGCCTTGCACGGACGTAGGAAACACTTGTTGCTGTCTTGAAGTCAAATTAAACTTGCTTAGAGTAAGTTAAATTTTTTGAACTGTGAAAGCAATAACGCGAAATTCGCGAGTCTTCAGCTCGGCTAAGCGGAGAGCAAACACATCTCCCCCACAGTCAGTCACGAGACGAGAGCTAAGCGCAACTGAAACAGCGCGGGCAAGGTTGTCGTGCAGGCAACACGGAATCACATCTCAGTCCTAGCAGCGCTGGAACATAGCAACTGAGCAGCTGAAGGCAAGCGCCTGAACCACAAATCCAGGCTGAACTACACCAGCTCTACGTCTACGGTGCGCAGTAAAGTGAGCACTTTTGAAATCAACCTTAGAAAAATGTCACTCCCATCACCTGCGTGAATTTTGCATAACGAAGGAGAGAATGTAGTTCCATATCTTAACGTCGAATAAAAAGTGTTAGGTAACCACATGTGATAACTTAAATTATTTTTTTCGCTATATGTTTCATTTAATGCATTGATGTGTAAAAATGAGCAAATTTGTAAAATATTTACTATTCTAATAATTTTACAGGTGACAATGTTAATTTTACATGTGGTAGAAGAATACACAGCACGTGTACGAGTACATCTTGAGAAGGGCTTTCAAAAGTGCTTACCTTACCGTGAACAGTCTACACAGCCGGGCCAGCCTCACTTTCAAGCAAGTAGTTTTCTCCCGTGTGGTTGTGTGATGGGACGGGACTGCTTCTCGGCGCCCAAGGGCCCAATCAGAAGCCGGCTAATGGAGGAACAGTTAGGGCGGCCGTTACTCCCGACTACGAGAGAGAGAGAGAGAGAGAGAGAGAGACACCCCCCCTCCCGTCACACACGTCTTTATTGGTCGTTCACCTGTAGCGCTGCGATGTCCGGCCAGCCACAGTGCAGCCACACAATACACGCATAGTCTATCCCCTGTGTCTTCACGCTTCTTGAGTCATACTTTTCAAACTTCACCTCATACATGACGTGACTGGTTTTTACTTAAATGTGTCATGTATCACAGCAGTTGTATACTTCAATTAGCAAATATTTTTTGTTTGGTTAACTTGACCTTTCACTTATAATTTTTTTCTTATTGCATTTAATTTTTCCTTATATTTAATCTATAAGTGATATTTTATTTATAATTAACATCAATATATAAGCAGCGATAAAATAGGTGCGTTGGTAATCCCTAGTTTGGTGTATCAAAATACCCATACGTTTAAATGAATACGATATTTTGATCAAATACAAATTGTCCTAGTTACATAAAACTACGATTTTAAAAGTCCCCCCCCCCCCTTATTTTCCCACAAATGGAGACTCGCAGAATTTTTTTTCGCGAAATCCAGGTGTCTTATCGTCTTCTTGGCTATCGCCTGTTAAAAAATATTGAAACAGTGAAGCTGTAACAATTTGATAAATGTAAATAATTGGTTATTTATATTCTACCGTGCATGAAGTTTCATTAAACCTTTGGTAAATGCTGTTCACGATAACGTGAGCAATTCTCTGTAATCAACCTTAGGAAAAAAATCACTGCCCCTGCCTGCATATATTTTAACGGGCGCACTAAGTGACATGCTCCCAGTAAAGTTGGTAACGAAGGATGAAAAGAGTTACATTAATAAACGTCGAATAAAAAGTGTTAGGTAACCATTTCTGATAACGTAAATTATTTATTTCACCTTCTTTCTTTCTTTTTTCCTTAATACATCGAAGTGTAAAAATAAGCAGATTTGTGAAATATTTAGTTTTATAATATTTTCACAGTTTCACTTGACCGACGCATGAATAAAGTGATGCGGCCCGCGACCATGTTAATATTACACAAGGCGGAAGAATACACAACGTTCATGCAAGTAGAGCTTAAGCAGGGCTTTCAAAAATGCTAATATTACCGTGAACAGCCTATTGTAGAAATTATGTTAGCAAATATGATTAGAGACCCGGATATTTCGTGGATTCATGTGTCACAACAAGCTAGACTCCACAATCCTTTGTGTACTCGAGTCTCAGTTAGTTGTTTACTGGCTGATGATTAGAGACCTGAAAAATTCGCGAGTTCAATGACCTGTAGACTAGAAGCTTCAGTCTTATGTACAGATATGCCAATGTCAACTGCACAGTGGTTGTCAGCTGTCACAGTGGAAAGAAACTACTGGACCAGCATTCTCCAGGAGGTGTCGAACACCGTGTGGACCAATGGCTACAGTTATATAAATACACGTGTTTTGAATTCTAGTTTGCCCCAAAATGAATCCGCGTATTCTTCAGGTCTCTACTGATGATACAGTTTTGCACCAGACCAGTTAGCACATTCGGCGAGCGAGGGCGTGTCATACGAACTGCAATCCAATAGACAAGCAAGTCAAATGTCCTCAGATGAATTCGCGGCTCTCTACAGAATAATCTAAGACGGCGAGTAGGTAGTGGCTTAACTCCGGAACTGGAAGCTTTGCTGGAATGTGCGCGGCCTGGAACTTGTTCATCGCGGCTGGAGCGTGTGAATCAGTGTCGCGAGTCAAACCTTCATTCGGGTTGTGTTGTTCTGCGCCCGGCGAGTGACTCATGTGTGCGGTTATGCAACCTCGGCTGCGGCAGTGAGTCTCCCAGGCTGACTCAACACTCTCTAGCTCACTGGAACATCTTCACTGCGAGCTAGACAAAGCACGTCGTCGCGACTTCAAGGTCATCAACACTCACACACTTCCCGATATCATGTTCTTCGGCAGGTCATTGATGGCTGCAGCCAGGCATTGGCGTAGACTGGAGGAAGGGAGGTTCCAGGTTAAATACAGTTGTCTACATCTATCATTCTCTAACTGAAAAAATTTCTATAGGCCCTTTTTTACCAAAAAATAAACACCGCCCCCAGAAAATTCTGGCTACGCCATTGGCCATATCGGTGTCCGAATCCGCCATTGAGGTTACTATATCAAACATGCGACCACGCCAGAAACCTAAATATCTGGGGATTTGGACCTGCACGGCATTACTGGGAGGTTTATACGAGAATCCCAGCTGTAAGAGAAACTTTCGGAGTTGTGGTGGGATGACTGTTTGGGAAGTTGATGTCCTAATAAAATAGGGTCCACAGATTAATGATCTAAGAATTAAAGTAGTGCTGTCACTGTACCACACTGGGGATGCAGAGTATTTCGCGAATTCATTCGAAGGCGAGGTAGACTCCAAACACTTGTTATTTTCTCCTCTGTTGTGATTGGGCGACAGTTATTTAGACACGCCCCGATCAACTGTGAGCCAGTAATAACCAGGAAGCATTAGTGTGAGTGAGTGTTTAACAGTCCTGTACAGAGGCCTCGCTTGGTCACAGCAACCAATAAGCAAACGATAATGTCTGGAGTGTGCACAGGGCTGTCCAGCCTAGCTTGCTGCCAATTCAATCCGCTAAATACTCGGGGCTCTAGGGATAGGTTGTGGGAGGTTGGTAGTGCGGCGCGGGGAACTAGATGAGGGCGACATGGCCGGGAACTGAAGACAGGACCTCACGAAGGAGTGTCGCATCGAGCGGACAGCGTGACGAAGCAGCGAGCGTGCTATAGAAGGCGGAAGTGGTCAAGGATGCGAGTCCCCGGCAGACCAAGGAAGTGGCTACAACCAGCCGGGAAACACACTCCCAGCGGGCGTACAGTATCCCAGGGCCACGTGCCGGGGAGTGTACACTTAGTAAGAGTCAGCAGGGACTTCTCGTTCTACCACGCGACCACGAATCGCGAATCACCCGCACAAGCGCCGAAATTACGTCCGAAGTTTAGCAGTAGGTTCCGATCAGGGAGATTTTCTGCTTTGGGCCTCGTACAGCCATTCTGACAAAAAGTCGTATTTGCAGAACATTTATTTACCGAGATACGCGTATTTGCGCAGACAACTATTTCATAGAAAAAGCGGGGGTCCATCGCACTCTTAAGGGTCATAATGAGGATGGCACTCCAAGTCTTGTCAGCCAGTCCGGTGGTGCGTAACGACTTAACGACTCCTTCCGGCGGGAAACAGCGATGTGGACAGTCACATGTCCTGCCTGTTTCCTTCGTCGAGCGCCGTCGTGGACGTAGGAACAGCCTCCTTCCTGCTGCCGTTGACACTGGCCCCACAGAGATCTGCTGCGGTGTCAGGCAGTTGACTCAGGCGGCTCCTCACTGAGTCACAGACGCCCCCTGAGTCAGTCCTCGCAGATATCTCCTCAGACATGCCGTCCGCTTCCCACTGCTACAGTCGACCCTCGAGTATCTTCACACGTGTTTGAATTAGGGCGCCGCGGCGAACACATTTGGGCAGTTCGCACCGATAGAAAATCGAACAAAATATTTGTTTGCTTAGGGACAAATATATATTTAGTTGCCCTAACAAAATATACTGTGAGCAAACAAAATTTCCAAAGCAACAAAATTACTTTTGTTCTTCTAACAAAATATATGTTTGAATACACAAAATCTCTATGTTGGGTCAAAAAATTTAGACTGTCAACTAAACGTTTTGTTGAATCAACTGTATATATTTGCTTGGCCACTCAATTGATTGCCTTCGTTCGAAATACAGCTCGTGAGTTTGTTTGTATTTTTGGGACAGCTTAGGATATTAACCGTATTTGTTAGTGCATCTGTTGATGCTTAACAATCGTATAATCACATTAATAAATATATGCAACAAGAAACTGACAAGTAAAGCTGTAAAACTTGAAATATTTGTTTGCACACGTTGCCCAATATTTGCAGTATGTCTATTTAAAAGCTTTCTTGTGTCATCAGTTGTCACATTAGCTGAGATTACTAAGGCGTAGCGCTCGGACGCAGGTGATTTAGGTCCGAAACCCGGTCGAACTCGTAATATGTTTTATGTCGGCCCAAACTTTTTAATGTACGTGTAACCAAACAAAATTTTAGTTGCAACAAACAAAATCCTACAGTTTGGGGCAACGAAATGAGAAGAACAAAATAATTTGATTCCAGCAACAAAATATTTCAATACCCCTATTCAAACAAATCATTTGGTTGCATCAAACAGATCTTGTTTGATTCACTTAAACCTTTTTCTCAGTGCGTAACAACGAGGTCTTGACAACCGATGAGGGTGATTGAGGTGAGTATGGAGCAGCGCCGGAATGAAAGGGCGGGGGAAACGGGAGACCCCCGATAAAGCCCGCCGGCCAGCGGTATCATCCAGCACAATTACCACACGCGAAAATTCCGGTGGCCCGGCCTGAGATTGAACCCGGTTCACCTTGGTGGTAGGCGAGCAGGCTAACCGCTCAGCCACCGCGGCCCCGACGGTGATGGATAGGGGCAGTGATATATCGCGAAAAGAATTCGAGACAAAATACACTTCAAAGCCCAGTAGGGTCGTCCAGCTTTTTTGATTGGCTGAAACATGTTCGCGTCCGTGCTAACTGTTTGCGCACGAATCACGAAGGTTCAGTGTTGAAGTTACGTAGTCCTGAGTGGTTCGTTGCACTGCAGAAATAATACGAGTAACCAATGGAGGTATGACAACAGCCGAGGCGTGTATACATAGTATTGAAGTTTACTTTGTACTCTCGGTTTTTTCGCGAAGAAATCACTGTCCCTAGTGATGGAGAATGTCGATGTAAGATGACGTGTATTCGACACGGAACGGATGTAGGTGAATGCAGTGACACACTGGAGGCTGTAGGTAGTGACCTTGTAGCGGCTGAGTCAATGTGTGCGGTTTGTAGTACTACTTGGCTGACTCAGGTCTGCCTCCCTCGTAACTCGCTGTTCATTCATACCTGTAGCCTACGTCGTCTGACTAGCGCCTCTGGAATGTCTACACTGCTCCTGTCGACCAGGATGCCGTCCAACAGTTAAACTGGGTTTACGAGTGACTTAAAACTAAGTTCGCTGTGTTCAATGCCTTCAAGGGTTTTGGTTGGTTTATGACTGTCGTGTGCGTTATTGGCGTGACTTAAGAGATCGTTATATTTTATATCTTAAGTACAAGTCAAGACGAAGTAGCCAATCAGAGCACAGCAACAGCTGTTGTTGGCGGGAGATTGTATTTACATCTTGTATTTAGGTTATGTCGTATTGCGAAATCGTATGAAAGTAATTACTTTATAATCGAGAGACAGTATCCTCCAAATTCAAAGAATAGTTCATGGTCATGTTTTCTTTCGCGGAAGAAGTTATTGAATTCGCTTTAATTAACCTTTTCAGATGTATTGATGTAAATGCCTAACGTTGGCATCGTCTTCCCTTTCTTTAAAATTTCGCGGATTTTTCTAAACGATTATACAAGTAGTAAGCACGGATAATTAAATATATGTCAATAATACATTATGCCAGATTATTTGGGTTGCTTACATCTTCTGCGATTTTGATTGGCTAGACTTAACAGTTGCTAATTCAATCAAAAACTGCAAATATTCTTATTGCAATTTTTCGTGTGCTTATCGAGTCATTAAGTATAATTCGTATAATTCTTCAGTCTTTAATCGTAAACCCACCTTTAGGCCGTTTCCCAACTTAGGCCGTGTCCGAAATCAGGTATATAATTGCGTACTTACATCCTTGCATACTTCACTTACCCTTGGAACCAAACTTAGTCAATTCGGACAGGCAGTCTTGTTGGCTTCGGTAAAATTTATTAGCCAGCTAACCACTTTTAATGTATAAGTATTCCGAATAAAAATTTGATAGTATTGCCGAAAGTTTTAGTGGTGAAATCAAGTATTTAAATAATATTTAAATTTGAGCGCGACAATTTCGTTAATAAAATATGTCGATTCGGTCTGTCTCTCGAAGGGTTGCCGTTCTTAGAATGGCACTTGCAATGTGGGTGAGTGATAAAGTGAAAAATTACTTCACAAATACTTCCTTACGTCCGAACATATTTCGTGTACATTCTTTGTTTGCGCCTATCTCAGCAAACAAATGTCCTGGGAATGCCACTTTTTTGCCGGGAAAGATAAAAAAACTAATTATCTACGCCCTTACTGTACTGTACTGTACTGTTTTGTTTTACGTGAAGTTTTTGATAGGATGAAAAAAATCTTGAAAATGGCCGAATCGCATTTTTAGAGCTTACCTGCGAATTTTTCTCAATATGCAGGAGAAAAATAAAATTGTACAGTCGTAATAAAATCCCGGTGTTGCAGATCTCATTTAAACAGGAAAGAGTAACAGCGGAAGCGTTAAATAACAGTGTATACCTTTACTGATACACAGGTGGTACAAACTTCCCGAGAGAGAGAGAGAGAAATAGAGAGAGAGAGAGAGAGAGAGAGAGAGAGAGAGAGAGAGAGAGAGAGAGAGAGAGAGGCGCGACACGCTGTGCTTCGCTTATTGAACCTTGGACGAAAAAAAAACACAGTGTCACTAGAGCGCGCCTAGGCACGGTAATTTGCGCTGATATTTTTAACTGCAGCAATGAAATGTGTTTCCGTCAGTGCTACCTAACAATACAACTATATCAATTTGCAACGTTTAATTTACAAATAGTATACATAAAACGAGGTTAAAAAATACTGTAACTGTGAACTATTTCTTACCGGCCGTTGCCAACACGTCGCTGCTCTCGCTGTTGCTAATTCGTATGTAATCCAAAATGAATATTACAAGTTATTAAATATTCTAAGTAGATTATTAATCTATTCAAGAACACAGTACTTAAACGTTAATCACAGGGTTATATAATTTTGGAATACAAGTGATTGACCACAACTGGTTGACATGTTACGCCTAGGGTGATTTTTCAAAGGTTCGATTCCAAAAGGCCGAAGAAAGCGAGAATGGACTATCGTCGCCCTTATCGCCGTGCCTCGAAAGCGAAAGAACAAAAATCGGGACCACGTAATGTTAACTGGCGTCGTGCCAGACAGTATGTTCGTTGATATACATGCTGTCGGCGGCCGTGTCCCCCCCCCCCCCCCCGGACTTGATTGCAGAAGTGGATAGTTCATCGCGAAGCTGCGAAGAGCAAGGCGTCATCAGTGTGAGCAATGGAGAAAGAGCTGCAGATGAATCACGCGGCGCGGTAGTAAACAGATGTAAGTTAGTTGTTGTGGCGGAAGGGAGCTGACCGCAGCTTGTGCGATGATACGGTCGCGTTGCTGGGAACAGCAGTGCTCTGGGTCAACTGTGCTGGACAAAGAGAGGAGCGTGAGTCACAGCCAGCCACTTGCCACCTCGGCACGCGCAAGGCTGGCAGAGGGTCGTGCTAACCACACTGTACACTGCGCTACTTCCAACCCACTCACTCACTCACTCAAGCACTCCTTGGTGCCGACCACGAGACCAATAAGTCGGCTGCACGCTTCCGGTTCACGCGCACCGAACCTTGACAATTTTCACAACTAATCTACACAATAAGTATAGACACTATAGGTAGAGATTATGGTTTATAGCGGGAAATGTGGACGGTTTGCTAGGATTTAACGCTCTTGACACATGTCCGACAGTTTTCTTTCCTTATTGGTTGTCATGTACGTATGAAGCTACTATCCCATTTCACTGGGCCAATCAGGATTCTGTTACTTGAAGGCAGAACATTCGTGATTGGCTATAACAACTTAGCCGAGTCAAAATCTTGTCCACGCAATCATGAAACAATGAACTAGTAAGAGTGTAATAGAAGACATGTAGTCTCAAAATATTTTCGTAATTTTCCATCGTCTCTCACTATAGGCTGTTAACGATAAAATTAGCACTTTTGAAATCCCTGCTTAAGATCTACTTCTATACACATTGTGTTCTTCGGCCTTGTGTAAAATTAACATTGCCATGGGTCTCATCACTTTATTCATGCTTCGGTCAAGTGAAACTGTGAAATTATTATACATCTTAATATCGTATAAATCTCCTTATTTTTACACTTCGATGAATTATAAAATACAGAAAGCCAGAGAAATAATTTAAGTTATCACAAATGGTTCCCTAACACTTTTTGTTCAGCGTTAATAAATGGAACTACTTTCCCCTCCATCGTTATCAACTTTACTGGACACATGTCACTCATTGCGCCCGTTAAAATATATGCAGGTAGGGGCAGTAACTTTTTTCTAAGGTTGATTTCAAAAGTGCTCACTTTATCGTGAGCAGCCTTTACCACTTCGCATTATAAGCCACGGCTCCAAGCTCGACACCACAGTCCTCTACATACTGGCGCATATGCCACTTGTTCACTGACTGTTGCCTCAGGTAGGGCCACTCGCCTCTTCTGAGTGTTCGCTATTAGCCCTGAGTCCCTCAGTGCAGGCCGAGGGGAGGTCTAATGTCACTCGTGCAGCTAACACATGTTGGTATTGAAACATTAGGGGAGGTTAACTCTTTAGGAAAGCTGTCACTGAAGACAAGGTTGAAGTGAGCTGCCTATATTCTCCACTCTACCAATATGAGTTGTGTTGGTCTCTGTATTTCTACTTACCCTCTTACTATTGCTCCTGGCTACGCCGGACACGCTTACAATATCTCCGCAACGTTTATTATTATCTGTTCACCAGCCAATGGAGTCACTTGTAAACTATGCGCCAATCAACGTGTTGTGACAGATGTAACATGTTTCACAATCCACCGTGTTCACTTGAGAAATTATTAACATTAACAGTTCTATTCTTATGAATTTAAATGTTGCCTGGTTGTAATTTTTTGCTTAGTTTCCCATAGAGTCCAGCGAAGCAACAAAACCATAGAAGTGTGAGATTTGTTTTTGAGAGCAAAAAAATTTCCAAATAAACGTTGCCCGAGTATATACGTGCATACTTATCAAAGGGTTAAATTTTGCGAAAAGATTTTAAAACAAGTAATATTTCAAAACACTGCAGGGTAGTTCAGCTATCTTGATTGGCTGAATTATGTTTACACTCGAATCACGTAGGAGCCTTGTTGATGTTGCCGAATTCTGAGTGGCCCTGTAAAATATGGAAACGCCTTCTCAAGCAGACAGCAACCAATGGCAATAGGCAAACTGTTATTCGGAGCATATAGTATCAAAGTCTACCCTGTACCCGTATTTTTTTCGTAAAAAAGCACTAACTCTATGAATTATAATTACTGCAATAATCACAGACCTAAACATGTCTCTAGTTTTTATATATTTCGAAGACAAGCCATACTTCAAATACGCGTACTTTTGACTTTCTTTTAACGAACAGCTAACTGAGGCTCGAGTACACATACGTAGGGGCAGTAATATTTCGCGAAAAAAAAAAAAAAAAAAAAAACTCGAGACAAGATATACTTCAAAACACGGCGGGGTCGTCCAGCCTTATTGATTGACTGAAGCATGTTCTGGTCAGTGTTAACTGTATGAGCACGAATCACGAAGGTGGAGTGTCGGAGTTACGGAATCCTGAGTGGCTCGGTCGAATGTGGAAACGACAGCAGCAGCCAATGGAAGTATGACAACAGCCGAGGACAACATAGAGTTGTGTAGTCTCGCCGAAGAACTACGGGAGTCCATAAACGGCGCATGAGGAAGTCAGCCGCAAAATTGCTTCCAAATGTGATGGTGAGGGCACGTGGGGGTAGTGTCATGGTCCTCCACTGGAAGGCTGGATGACATGTGTCTGTCACTTCCCTACGACAACTAGGTCGTGGCACGGCGAGGGACGGACACGATGGCGAGCTCTCTCGGCTGGACCATGTCGTACGGACAGGAAGTAACAACGAGCACAGAGCAGGCAGTGTGCAGTCACAGAGCAGGCAGTGTGCAGTCACAGAGCAGAGATGAAACAGCTGTTTATTCCTCAAACTACAGCCGCACATGCCACAGATGGGCTATCACTAGGGGACAAGTGTTTTCCGCGAAAATATTTGTGAACATGCTAAACCTCAATATCCCACGTCCCAAACCACAGCGTGTTCTTATTTGACTGGGCCAATCGTAATGAAATACTTCGAAACTGCTCGCCCATGATTCGCGGACAGACACTTGAGGCACGTGACATTTCAAATCATCCAACTACGAAAGTGCATATGAACAACTGGTCTTGTAATCTGTTCGCGAAAAACACCTGTCTCTAGCGATCATTCATTCAAAACACGCTCCTAGGTCGCCCTTAGCGCTCCCACGTGAAGTTGGGGCTTGTCGCTGGACAATTATCCGGCGGCAGCATCCCGCGACAACCTCTGGAAAAAAAGGGGGGGGGACAGCAGGCGCGGGCGGGTTGCAGCGCTGACACGTTATCTCGTCGATTAGATAGCGACAAGAGAGGCGCGAGCTCAGGTGGGGCCCTCGAGATGCCGCTGTCACAACACACACACACACACACACACTCAAGTGTACAGTAGCTTATGAAGACGCCACACACGCCGTCAAGATGGCCGTCGTTGCCTGCAACATGGGTGAACGTAGTCTTACACCGCGTTAACCAGCTGCTAAAGGCTGTTCACGGTAAAGTGAGCAGTTTGGAAATCAACCTTAGATAAAAGTCACTGCTCCTATCTGCGTGTATTTTAAACGGCGCAATAAGTGATATGTGCCCAGTAAAGTTGGTAACGATGGAGGGGATAATAAATAAAAAGTGTTACCTGACCATTTGTGATAACTTAAATAATTTTTCTCGCGTTGTTTTTTTTAATGCATCGAAGTGTAAAAACGAGAACAATATTTACTTTTCTAATAATTTGATAGTTTCACTTGGCAGACGCCTCAACAAAGTGATGAAGCCCATGGCAGGGTTAATTTTACGTAAGGCGAAGAATACACAACGTGTCTACAAATAGATTTTAAGCAAGGCTTTCAAAAGTGCTCATTTTACTGTGAACAGCCTAAAACAGCTGCTCCAGCACCTATATACCTTTTATTACATTCATCTACATTACTTACTGAAGCAGTTTATTTATTGATTCATCATATGTTAATAGTGGGTTTGCTACTTTTAATAATTTTGATTGGTGTATTTATGTCGTGTTTCTGTGTCAATTCTTAGTTTGATTTCAAAAGGAATATTGCGCTGTCTACCTTTAAGACAGTTTTATATAATATACACTATATACTAGCTCGCCAAGCGGTAATCCGCCAAATGTGGTATCTTCCATATCATCATGCCCATCCAATAATCGACTGAGTACGTGCTCACGAGAAAACAAAAATAGTTTCACTTCAGTATACTTGTTATTGCATATGAAAGGTAACTTCAATAAACACGAGTTCGAAGACGCTTGT
Source organism: Dryococelus australis (assembly GCA_029891345.1). NCBI lineage: Eukaryota > Metazoa > Arthropoda > Insecta > Phasmatodea > Phasmatidae > Dryococelus > Dryococelus australis. Next base: position 34,104,079 of record CM057003.1, read on the forward strand.
CCTCAGATCTATTCGCGAGCCCTTACCAATAAAGAAATAAAGACTTCAGACATGTGTAAAGTGTATAGAATTTTTCTAAATCAGGCCCACAAGCTTCGCCTGCGGGTTAGTCACGTAAAAAGGTGTACGACCTTAGTCTAAAGTAAATCCTAGGGGCGGTGCCGTGTCTGAAGCACTAGTGTATTACAACTGCTGGAGATAGAACACCGAGTGTGTGGATAGTGTGCAAAGTTAATTGTGACGTGCGGGTTAATAAATACATCTTTTAAATTGCAAGTATGTTAGAGCTTCGTAAGAAATTAAGTATAAACAAGAGTAGTAACCTCGAATATTTCCATGACAGCAACAGACAGGTGATGTGTGTGTTGTTTACTGATCTTTGTTCTGTTACACATCGTACAGAAGCGCAACTTTCCACTTTACACATTTTCTTCATGAAATGCAATAGACAAGTGTTTCAGCCCCGACTTAGAATACGTGTGCTGCTCTTAGTATTCATTTTATAATAAGACCTTTCTCCTTTTTTCGTGGTTGACCGACAGCCGAAGTTCATCGGTTTAACCGTTTCAGACCCACTTCAATTTACGGCTTTAGGTGTTGCAAACAAAAAACCTGACGATGCGTGCTGTACGTAGGTCGTCATGACACTCGCTTTGTTGCCATACCACATGAGCTGCAGTCTACGTGTTCCGCTACAGATATACTAACCAATTATGACCTAGATCAACAATACGGCATGCGGATCATTTACCCACAAGTAAGATCTTGGTTACTGAACTCCACAGTGTGCAGCACAGTCCAAAAATTACATACACGTGCGGAACGTACACGTTTGCGTACACTGGGTCTGAATGGGATAATCGAGATACATGTTGTATTGGAGGAGAGCAAGGAGTCCTCTAGTTATCCCCGCGGTAACTCGTGTTCTCGTAGCATTACATCCACGGCGTGAGGATATTGAGCGAGCTGAAACGAGACAGAAGTGCTCATTCGAATGTTGACCAGCTGTGCTTTTTTCCCCCTCCCACTGCGAGAGTACAGATGTGAGTGCTCAGTTGTGAATTATGAGTGCAGGAACTGTGTTCGCCGGAGGATCGGGTGCTGCCCGTTGTGAGACGTAAGACGTGCACATAGCGCCACTCGAGGTTGAGAAAAAGTGCGCGGAGGCAACGCGAGTCTGCTCTCTGTCTGCGAGAGCGCCCGAACCACGTGACGAAGCCAGACCGGCCTGGAGGTCGGACAACAAGGAAGGAAACTTGTAGAGGATGTTAGCCAGGGCAGAAGAAGTGACCAGAAGAAGCGGGTGTATGGCGGCCATGTGCGTCACTAGGCCTTCACAGTTCTTGCCACGGTCACATCGGAGGACTGCGTGTCTCACAACTCAGGCTTGGTCCACTTGTACGCCAATCACGCCGGACAGACGCAGCTCGGAACTAGAACAGCCAATCATATACCATCCTCGTTACCCTCACGAGACATACCGAACAGTTGAAATCACACTGATATTTCTACTCCCGGAAACATATTTCTTTCGACTAATTTCTCGAGTAATCAACGCGTATTGATGCAATTGTAAAGAATACTTTAATATGTGTATATTTATAATGAATGCGTGAAAACTTAATATTATTCTGCACTCGTAATAAATAAATGAAAGCTGTAAATGAACCGCTTATTACTAGGGACAGATGTTTCTCGCGAAAAGATTTCAACACCAGTTGTGCTGCAAAACACTTTGTATAAGGGCAGTGAAATTGCGCTAAAAGATTTCGACACAAGTTATACGTCAAAAAACTGTGTGGTTGTTTACCTTTCTCGATTGGCTACATTGACAATTACTCTTAGTACGCGAATTACTTTCGTTCACTGCCAAAGTAGTTGAATTCTAATTGGTCCCTATGCAAAGGGCAAATAAGAATCCCTGGCTCTACTCACGTAGACAAGTGGCCAATACCCAAAGGAAGTTGAGGTTTGGTTGTGGACGTAGTGTGTTGAAGTCTAGCATGGCCATACATATTATCGCTAGAGATAGGAACATTTCGCGAGTTCATTTCAAGACAAGATAGACGTCAAACACGTGTGCACTGAAGTTGACTTTGCAATTGGATCGCAGTTTATTAGACACGCCCTGGCCGACTCTGAACCAATAGCAGATTTGCAAGGAAACAATTAGCGAGTGTCATACTGCCAGGTGTGAAGTAACGCTGGCTACTGTATGGGGCAGCAGCCAATAAACAAACATCTCTGGCTCGAGTATACACATGACTGTGGAGTCTAGCCTAGAGGTCTTTGAACACGCGAATTTTTCCTATCTCTACTTATTGCGAAAAACACCTGTCCCTACATATTAATACTAAAATGAATTTTTTTATGTAGCTTATAAAACTAAATTACAGTCTCTTGAAAATCATTGAGCAGCATAGCCACTAATTTTCTACCCTGGTATTGAAAATAACGAATGCGACATAGCTGCCATACATAATTTGCAAACTAATACTAGTAGAGTCCGTAAAAAAAAAATCAGTTCTTTGCAACGCTTAAAGCAGAATGTTTATGTGCGAGTGAAAGGAGCAGTGATATTCCTAGTTGTTCTAGCAAAGCAGTGAAGAATATTAGTTGTCAAAGAGAGAAAGTAATTTTCCTACAAGGTGTGGGACAGCAGGTGAGACTGCAGGGGTGCCAACAGCAGCAGCAGGGAGCCGCGGGACAGATAGCACTCGCCATGACCCACATAGCTGACCCCGCGGGCAGCGGCTGACCTCCGCCGCCACTAGTCCACTCTTGCCTCACCCACAGCCTCCAGCTACTCTAACTGGCTGCTGCTACACTCTACATCTGAATCAGTGAGAATTGCACTGTTTCGATCAGTCAAAAGCACCTGAATGAATCAGTGAAAAAATGCCAGATATCCTTCACTTACAGGAAAAATTCGCGAGTTGAATTACCAATAGGCTAGACTGCACATCTTGTGTACAATAACGCAGATAAAATTATTCGTTGGTTGCTTGATGTCACAGTGGAAGGCGATGGTTGGGTCTGTGTTTCGTCTCGTGTTTCTTATTGGTTCAGGCTTCTTCAGGAGGTGATACATAACGCGTGAACCAATTGTAATAGTGACGTGAACAAACGAGTTTTTGGAGTCTAGCTTGTCCCAAAATGATTTCGCGAATTCTTCAGGTTTCTAGCTATAAGTAACATGAAAACATTTACCTTTGTAAGGATATAGATATGCTGACGTTTTCTGTAATAGTTAGGTCAGTTTACTGGGAAGTAGCGAACTGCAAATATCTGGCTTGAATGTTATATTATCATCTCGCAGACCACCATCACGTGCTTTAACTCTAGGAAACAAGTACACCTAATGCACTGCTGAAATCTTAAACTTTTAATGCAACACACCGGTGTGCTATTTTGATCGATGCGTTTTCCGTAGAACGATACACGAATTTAGCTTTGAGGGACTATCCAAACGGTTTCGATCGAAAAGTCCGGAACTGAGTTTCGATCTCATAGATGTTCTTTGGGAGTGCAAAAAATTCTACCGTCAACACTCACGAAAGCAAGCTACATGTATTTTAAATACGAGGTCGAACATAACATCAAAATGTATTTACTTGTATTATGAACATCGTTTTCGTAATGAGTAGGGACAGTTTTTCGCGAAAAAATTTGTGGCCATGGTAGACTTCATTTTCCTACGTCCACAACCACGACAACTTCCTTTGGTTATTGGCCGCGTGTCTACGTGAGAAGACATGTTCTTATTTGGCTGAGGCAATCGTAATAAAGTCCCTACGATACTGAACGTACATGATTCGCGGGCAGACACTTGAGGCACGCGACATTTAAAAGTATCCAACGACGAAAGCGCATATGAACAAAAGTGTTTTGGAGTACAACTGGTGTTGAAATCTTTTCGCGAGAAACACATGTACCTAGTAATGAGTATATGTGACTGTTTCGTATTCATTATTCCCTATCTCTCACATTCGCAACACGATGCCGTATGCTCAGAATACTAAAGAGCTGGTGAACGAGAATTTCTTCGTATGAGTCGTTTAAGTTTTCCAATTTTTGACTCTCCGTTCCTGGAATGTAATCTGCCGACACCTGTCTCAGCTCTGTTTAAGTGCATCCTTTCTCTGACATCGATGTGTGGGAGCGAGGCACTGAGGAAGCTGCACATGAAGATACAAGTCACGTGTGTTGTGTAGACTTGCACCAGATCGTACAGATGAATACACAAACAGGGAAGAGACAAAGGTGACGTCTGACACTGTCCTTAGAAGGAAACATTAACAACTAGAACTCTCTCGTGAGGCAAACTACAGGACCTATCGATTTTCCTGTTTTACGAACACAGAATGACAATCAGCGATTTGACACGATTATGGAGAAACCGAGGTAGCCTGTAAACAATCGCAACGTCATTAGAGACTTCTCGATATCTGCTCAGGAATGCCAACTGCGCAACTAAATATCCTTGTCATGTTGCCGCTGTATCCATGGTGCAGTCACGCTTTTAAAACTAACTGCATTGTTATCGAATAATCGTGACATATATACTATTTAGTCGTCATTTAGACGCTCTTATAAATACTTCCTTTTTAGTCTAGAAAGGACTTCCATCGGATGCAATTGTGAAACATGAAAACGGTTTTTTCCGGGTACTGAACTGAGTCGTTTTCAAGGCAAATTTTTCGTCGACATACAGCATACCAACCATAAAAAAACCTCATTGTAGCTATTGAAAGTACAATCAATAATGTTTTACCTTCACAGTCCCGAATCTCAAAACTCATCAAAACCATCCTTCCTTTAGAGGAAGTACATTAGATTTAATAATTCAATAGCGACACGGAATAGACTCAGAAGGAAGTACCTAGCCGTATTTGACTACAGACTGGCCCAGCCACGCGCTGGAGGCAGCATTGGAGTGGACTGGAGAGCCGATAAGGGGAAGTGACGTGAGAATGGATTAGCTCCGGAATGCGAGGGCGAGGGAAATGGGAGATCCGCGAGAAAACCTCCTGACCAGCAGCATCGTCCTGCATGATTCCCACGTGCGAAATTCTGGGAGCGAACCCCGCCAGGAATCGTACGCGCATTGCCTTGGTGAGGGAGACGAGCGTTCTAGCCGCTGCGGCATCGCGGCCCCCGGGAGCAGCCTAGGATGATTATGATGACCAGGAGGTCATGTTTCAAGTATTTAGAACGGTTTTAAACAGTAATTAAATGTTTTCGTAGCCAATATTAGTCGTCGTTGTCGTATTTTAAATCTATTTGAAATAGTTTCAAATTAACAGATGTATACTCAAGATGGAGGCGTCCTTTTCGGTTTCTTCAGCAACTCGTTTCGAGTAGTAGCCACGGGGAGCGCCCTACGCTCTGAGACTGCGATGTGATTGGCCAGGTACGAAAGCCGGTGTGGAACCTGCCACGAAAAATAGCACGTGTTCAATTACCAAACCTGGTACGAAATCTGGCCGTACAAGGCGGGAAATGCCATGACGGGTGCCACACTAGCCGTATACCGGCCCCTATAACAGCCCTTGCACAAGCTTTTACGGAATCTGATATCGTGTAATATCATCTTTAAGTGCGTGGCTGGTGATGCAGGCGATGGGCAGGGGTGTGGCACGCGTCGGCCGGTGTAGTGCAGCCTTGGGGCGCCTCGAACAAGGCGCGGTGAGTCAGTGGTAGCAGGAAAAAACGACGCACTCAGTGTTCGCCGAACCAGCAGATAATCTGCCATCGGCACAAGGACACCTGCTGCAGAGCGCCCTCTCTTCTGCGACGCAGAGCGAGGACCAGTGACGACGTAGGTGACACAAAGTGACAAGTGTGTAGTGTCAGTCGGCGAGACTGCCTCAGTACATCAACAGCTCAGTCCTTACCTAAGTCACCTGCTCGCCCGCTCGACTTTGTCCCTCCGTCTTCAGTACCCTTGGAGTGAGCTGTGGGCTGTGCGACAAGTAGGGACAGGTGTTTTTCGCGGAAAAATTTATGGACTTCATTTTCCTACGTCCACAACCACAACTTGCTTTGGTTATTGGCAGCGTGTCTACGTGAGAAGACATGTTATTTGGCTAGGCCAATCGTAATAAAGTACTCCGATAATTAACGTCCATGATTCGCGGACAGACACATGAGACACGTGACATTAAAATCACCTAACAATTAAAGTGCATATGTACAAGAGTGTTTTGAGGTACAACTGGTGTTGAAATGTTTTCGCGGAAACGTACGTGGCCCTAGCGATAAGCTCATTGCTGACATCCTTGGTGGTGTTGCCACGCATCCTGGCTTCAAACCCAAACCTAGAAGATTTTCCAACTACCAAATTTGTTCAATTTTTTTTAAAGATATTTTATGGGCTTTGTCATTATTTCAAAGAAAATTCGATAAAATTTCCTACTAAGTTTACGCCCTACAAAAAATTCTCAACTGCTTTTTCATATTACAAATGAGCATCTCGTCTTAAATATTACGCCAAACCAATTTGTAAAAATTGTGTAAACACTGTGTTTTATCCCAACTTGTGTTTCTGTTGTTACAAACAGTCCACGAAGAAATTTCTTTGAAATGTGTTACGTTGTTCGCTTGCTATTACGGTTTAACCAATCGCTATGGACGAGCAACACAAAGCATTTCCGTTACATTTCTATATGTTATTCTGGTGACTTCAATAGTTGTTTAAAACAGTAGACAAACATGCTCTTACAACAAAATTTCGAGATTTGAGTGTCAAAACGTGTTAATTAACTTCCAACGTTACTTCCATAATAATTTTTTTTTGTAAATTACTTTGAGGCTTTCTTTAGCATTTTCATAACACTGCTATTTTATGGAATAACATAGAAATATAATATATACAAACTGTTTATTGGCTCTTGAATGCCCTTTACTATTTCATCCACGAAGGTTATAATTTTTACTACAGAAATTTATGTGCATAAAATAGATTATTATAAATATTTGTAAACATTATTCCTAATTTTTTATTACGTAATATCAGAGCAATTATTATGGTCTTACTTGATAAAGCGAAGGAAAGGGATTTGGGCGGCTCTTAACAGCGAGGTCTTGAGAGGCGATGAGGGTTATTGAAGCGAATATGGTGTAGCGCCGGAATGGTGGTGCGGGGGCGGCGGGAGATTCCCAAGAAGGGCCCGCCGTCCAACGGCATCGTCCGGCACGATTCCTACTTGTGAAAATCCGGTGACCCGACCGGGGATTGAGCCAAGTTCGCCTTGGTGGGAGGCAGGCGTTCTAATCGCTCAGCCACCGTGGCCCCTACTTTATAAAGGTTTTATTGCAAAATGTGTTTTATGAAGAATTCAAAATGTAAATATCCTTTAATTTTGATTACAAATATACTCTGAATATTTAAATAACTTAATTTTAGTGAAATACTGTACAGTGTTTCAAAATATGTATTTTTTATATGCAACGCAAGTAGTAGGCTACTTTTCTGGCAGTTGGTGTGTAGGGGAGTAGTGTATATTGTGCAGGCGGGTGCAGTTCTACATTGGTAGCTACTCCCCTCCTACCTCAGGAACATTGAGACTATTAAGTGGTGTGACAGTGACGTGACGAACACTTGTGTATGTTCGCAGATCTACCTGTCGCAGTTCGGATACCTGCCACCCACCGTCAGGAACCGAGGCACAATTATGTCTGAGGACACCATGAAGAAAGCCATCGCCGAGTTCCAATCCTTCGCTGGCCTTAACATCACAGGTACGCTACTCCCCAGCTGTTCGCTCTAACCTTGATACTGGTGTAAACAAGGGCGTGTCGTCATCCCCCCCCCCCCATTTCTAGGCCACTGTGATATGGGAGGGAGCTCAGGGGGGTGGGGTGGAGAAGGGGGATATTGAACGAGGTTGTATCACAATCATATCGCTCCTGTCATATAATGAACTGCTTGTATTTGATTTGCAGTAGTTTATTTTAATCGAAATACGGTACCCATGTGTCTATTATATATATTTTTTAGAATAATGGACGGGGAATTCACACATATGTTAATAGACGACACTTATCCCTACAGAGCCGACCTCCCTTTGGCTCAGTCGGTTGGTGCGCCACCGATCTGGGGTGCGGGAGACTCTGGGTTCGAATCCCGGGAAAGGCATGGGCTTTAATTTAAGTTTGGTTATTAGTTAGTCTGTAAGCCGTCCCCTGCTATGCTTTCAAGGATAAGACCGGGGGACGTTAAAAAGCCCCTTAAATAAAAAAAATAACAAACTGTCCCTTCAGAATTAAAGTGCATAATTTAGAGGTTAAGTTTTGATAATTTTCCCCGGAGAGGACGCTTATACCCTTCTCTCACTTGGGGAGTAAAGCACCCCCTTCCCCCCCGAGGACAGTATAACCCCCCTCCCAAAAGCCACTACCAAGTCATGCCACTGCCGGAAAATATAGCGAATTTTGCAGGTCTCTAGAACGTGGTTATGTGCAGAGATTACTTTTGAAATGTTAGTTTCAAAAGGTGTTGCTTGGCCGTGAAGCGCGTATAGCAGAGATGCAGAGGTGGCCAACGTACGACGCACGTGAGGAGGGTCCCAGAGACGAGTAGTCGTGTCGTCGACGACCTCAGGCGGGGCTCCAACATGCAGAGCACATCGCCGACCCCACCTGGTGTGCCGCGACGTGGCCTTGCCTTGCCGGCACACCACTTCCCACTTCCTGCTCCGACACACTGCACACTTCCGCACTTACATACCTAATGTGCTCACTCAGACAGCTGACTTCAGCATAACCCTCCTCCCCCTCCCTCCTGTTCTTTCACACTCGCTACTTCGTGCTCTCACTCTGTAGAACTGAGACAACCATCTCTGCTCTGACGTCTCGCACACAGCTAATGCCAGAAAGAGCGACATCATGTTAAATCCCATAACTAGAGGTAGTGAAATCTCGCGAAAAGATTTCAATGCAAGTTATATTTCAAAACAATGTAGGGTCGTTTACCTTTCTTGATTGGCTGAATTACCTTTTAACACTTGTTAACTGTCTAACCACGAATCACGTAGTAGCCGGGTTGATGGTGCCGAATTCTGAGTGGCCCGATCAAATATGAACACGCCTTCTCAAGCAGACAGCAGCCAATGGCAATAGACAAACTGCTCTTGGGTGCTTATAGTATTGAAGTCTACCCTGTATACACATTTTCTCGCGAAAAATCACTAGCTGTATCAATAACTATTGAAAGTACTTTATACGTGTAAAAAGTTTCACAGTTTCAAAAATTATAACACAGCCGGAATAACTGTTAAGTCATAAAATACTTTCACTTTTATTTTATACTTTTCCGTCGTGTATGTGCACTATAAGAAAACGACGAAAACAGACATAGCTTGGTAAAACCGTGTCATCAGTCAGTTGTCACATTAGCTGAGATTACTAAGGCGTAGCGAGAGAGTAACTTCGCATTCTCTGTGTGCTCTCGCTCTTTCCCGCTCTCTTCGACGAACTGAGACGAGCAGAGAATGTTCTCTGGGCAAACTCTGAGACATGATCTGACAACGGCCATGCACCATCACTAGGGACAGGTGTTATCGCGAGAATCTATCTGCGAGTCATGAACGTTCAGTATCGGAGTACTTCATTACGACTGGCCCAGCCCAATAAGAACATGTTTTCTCGCGTAGCCACGCGGCCAATAACCAAAGTAAATTGTGGTTGTGGACGTAGGATATTGAAGTCTAGCATGACCATAAATATTTTCGAGAAATACACCTGTCCCTAACCAACTATCGCCAACCGAATCAAGAAAGAGTTCTCAGTCTGTGAACTCTTCCGACGTCCGGGCCTGGTGAGGTTTCCCGTGTTGAGTCAGGTTAAGTCGCAGTATACACTCCTGGCGGTGTACTTCCGTTTCCGGTTTGCAACCACACATCCCCCCGCAAGCTGCCCGCCGAGTCCTCCGAGGAAGTTGGGCGGGTCGCTAGCGTTATCTACTATGGTTAGTACTAAGCCGTTGTCTGATCGCCTTCGAGCTTCTTGACTGACGTTCTTGACTAACGACTACATCGCCACTTACACCTCACTTCCGCCAAGACTGCCCCTCTCTACTTTACATACTCTTTCGCCATTGGATGGTTTTTACTTGCTACTTTCAATACCGGAGTAAACTTATTCTAGTTGGCTCAGTCAAGCATAGCCGGTTCTCGGTAAAATGAGCACTTTTGAAATACGTGCCTAAAATCTACTTGTACGCCGGCTGCGATTGGGGACATTATCGCGGCATCTTATCTCGACAAATAAAAAGGGAGAGAGAAAGAGAAAGAGAGAGGGGTAATTGTAAACACCGCTGCTCACAGAGCCAGCATTCCAACCGATATCAGCTCGCAGAACTCGTCATCGCGTCAACTGAACTTCTGCTACACACCAGAGAAAATAAATGGAAGGGAGGAAAATATTTTTAGAATTACTGCCAAATACATTTTAGAACATTACGATCAGAGATCCAAAAATTAATGAATAAAATGAAGACAAATATTAACTAAGAAAAGAAAACAGGTTTAACTTATATAAATGGCTTGGACAATTTTGTTAACAGTGGAGAAAATAAGAGATTCAGATGATAAAGTAAATAAATGATAGTGAAGGGGTATGAGAGGAAATAATTGAAGAAAGTACGGGAGAAATAAATGAAACAAGAAATGTGGACCTAATATTTCAGTGGCGTAGACAATGGAGAGAAGATTACATTGAACTATTTCGTAAGTTGAAGGAGAACATGTATGTAAAGCATTTCGAGCAGTCGCAATGAAAAAAAAGTGGATACGTTACAGTCATTAAAACGATGTATTTCTTGGAAATAAGTTGGATTTGTTGTACTTGCGTTTTTGAGGTTGAAGTAAAGCAACTGCCTATGGAGCAGTACATCTGACTATACAATGCGAAATACTCATTAAAAAGTAGTACAGACACCATGAAAATTGTCAGAAAAGTGCAATTTATACTGTATATGAAAGAAGAATGTATATATCTTCAACATTATACAATATTTCACTGAAATATTCTTTTTAAATGTAAAAAAAATAATCAATGAAAATAGTCTGTATGTTTAACAAAATTTAAACGCATTTCTATTCTGGATGCTTCAGAAAGAATAATTAGCGAGAAAATCTTCATCATGGAATATCGTGCGTAAGAAAATTGTATTAATTAATGTAGGAAGTTATTTTTATAATAATTGTTATGTGCGTCCATTTGTCACAAAAATTTAAGGTTGAAACTGATGTAAATAAAGTTAATTATAAAATCAATATTATACATTATTACTGATTTAATACACATTATCACAGTAAATATGACGATTTCCTTGAATTTCTTGCGAATTCTGCTTTCCGAAGCATCCAGAATGGGAATGCGCTTAATTTTGGTTAAAAATACAGACTATTTTAATCGATTATATTTTTACACTTAAAGTATATTTTATTAAAATACTTTATAATGTTGCAAAGTATATACATTCTTGTTTAATATACATTCTTGTTTCATATACAGTACGAAATCGCACTTTTCTGACAATTGTTATGGTATCTGCAGTACTTTTTTAAATGAGTTATTCACATTGTATAGTTAGATGTCGAGCTCTATAGGCAGTTGCTTTACTTCAACCTTAAGAACAATCAGACACAAGAACTGTTCCCAGAGACTCGGGTAGCCTATCAGGGCGCGGTTACGCCCATATCAGAGGAAAGGCGACTTCGCTATCTCGTTTCTGCTATCTCTACTTTCAGGATATTCCTCCGCCTCATGCAAACAAAGGCTTAACCACAAATAGAGAATTTCAGCAAAGGGACAACGCATTGCATTTTTGAGTGCTTGGTTTAATTATGTTTTGCATGGGAACTATTTTTCTCTAGGCTCTACCAACACACCTATTTTCTTTTTTTTTTTTTTTCGTATTGATTATGAATGTAATATACTTTATAGATAAATTATGATTAAAAGATCAATTTAACCAAAGATAAGTAACTTCAAATGCTAATAGCAGTCTAAAACGCTTGTAATAAATGGCATGTTTAGGAAAGTAGCGAATAAGTCATAAATGTGTTAATTTTTCAAAGGTTTGCTTCATAAAGTGTGGTCATACTGCGAACAGAATATATATATATATATATATATATATATATATATATATATATATATATATATATATATATATATATATATATATATATATATATAATTCACGCACTTTTGGAGTCAAACCTTTGAAAAATCACCCCACCGATGACGTATTTGGTTCTTTCCTCAATATGCCACGTATTACATTACTTATACTTGTGATAATATAAAAACATCTTAATTGTTGTTAGATTCAAATCTAACATACGTTTAATTGATAAACTGTAATATTTCAATTACAATCAGTATGTAAAATAACAGTGTTGAAACAGTTGTGTTGGTAACACCTCGTACGTAACAAATAGTTCCTATGCAGTAAATTGTCACACTGAGTGCGTACACATGCTTTGCATTGTGTCTTTGGTGTGATTTTGTATACTTGGGAGGTCGCGGCGGCTGAGCGGTTAGACTGCTTGCTGGCCACCAAGGCGTACCGGGTTCAATCCTCAGTCGCGTCACTCCCGGATATTGACAAGTGGGGACCGTGCCGGATAATACAGCTTGTAAGCGGGTTTTCTCGGGGATCTCCCAACTGTCTGAGGTCACAGGCATGCAGTAGGTAAAGAGAGAGAGAGGCAGTATAACCTCATGGAGAAGGAAGAGGTGGGCGGAGGAAGGAAGTATGGTGGACACAACACGAAGCTACGTGAGCAGATAGCGGAAAACAAGAACAAGAAGGAGACAAAGAAAGAGCTGTGTGACGTATCAAGGCGAGGAGCAGGTGAGATATCGCTGCTAGATAAGAGGTCGCAGCAAGAGCCAACACCAGAATGACAACGACGCACCGCGCTGCGTGCTGCTGTCTCTCGCACTTCAATCTCGCGTCACTTTGCTCAATAATGGATTTCTCTATCGCGAATGGACAATCATTTAAAATATATTGTATTTTTCCTTTTTTATATTTAAATCTTTGCTTTGAGGCATATCTTGCGATACAGCCACCGCGTTGATAAATCTGCGTTTAGCGAAGTTGGGAGTACGGTGAAATGGCGTTTCTAATGTGCGTCATGCACTGAAAGCACTCGACTGCCCTCTTCTGACGTGTGTCTACTTTTCATAGAACAGCACGAACCGTAGAAAAAGTCACTGCCCCTACATGCATATATGTTAATGGGTACACTGAGTGACTTTCGCCCAGTAAAGTTGGTAACAATGAAATAAAATGTGTTAGGTAACTATTTGTGATAACCTAAATTACTTCTTTCGCTTTCTGTTTGTTTATTGTATCGAAGTGTAAAAATGAGCAGATCTGTAAAGTAATTACTTTCTTAGAAATTTCACAATTTCAATTGACCGACGCATGAATAAAGTTATGAGGCCCATGGCAATACTAATTCTACATAAGGCGGGGGAATACGCGTGTATACAAGTAGATCTTAAGCAGAGATTTCAAAAGTGCTTATTTGGCCGTGAACGGTCTACAGTATCGTACTAGAACGTGTATTTGAAACGCAATTGGAGCCCCAGGTAGGCGGCCCCCTTAGTCACGTGACACGACGTCGTGCTCCAGAAAGTGCGGGGGTGAGGGTGACGCACTGAGGGGCGTCGCCCAGGGATACCCGAGACCGCAGACAGACACAACGTCGTAGTGTTGCCACGACACTCGCCCGCCCAGACTGACATTCACAGGCCGCCACTTCTCGCTCGTACAACTGCAGCAGAGCGTCTCCTGTACGCTGGACAAATACTGACTACAGCTAGTCATTTTTCACGACAAAAAAAATATGAGTAACATCAGCACCCAACAGCATATTGTCTATTGCTATTGGTTGCTGTCTGCTTGAGAAGGCGTTCCCATATTTGACCGGGCCACTCAGAATTCGGCAACATCGGCACGGCTCCTATGTGATTCGTGCGCAGACAGTTATTACGTGTCAAAAAGTTATTCAGCCAATCAATATAAGTAAACGACCCTACAGTATTTTTAAATATAACTTGTCTTGAAAGCTTTTCTCGAAATTTCACAGCCCTTAATACTGACTTGGCACGTTTTGGGTAAAGTCGACTACGAACTAGGACGTAGGACGAGTCCAGAGTCGTCCGCACGGGATGCATTATCGGGTTTTAACACCGTCCATGAATTTGCAACAAACTAAACACAAGTAGACAGCACTTTTAAAAATTATAAATAAACTGTTCCTATCTCAGTTCTTATTATCCTATACTGTAGTCTTGAATAGTTGTGTAGTGGGCTGAACCAGGAAAATTATGTTAATTGTGAAACTGAAAGCATAGTTAATGCAGCTTTCTCCCTTCGAGAACGGCGCCGCCAATTTTCAAATCCTCTGCGTGGGCCTGAAAACGTCGTATTTTAACCCATTTAGATGTTAGAATAGAGAGAGTATTTGACATGTGCCGTACTTCCGTCGACACGACACTCATTTCTTCATCAGAAGCAATAAGCTGCTCGCTTTGTGTTCGGCGGTAGTAACATGAAGGCGTCATAACGTAGAGCTGAAGCTCGGTTTACGAGTCAGTTACCCACAGGGAAGGCCATTATGCAGTATTGGCCGAATATTAAACTTTATGTGCGTACCGAGCTAGGCGATGCAGTGGTAACTCACTGGATTCGCATTCGGGAGGATCCGGGTTCGATCCCCGGTTCTGCCATTCTGATTTCGGTTTTCCATGGTTTCCCGAAATGGGTCCCAAACAAAGGCCAATGCCGATTCCTTCCCATTCCTACCCCAGTCCCTCTTTTCTGAGCAATTGTCTACCGTCTCTAATGACCTCGCTGCCGACGAGACGTTAAGCCCAACTACCTACCTACCTACCTTTATGTGCGTAAGGCTCACTGTTGTGTACACTGCGTCTGAATGGGTTAACTCATTATCACACACATGAAACACTCGCGGGTTCATTTCGGGTCAAGCTAGGATTCTGGAAGTCGTAAGATTATGTTACAATTTATATTGGTCCACGCGTGTTATTTCCCTCCTCCTGGAGAACAGCGAGCCAATAAGAAACGCGTAGCAAAATGCAGGCCCGGTCGTCACCTTTCACTTGGACAGTCGGCAACGAATTAGCAGTTGTTTCGGGTAGGTTGCACAAAATATTGTCAAGTCTAACCTGCAGGTCATTGAACTTGCGGGTCAGACTTCCAGGTCTCTGCACGCCAGAAACGAAATTGCAAGGTCAGCTACCTGCATTTTTTTCCAGTGCTGCCGGGTTGGGTATGTGTCATATGTTGCCCTTACCTGGTTCAAGGCTTCTTGTTATGTCATCCTGCTAACCACAGTCGACAGCCACCGATGAATCAATCGACCTGGTAAACCGGCTTTCTTGACGGACACCCACCACCGTCAAGGTTATAAGCGCATTTCCTTATAACTCAGTTGTAATGTGGAACTGGGCCAGCCAGCCACTAGCTGTTATTACAAGTAGGAAATAAACGTCGCATGGAAAATTAATTGACATGATGGTCAGTCAGGATATGCTCGTGAGTCCTGATTGTTTACAGAATTCATTCGATGGCAAGGCAGTTACCATGTACTTTCATGACAGGACGTGTTTCTTCAGACAATGCATATACCGAGTCGTGAACAAAACTGCATAGAGGTTACATACCATGGGTGCAGCCAATAGTGGCCAGAATAAATAACACACTTAATTATAGCTCACTTTTAACCTTTCCACACCCACATTAATTTATGGCTCCAGGTGTTGTAAGTAAGGAAATGTATGACGCGTGCTCTACACAATATTCGTTTCATTATCACAACCAGTGATGATCAGAATTCCTTTTCGGCTGTATCAATACGTATCATTCGTAACCTGGGGCAGTAACATGGTTTACCTGGGCATTTAGCTCTGAAGCGTACAGCACTGGTCAAGGTAAACCTCCCTGTGAGTTTTGTACACAATTGTGTACAACGGGTCTGAACGGGTTCAGATGAATTCGAGAAGTACTAGTGGCTTTAACGATAAGTATTAATAACCCCACTCGACTTTCTGAGAGCATATCAGTACCATAAGTTGGATGAGAGAGACGTGCGAAGCTAGCAGCGCCGTACTCCCGGGCGCGTCGCCAAGACTATGACGACTGTCAGACGTGGGTGCAGCTGCAGCATCCGGCGAGATGGACCACTCCAAATGCCCCGTGGCTTCTCCACACATACACGCCGCGATACCCAGGCTCTTGTCCCTGGAGAACTACTTTCGCAATTCTTCTGAGTTCCCGATTTAGGCCATCGCAATGTCTTTCGGAAAGAAAAAAATACTGCGAACTCCAGCTGCACACACTGTCCAGCAATATGGGACCACTACCTAGCAACATGGCGGAACATCATTCGCCAATCAGTGGCCACTAACTTACTCGCCAGCCGGCAGTCTAACCAACAGGGAACTTTTTGAAGCAAGCGGTAGCCAATCAGACTCAAGGCCTGTTCCCAGGCGGGTTTTCTCGGGGATCTCCCGTTTCCCCTGCGCTTGCATTCCGGCGCTACCCGATACTAACCTCCCGCATATTCGAACATTCATCGATGAATCTACCAATGGTCTATACACCGGTGTACACCAAGTGAGCCATTTTTCGAACATCAGGTTGATTTTTAGCGGCGTTTTCGTCTGCTTTCAGACACTTCGTATTAATACTATCTCACTCAAACTATAAAGTTTTCATCATCCATTTGTAAAACTTGACGTCTGCATTATTTGGGTTTATTGTGGAATGCTTGAAAATTACGAGTTGTGGGTGTTCTTGACTTTTATTATTAGAGAAAACGTTCGAAAATTCATCAGTAGATGTTCTGGTACTTATACACTAGATCCTCAAGATTTTCACGCAGGTGGAACCGATGGATAAACCGGTTCAACCGGACTCACCCAACGATTAATATTTAGAACGTCCGGTGTACATCGGTGGATGCACCGGGGAATTTTCGAATACGCGGCTCGTTTCGCCCTCATCGGCTCTCAAGACCTCAATGTTAAGAACCGTCCAAATATTTTCACTCCACTCACTCACCGCCGTCCTATTGGTCAACGCCACACCAGACTTCCATTACTGGCCGGCTTACAGCCAATGGGCAATGAAATGTCAGGTTGGCAGTGCTCCAATAAAATTATGTTTCGTATGTAACAGGACGTACAGGCCCAGAGTTTTAACTTCGGTTACTTTACAAAATGTTATTTTTAATGCACGAAAAATGTTGACGTAGTATTTTCACGTAAAAATGTATTTAAAAAAAATACGAAACAAAGTAGCTAAGTCCTATACTCTGGGAAATCGTGTTTTTTTTTATAAGGATAGAAATATTCATGCAAGGTTTCCCAAGCCTACACACGGGGATAACCTTCATAGTGTTAATACTTTTTTAATTATAGCTTATTCCACAATAATTCCGTGTTTGCTTAAAGTAGTGGTTTAGTTAACGAAGGCGGGGAAACCCGAGCGAGTTTTGTATTTTTATTTCCGCGCATGTAACCAGTCAGACAAGTCCGCAGCAGTTGAGTTGGGGAAATTGGCCTTGGGAAATATAGTTCTTGCTTACATAAGAATGATAGGGAAACCCGCTCTTGTTATGTCACCTCCCTGTTTAACCTGCGTCTCCTTATCGATTATCGATGCTCAGATGTCCGTAGAGTTCGCGCATTCATTTGGCAGTAGCGTATATACCGCACATCTTTGACCGCTTGACTTAAATTCGTTTGTTCATTGGCAGCTGCTATTTGTAGACAACCTTTTATTTCCTTCGTTGAACTGAGTAGCACATGAGAGGGCAATGATATCTCTCCATTTTTATTGTTGTCTCAGAGTCGTCTATGGCGTGCCAACACCACAAAATACCCTAATCATAGACGTAACACTAAATTATATTGGCTTAGAGTTTAAACTTGTTGCCGAATGACCTCGCGATATGCACTGAAGTCTGTTTAGTGCACTGGTCATTTTAACAAATCATTACGTTGGTATTACTGCCTTAGATGACACTAAATTGTATTGTATTTTATAAAGACTTTTTGACGTCCCCTGGTTTTATGCTTGAAATATTAGCAGGGGACGGCTTACAGACTGACTTATAACCCAACTTAAATTAACACCCATGACTTACCCGGGATTCGAACCCAGAGCCTCCCGTTCCCTATTATGGTGGCGCACCAAGATGACACTGAACTCTCATTTGATAACTGTTCCTGGCACAACAGTCTAGGATGGCCATGTTTACATAAATTAAGTCCCTAAAAGAGTATTTTCTTTCTCAATGTGAACGTGTGACGGCATTGTCCCGACACTTTGCTGCCAGTGACACCATACTGCATGCAGTTCGCTGTATGGCGTCACTGGCTGTTGCATCTCTGTATTCGAAGTATTCTGTGGCCGCAGTGCATTTTGTGAACATTCAGTTACACTCACCAGTTTGTGTGTTTCTGGAGGAAGGTAGTAATAATAATAATATAATAATAATTAAAAGGCTTTATTTTTTGTGGCGAAGTTGAGGTATTATCACCTTCTCTTACACTTAACCACTTTCCATAATAAAACATAACACTTATTTTTTTTAAAGAAAAAATATCTACTATAAACTTAGAAAGAAGCTTATATGACATATATAAAAGCAACTTACATAAAATAAAATAAATCTTATTAGGGAACTTACACGATTAACACATGCATGCATACACAAAACCATATACACACCTGACATACATCCATATACATATAATTGTACTATTTATAGAATTAAATTACAAGATAACATTGACTAGCAAAAGTTCTAATACTGAAATTTATTCTAAGGATTACTGAAAGCATATAACAATTTAAACACGGGAAAATGACAAAAATAAATAAATAAATGTAAGACATTAAAAACTATAATATAAAACGTCTAAAATGATCAGCTACCTAAAAATAAACATAAACTAAGATAGAGATAGTAGGTGATGGCTTGGCTATGTTGTTTCAGGGGAGATAGACCAGGAGACAGCGCACACGATGAGCCTGCCTCGCTGTGGCGTCAAGGACAAAGTGGGCTATGGCTCTGACTCCAGGACCAAGAGATACGCACTGCAAGGTACGTACATACATCTTCTGCACTGGAACCACTCATTACAGTCACTGAGTCACTCTCAGTCTGTTTCGCGAAAAGATTTACGTGGAGGCTAGATGTCAATATCGTGCACACTTGCAGTCTTCATTTGGCTATTGGCCGATTGTGTTTGTTTGAAGAGAGTCTGTTGCACGAGTGAGCCAACAAGAATTAAGTTTCTCCGATGCTGACCGTCTGTGATTGGCGCGCAAACCGACAAGACGCGTAACAAATAAAATTGTCCAGTCACGAGAGTGGTTCTGAACTAAAGTGTTCTGGAACACTACTTGTTCTGAAATCTTTTCGCGAAAATCAGGTGCCCCTAATTAGGCCTATCGTGTCTATATTTGTCTTGTTCACCCATGCTTTAGACGGAAGCTTTGATAAATAGTTTAATGCTCAACAGATTACCTTTAAATTATTTGTCCGTGATACTAAACGAATAAATTTAATTGAAAGAAAGTACGGAGTTGTTTGTGGTGTAACGTCCTTTCAAACCACTGTGTCCCAAGCCGTGATAAGTGGTGAACCTACTGTGCTGCGGCGAGGCATAGCGCATGCACACAGCTGTACCACCGCGACCAAGTGCAACACTCTGTCCTCATGGCTGGCCTCACTCCAGACAACTTCCACGGCACAGCTGTGTCATAGCTTACACGACACCACCCTCCCTCTTTACGATACTTCCTGACCCACGAGTTTCGCGAAAACATTCCTGCGCATGCTAGTTTCAATATCCTGTGGATATACGAACAGTTTACTTACACTTATTGGCGGCCTGTCTTTGTAGGAAGATATTTTCTTACTTGACCGGCCAATCAGTCAGATTACTCAGATACTGTACGTCTGTGATTCGCGATCAGACACCTGAGACGCGGAACACGTAAATCATCCAATGACGAAAGTGGATGTGATGTAAAGTGTTATGGAATACAACTGGTCATTAAATATTTTTGCAGAATTCGGGTGTCCCTTCCTATACCATATCCACGGTAAAATGAGCACTGATAAAGGCCCTCCCAACACCCATTAAAACTAACTGATTAAAGCTACTGCAACCAGACTGTAAGACGGTCGCCTAGTGAGGAGTATGTTTTTGTAAGGCAAAAAATGAATGAATCACTAGGGGTGACGTAAAGCGGTATCGCCTCTATGTGCAAACCCAACTAGCGTGCAGTCCTTCCGTCGGCGCCTTGCCTCAACGCGATTTTAAGCGGTTGCGCTATAATTTTATTGGACGCGACTCCATAACAAAGTCCAATGAACGCGTCTACCGCAGTTTCGCGTGTATCCCGTTCGTATATTTTGAGATACGTGGGGAAGCGATGGCGCAGTAGCTAGCGCGCTCGCCTCCCACCACGGCGATCATCCGGGCTCGATACCCTGTGGATTCACTCCCGGATTTCTGCATGTGGGATGATGCCGCTTGCCGGCGGGTTTTCTCGGGGTGGTCCCCTTTTCCTTGCATTCCAGTGCCGCTCCATCCTAGGGTCTCATTCCCCTTCACGCTAGGTCCTACGCTGAAAAGCCTGTCGCTCGGAGAGTGTTAACTCGTCCTGAGTTCACTCCCCACTAGAGTTTTTTTTAACTTAATTTTTATTTTGAGATACAGCAGTCTGTAAAAGCCCCGGTTGTAGCTCTGTGCGTGATGTCTTGAAAGTATTATTTCTTGTCGTAGGTGAACATACTGGGGACACGTGTAACATTTAGTACAGTACTAAGCTCGAGTGAGACGAGTATTGTGTGCATGTAGCTTAACAGTCGACTCGCAATTAGTTAAAAATAGACGTAAACTGGCAGTTACTTGGACACAGGGCTACGTCGCAGGCGTCTCACGCGGAGGTCTCGCAAACTGCAGCTGGACCCGCGCTGAGAGGAACTCGAACAAAATATTTGCTTGCATTGGGTCAAATATATATTTAGTAGTTCGAACAAAATATATTGTTGAGCAAACAAAATTTTAAAAGTAACAAAATTATATTTGTTCGTCTAGCATAATAAATGATGGAATAAACAAAATCACTGTGTTGGGCAAAAAAAATTAGACTGTCAACTAAATAGTTTGTTGAATCAACTGTACATATTTGTTTGGCCACTCATTTGACTGCCTTCGTTCGAAAATACAGCTCCAGAGCTTGTTTGTATTTCTTGAGACAATTAGAATAGTAACTGTGTTTGTTATTGCATATAGTGATGCTTAACAATCGTATAAACTCATTAATAAAACAATGCAACAAGAAACTGACAAGTAAAGCTGTAAAACTTGAAATGTTTTATGGGCGCATGTTGCCCAATATTTACAGTATATCTATTTAGAAGCTTTCGGGAGTCATTAGTTGTCACGTTAGCTGAGATTACTAAGGCGTAGCGCTCGACGCAGGTGATCTAGGTTCGAAACCCGGTCGAACTGCTAAGGTTTCTTTTATATCGGCTCAAACTGTTTAATGTACGTGTAGCCAAACAAATATTTAGTTGCACAGACCAAATCTTACAGTTTGGGGCAACCAAATGAGAACAACAAAATAATTTGGTTTCAATAACAAAATATTTTACTGTCCCTATACAAACAAATAATTTGGTTGCACCAAACAAATCTTGCTTGATTCAACAAAATCTTTTTCTCAGCTTAGGAACCGCTTTTCAACACACACATTGCTTTGTGAAAATGTATTCTGTAGTCCTTCAACACTGCCAAATTAAATTTTACTAAACAAAACGAACGTGGGCCAAATTATACACAAGTACACTCAGGAATTTTGACCAATAAAAATATTAAGAGTGGCTGTTTCAAAGTCCCATAAGGTGTCGACAGCACAGTGAAAGTATATTGCGCATATAGTCCGTGTCATGCGCGTAGAGATGTTGAGGCCATTTAATTAATGTATCGGTGTCACCCTTAGCGTAAAGTATATCCGGTTGTATTTTTGGACTCGTCAGTTTCCCCATTGCTACACAATACACCGCACACATCTACTGTACTGCATAACGTTCATTATTGGCTGACTGTCAGCCAATGTAATGCAGAGTTGGTAGTCATATAATCCAGTACTCTCTCTCTCTCTCTCTCTCTCTCTCTCAACATGGAATACATCGTGACCATTTGAGGAATCTGAACGTCACAATAACTGCTGGTGACGTAACAGAATGTCGCCAGCGAATGTGGACGGCAGACTACACATTACTGTGTTGGGTTCAGGCGACATACCGGATATTCGCAAGTGGGAATCGTGCCGGACGATGCCGCTGGTCGGCGGGTTTTCTCGGGGATTTTCCGTTTCCCCCGCTGCTTCATACTCAACTCGCTCCACCCTCATCGGCTCTCAAGACCTCGTTGTTAAGAGCCACACAAATCTCTCAAAACCAACTGTTCAAATGTTTGATTCGCGATGTGTGAAGAAACCGTAAATAGAATATAGCTAGTTCCTCGTACAAATACAGAAACAGTGTACAGTGTCGTGCGTGCGTTGAGTGTGTGCCTATGTGCGAGCGAAACGAAAACAAGGTCAGGGTTGAGAAGGGTATAGGCTGTTCACGGTGTTAAACTAAGCACTTTTTGTAGCAATAATAGTCATAAAAATATTTCATTTTAGCCCTAGACGATTACTTTCGGGTCCGGGAAAATATATACACACTGCGTTTATTACTTGCATGACAATTTGTATTTTTAAAAATGGGGGAAGGGAAAAAAAGGGCAAACTAGGGCGTCAAAAGTGCTCACTGGACCGTGAACAGCCTATAGAGCGGGAGATGCTGTGGTAGTGATGGCGCTGTCGCAGCCCCGCGGGCCCCCCTTACTGCTCTACTTCCGGTGGTGAGCGGAAGTTGAACTACGTGCGCTCGGGTGTGTCTCCCCCAACACCGTGCCGCTGCGCTGGGCGGGGCTTACACTCTCCCGCCAATCACGACTACAGCCAGCTCGCGGTTAGCTCACTACTTCTAACGACCCTGCTTAAGGCTCGTAGGTAGAGCCATGAGTATTTCGCGAATTCATTCGGAGGCGAACTAGATTCCAAACACTTGGTACTGTTGTGACTGGACGACACTTCTTTTGACACGCCCCGTTTAACTGTGAGCCAGTAATAAGCAGGAAGCAGTAGTGTGAGTGAGTATTTAACAATCCTGTACAGAAGCCTCACTTGATCACAGCAGCCAATAAGTAAACGATAATATCTCGAGTGTGTACAGGGCTGTCCAGCCTAGCTTGCTGCCAACTCAATCCACGAAATACTCGGGAATCTACTTATAGGTAGAGACACTGGAAAAATTCGTGAGAAGATTTTACGACCAGTTGCATTTCATAGCACTCTAGCTCAGATCCACTTTCGTCACTGGACTATTTACGTGTTACCCTCAGTTTTAAGGAATGCCATATTAGGCATACACATTAAAGTAGGTACTGAATAACGCATTTGGATTCCGTACTTTAACGTGTATTTCCTAAACTGGTTTTCCTCAAAATTTAGCGGAAATGTCTTTTGGCAAACAGCTCGTTACTAAAAATGCCTGTATGGAAATATAAGTAGGGATAGGAAAATTTTGCGAATTCATTTCGGGACAAGCTAGACGTCAAATGCATATACAGTGCAGTCATCTTCGCTATTGGATCACAGTTTATTAGACACTCCCTGCACGCCTCTGAACCAATAGAAGACTTGCAAGGAATCATCTTGCAGATCCCATAACTTCCAGGTGTGAGGCAACAGTCAATGGAAACACAGCTGAGGCTCCAGTATGCAGAGGACTGTGGAGTCTAGCCATTTTCCTATCCCTAAATATAAGGAAGGTTTTTAATTTGTAGATGAGAAATGTTTTATGTTGAACAAGATGCCTGTAGGTTTTAAACCCTTCAAGCAATCTGCTGTTGGGCAAAATTCTTTCAAGCGGAACACGTGTTAAGCTCATCTTGTTACGACATGAATGTGGGAGATCCCTGAGTCCGCCAAGGGAAGTTACGAGCAGACAATAACGTGAACAGCTGGCAGCAAGGCGTTACAGCCTGTTCAGCGTAAAGTGAGCACTTTTGAAATCAACCTTTGAAAACTGTCATTGCCCGCACCTGCATACATTTGAAAAGGCACGCTTACTGGCGTGCGCCAAAGTCGGTAACGACGGACGCTAAGTAATTCAAAGTCTTAACCCGTTCGGTCACACATTAATTACCCAGTTGAAGTGTTGCAATCACGTAATTTCTTGATATACGCTGTACTTGTGTTCTGCTATTCTGTAGTAGCCAATGAATAACATGCTGCGTATTCGATATTATAGGCTATTTACAGTAAAGTGAGCACTTTTTATGGCCCTTCGAAATTTTCCTTTTAACCATTTTTAATCTTTCCGCCTCTCTTTAATATCAACATTGACACGTGATTAATAAATATGGCGTATACTTTCATCACTCTCCAAAGTTAATGGCTGAGGCTGCAATTAAACATACTTATTAGTGGCTAATGCCAGGTGTGAGGGCCTTAAAACGTGTTCACTTTACCTCGAACAGCCTACCATTCATGTCATAGAGGTATAGCAAATCACATGTTTCTTGAGGCATGCTGTGTACAGTACTATCAATATTTAATTGTATTGCAACGTGACCACGACAGGGGACAATGTGGCTGAACACGTTAAATGTGAATATAAAGTGTTACGTAAATATTCGTGAATAATTAAACTATAACTTTTGATTTTTAATGTATTTAAGTGTTAGAATTAGAAAATATGTAAAATATTTACTTTTCTAACAATTCCACAGTTTCGCATAAAGAAGGTGAGAGGCCGACTGCGTTGATTGTGTGTACATAAGTCGGAAAAATACACAGTGCGTATACAAGTAGACCTTGAGTGTCAGAAACGCGATATCTATAAGGGTCACATTGGCACGCGCTACAAGAGTGCCATCGCCCCTATGCGCACGGCTCTGAACCGGCGGGCAGTGTTCTCGTAGTGCTGCTTGTATCTATGTCACTTTCAGCGATCACCCTATCATCTTATCGATGGCAAGTCTGTAGTAAAGTTCAATACAGGTTCCTATCGTAGTTTGACTCGTGTCCGGCCAGCATATTCTAAGAGTCAACAGCCTGTGAAAGCAGTTTTAAATATATCGGAGAGTTCTAATAATATGTACAGCATGCATGGTAACTTGGCAGTACCATTCCATCCCCGTATGGGGTACGGTGTATTTCCGCAGGTTAAATTACTGGGAGCACGTGTAATAGTTTCGTCAGAACTTCAATATTTCAAACACTCTGCAACGCCGTAGTTGAAGTTGCGAGAGGCAGGCGGGAGCCTTGAGCATGGCTTTCAAACGTGTTTAGTTTGTCGTGAACAGCCTGTATAAAGATTAGGCGGCTGGGAGAGGTATTGGAGATTGTGAAGAGAGAGAGAGAGAGAGAGATAGAGAGAGACATACATCCCGCCACAGCAATGACTTAATGGCGGCTGGCGATGAGTTGGGGCGTAGTAATAGCCATAGCCGCCTGTGTTCGCGATGCATTCCTGCGCAATGCCCGCACGTGCCCGCGGCTCTTAGGAAACAGGTCAGCCAACAGCGACTACACACAAAGCACTACTATATGTCGCCTGCTTTCAAGCCTCTAACCATTTTCTATAAAGAAGTACGCGTTATTGAAATTCGATTTTTTGCCGTTCCTTTTAAAGTTATATGTATATATAACACAAAAAAAATTGAAAGACTGGAAAACTTATTGATTATATTTGTCTCGATACAGAGCTTGAAAGTATCATTTCTTACATCTCCAAAATTGTCTTCAAAAACAGGGATACATGATTTATTGTAACGCGTTATTGTAACGTCAACGCGATTTTAGAAGGGGGGAGGGGGCGCTAACCATAAATGCCCCTTGTGCGTAATGCATCCTCCGTACATTGTGGAGTGGCTGTAACCACGTCCCACCGAGCGGTGAAGAGGCGGTCTCTGTACCAGACAGCCAGGCCGAGTTAAACTGGTTTTCCTCGAACTGGTAGCGCGGGCCTCTCGTGTCCTACACGGACCATTGCCACTCCCAAGGTGTAGGCTCCGGACTGCTAATATGTTCCTCCGCCTGCAGGATCTCTACAGCATATAGCCATATTTCACCATCATATTTCGTTATTTCACTATCTGAAATAAATTTATATAAGAAAAACACAAATGTAAACATTTGTAATCAAATTAATATAGTTTCCAAAATATACCACCGAAAAAAAAAAAATTCGCAATATGGTAGTCCATGTTTCTAGTACTCCAGGGTAACTTTGCCAACTAAATCACATGCCATGTAATATATACATCATACACACAACATATTAACTATCAAGGATATTTAACAATCGGTACTCGGGTAATGGCACCCTGAATCTATTTAAAAATAGGTAGATATTGATGTTTTTGCCAACACATTTTAATTCGTCCAAGTAGCTGCAAACACAAAAGTAGTTCTATGAAAATCCTGAAGCGATAGACTGACCTTTCAACGAAATATTGTTAAGCGTCCCTGTAGTTTATTAGTCGAGACCTTTTTATTTAGCGTTACAATTCACTATAGGCTATTCGCGTTAAAGTGAGCACTTTTGAAAGTCCTTTCATTTAGATAATAGTCAATAATTATATTTTATTTTAGCCTTAGACGTTAACTTCTGAGTGCGATGGAATATACATGATGTATTTATTACGTACACGGTAATACTTGTTTTAAAATATGATTAAATTATAGAAAAATGGCTGAAAGGAAAAAGTAACTAGGGCCTCAAAAGTGCTCACTTTACCGTGAATAGCCTATACCAAGATAGACGGCATACAAGTATATGTTGGTATGACTGTGTCATTGTACTTTCGCTCGACCGACGCGCCCTGCAATTCTCTAGCATCTTCGTCACGTGTGGCCGTGGCGACATACAGTCAATGAACGTGTGACGTATGCCTGAGCGAGTACAGTACATGTTGGTGCCAGTTTATAACGCAGAATGGTAGTGTCTGTATTTGCTAGCCACTTTGATATATACAGATTTGAGAGGCTTCGTTGATAATCTGTAAGGTAAGGTGGCACTACCGTTGAACGCGTGGTTGTACTGCGGCGCAACTCACTGAACGTAAATGGCGCGACTTTGTCGTTTGCGACTACATCGTGTCGCGATCTCCACGGTGGACGGAGATAGCAGCACCGTATCTGATAGATAGCAGGCGTCTTATCTACAGCTAACGATGAGGACTGCAGTCTGAGCGCAGTTTGTCGTGTCTATTGTTCTGTAGCAGCGCGCACGGGATTCTCTCTGTATTCACGTATGACGTGTTGCAGAATATGTCAATCCATGGTCGGTGTTGTACAAGTACTGAAGCTAGCTCCAATACAGCTGCTGTTGACATGCCAGATATTCTATAGTTGATTGCTTCTTGTGTAGAGACCGGAGAATTTCACGGGTTCACTTTTAGACAAGTTGGAATTCACACACATGTACGTTCATGTCACGTTTGTAATTGGTCGACGTGTTGTTTGACACCTCCTGGAGATAAATGAGCCAATAACAAGAATGCAATAAACTGTGCGCCCAACTACCGCATTTTACTACCACAACAATCAACCAATAAACAGTTGACATCTGTATAAGAGGGAAAAGGGGGGGGGGGGCACGGAAGCCAAGCGGTCAGCCCGCTCGCCTCCCACCAAGGCGAACCGCTCTCAATCCCCGGCCGGGTCACTCCGGATTTTCGCACGTGGGAATCGTGCCGGACGATGCCTTTGGTCGGCGGTTTTTCTCGGGGATCTCCCGTTTTCCCCGCCCTTTCATTCCGACGCTGCTCCATTCTCACCTCAGTCACTCTCATTGGCTCTCAAGACCACGATGTTAAGAGCCGTAAAATCTCTTCACTTCACTGTATGAGAGTATATAAGACTGTGAAGTCTAGCCTACAGGCCAATGAACTCGCCAATTTCTCGGGTGACTATTCTTGTGCCGCGTATCTACTAAAGCACTTTACATAGGTTTCAAATCGGCAGTTATTAAGTACTGTTCACAAAAATTTTCTTATTTTGCAACACCTGAAACGAAATTTTAATGTGGAGGCCTAGTTTAAGGGATTGAAATAATTTCACTCGGTGTAAATGGAATCGGTATGTGTCGCCGTTTTGGACGCGTTGCAAAGAGAAGTGGCTCATTGCTAGCGCTATACCTACACAGCTGGTGTCTTCCATTCAGGTCGTGCGAATTGGCGAATTGGATATAACTCTGCTTTGTGATTGGTTAGCTCTCACAGACAGAAAGGGACCCAAGCTAACAAATCGCTAACTGCTTATCGTACAGATGCCATAGTAAGGGCTGAAAGCGAGGAAGCTGAGTGTAAGTATATTTATTGTCGAGTAAAATATTTGAGTTACTACTAATAAGTGCGGACATAAAAATGTGGCGAAAAATTCATAAATAAATGTTAGGACACGTTAGACTCCAAACACAAGTATATTTAAGTGACGCTCTCCAGGAGACAGTGCCAATAAGAAACGTGCAAGGAGAAGAAGACTTATATGTTCTGTGCTAGAACTCACGCCACTCACTGCTGCAGCCGATAATGAACAATTGAACAAAGCGATGTTGCTTGAGTATGTACACATCACTAAACTTCCTAGAGCTGCTTTATTTATTTATCGTGAACACGTCGTCTGTATTTCCACAGTCACGTTTGGAAGCAGACGTTAACATTCACATAATGGCATATCAAGTATTGACTGTTACTATTTTAACAAAACATCGAAACATACAAATGCATTTCCCAGTCCGTTGATAAAATTACTTGTGAAACACCGGATTATATGTCATAGTTGGTTTGAAAAGTGATTCAGTTAATTATTAACAATTGTACAATTTTTATTTTATTTTAGTAAGCTGATATGACTAATGGGATAGAAGCATCTTAATCTGAATTCACTCAATCTACACACATGGCTCAATGTCGTACTTGGGACTCGAACCCAGAACTGAGAGCACAGTAAGCAGCAGTATCGTAACTGACCATGCCGGACTGACATAATCCTCTTTTTCAAGTTTCGTCCATTCCAAATCCATAAAGTGAATTTCACTGAGAAAAAAAAATACTTCCATGATTGTTTCCTCGTCCTATTAGATTGTTGTCTTCGCACCAGGAGGAATCGTCATTGGCCTGGTCGCTTCACACTCGACGGTCCGTGGTTCCCGTGTTAAACGCAGCCATATGAAATCTAGCCACTGCAGAGATACGGTTTGTTTGGACAGGGCGTACCTGGTCGTCAATATTAGCACGGAAACTGGCTATCCGTGCAGATCAGCTGTTACGTGTACAGTGCCACACGCGAGCTAGTGATGACCTTGGCTGTGCAGTATCCGGCCTTACACAACGCGCCAAACCGACTCCTCTCTCACGTTCGCCCTAACATGCTTTAACCTACGTCTGTTAGGAAGATCTGCCATCTGTCCAACTGCCATTTCTTCGCCTAACATGCGTCTTTTCCTCACTACAGGCTGTTCACGGTAAAGTGAGCACTTTTGAAATACCTGCTTGAGATCTACTTGTATACACGTTGTGTATTCCTCCGCCCTATGTAACATTAACTTTGCTATGGGCCTCATCACTTTACTCGTGCATCAGTTAAATGAAAATGTGAAGTTATAAAATAAAGTAAACACTTTACAAATCTGCTCATTTTTACAATTCGATGCATTACAAAAAGCAGAAAGTGAAAGAAACACAAATGGTCATATAACAATTTATATTCGAGTTTACGATATGGAACTACTTTCCATTTATCGTTACCGACTTTACTAGGCTAATGTCATTCAGTGCGCCCATTAAAATATATGTATGCAGGCAGGGACAGTGCCTTTTTTCTAAGGTTCATTTCTGTAGTGCTTACTTTGTCATGAACAGCCTTTAGGCATTTGGTAAAGTGAAATACAAATGATAGATTAATGCGCAGAAGACCAAAAAGCGTTGGTTGAGTGGAGAGAGTCCATTGCCGCTGCACGAAGGGGTGTGGAGTTGTCCAGTTCAGTAGTGACAGCGGCCGAGTACGGTTGGGCGAGAGCTTCACCTCACGTGCATATTACCTGTCGAGAAAATGTTGAGTCGCGCAGCGCTGTATGTAGCAGCGCGGCAGTAGAGAGCGATGTTATCAGTTTGGTGCGTATAGCACGAGCAGTGTCACGTGGTTCCCTCCCTCCAGCGGCGATAGCCCTCCCCTACTCTTCCTCCCCGTACATACACCTGCGGCAAGATTTTCTCTCTGGAACTTTACTAAAGGCTGTTCACAATAAAGCGAGCACTTTTGAAATCAACCTTAGAAAAAAGTGACTGCCAATACCTGCATATATTTCAACAGGCGCACAGAGACATAAACCCAGTAAAGTTGGTAACGATGGGTGGAAAATAGTTCCATATCTCAACGTCGAATAAAAAGTGTTAGGTAACCATTTGTAAAGTTGAAATTATTTCTTCTGCCTTATGGAAAATTAACATTGCCATGGACCTTATCACTTTATTCATGTGTCGGTCAGGTGAAACTGTGGGATTATCATAAAAATAAATATTTTACAAATATGGTCATTTTTACACTTTGATGAATTAAAAAAAAAACCGGAAAGCGATAAAAACAATTAAATTTACCACTAATGGTTACCTATACCTAACACTTTTTATTAGACGTCAAGATAGAACTACTGCCCATCCATCGTTACCAACTTTACAGGGCGCATGTCACACCCGTTAAAATGTATGCAGGTAGGAACAGTGTTTTTTTTATAAGGTTGATTTCAAAAGTGCTCAGTTTATCGTGAACAGCCTTTAGCTGGTGAGACGCATATGTTGGTTGCAATGACGAGCTGCGCTGTACACAGGTAGTCGTGCGCGAAATGACGTACAGTCAGAGACAAATAGAGACGTGTCCATGGGTGGTGTGTGGACCTCGGACACGAGGCGGAACAGGATCACAGTTGTTACCGTGGCGAGCCGAGCGCACATGCGTGTCCAGCCAGCCGCCTTCGTCTACCGAGGGACTTCTCTGATGCGCAGCCAAGGACACCCCTCCAACATCGCCACAATCACGTTGACGCTACAATAAAGGCCATTAACACAATTCTAGACTTTAATATTTCACTTTACGTTTGCTTCCCGACATGTTGTTTCTTATGGAACTTGACACAATGGAACAGCCAAAGGTAAAGTCAAGCACTTTTGACTTCACGATTTCGATAAGTTGAAATTTGAAGTCAAAGTCAAGCAGCCATTTTGCCGAAAATATAACAGAGGTTATGTGGAAAGTGCGTTATTTTATTGTAGAGCGATTTTAATCTCGGTGTATTAAACAAAGCTCGTCTTAAATTAAATAAATAGCAAACAAATATAACGTGGATCAAGAGGGAAAATTAAGACATATACATGAGAAAAAGAAGACTGAAATTTTATGGACACCTAAAAAGAATGAACGGGAATAGACTCACGAAGAAAATATTCAGCTACATCGCAACATTGAAATGCACAACAGGATGTATGGTAGGTAATCAGGAAAGATGCAGAAAAAGTTGGGATAACAGAAGAGTTATTGCTCAACAACAGCGAGAACATCAGATGACTGATTGACAACGCCGAAACCAAGAGCCAAGAGAGTGGACTGAAGAACAGAGACGAGCAGTTGGAGGAAAAATGAGGAAGTTCTGGGAAGGAAGGAAGAAAGAAGACGAACCAGAAGTCTTGAGTTCATTGCGGTCCATATATGGTCAAATTCATGTATTTAAGAGAAAATAATGTGAAGAGGAAATTGATAAATCGACATATTTTAATAAAGTGAACAAATGAGTTTTTTGTTTTGAAATAAACTTTTGATATAAATTTTAAGCCTATTAAAAAAAAAAGTACGTAAAATGTATTCCTGGATAGTATCAAAATTATTTGCATAACAAGATACACATTTTTACAAAGCTCAAAAATCTATGTACAATTGTCTGAACTCTGACTTTACAGTGATTGTATTGTGTATTGGTGGTTTCATCAGGGGAAAGGAAACGTAAAGTCAAACGCTAAAGTTTTCTATTGTGTAAGAAGTTTAACGCGTTACAATAACTCATGAATCCATGGAGAGTAATGGCAATGGCTACAATCGACGTAAAACGTTGCCGCGACGCTAAACGTCAAACGTAACGCGTTAAAATTTGGCCAACATTCAAGTCTTCGCGTTTAACGTTTAACGCCAGCCAACCAGAATCCAAGACGTCACAAACAACTATAGACGATTGGCAATGTACGGCACCATTATCACCGTACGTTTGTAGTCTGTTAATGTTATACGAAATCAACATACAAATGACGCAAAACGCATTTAAAAGTAATTGAGTGTATCCATTTAAGTCTGCGGATTTTTTTTTTTACAAAAGATGTTTCTTAAATTACAAACATGCACAAAAATATTTGTATATTATTTTTATTTTTATTCCTGTTAACGTCGATTATAGGCATGCCAGTTTTATTACGGCGACGTTTAGCGTTTAGCGTCAAGTTGATTGTAGCCGAGCCTCAGTTCCAAGAGTACTCTCGAGAGCGCACTGGTGTAGTGGCCAGACTACTCGCCCTTATCACCTAGGGCGTACCAGGGTTCGATTCCTGGCGCGGGTTCGCTCCTGGATTTTCGCACGAAGGAATCGTGGCGGACGATGTTTTAAACGACCTGCAGGCTGGACTCCATGGTCCTATGCAATTTCGCGACTCAGCTTTGTGTTCATTGGCTGTTGCCCCATTGTGTAGGCCAGTTCTATGTCATACCAAGTGGGCCGGGATTCGGTGGTTATTTCCTTGCAGGTGTGCTCTGTCATTGGCTCAGAGTTCACCTGGGCGTGTCTAATAAACTGTGATCCAATTGCAAATACAACAGAAATACACACGTGTTTTAAGTATTAGCTTGTCCTAAAATGAATTCTCGAAATTTTCCATTGCTGTTCACGGTTCAGTGAGCACTTTTGAAACCAACCTTGCAAAAATGTCACTGCTCCTATTTTCATTTATTTTAACGGTCACAATGACTGGAATACACCCACAGTTAAGTTGGTAACGAAGCAATTAAAGTAGTTCCATGACTTAAAGTTGAATTAAAAACGCTGGGTAAACATTTATGCATACCGAAATTATTTCTTTTGCTTTTTGTATTTTTTAATTGATATAGATTTTAAACATTATCAGATTTATAAAATTTATTTTAAAACAATTATTAGAGTTTTACTTGACCGACGCATGAATAACGTGACCAGACCCACGACAATGTAAATTGTACGTGAGGTGGAAGGATACGCAATGTGCATACAAGTATCGTGAAGTGAAGATATTTCGACGGCTCTTAACATCGGGGTCTTGAGAGCCGATGATTAATGACTGAGGTCAGTATGTAGCAGGGCCGGAATGAAAGGGCGGGGGAAAACGGAAGATCCCCGAGAAAACCCGCCGAACAACGGCATCGTCCGAAATTATTCCCACATGCCAAAATCTGGAGTGAGCCGGCCGGGGATTGAACCCGGATCGGCTTGGTGGGAGGCGAGCATGCCAACCGCTAAGCTGTTCACGGTAAAATGGGCACTTTTGAAAACCCTGCTTAAGATGTACTTGTATTCACGTTGTGTATTCTTCCGCCTTATGTAAAATTAGCATTGCCATGGACCTCATCACTTTATTAATGCGCTGGCCAAGTGAAACTGTGAAATTATTAAATAAGTTAATATTTTACAAATTTGCTCATTTTTTACTCTTTAACGCATTAAAAAAACATAAACTAAAGAAATAATATAAGTTATAACAAATAGTTACCTAACACGTTTTATTCGACGTTAAAATATGGAACTACTTTCCATCCATCGTTACCAAATTTTCAGTGGGCACATGTCAATCACTGCGCCCGTTAAAATATATGAAGGTATAGGTTGTTCACGGTAAAGTAAGCACTTTTTAAGGCCCTTATAAATTTTTCATTTAATTCAATTTCCATCTTCCTGCTGCTTTTTAATATAAACATTGCAATGTGACCAATTAACACAGTGTATACATTTCGTCACCCTCAAAATTTAATGCCTGCGGCTGCAATAAGATATATTTATTAGTGGTTGATGCCTGTTGGAAGGGCTCTCTTTAACGGGAACAGCCTTTAGATGTTAAGCAGGACTCTGAGAGGTGCTCAGTTTACAGTGAACAGCCTGAACAATGCAGTGGCAGCAGAGAAACTGTAAGAGACGACGGGAGTCGCTGAGACTGGAACTTTCTCGCTCCGCACGTAGTCATTGAGCGCAGTTCCGCTTCTGAATTGCTGCCTGTTCTGTCACAATGCGTCCAACTGGCTTGCCCGCCCACCGCGCGCTACCGAAAATACTCGCGAGAGAGTTGCGGGGGAAAAACAGAGTTAGGCCACGTTTGGGCGGGGGAAGCAGGCAGGTTACCTCGTGCTCGACCCGCGTGAAACACGGTTACGCTTTCCCGTTGTGGATATCGAAACTGGCGACGGTATTGTTATTTTTTTATTCCTTACGATGGACGCGTTCCTGTTTCATTAAACTTGGTGTTGCGAGAGAGGCTGGTGAAGTGTGAAGAGTCTCTCGTGTTGCCTCCTCCACAACCTCGCGTAGGGAGAAATGTTTGCCTGAGCCGAACAAAACGCTTATAGGCTGGTCATGGTTAAATGAGGACTTCTGAAAGCCCTGCTTAAGATCTACTTGTATTCACGTGTATTATTCCTCCCCCCCCCCCTCCCCAGGCTTACTGGCTGAGCTACGCTATCGAAGGAAGACGAGAATCCAGCAAAACACGGTAAAAACCATCGACAGGAAATAATTTCCAAACTGCATGCAGTTTATGAAGTAGAAATACACGTCTACTAGAACAGATAGTGGGAAAGAATAATCCCTTATTGCAAGAGTGTTTGAAACACTAGCAGAGACAGATTTGTTTGGTTTGGAGGGGAGAGTCTTGTGAAGAGGATGTTACACTTACAGGGGTAATGATCTCAACTTTACATAAAAGGAACACAAAGTCCGATATGGTAAGTCTGCCGCGTGTGGGAGTTGCCATTCCTTGTTCAGATTGTTACGTCGGTACATAAACAGCTGGTGCCAGTAACATCAAGGACGAAGGACATTGCTTATTGGTCCCGATGTATACTACAAGAGCTACTATAGAGCTGTTCTCAACAAATATCCAGTTTGTTGCATTACAAATACACACGTCAGAAGAAGGTTTTGCACCACTAGTAATTTTGTTGCCCATGAATGATGTTCTGTGGGAAAGTCGGCGCATTACAAACAGACATCGTCGAGTGTGACGTAGCATGTGTTACACAGACAGTGTGTATTCTCACACCGTACTTTCTGTTGGATCGTTGGCAACCTGATAACTCAGCAACCCCGGAGGTGCGAAACTTTTTTGAAACGTGTTTTCGTGATTGTGATAAGAAGTCATAAGAACTGGACAAACAATTTTGCTCCTTTTCAAACTTGGTTTACCCAGTTAAGTATTTGCTAGGAGATACTACATCTATGCATCGTGGCGTCGTGTACCGATAGCTCCACTGACTCACTTTCACAGACTTATCAGGGTCAATTCTTTACAGCGAAACTGTCCGAGTTTAAGATAATCATCCTCTTGCACAAGGCTTAAGTTCAGTTACAACTGGTTTACCGAAATTATTTGCAAGTCAGACCATAAATAACTGTTTCTGGTACTTTAAAATCTGTCATACCAGGCTTTATCAGTTTTTACAGTCTATTCCCCGTAAACGGAGCACTTTTGAAAAACCTGCTTGAGATCCGCTAGTAAGCGCATTGTGTATTCTTCCATCTTGTAGAAGTGGCTACTCTGGTAAAGACTGTTCATGATAAAGTGAGCACTTTTGAAATAAACCTTAGAAAAAAAGTCATTGCTCCTAACTTCATACATTTTAACGGGCGCACTAAGTGGCATGCGCCCAGTAAAGTTGGCAACGATGGATGGAAAGTAGTTCCATTATATTAACGCCGAGTAAAAAGTGTTAGGTAACCATTTGTGATAACTTAAAATTCCTTTTGCTTTCTGTTGTTTTTATGCATCGAAGAATAGAAATTACCAGATTTGAAAAATATTTTCTTTTCCAATAATTTCACAGGTTCACCTGACCGACGCGTGAGTAAAGTGATGAGGTCCATGTCAGTGTTAATTTTAAATAAGGCATAAAAATACACAACGTGTATACAAGTTGATCTTGAGAAGGGCTTTCAAAAGTGCTCATTTTACCGTGAACAGCCTATCTCATATTTCACTCGAGTTTAGCCATCGGTATGTCGGTGAGTGAGCAAGTGAAGAGATTTGGGCAGCTTTTAACATCGAGATCTTGAGAGCCGAAGAGGGTGAAGCGATGTGAGTATGAAGCAGCTCCGGAACGCAAGGAGAGGATAAACGGGAGATCCCCGAGAAAACCAACCGACCAGCGACATCGTCCGGCGTGATTCCCACTTGCGAAACTCCGGGGGCAACCCAGCGAGTAATACTGCCCTTCTAGACTAGCTTGTTAGCAGCGCGTCGCAGAGTTGTGTTGTCGAGTGCAGTGCGTATGTGTTACAGGGAGCAGGTGGCGAGTGAAGAACTTGACGTACCGCATCTCCAAGTACCCGAGCACGTCTCGCCTCAGCAAGGCCGACGTCGACCAGGAGCTGAGCAACGCCTTCAACGTGTGGGCTGGCGTCACCGACCTCACCTTCACGCAGAAGAGCAAGGGCCAGGTGCATATTGACGTGCGCTTCGAGAAGGGAGAGCATGGCGACGGTGATCCCTTCGACGGTCCGGGTGGGACTCTCGCCCACGCCTACTTCCCTGTCTACGGTGGTGACGCACACTTCGACGACAGCGAGACCTGGAGCATCAAGTCGTACAGAGGTGCGTACCTCCCCCCTCCCTTCCCAATCCTGTGTCTACCAATATATAAATAGAGCCACCTATTTTTCTTGAAAATATTCACCCGAAGGCTGAACTCCAATGTCCTATGGCTAGAGATCTGAAAAATTCGCGGATTCATTTTGGGACAAGCTAGAATTCAAAACACGCGCGTTTATGTAACTTTCGCTATTGGTCCATTAGGTGTTTGACACCTCCTGGAGAACGGCGTCCAATTGTCGCCTTCCACTGCGACAGCAGACAACCAATGTGCAGTTGATATCGGATTTGAATTCTAGCTTGTCCCAAAATGAATCCGCGAATTATTCTGGTCTCTAGCTATAATGTAATACGTCAAAATAAAAATTGCCACAATACAGTGTAAACTGTGAGTGTGATAAGAGCACAGCAGAACTGCAGACGTATGCAGAGGCGTAACTACCAACCAAATACCCAGACGCAAACAATGACATCAGGCGCACTCCCTTCCAAAATCAGTTAAACTCCAATGATATCAATACAAAGCATGCTTACGAAAATATGAAGGTAGGTCCCCTCAGCTATGAAATATAAACACAAGTAAGTGGATAGTATTCAGAGTGGACACTACGGTGAGTGAGTGAGTGAGAGAGAGAGAGAGAGAGAGAGA
Organism: Dryococelus australis; assembly: GCA_029891345.1. NCBI lineage: Eukaryota > Metazoa > Arthropoda > Insecta > Phasmatodea > Phasmatidae > Dryococelus > Dryococelus australis. The sequence goes on from CM057003.1 coordinate 34,141,790, forward strand.
GAGAGAGAATGTGAGGGCGTTGTCTGGTTTCAGGTACCAACTTGTTCCAAGTGGCAGCACATGAGTTCGGACACTCCTTGGGACTCTCTCACTCGGACGTACGGTCCTCTCTCATGGCTCCATTCTACCGCGGCTACGACGCTCTCTTCAAGCTGGACAGTGACGACGTCCAGGGCATACAGGTAACTCCGTCCTTCCTTCACACCACGCACCAGCACACATTTAATTGAATCCAACCAATTGCATTTCACGTTCACATCGATGGATTAAATTCAGTACAAATTAGTTATATCTATAAATCGATATATTTCGTTAAACATTAAACTTGCAATGTGAGAATGTTCACAAATGGTAAGGCGATTTCTTTCAAAACCTCTTCAAACCACGTACTACACGAAAATAATCTGTCAAAATAAACTAAGGTACTCTTTGTTTTCAAAAATTATACATTTACTTTGCATGAAATAAATATATGTAAATATTTTTGTACATTAAATGTGTATAAACTGCCACATTTAGACATAACACTTAATATTTGTACAGTTTTCATAATTCGAAGTAGTAGTAGAAAAATTTTATTCAAGAAAGTATAGAACTTACTCTAAACGAAAATCTTTGGAGGTATTTGAGTAATTAAATAGCTTGAAAGACAAGATGGTCGTGATTATGACGCCTGAGTGACGCCATAAAGTATTAAATAAATTGAATTCAACAAACGTGAAGAATATTTGAAGTGAACATTCATTATGGTGGGTCGTCTTTGGGAATTAAAAAATATCACGTTTCAACACATTTTTCAGTGAACATTACAGAACACATAAACAACTCAACGATTTGTATATTGATGAGATGAGTGTGATGTGGAAATCGTTTCCAGGCTCTGTATGGCAAGAAAAGTACGCCCACCACGACAGTGGACAGAGCTACTCCAACAAGCACAGAGAAGTCTGCCAGTGAGGACCCCCTTCTGTGCAAAGACGGCTCCATTGACACCATCTTCAACTCTGCTGAGGGAGCAACCTACGTCTTCAAGGGTGAGTTACGGCTTGGCATACTCCACCAGTATGCATGATAGAAATAATCGTACAAGACAAAAAAATCATATGCATACAATCTGAAAATATAGTACTTGCTAACATTAAAAGCATTATGTAATAAAATATGTTTGAAACAAATCTCAGTGCATGATCATGTCCCATTTTCAATATTTTTTAAGTCACTCTTATAATCTCTGACATTAAACCTTATAATATTTGTGTTGATGTAACAATACACATTCTGTTTTCAGAGTTGCATGTGGATTACTCGAAATTCTTTCACCTAAGAGTGTTTCAAAAAGATGACTATTTTTGTTCGTTTAGACGTGTTGATTCATATGATGTCTTAAAAAATCGTGTACATCTTATAAGGTTACAAAGTTTCATCAAAAAATAGATCCCAACTCCGAATTTCACCACGAAGGATGATGATTTTGCCAACCGTGGTTTCAGCGATGTAAGATATCCATTCTATCAAAGCACCATTCACCGATTTGTTGCTTGATCACAAGTAGTTTGTAATATTTTGAACATAATGCATTTTAAAATTCGATATTTAGGGGTGCATACTGCATAACTCCCTTGATAACCGCTGTAGGGGGAAAGTGATACTCATAAATTCTTTATATTTATTCGTAAGGAATAACTTGTCGAAGTTTGTCGGTGTTGTTAAAACACACCTGGTATAGACTATTCACGTTAAAGTGAGCACTTTTCGAAGCCCTCTCATTTGGAATAATATTCAATAAATGTAGTTTATGAAATATATAGACTATGTTTATTACTTAAATGGCAATATTTATTTTAAAAAGTGGTGGAAGGATAAAAAAAATAGCTGACCGGAAAATAGTAGCTACAGCCTCAAAAGTGCTCACTTTTCCGTGAACAGCCTATATAAAAAAATAGGAGTCCTTTATAAGACGTAGCTGTCAACTGGACGCAAGGCTCGTGCCCATAGTCTCGGGCAGCTAGTAGTCAACTGAGTACACTCTTATCAACAGAGCCGCAATTGAAGTTGGTTTCTGCATGCTTGTTTGTGTGTACACTTGGGTATGTTGTCTTGTTGCAGGCGACAGCTACTGGAAGCTGACTCCAGAGGGTGTGGCGTTTGGCTACCCGCGGCCCATTTCGCACAGTTGGAAGGGTCTGCCTGGCAACATCGATGCCGCCTTCACGTACCGCAACGGCAAGACGTACTTCTTCAAGGGCGACCAGTACTGGAGGTACATCGGCAAGAAGATGGACGGCGAGTACCCCAAGCCCATCTCCGAGGGCTTCACTGGCATACCCGACAACCTGGACGCCGCCATGGTCTGGAGCGGCAACGGCAAGATTTACTTCTACAAAGGTACAGCACGAGTAGCCAGATACCTCTGAGGTCATTACAGCCAAAGGTCCCTGACACCTGCTTGGGAGCAACACCTGAGCAAGTGTTCGCTCCTAAGTGCTAGTGTGTAATGTGACTCGTTCAACCCAAACATTAATGAACCACATTCAACAGCCTTCTTCCCTATGCGTAAAAAAAAGTCCTCATCGTTTTAACTTATGTGTTAACGAAGCCCCTGCAAATCTAAAAATCTCATCTTACCAGCATTTAGTCATATTAATCCCCAGAATCCTAAAAATGTATAATATGAGCAACTGCTTGCCAAGTGGGAAAACTGTAGGGTTACAATTCCACTTTGAACAGTGGCATATGAAAAGTTTTTTTTTGCAAGAAACTTGGTGTAATACATAAAGTGTATTTCATCTGTGGTCAAGCAGGGGTTCCCATGAAACGTAGCAAATAAATTAGGTAAAAATTGATGGAATAATATTGTATATGCCATAATAAAAGAGACCTAGTAATCATGGTCCCTTCTAATGCATACCAGTTTATTCTGAATACTTTTCCCGAATATTTTGACTTGTGTACAAACAGTTTAAGTTTTGGAAAATGCAACTAAAACATTCTATCATCATATTTATTTCCTGTCCTTAACTTTTAAGTATAGGTTTAGAAGTTTTTGGTGATAATTTTCCCAGTGGATAATCGCTTCATTGTCAACTTTCTATAATGTCACCGACAGTAGTTGGCCCAAAGGGGCAAGTTGCCCCTGTGTGGACATGGGAGTGTTATTGGGGACTTGCGTGTGTGCCGACAGGTACCAAGTTCTGGAGGTTCGACCCTGCACAGAGACCCCCGGTGAAGAGCACCTACCCAAAGCCCATCTCTAACTGGGAGGGCGTCCCCGACAACATGGACGCAGCTCTGCAGTACACCAATGGCTACACCTACTTCTTCAAGAAGAACTCCTACTACAGGTTCAACGACAGGACGTTTTCGGTAAGCAACACATCCTAACCTCCTACCAAGCACTCTAAGGTGTTTTAGAAACATGAAATCCACAAGTTGACAAGGTGTTTACTATTCTAAAGTAGTATGTTAAAATGTTTACTGGTGAGATAAAGGTCTTAACCTAACCCTCAGTCACTATAAAAAAAAATTACATAATTATTATACTCAGTTACTAAAAAATTACCTCAGGTTTAATTGTGGGCAAATTAGTTTTGAACCTATATTGTCCAAAGTAAAAGAAACATATTTGTGTGTTGATTTCCCCTACAGACATTCCCAAGTACACACCTTTTAACCTTGATATCATCATCTTTCCTAGCAGATGTATTTATACACTTGGGGAAAATCCAATGATAATTTTATCTGCCTCTATCTTTACCTTCCTTGCACAAGTTATCAAATACACAAGCAGTAACCAATGGTACCTTCATTAGTCTGGTCTTTTTAGCCCTAATTGCAGATGTCCCCTTGCCTAAGGAGCTATCTGTTATCAATTATACCTTCATTCAATGTTTATCTCTTATGCATGACCAGTAATACCTCGGTCCATTTGTCTCTTGGCCATGATCAGTGATACGTTATTCATTTGTCTCCTGGGCATGATAAGTGATACCTTCGCCCATTTCGCCTGGGCATTATCAGTGATACCTTCATCCATTTGTCTCCTGGCTGTGATCAGGGACACCTTTATCCATTAGTCTCTTAGCTTTGACCAGTGATACCACCTTCTATTTGTCTCATGACGTCTCTTGTCCTCCTTGGAGACGTCCCTAGACACACAGGTAGTGAGCAGTGTGGCTGTTTCAGGTGGATGTTGCCGACCCGGCGTTCCCGCGCTCGGCGGGCTTCTGGTGGTTCGGCTGTTCTTCGCAGACCAGCGGCACCTACAAGCCGGGTAACTCGGGCTTCAACTGGTTCTCGCAGGTGCACGAGGACGTCGGCGGGGACGAGGGGGTGTCGTCGCCATCGCTGTTCAACAACGAGCATGCTGACAGCGACGACCAGTCCCGACACTCTGACGTCGACGACCTCATCCTGGATGCAGGTAGCTACTGGCCCCGCCCCTTCTGGCCGCTGCTTTGCCGCAACCCGGTTCGCCACCTCCGCCACAGGCTGCGTTCGGTGTGGGACTAGACTAACCGTCGCCGCTTATACCCCGTGTACATAGTGCTGTCTTGCACGGCGGAGACACTACCTGACAGACTGCCCATGTAGGCGTCTGTCTTGAGCCGCTCTTGTGCTTCCCGCGTGCATAGACCCGGGACCCTGCGACTAGCTCCACTGCTTCATCACCTTCACAGGCTCTCTCAGTTCCTGTACCTTCCATTACTAGACCTCCTTTACTAGACCTCATGTCTCTAAACTCTCATCAGCAAACTAATGACATAAACGTTTCTTTAAAGATCTTGCACCATTCACATTATGTGATTCTTCATTTTCTTTCTCATTCTTAACATTCCCTCTTTTTCACAGTTCAATCCATGCGGATAAAATTTCTTCCAGAAATATTTTACTTTATGGTCAGTCTAACTGAACGACAAATATGCCTGAAGTTTCTATGCTTGAAATGTATTTAGTTGATTTATTAATCATCTGTTTGGAAACTAATTGGTGCATGAAATTACTTATTAAATACTAACCATTTCACCTGACCACATGCAAGAAAATTAATGAAAATCTAATGAGCATTGAAAAAAATGTCTAGTTCCTGTAGATGCCAATAATTTTTTAATTATGCGAAACCCATGAAGTCTGATTTTGTGATTATTTTAAATTAATGATAAGTAGCTTTTTTTCGGGTTCTAAAGAATGCAAGAACCCTGAGCATGCCCGTAGAACTGTAGAAGTAATTATCATCGAAAATTAATTCCTTACTAAACTAATCTTCGCAGAGACTGGCCACGCAGACTAACACAACTAACTAGACACGAGACTGCTACAGCATCAAGGGACTGCCACTAACCTCCTCATCCTCGCCGTACGTACTTACTTTAAAACTGCTGTGGCTAATTTTACCACCCGGCTTCTGTCTGATGTTAGCACACACTTTCTAACAAATGTCTCAAATTAATAAAGTTACTACGCTCTACAGGAGAAATAACATCAAAAGAATGGAGAAACTACAAGTGCTCAGATCCACACACTTGCATTCAAAATTTAACCTCACAAATCTGCTAACATAAACTATCCATATATATATATAGAACTTGATTAACTTTTGCCAGTTTTTCTTTGGCATTACCCAGAAACCTAAACATCAGACAGGAATGCAGTTTTTTATTGCTAACAAATTTTCACATTAACTCAGTTTTGTTCTATATACTAAATATAACTAAGCATTATGCACACTTCCTTGCCTAAATGCATTCTGTGAACAGTATTCTTCAAAAGTAAAACTAGCCACATATGCCTATTTGCCAAATATCTTAGCATTTAAGAGTATTTATTTAGTCTTAGCGTTAGTTGTAGCCGTTTTGTGTATGTTACGCGCGCTTGTAAGTTGCAAGGCATGAAAATTCACTCACTCATGATTTGCTGATGGAGCATGTTGTCAGTTTGCGAGCGCATGTGCTAAGCATGGTATTGGGACCTAACAGCATCCAATTGAGTTTTGGTTTTCAGAGGAAACATTCATGGTTGTATAGCTTCCACTGCTTATTTTTTGCACTGCTAACGGTTTTACTTTGTTGTTTGTCCTTCGTGAGCAAGCGAACAGAACAATAAAACAATAGACTTGACAAACAGAAAAATATTAAGTCCAGCTTAGGGATGGCTACTTATTTGCAGAAAATCTCTTCTGTTTAAGCGGGTTAGCAAGTTTAATTCAGTTAGCTATCACAGCGTTGACTGGCGCCAAATTGATCAACTGTAACGAATAAATTCGTTCGAAATAAGCTGGAATTAGTAGTCTAATTTACCTTCTGTTCGTTTTGACACACGGAGAAAAGTTGTTAGGTGTTGAATTGTGCTGTTTGCTGATAGGAAGGCAGCAGAAAGTGTGCTGTGCATGACGAATGTAAAACACAAATAATAGGAATTAGAAAATACGGCCTTGATTACGATCTGCGAATAACAGGTCTGGACACTGTCAAGTCAAGATTACCCTCTAATTGATGACTTAATGATCAGTTTCCCATGCTAGGAGAACAGAAGAGTGTCCTTACTTGTTCTTCAAAGACCAACGCCTGAATATAAACAAATAAATTATATATATATAATAATAATAATAATAACTGGCTCTACTTGTCAAGCAGGAAAGTGCATTCGCCAGAAGTTACGGGAAAGCACATTTTTGCTTGGCACTTGGTGTCAGCTGTTCACCATCGCAATCTCGCAGCTCATGCACTGTCACATCTGCAGCCTCTCCTTTGGAAATGCACTGTACTCTGTGTATGTTGTCGTAGTAGCACCATCTGTGTTGTTGTAGCAGTAATTGTGTGATCTGTTTTAACACTCTCCCTTGAGAATGCGTCTACTGTGTTACGTAACTTTCCTGTCTTCCCCGTACAGTACTAGTCCTCTTCCTGTAGTTAGAGAACTTTTTTTGTTTTCCTGTGTTTGCCTGCATCGACCTCGTAACGTCTTCGCACACACAACTTACAATCCACCAAAATTTGTGTTTTCGGGCACGCATGTCTTCACACTGTAGTTTGGACATCACTGTAACTAACGTTATCATACTCTCGGAAGCATTTCTAGTGATGTGCCCATATTTGCACATTGCAGTGGCACATCACTCGTTTATCTAGACTGTAAACTGTTATTTGGACAAAATCTGTTTATCGCATTAAATAAACTACTGTGCACGCAGTTTCTATCATATGTTCTGTGCACACAATATAACTTTGTTTTCAACGACTGATTTCATAAATGACATTTCCTTATGAAATTTTGTATTTAAACATGGTTTCTACATATTGTTTGGATACGTGTTAAATTTTGTACAACTTTACTATACACAACAAGCTTTCTCATTTGCCTTGATGCAAAATTGCAATGTTCTCTCGACTTGTAAAATTTCCTTATTGTATGAGAACCACATGTTAGCCGAGAAAGACATTTTTAGATTGATTTCTTTAAAACCGCAGAAAATATACACACGTTAAAGGAAAAGTGTCACTTACTAGTCATACGTTGCCACACACTATCAACAAAATTTCTCTGCGCATGTACTTGTTTGGCTGTATGCGTTCTTCTCTGCTTAGAAGTGCAATCTTGTCCAAATAATTCGCAGTTTGCGTCGTCACACCGCATGCGTGTAGTGGAAGTGTGTTATGTGAGCCACTGCATCGTGGAGGTGGAGGTGCGTCACCATGCAGGCGTGCCAGTCTAACACTTGTACATGTGACGTGATGCAGGCATCCGCAGGTTGACAGCCGAGGGCGGCAGCAGTTGCACCCACTGCTGACACTTGCACTCTGCCGACAGCCCAGGGCGATGTTTGCTTTGCAGAGGAGGGCGTACAAGACCTGCGCGCCTGAACGTGTCCCTCATGTGTGTGTGTGTGTTCGCCGGGGTGCGCTTCTCGAGGGAGAGTGTCGAACAGGGCGGTGACGTCACGTCGGCCTTGTTCTAACCCTCACTTTACCTGCTTTTCGAAACCGAAGGTGAACAGCAGCAGTCGGACGTGAACTACCCGCGGGACCAGAGGAGTCTGGAAGGCGGCGCGATGACAGTGGTGTGTTCTAACGCCGTCTCTCTCCTCGTGGTCGCCTTGCTACTGGTGCTGCTGCGGTGAGGACTGCTGTGGTTCTGAGACTTTGTGTCGCCCTAGCCAGTGTCTCGACCCTGTGGCGACGACGTCCTAGTGCCGATCACGGACACTTGACGGACCATCCTACCTCATCGACGTCGTGTGCCGTCCTAACACTTGCCGTCGACGGCCGGTAGAGTCGACGTGGCAGCCCCACGACGGGACTCTGCGCAGAACAACAGTTCCTCCGCTCCTGTCAGTCAGAGACAATGTTGTGCGCATGTTCGGCCTGACGCCGAGTGCTGTCTGTCTGACCATGTCATTCCTCGACCAAGTCTGCACACCTTCCAACTCACCTTGCACTGATGCTGGTACATTCCAGTTTAGCATTAGTTTCTCACGTGAACTGTACTTGCGAGTTTCTTATCGTAACATATGGAAATTGTTCAAGTAAATCCATTACAAAAGAAATGAACGATTATAATATACATAGTTTGTGGGTCAGCAACAACCAATAGCATTGCCCAGGGAAAGGCGCTGTCTGCTGTCTGGACTTGCACAGTACTGCCAGCGTGTCAGACGTAAACTCGGGATGATATGTTAAGGAGATAAAGTGATATGCTTGGCGTGACCTGGTGCCTGCAATTTCATTTCTGCACGAAAGCTAGAATCGTGTTCAAAACCCGTGCCTTAACACTAGCAATAATTTCGTTGTTATGTATTGGTAAACCTGAATTTACTGGCGCGAACTGGTATCGGTGTCAAGTCTGGAGTGTGCAAACTTTCCGACTCCTGAGAAGAAAAACAAACTCGCATGTCATGGAAATTGGCAGCACAGTGTTTTACTACAAAATACGTATAATACCGATGTGTCGCAAACTGCTACTATGTAATTATCAGCTTGGTTTGTACCGAGCCTGCGGAACTTGAGGCTAGATGGGACTAAACTGCTTGTGGCTGAGGAATGGGTTTACTGAATATAACATTACTGTGTTGTAATTACTTAACAAAATGGGAGAAACTTTGATAAAGTTTATTAATCTCGATTTCACACAACCAGTGGAACAATGTTAAGCAAATCATATTCATGTTAAAAGAATAACAACATCCCGGCAATAAAAAAAAGTCGGATTTTCAACTACACTAAAAAATCAATAAAAATAATTTTTATTGCAAAAAATAACGGCTTTTAGTTTTAGGTTTTATATTCATTTACAAATGTGTGAAACTGTGCGGACCCCATAAACAGCCCATGCAGTCTTAAGTTGTACAGGACTCTTTACAAATATCATTCTCTCTGGATGAACTCATTTCTGTTAGATCAACTCTAGATGTGTAACATTATTTCTGCATGTTCACTGTTGATGTATAACTGCCTGGCCTAGTGCACATTACTTGAGTCGTAAGTTAGAAAACTACGACGAAATACAGTACTTGCTCTGAGCACTGTGGCTGTCTCTAAATATTACACAAAAACAAATGCAGTTTCTGTGAAATGACTTACGTTACTGTACTGAGAATCATACGGCCGTAATAATGCGTGGACAGTTAATACTCAAGTCAACGGAACAATTTTGAAGCGATTACGTGTAGTTCACGTAAAAAATCCTGTCTGAAATTTTAAATAATTTCAGCTATCGCAATTATGGTATTTACTAACAACACAGGAATAACAATTATACAGTTTGGTGTTTCAGAAATACAAACTATATTTATATATATATGTGTATATATATATATATATATATATATATACACACACACATATATATATCCTCACGCACCATATCCTCATATATAACATTCTGTCAGGATATGGCGAATCGACATTTCTGAAGATATTTCAGTTATGTCAGTTGAAAAGTTTGTATCCATAGTTGAATTTAATTTGTATCCATAGTTGAATTTTAAAATATCTATAATTACCATATTTCAATGTGTTTGCTTAGCAGCAGTTATAAGGCTTTCAGCTTCTGGATAACATGTGTGTACCATGCTTTGATACATCGCGTGAATCATGCAGAAAACTGTGTATTTTATTTGCTAATATACTTTATTAGAAAACGAATATACTAGCATGTATATTTCCTGTTATTGTTGTGTATCCATTTTTTGAGATATGTCATATGTTCTGATTTTAATGGACCGCTTAGTGCAAACAAAATCAACCAAGATATTTGTAATTCGACTAAAAACCAATACAGACAAAAAAGTAATAATCCTTGTTTTGATATTTTTCCTACTGAACCATATTATTCGTGAAAAAAAAAAATTACAATGGAGCACAAATTCTTTGGTGAAAAATGACTTCAGCAAATGTAAACAGTGTAAAATTTTACAAATAAACACATGTGTAATAATATGTTCAGTTCTCTGAAGTTTTCACATAAATTGATATTGAAGTCAATTGTGACTGCTTCAGACAATGATGCTGTAAAACAGCATCTACTTTGTGGTCATAACCAAAAGTGCCTTATCTGTCACAAACTCCAATAAAACACTGCAGTGATCGATATGGTATTCCGTTTTTTATGTTATAATGTATTTGTCCAGAATGTCAGTAACTGTCAGTAGTGCAACTAAACCTATTAAAACATATCTTACTAAGCAACAACATAAATATATGTAATGACTCAGCAAACTAACATTCAGAAGAATACTGAAAGTTTTTGAAACCAATTTTATGTTTTTGGTTTGTCGTAATTCTAGTATCATATGAATTGTTCTTCTTCGTGCTGAAGTGGCACAAACATGTCACGTACCGTCACGACCAGTTTTCCTATCAAATAATAGTTACTCTTCTCTCCTCAACACAACTGTTTATATTTATTATGTAGCACGCGTCATGGAGAATCAAGCGGGATACAAACCTGTCATTTGTACAGTCGACAGTGTTTGTTCATTTTTGTAGATCTATGTATGTATGTATGTATGTATGTATGTATGTATGTATGAATGTATGTGAAGTGATATCACTGTGTGATATATTTGACTTTTAATAAAAACGTTTTAAGAAAATACGTGTTTTGTCATTACATATTTTAATTCCGCATTCATTTTTCTACATCTGAAATATTACAGTATAACATATATTATACTTTTATTCATATGGCCAATAATTCGTTTTGTAAATATTTGATACAGCAAGTCACTGTCAGATTTTTCAGCTATATTTTTTAGACTTCTGGTAACTCTTTCTTAACTTGTGGTGAAACTAAATCTTACATTTACACACATGTACAACATCAGCGTTTCTGCTCTCACAGCTAACTCCAGAATACAATACAATGAGGCAATTCTATGAACATGTTTTGGACAAATAATTTCAGAGAACTAATCAAAAGATATTCAATCTTAAAAATGCTTAACTTTTACAGAATGGAAGAGGCGCGCGCATGTGCCGACACTAAACCGCCTACATAGAAACCTCGGTCTTAACAAAAATCGTTTCCTAAGAATTAACGCAGTATATTTCTGCTAGTCTGTAAAAAATAAATGTTTTTAACTCATCGTATAATTGCAGCGAGCTCTTCTATCTCAGCACATTCTCCTAACATCGGCTCACGATTTGAAACAGTTGGCTTAAAATTTGCGCAGGTACTGGTTGTGACATGACATAAATATCTTCTTTACATTAAAATTCGGCCAGAGGAGATGTAATACCCTTCCAAGCTCGTACTTATTGTATTTTCATATGCAAACTATAGCCTGATCACAGTTAACTGAGCACATTTGCACTCCCTGCTGCTTATGATCTGCATCCCCTCTTATACTGTATCCACGCTTGCACTATATGTGAGACTAACATTGCTGTGGAGGATCTCAATTCAATCATGCGGCGCCCAAATGGAAACCAAGGATTTTCTTTAGGAAATTACCCCAGGAGCAACAGTTGGTTGGACGCGCGTCATGTTATGGCTGTGTCCACACTTCAAGGAGTAGAATGTTTTTCTTCCAGAAACGCATTCACGTAGTCATTTATTAACAAAAAAAAAGATGTACTAACTTGTTACGACGTTGGTAATGATTTGGCAAGATGTGTTATTGCACACATGTCAGCCAATAAACATTCTGCCAACATCGCTTTCGAATGTCTTAAATAAATTTTACTCACTAACTAAAGATTGAAAAGAAATAATGTTGGATTCGAACTCGCGCACTTTAGGTACTCAGCGCTAGGTGTTATCAACTACACTACTCTGAATGCATGTAGCAGAATACTGTGTGACATTTTTTGATGTATTTGTATCAGATTGTACTTCTTTGAAACTGTTTTTAATATTCGTCACATGAGAACTGAACTGATGTCGTTCAGGTTACGCCTTACACACTTTCTAGTATTGCTAATTTAATTTGTGTTGAATCAGAGCTTGCATTAAAAAAAATTATGAGCAATGTCGCAGGATAATATTCACTCACATATGAGCAATGTCGCAGGATGATATTCACTCACATATGAGCAATGTCGCAGGATAATATTCACTCACATATGAGCAATGTCGCAGGATGATATTCACTCACATATGAGCAATGTCGCAGGATAATATTCACTCACATATGAGCAATGTCGCAGGATAATATTCACTCACATATGAGCAATGTCGCAGGATAATATTCACTCACATGAGCAATGTCGCAGGATAATATTCACTCACATATGAGCAATGTCGCAGGATAATATTCACTCACATATGAGCAATGTCGCAGGATAATAGTCACTCACATATGCGTGAAGTTGTAACGAAAACTGGGGTGTATTAGCATATGCCATTTTTTATTCCAACATAACATACTTCCCACCATGCATATCACCAAGGCAACTAAATATCAACTGTGAAAATTAAAAAATTTATTCATCTATTAATTTGGTAGATTTTCATAACTTAGATGTTAGGTGCCTGAAAAGAATGATAAATCAACATTAAGTTTATAATTGTATTTCCAACCTTACCAACCAAATGCATACAGTTGGGGGCGTTTGCCAATTATACGAACACCTACCAGTTACAATAGTACATTTTCCATCCGACATCAGACAGTTTTAATAACTACTGTGCTAAACAAAACCTGAACTATTAAGCAATAAAAATTAATTACATATGTTTAATAAGAAATTTGTCGTCGTTCCTCCTCTGGTCATGAGAACCGTAACCTGAAACTCGGACGTCAAACGGAAGAGAGCTCGTCCCCGCGAGTATAGGCTGTTCACGATAAAATTAGCACTTTTGAAAGCCCTCCTTAAGATATACTTGTATGCACGTTGTGTCTTCTTCCGCCATATGTGGGATTAACATTGTCATGGGCGTCAGCACTTTAATTCATGCGTCGGTCAAGTGAAACTCAGAAATTATTAGAAAAGTAAATATTTTACAAATCTGCACATTTACACTTCGATGCATTAAAAAAACGAAAAGGGAGAGAAATAATTTAAGTTCACAGAAATGGTTACCAAACACTTTTTATTCGACGTTAAGATGCGGAACTACTTTCCCATCCATCGTTACCAACTTAATTGGGCGCATGCCACTCTGGGCGACCGTTAAAATATATGCAGGTAGGGGCAGTGACTTTTGTCTAAGGTTGATTTCAAAAGTGCTCACTTTATCGTGAACAGCCTTTAACTGGCTATTCGCCATAGGACAGAGGCCATGGCGACCCTCGGCGAGGTGCGCGAATACGACGGATTCAAAACTAGGCGAAGGAAACCGCAAGTGCAGTGCGTAGGTGGTTCCTCCTCTGTTAACAGCCATTTCATCTGCCGACAATGTTATCCCCTGGAGCGGGTATGTGTGCTGTTCCGCTACCAGAGTGGTTTACAGCGGACTGCCAATCAGCAGATGTTACAGCAAAAGTTTCCATGCAGGTTTCTCGACACATCACACGAGTGGGCGTGATATTAGTTCTGTGCTGCTAGGGCAGGCTGACAACTTTGTGACATCTGAGCAGTACCAACTGCAAAGCAACCCAGTTCAGTTCATTCTCCATTAATCAATTGAGTTGCAAATCTTTAGAAGGGGGATTGCTGTGTTGTGTGTTTTGTTGCAGGGAATTATAGTCGATAGCATGCCCTTAAGCGTGTAGTTAATATACTAATGAATTTAATGTAAATTTCTACATCCACTCATAATTGCAGGCTGGTTTATTTTGTGGTGCCCTCTGGCGGATAAATTTTTTTCATTGATAGGTCGGTAGTCGCAAATAATACGCTAAGTACCAAGCTGTCTTTTAGAGAACAATAATGCTGGACAGGAGTATACATGACTAGAATCTTATACTATGCCCTGCTCCTTTAACTTTGCAATATTTTTCTTAAATATCTTGGAATTATAAGAGGAGACACCCCATAGGGAACACTTTGGCATGGCTCATTATCTTTAAGACTTAACTTCACTGACTTTAATAATCTAAGCTGCATAGACTATGACCCTAAGTCCACTGGTTCGTCAGGACAAAACCCAGACACTAACTGTTGCTCCCTTACATTTAACAATGCTCGGGTTTTCCCCATAAAATCAATACCAAGAATAATTTCATCACCCTAAAATCTAATTTCCATGAAAAATTACCAATCTTTATTTCAAATCGTGCCATACACCTACAATTCTCCATCCACCCCCCATCTGCGAGAGAAAATCCAAATTTGAGCCTTTTCTTTACATTTGTCATTCCTTTGGGTAGCATCTGAAACAGTAAATTACAAAAATAATTGCTAATTAATGAACAAGATGCTCCCGAATCAACTAACGCATCTACATCCACGTTAGTTATCAGCACTGGCACAAACGGTAGCCCATACTTGTGCTCAAATGCAAAGTTATTGACAACATTAATCCCTTGCCAGTTTTATCTTATGTGGACACTGCGCCTGAACATGTCCCTTTTCCCCACAGAAACAACACTGTATGTGAGCCAATGATCGTTTCTTAACGACCCTAGATGATGTGTACGAGGAAACGCTCCCAACACGTCTATTGACATTTGAAGTGCTAGTATTCTTCAGGTCCACGTCTACTACTAAAAGCCTGGACCATTGAGTGCAGATGTACACTGGAGTTTTATGTGTTAGTTCCGCTGTTGATTCAGAGGAGCGCTAGTGTTCTCGATGTCATCCGCGCGGTGTTGCCAGTTCCGCAGCCGGTAAAAGTGTGTTATAAACCAGGCCTCGGCTCACCCACGTGTTCGTTCGAGTTCTGCCAGAGGCGAGCCTGTCACACGCGAGTTACCAGCATTCGTTGCAGCTGTGAATACACATCTCATGATTTACTAGTGGCGACCATGACATGTGTTTAGTTTCTGTTGTAGAACTATGTGTTTGCGGAAATATGCAACGATATCAATTACTGTTTGGTTTTATTTACCTCTGCGAAAATATAAATTATCATAAATTAATAACGGTCGTTGTGTTTAATTGTAATTTATTATTTTACTATAGTTTAGGTGTGCATGATACCATACGAGTACTGTCAGCACTTGCAATTACAAACGTCATAATAATCATGAATGATGTCATACATCAAAGTAAACTTTTCGTTCCGTTCTTGTGTGAAAGAAAATGGACAGGAAATAATTGTTCAATAATGGAGAAATATATGTCAGACGCACGACGGTCTACAATCGAACACAATGTTTACAGTTTGGGGTTGTGATCTACTGCATAGGTGACTGTTCGTACAAATTATCATTACGTTCAATATGTCGATTCGACTGTAATTAAGGCTGTGTCCGAACCTAGGAATTCACTTATGTATATAATCATACTCCACTCGGCTCGATACGTGATGCATTCAGATAGACAAACTTATTTGCATCCTTTACAGCAACTAGTTAGCTGATAAGATTATGAACAAGCATTTTGACGGAAAGCACATACTGAATATGTGCTGGAACGTAGGCGCATAGCTTTAGAATTATCAATCCATTATGAGCTGTAGCTGGAAAGCGCACGGCAATGAAAGTGTTCCTATTAACCAATCATAGGCTTTTTACAAGAAAGGAATGAATATATATTTGAGTCAGTAAACGTAGGTATCGATAATGTATCATTAAAATTGGTAACAATTAGAGGTAAATTTCCTTTTATCACTAATATTGGTATTAATAAATATTAAATGTCGGATATTGATATAAAGTTTTCACTCATACATGCCTTGCCTTGTAAAAACATTAGTAGTGTTCTCACTGCTCTGCAAATTAACTATACATTCAATGTCACGCTCGGATTGTAACAAATCATGAAGAAAACTGGCTATGTTTATCCCGGCTCTTCAAGATCATTAAAGGTTAGAGAGTATACATTGTTAAGAACGTTGCTCAGTGGCGTTTCTCAAAAGGTAATGCCTCCATTCCACTCTTTATAAAAAGAAATATTAGGAATTACAATTATGAACTGCATATAAATCGATTTTCAACTTAGTAGCTTATGGGCTGTAGGGACGCGAGACGTACACATATTCGTTTACCCGTGTACGTGAGTATGTCATTTCCCGAGAACACTCACGTACGTAGACGAATGCGAACACTGTATGAGCGTGCATCTCATTAAGCAGAAAACCTTGTGCACACTGCGGGAAAAGGACATTAATGATCACGTATAAGGCTCAACTCTAACAGATGTTTGTTTTAAAGCTGCAATACAACTGTTATCTCTGTAAGAACCAAATTTACAATAATGATGCTCATAAGTGGATATTGTCTGAAAAGTTGGCAGCTGTGTGCGTTTATATTTACAAAAGTGTAATACAGCACACCATTGTATATTGAACACTAAAACCTCGGACACATAACAATACGGAAAACGTTGACACTGTGGTGTTTTATCATTAATGTTAACACTAACGAACGCATGAGAACTAGACATAACAAAGAGAGTCGCAATATTCTACTTCCGACTACGTACATTACAAAACATAACTGTTTCTGCACTAAACATCGGTTGAATGTAATGACTCGTTGCCAATCACTAATAGTCAAGCTAAGGCCATGTCCGTAAGGACAAATTCGTTATTTTGTAATCTGTCATTTCGAAGGTTTCAATCCGGACATTACAGACACTCACTTGTTTAGCACTCGCGGCAACATATTCTTACATCAACAGTGAAAATATGTTTTATATAAATTAAATGCTTAAAATGGACGTAATATTTCTACGATCATTACTGGAATGCTGTGAATATGTTAATAAACAAGACAATAATAGAATATCCAATAACGACTTAAAATAAAACATGCGTTGCGAAATATATAAACAAAGCACAACACTTACTTGCTTTTAAAACATGTCTAGTGTATTTTATGAACAGTTGTTTGTTTTAAAAAAACGTTCTAAGTACGCATTCGCGCATGTGTTTTGATTGTCAAAATCAACATGGCTCTGATTTTGTCGTTTTGTAATTTTTGCTAACGTCCGCTATATTCAAGATATGAAATATCAATTTACCAAATACGCCATAATGTTTGTATAAAATATCGGATCACATGATCATTTTGTCAACACAATCCGCCATTTCGGACACGGCCTACGTTTACAATACAAAACCTAATTCATTTATAATTATGCAGTAGGTGCTTCTCTGTCATACAGAGACACGTCTTCTGTATTTGCAGTTTTCCATTACTGTTTTAATTCTTAATTCCAGTAAAATTAAACAGGCAGGAAACCTGTCATGTTTACTTTAGTTCCTAACAACACCTCGTAAGAAACAACCATATTGAAGCAGATCATACTTCAAAGCTGACATTTGCTATCAGAGAAGCTTATTATTTGTGAACAAATATAAACGTCAACATGCGCACATACACGCCTTTGTCATATTTTTTTATACTTACATTACTCTAAATAACAGTTTCCGCCAACAACACCGACTGCGCTGTACTGATTGGTCGTAGCCTCAACATTTTTTCTAAATATATAAAATACAAATATTTATTTCAATGTTTAGGGAAATCCCAACAACGCACACGACCTGATAAGGTTCCACTGGGAACCAAAACATACGAGAACACACATTCGTTTCTTATGCACACATCTTAACGCATAATATAATGCTGAAATATTTCTATTGTAAACCCAGCTTTACTTCATACGTTGCAGCTCACGTTGCAATACGGTGTGCATGTGTCTATAAACGCAGTGGAATCAATACATTTCTCTGTTCACAGTCTACAGTTGTTGCCAAGAATAACAGAAATATTATTAAATATCTTGACTGTGTCAAAAGTTTTTAGTGTATTCGGGAATGCTTTTCATCTCCTATCCTACAAACGGATAATGACAACAATTTACGAACACTATGTACAAATATGAATGATTTGCGACAGTAGGGCATTCTTGCGTGTTAACTTCGTGGCATATTTACATAATTATAAGTTACTTTTACTAAAGTAGTTATGTTCTGTGTGCCCCATGTTGTGTTGAATGAATAAATACTTTATTCGTTAACCACTTATTTTGTTTGCACGATTATACTATACTAACGAAATATGTTTTATAACATGTACGATTATCTTAACAGACGGCATACAAGTTTCTATAGCAGAAGGGAAGAAAGAACGCATCCGTTCATAACCACACGTTATCTAGAGTGCTAATAGAAACTTGTAAATGGCAGGCAAAACCACTCGCTGGGGACAGAGGTACAAATGCAATCAAACTTTATATGTAGGCGCTTTGTGATGCATCCAGAACGTAAGAAGTTTATATGTAGACGCTTTGTGATGCATCCTAAACGTAAGAAGTTTATATGTAGGCGCTTTGTGATGTATCCAGAACGTAAGAAGTTTATATGTAGGAGCTTTGTAATGCATCCAGAACGTAAGAAGTTTATATGTAGGCGCTTTGTGATGCATCCAGAACGTACGAAGTTTATATGTAGGCGCTTTGTGATGCATCCAGAACGTAAGAAGTTTATTTCTTTTTTCCCCTGAAGATTTCATTGGTGTAGATTTTAACGTACGAGTACTATTAATGTATGTAAAATTATATGAGTAACGGCACTGATTATGTATAGAAAACAAAGTACTGTATTCACATGTATGTACGACGGATATTTATGCCACTCATTAGAACATTGGCATATTATTTAAACAAGTGCGTATATGGGAATGTACTCTAGATGGGTAAGAGGGGGGGGGGAGAAAGATTTCTTATGTCTATTTTTGAACAAAATACAAAACCTGTATTATTACAAATTTATTATAATCAATGGCTTCATGTACAGATATGGAACCACACAATGCTATAAACATTCTTCATGTTCAAGGCAGATCACATATTCCTTGAATTAACATATAATAATACTTGTCACATTGTTTTCGAATTATATTTTCATTTCGATTATGGGGGGGGGGGGAGGGATATGTAACAGTATATAACCCCACTCCCCTCATCACGGCTACACCCATGTTTTTAAATGTGTATCTTTAATGAGCATAATAATCAATCTTGTGTTCTCCGTAATTAAACACACTTTTACGGTTATAAGGCCAAAATAATACAGAACTGCTACAATATCAAACTTAAGGCTATCATGTGTGCCTTTTAACATTACTTAATAAAATTATCTACTCTAGAAAACAATCGATGTGATTAGCAAACAACCACTATTCGTATACTGTATTGTGCTGGTACTTGAGTATTATTACTTCTAGGCAGAGATATTCTGGAAATAAACATTTTCTAACAATTAACTAAATTATAAACAGCCATAATGTGTCACATAAAAAAACTCGATACCTGTCGGAGATTCAAAATCTAAAATCTAGAGCTACAGAAACCACTTACGATGCACATGTGTGTTAACATATTATATAGAACATAAATCCACAGTTCTCGCGTATTTTATAAAGTGGTGTTTATTCTTTTATTATGACCGTATGAATAATATACGTTTCCCGTTACTTATACGTACATAATGTTTCATTTTGTTCATTCATATATTTTACAGAACTTGTAATCTTTTCGTACACGGATATATATATATATATATATATATATATATATATATATATATATATATTATATATATATATATATATATATATATAACGTGAGCAAGGAACTTGGGTGCCCGCCATCTTGTCTGTCACAATTTGTGGGTATGACAGACAATCGGAACACTTTCTACTGTTGTGACGTTGGGACTAGGGGGTGACAGAGATGGAGTATGAGTGTGTGTGAGAGAGAGAGAGGGTAGATATCAATGTGGCATCGCCGCAGACATTCCCCACGCTCACGCCACGTAAATGGACCAGCGCGAGCGACGTGGTGTTCATCCCTCGAACTACAGCTGGAGTGGTTAGAAAATTTAACCTGGGGAAGTCCACTCTAGGTATATCTTTACTCAATGCCTGATTAATGAAGTCGCCTAGATGGCCAATCTTTTGACACTCAAATGCTGCCCAATTTTATTACACTTTATTTTAATTGAAATTTTAAAAACATATTGTAAATTTTGAATGTAATATTTTATATGTATGAAACACGAATCGTTTTAAAATTTAAAAATGACATAGGCCCACATAAAATTACAAAATATTTTTAGTCATAAACAATCGCGTGATATTCAATTCGTCTATCCATAGAGACCTGAAAAATATTCTCCAGTTCAGTTACCTGCAGGCTAGACTCTACAGTCTTATGTACAAATATGCCGATGTCAACTGTGCATTGGTTGTCTTCTGTCACAGTGGAAGGCGACGATTGGACCATCGTTCTCCAAGATGTGTCAAACACCGTGCGGACCAATGGCTAATGTTATATAAACACACGTGTTTTGAATTATAACTTGTCTCAAAATGAATCCGCGAGTTCTTCAGCGAGTTATTCATTGTCCACAGCGAGTAACAAGGGTCTGAACAAGAGAGCCTCTTTTATTGTATCCATAGTGGTTGCCGTTTAAAAAACTTATCTTAGTTATGAGAATTGTTAACAATCAAAAAATAAACCAATACTAAGTAAATAATCCCAAGTAGTCAAAATATCGCAAATTCATAACATTTTCGTAATTTTCGTCGTAAATTTTGTCTTGAAGTAGTCCAAACGGTGACAAATCGCCCAATATGTCAACCCTGGCCTGAATGGTATCACTTACAGTAACCACAGCTCGCTTTCTGTTGACTTTTATACGACACTCTCTCGTAGCATGATTCGTCCTGTGACATGCCTCGCAAGTTACTTTCTCTGTGCTACAGTCCTTAACGGTGATTTACACACGAGGCACCAATTTCAACACGAGATACCAATTTCAACACGAGACACCAATTTCAACACGAGACACCAATTCCAATAACTGAGCCAACGTCTGTCCCTGAGAAACAAACTTGAAAAAATCTGTGTTTTCTTAAGCCAAAAGATTTTGAAACATAATTTGAGTGAAATTACTTTCATTACATGGCAGCCCTGATACTTCAGCTAAACCTATGGTTTCCAAAACAAATCCCGCATTGATTGTGAAGACGGCTGAGCTCTTTCCATTAACTTGAGCTTAAACTTCAAAATAGCTTGCTCTGATGAAACCAATTCCAAACAATGATGAATTAAATTAGGCACGTCCCAATGTTCCCTCATGGCCTTAATGAAAACTCCACGAAAAACATCCGGCACATTAAAACTAGAAACAGTGTACAAACTCAGCCGATCACACAACTGCAAAGCTAATAGTTTATTAATGCCACACAAAAAAATATCAGTAACAGACGTTGATTTTAACAAGTATTCGACACATCACCAACGAAATCAATTTTAAATAAGACATGGTTTGTATGTTGAAACATCTCTTTTGAAATATATATTTTTATATAAATATATATTCATGTAATTAGTGTTTATGCAACTTCTAGTGCTACTAAGTTGGGTAAGCCAGAAATTGTTATGTAAATATAGATATATTATGATGTGAAGTATAACAGCCTCCTTACAGACGTTCAAAAAAAATAATTATGTAACATTTTGTAGTGAGCCAAATATGTAAATTATATAATGTTGTGAAAACCTTTATGAACGCCATACGTATTAAAATTAGATGTAAAAAGTTATGTATTCCACAACGGTGTACGCTGCCTCAAAAAACACCACATAATATCTGCATAACTTACAAGTAAACAGTGTATGATATTGGCAATATTAATGAAAAAAAATTAGCGAGTGAAACAGAAATTAATTCCGCCCCAAGGAACATGTCTGCTCGGCGACTTTCAGCTCAGGAGCCAGATGTAGAGGGCGTATAACACTCATCTTTACAGCCCCATTCACGTAGCAGGTAACAATTATTTGTCACACAGCTGTAAACCTTACTTAACATAGCTAAGCGTATATAGCAAGATAAATTGTTTATTATTCTGAACTCAAAAGTATTAAGGAGAGATAGGGTATAGCTGTACATGCTTAAAAATGATGTCAGACGTGTCAAATTCCAGCGATAATTATTAACTGAAAAATATTTAAGCGTTCAATTGCAAATATATCTTATCTGTTTTATGCTGGAAAATAATCTAAATAAATAATCCTGAAGGGCAATAGGCAAGATAAAGAAGAGTATTCAAACTATAACTGCTGTTAGGAAGTGGTCATATTTAACTGTCATTATCATACCCTTATGTGACACGTCGATACAGTCTGACCTAAGCATTCAAAAATATGTAGTCCTCTCACAGTAAAATAACTTGAATTTAAATAAAATAAAAGTTATATGTGCCTCGGCTGTCTCAGTTACGTAGTAACACTTAACATCTCTCTCAGGTTAATTATGGTTAAAATTGTAACTTTGCCAACATGGCGTCGCATGAAACATTATACACCAATGGCGTTACGTAATAAAGTTTAAGTAGTAAAATTAAAATACTGGGTGAAGGATTGCTCTCTATGCAAAATACCAGTTTATTGATGGGTGCACTCTCCACAGCTTGTCTGCTAGAAGCAGTGGATCTCGGCTCGAACATTCTACCTATGGAAGCGCGAGTTGTATTTGCAGTGACTTTCGGGAAGTATTATCTCGATCACGCATATTACTCTTTAGCGATAAAAAATTGGTAGGTACAGTACGAAAGGCAATGGAAAACGTTCGCGACTTAGTGCAAGACCAAGAAAAAGGAAGATGAAACATTTACAAGAACACAGCTCTAAAAAGAGATAACCTACTAATACTATGAACATAATATATTTCATCTCATATTATGTTCCCAGATTCTGACAGCTACTGCTGCCGAAATATTTTTTAATAACAACTGAATAACATCACACTTGAAATTGGAAACGGCGGCTGACTGTCACGTGAAGTAATTGTGGTATCCGCGAATAGAAAATTGCCTCCCTTTCATCAGCGGAAAACAAATGCTGCTTAATGAAATTAATAAATTGCAAAAGAATTTTGGAATGAACTTATTGTTATATGTATTTCGAAATAATCTTTCACGGTATCGTGTTAGTTACATATTTACCCCATTCTATATGGAATTTATCATAAATTTAACTGTTTATCTTAATGTTGGTGCAGTGAAAACTAACAGCCAGCCATGTTGCGTGTCAGGTATAATTTCTCGTTTTCGCGTGCTTGATTGAGCTCCCTGTCAGATTTGAAAAGATTTAAAATTTTGTGCGTATTTTTATTACAATGCCTTGACCAGAAAACACTGAATGAAATAATAATTTGTATAAATTTATTTGGAACACATTGAAATACTCGGTCAATGTTGCTTCCGCCCTGTATAGGCACATAGTCAACACATTTGATGTTTCGTTTATTTGTAAATTTTTATACAGTACTCTACATTCACGAGATCCCACCAGTGATCTGGCAAAATGTGGAACCTGTAAGTGTGTGTGTGTGTGTGTGTGTGTGTGTGTGTGTGTGTGTGTGTGTGAGAGAGAGAGAGAGAGAAAGAGAGAGAGAGAGAGTGAGAGAATTAATGAATGAATGAAGAGATTTGGGTGGCTCTTAACAGCGAGGTCTTGAGAGCCGATGAGGGTGATTGAAGTGAATATGGAGCGGCACCGGAATGAAGGGGTGGGGGAAATGGGAGATCCCCCAGAAAACACGCCTACCAACGGTATCGTCTGATACGATTCCACTTGGCGGGGATTAAACCCGGTTCGCCTTGGTGGGAGGCGAGCGTTCTAATCGCTAAACCGCCGTGGCCACAGAGAGAGAATCATACTACATTTGCATGAACATTTTAATTTATGCTGTTATCTAAATAGATGTATTACTACTTTGAATAATTTACGAATAATTCGACAATTACATATTATTAATTTTTCAATAAACAATTTTATTTTAAATCAACCAAATGTTGCGAATTGAACCGTTACCACAGAGACAAGAAGGCGTGCCAACCTCATCTTACCAAGTCAGTGACGTCACGGCTAGGGGCAATCGTTGCTGGTACAATATGATCATACACGTAGGTAGGCCTACCTGTTTGGTAGTTTACAGCGTAGAGTGAATCTACGGCTTACATCGGCATGTGATGTGTTTTGCTTTGATTGTAAGCGTTCAGTAAAAGTGGAATTCTCTACGGTGTACAAATTTACGTTTTTCAGCATGGAAATTATCCCAACGGACCGTAAGTTTATGGTTTTAAATTTCCCAGCGATTAAGAAATTAACTAATAATTTGTAGAGGAAAACAATCCCGAGGAAGCACTTCGCGTCTAGGAAGTGTTCAAGAGTATGTTGATATTTATCAACTCGACATACAGTATAAATAGTTCTGTATTAAAGATAACTTTTCTGTAAGAATTTAGTTCAGTGCCACCAAACATTTGCAACAAAATACTTTATTCTGAAGAACTATAGCATCGAGTTTAAATGTTCAGTTAATCCATTGCCTTACTATTAAAATATCGTGTACCTTACGTCTGAGATAAATTCGTGTGACTAGGGTTATGTTTCCTTACAGAAGATCTCATTAAAATGAGCCGACTTATTTTAATTTTTTCACTTAAACATTAATATTGAAAGGGGGAAATATAAGTAAATTATGTAAGTCGTCTTACTATTTTTAATGACGACATTAAAATTAAAAATTTAACAATCTGTTACTATACAGCAAAAAAAAAAAATCATTGGAATAATCAGTTATATATGTGTTTCATGCTTTTTGGAAAAAAGAAATTAGTTTGCAAGTTTATATAAATATAATCCATTTTGGCTTAGTGCGACTATATAAAACTACTCTTTTGTGTCAATGTGTATTAGGAATTAGATGTTAGCTGATTTTATTTTACATTATAATAGGCCAAGGTTTTTTCAAACATTTTCATCTTTTCGACATTGATCAGGAGCATAATGGTTCGTGTTCAATGGTAAAGTGTCAATATACCCTCCTACACTAATTTTATTCAGTTTTCCTCTTGATTACAACCTTTGCCAATAGAGCACAATGAAAAAACACCTTTTAAAACTTCTTAGAACACAAGGAATAATTTTAAAATAATATACCCTATGTATAGTGCTTCCATTTAAATGTAACGTGAGAGGGAGTGTTTTTTTCAAAAACAAAGTGTGTGAGGTACTTGTGTATTGAAATTATTCCTTTTAAAGTAATTATACAGTTAGAAGGTATTCTCTTAGCACAGTCTGATGACCATTCACTTTTTGTAGAAATGTGTGAATTTTGGAAATGTCAACACAAGGCAAAATTTCGACGAAAACTTGTATACATTAAATGTCAACCAACGACGGATGTGTGTGTGTGTGTGTGTGTGTGTGTATATATATATATATATATATATATATATATATATATATATATATATATATATATAAACATGTCATTACTGCCAGTACCTGTATTTCTCTTAATATATAGCTACGTATCTATGGACTTAATTTAAATTAAACAAAACACAATTAAAATACGGCAGTTTACGAAAAATTTAACCGCAGTTTAATAGGCGAAACGGGACAAGTTTCAGCCATTATGTGCCGTTAAAATCAAACAACTTTTATTACTAGAAAAAAATTCAAACACTGTTTTCTTTTAAAAGTAGGCCTATCATTGCGCGAATAAATACATTCCTAAAATTTTCAAACAATTTTTAAAAATAATTTAGAAGTGATTGTTGTTTTATGTGAGTTATCAATGCTGAGCGTTTTTGTTTGATATATCTGTGGTTTCTTTCATTTGCATACCGAGAATGTTACTGGGAGCAGTTTATGAAAAAAAGCAAAATGCTTTCAATGGACCGTATAGTTAGAACTACAATATTGTTGTGCTATTTAAATTCAGTATGAAGCAAACTGCTTCCAGTTGCACGTTTCTATTGACCTGCACGGTACGTCGTATTCCATGGAAGACTACACTCGCGCGCCGTGATTTTGTCGTCTTCGACCTGTGACGTCACGCGGGGGATGCCGGACTTCCTTGTCTGTGTGGTCTCAGTTGAACCATACTAATATAACCTCTGATACAGCTCGGTTTATTGTAATATTTCTTTTTAGATTTCAGGGCAAAGACAGAAGCAATTCAGAATTAAATGTGTGATGGTGACAGGTGCGAAGTGTCCATGGAAGCAATGGAAACATTGATTACCCTTTAATTTCAGTCTGTCAAATAATAATTACTCTGAAAATTTGCAGCCGAATATCTTTAGTTTTTTTTTTTTTTTTTTGCAGAATTGCGCTGGTTCACCATCGAACATAAAATATTTTCTAATTGTGCGATGACTTTCTCTCAGACGCTTGAACGCCAGTGCCGCGATGGAACCAATGGTGCGATCTGGCGAAAGAAGCCGCAATTAGAATGCAGTGGAAGCAACGAGGCGACCTGCGTACGTCACGATGTTAGCCGAGTGGCAACCGAACTTCTACGAACGGTCAAAATATCGACCGTTTTTGTCTGGTTTGTACAACAACCGACTAACTATGCGGTTTTCGCGCGCGTACGGGATACTTATACGTAAAATGTGTTAACTAAGGCATGTCTGGTGAACGATTCGTGAATTCGTATTTTGATTTTGTTCCTTCTTAATCTGAAACGTAGCTTCTCAGCTTTTCTTTTACTGACAATACCTGATACAACTGAACGTGTGAGTGGTTATTTACGGGAATATGCGTGACTGCAACATTCAACTACCACCTGTTATTCCTGAAGAAGTTAAGAAAATGCCTTGGTTTATTTTAATTGGAACATATTTAAGGTAAGTGCAGAATGTGCTTGTATGTTAGTTAAATTTCAGTTCGCTACCGTACTACTCTCTTGGCTGCATAAAAAGTGTCTCAAACAATCACTACTCCAAAATTGCGTTAGATTCTCGGGATAAAACATAAAAAAATTTGAACCCTCAAACCCATGACATAGTAAAAATCGATTGTTTTGAATTTTGTTGGGACATGTACCTTAAAATTTGTTTGTATTCTAAAATGCTCTTCGGAACAGTTCGTTTATTTGTAATTACGTCATCCACGATGTCAAAAAAACAAAAAATAATATAGCCAGGACGAGGCGGTTTTTTTAAATTGATGGATCATTAAATTAATTGTACTCTAATTATAATATTACGTAAGATATAAAGTATCCACATCTATGAGTTGACTTTTTTTTTTTAATTGTGAATTATACTAATAGTCTAATACTTTTGACTTATTTTTAGCAATGAAAGATTTCATAAACCTATAGTGCCAATGGCCTTCTTCTGTAGCCAATGACAGGAGCGTTTCGTTTGCATGTTCACCGCTACCGGCAAGTCATGGAGTTAAACTGGCGTGGCTGTGAAAATTGACCAACATAAGTGCGTGATACGTGAAGTTATTTGTTTCTTTGTATTTAGTTTACAGTTTACTCAACAAAATGAACAGTTTAGACGATGTTCCGTGAAGTTCTGCAGAAGTGACTGATTGTAAGTGCACTGTAGAAAAAAATTTTACAACACTCATTTAGCTCTTTACCATACGAAATTTAAAAAAAGACACAATCAGCAGTGGGAAACCAACTCCTGATCTTAACATACATGCAAAAACAAAACTGTGTGTGCGACATTTTAATGCTAGTTTATACGAGACAGCTGGGCTTACTGGGTGCAAGTAATTTCAGAAGTTATACTGTTGGCCATGTTTATTATTTTCCTCTGAAAAAAAGTGTTTGGACGCAATCCGGGTTTAGTGATTTGAACAACTTTCATAAATCGGTAAAAAGGCATGAACTCAGTAAAATGCATTTAGTGTCGTGCATGTCACTGAAACAGTTTGGTAAAACTAGAATTGAGTTCTGTTTAAGTGTCCAGTTCAGGTTAAATACCCAGATCTACAACGAAAATATCAAAAAGAATATACATATTTTGGGTCGTTTGATTGATGTTACCTGTTTCTTAGCCAAGCAGGAATGATCTTTTAGGGGACATGACGAGTCTTCAAATTCTTTAAATAAAGGAAATTTTGTTGAACTTGTTTATGCTTTTGGAGAAATGGACAGTAATTTGAAAAGCCATTTAGAAAACTCCACAGTTCTTTCTGGTCTGTCAAGTGACAATACAAAATGATTTGATTCAGTCTGTTTGCGATGTAGTGTTACAAAGTATCAGGATGCAAATCGAGAAAACCTTGTTTGTAGGAATAATATTGAATGAAACAAAAGACGTGAGTAAAAAATCTCAGCTAACCACTCTTTTGCGATACGTTAATTCAGAAGGGGCAGTTGAAGAACGTTTTCTTGACTTAGTGATGTTAGTTGTGGTCGGTCTGCTAGGGCCTTATCAGAGCACGTGTTCCGTGTTTTAAGTGATTTCAAATGTTTTGACAAATTAGTAGCACAAACATATGATGGTGTTGCAGTCATGGCAGGTGAAGTAAATGGATTTCAGTCACTTGTAAGAGTGAAATGCAGTGAAGCCATTTTTGTGCATTGTTATGCGCATAGATCTGGTGGTTATCAGATTCAGTCAACCACATTAACCAGTGCCGAATGTTTCTCATAACACTTGCAGGATTTGGAACTTTCTTCTCTACGTCAACAAAGACAACATATGCTTTAGATCAAGAAGTTAAGAAGCGATTTCCTAGTGGCTCTCCCACTCGTTGGAATTTCAACAGTAGGCTTGTTGAAACGGTCAGTGAATACAAAGCTGAAATAGAAAACATGTTGGAACTAATGATTGAAAATGCTGACAAATGGGATAGTGAAAGTCTGCTAAGTGCTCGCGGGATATTATTTAGCCTACGAGATTTTGATTTCATTTACCTATTGCATGTTTATTCCACTATTTTCCCGATGACAAATGTACTTTTTCATGTTTCGCAAAAGAAAAGGTTTGACATTAATTTTTGCATTTTGAAAACAAAGAGATAATTTTGATTCAATCTGGCAAAAAGTTAGTGAGCATAAAGCGTAGCAGAGCCGCACCAAAACAAAAGTTTGTGAATCAATCATATTGACGGAGAAGATAGAAAGGCATCGTACAGAAGGCTGTACTTTGAAATTATTGACGCAATAATATCAGACTTCACGTCCAGATTTTGTGCAATCGAAAACTCAGATTTTTAGAAACTGTTGGGCCCTTTAAAGATTCGAAACATTTAAAAATGATTTTCGTGAAGAACGCCTTAGTTGTCTGAAAGAAATTTATGGTCGCCGTTTCGATTTTCCAGGTTGTGAAGTGAACTAACGGTTGTTTACGAAACTTATCAGTTTGCTGTTAAGAGCTTGCGAAACTCCATCATTTTCTGAAGTCAGCTGATCTTGACGAGGTTTTTCCCCAAGTCTGTACACTATCTAGTCTTATTTTCACCATTCCAGTTACGAGTGCATCAGCAGAACGATCCTTCTCCACCTTGAAACACATTAAAACTTATTTCCGAAACTCACAAGGCGAAGGACGACTGTCTTGTCTTCTCTGTCCATACTCAGTGTCGATAAACAACTTCTTAATAAGCTGCGAGCACAGGATAGATTTCATGATAACGTAATTGAAGTATTTGCTCAAAAAACAGACGAATAGATCTGAAGTATAAATAAATACGTAATCTGCAAATAACAACATGTTCATCAACGGACTCGTTCAGTAAGTAATCTTATATTTAATTTTTTTTGTATTTATTTGTTTGTTATGATATAGGTCTAAGTGTATCTAGTTGACTGGGAAACAGGATGTTCGAAAACGTGTGTTATATAGGCCTATGTGGTTTTAGTTTTAAATCAACGCACATTTGTAAACTTATGACATCGTCAGCATGTGTACCTTACATGGGTTAGGCAGTGTCGCAGATAACATGTGAATGTCTTTAATGTTAGCCTGTTATTTGGTTTCGTTCTGTTCGCTAGCTTTTCCAAGATTAAAGTGTTTAACTCTATATTAATTGTGGTTTTAAAATCTTATTGGTACTCTATTAAGTGTTGTTTGATTATTAATTTAAATGACAATACACCAACTTACTTGGTGTTGAATATCGGCCGCATATAATGTTCGCAAGTAAATACTGTTCACGATAAAGTGAGCACTCTTGAAATCAACCTTAGAAAAAAGTCACTGCCCCTACATGCATGTATTTCAACGGGTGCACAGACTGACATGCGCCAAGTAAAGTTGGTAATGATGGATGGAAAGTAGTTCCATACCATAACGTCGGAAAAACGCGCGAGATAACCATGTGTGATAATTTAAATAATTTTTTTCGCTTCCTGTTTTTTTTTTTATGAATCGGAGTGTAAAATTGACCAGATGTGTAACATATTTACTTTTCCAATAATTCCACAGTTTCACCTGACCGGCGCATGAATAAAGTGATGAGGTCCATTACAACGTTGATTTTACGTAAGGCGGAAACATACATAAAGTGTATACAAGTAGATTTCAAGCAGGGCTTTCAAAAGTAGTCATTTAACCGTGAATAGCCTATAGTGTACTGACGTAAGGAGAAAATCATTAAACCAACAAGTTCAATTTGTCGATATTTAACTAATGGTTGTTACTTTCAGAATTTTCACAAAATGTACCTTTTCTGTTTTGCACAAATTACTTCCCCTTCTTAAAATCTCACGCCTCGCCTCTGGATGGTGACCATGTGCTAGACACCGTGTATAGTGTGTTCACGCCAGCCGAAACAGACAATAACACATCTGAAGAAACTATCTTGTCACATAATACAAGTGTATCTAATAATGAAACAATTTCACAGAGTGAACAATTAACTAGCACAACCCCCTACATCTTTTCAGACACATGGGCACCGAGTAGTCGATATTTCTCACTTTGTTAGCAACCTTCAAGCACTTGACTTTCATAGTCCAATAGGTTATGGTTTTCGAGATATGATCATTGTGCGTGAGAAAGAGATACGAACTGAGGAGCTGCTTTATTTTTTAATGCAAAATGTGCAATGTAGAACTTCCTGTAAATACCGAAAAAGACAATCAAGAAATGGATGTGAACAGGGGCGCAGTGTGCGGGACAACGTTTATTGGCGGAGGACATGCACAACTTGAAGAAATGATGTCGGCTATGAACATACCAACTATGTCAGCCAAGACATATCATGACGATGTGTGTGATGGGTGAGAAGCTACTGCCCTGAATGAAATGAAGCTTGCCGCAGAAGAAGAAGTGCGTTTGGCTGTTGGTGCTGGTGATGTTGATAGAGATGGAGTACCAGTCATAACTGTCATCGCAGATGCTAGTTGGTCAAAACGTTCATACAGGACCAACTACAGCGCCCTGTTGTCGGGAGTGGTAAGTACAGAAGTTCGCTTGGCAATGACAGAGTACATGACGGGCAGTCGAGAAAAGCTGCTGGGTGTTAGGAAACTAATCTGCATGTTTTTTGGTGGATATTACGCGCGCGTGCAAGTGTGTATGTTTGGGTGGGTGCTTGGTTAATAACTGAGTGTTGAGTGTTACAAAATTTGGGATTTAAAAATTTTGGCCTATTAGAAACCAAAAAAAGTGTTTAAGCTTTTCTTTGCTAAGTAAAACATGACTACTAAAATTATTGCCATTTGATTTTCTCCAAGGTTCCTCTATCCATCTCCCAAGCGCTTTATCAACATCTATAATTAATGCACAATGTTTCTAGATTTATTTATACAAGTACAAATTTAGCTTAAAAATCGAAACACAATAAGTACTTTAAAAATAAAAACTACAAATTTATTTTCGGCGTATATTGCATAATCTTAAAGATTTTTTTAAATAACGAATATTGACTGTTTGAAAACCATTTATAAGGAAACTCTCAGTTTGACGCACGTACACTATTCCCGCTAAGTAATTTGTAACTGATATTCGCGTAACAAAACCACGTCACTAAAAGCGGGACCCAGGCAAGTTATTCATGCATGTTCAGGTACACACGGGAACAGATCAGCCAGGATATTGACCAAGAGAGAGGAGTTGATGTTTGAAGCGATAAGACTGCAGCTACCTTCCCACCAGCTGTTTTGACACTCTTTCTACCTCGACGGAGTGCGTGCAAAATGGGCATAGCAACAACCTCGTACCCCATATCTTCCGGCGAGAAAATCGCGTATTTTCGGCTAAGCCCCTCCGACTCAGCGTGGCTCGCCGGCTCACGGACGTTACGATGTCTTAGCTGGCTACCTGATCTCCTAACAGCTGCTTAAAATGATGCGGAGGGGCTTACCAGCACACAACTCGACACAATGACAGAACTTGAAACTATAGCAAGCTGTGAGAACTAAAAACATCCTAACCACTAAATATAATTCCTCCGCTACGTCCAACTTTTGGACACGCGTCCTGACCTAACGTCTAAAGTCGTTGAAGGATGGCGGCAGAGAGAGCGAGCTTACAATACAAATGACTGGCCCGGTCTAACCCTATGTTAAGCTCTCTAGCCAATAGGAGCACAGGATTCGAACCTGTTAGCCAATCGCAAGGCTCACTAACTAACTAACTGAAATGACACACTCCAAAACGACCTAAATCCCTATGTCATAGAGTTATGGGTCTCGTAGAAGATATCAAAATACAATAAAATTCCTTGCAAGAATTACAATAAAAGTGAGACCAAAAAGGGAAAAATATTAGATAGTATTAATTAAAATATAAACAAAAAAATAAAATCTTGCTATCTATCCCAATTAAACGTACATTATTGCCATTCGTACATATACTTTTAAATATCCCAGCCATGAGAAAAATAAACATAAAAATAATACAAATTATGAAAACGAAACATATGTGAAATATAGGCAAATTACAAGTATCATACATAAAAAGTGTCAAATACGCGAAACAAGCATTAATTATGAAAATAGGTACAGATCGTGAAAAATTTAATTTTACACTTTCAAACAATCGTACGAAAATATAGTGTCATTTAATTCGAAATATGGCAGTTACCTCTGTTGGCATAATGTTGGTTACTCAATGTTGGCCAACTAAACAATTACTACCAACTATCAACCATTGTGTTCCCAACATTCACACAATATAAAATCAACTAATGGCTGTTTACGATAAAGTGAGCACTTTAGAAATGAACCTTAGAAAAAAGTCACTGCCTTTGCTTGCATACATATTAATGGGTGCACTGAGTGACATTCACCCAGTAAATTTGGTAACGATGGATGGAAAGTAGTTCCATATCTTAACGTTGAATGAAAAGTGTTAGGTAAGCATTTGCGATCACTTAAAATTATTTCTTTCTCTTTCTGTTTTTTTAATGCATCGAAGTGTAAAAATGAGCAGATTTGTAAAGTATTTACTTTCATAAAAATTTCACAGTTTCATTTGACCAACGCACGAATAAAGTGATGAGGCCCATGGCAATGTTAATTTTACATAAGGCGGAGGGATACACAACGTATATAAAAGTAGAGCTCAAGTAGGGCTTTCAAAAGTTCTCATTTTACCGTGAACAGCCTTTAAACATATTTTAAAGAGAAAGGTCTCAGTTCATGAAAAGCCATCATATTTGATAAAATACGAGAAAGTGGAATGGTTTTCATATAGAAAGGTACTGTAGTTCCATGCTTTTACATAACATGTTGGTTGCCAAGTTGTAGCATAAACATTTTCACGTCTCTGTGAATGTATAATTAATTTATGTATTATTTCTCACATTTGTCACGTAATGTTTTTTCATGTATGCCAATTTTAATTCTCTTAATATGTTCATTTTTTTCATTATTATTTTTCTTGGTGGTAGGATTTTAACTTTAGATGTAGGCCTACCGATGGCAATATTTAATGTTTAAACGGGTTAGTTAGCTAGATTTTTATTTTTGTATTTATATTAATTAATATTTATTTCATTTTATTTTTGCGTTCAAGATTGTTAATGTTTCAGGGTTTGTTTAGGAATTTACCTCTGTTTAGAGACCGTATACGCTATGCTTTTTTATACGCTCTGCCGTTGGGGTGGATCGTTTCAGGTAGTTTAAAAGTTGTAAGCCTTCAGGTTGGCTGGCAGGTTCAAGCTCTGTGCTAGGATTGGTTGGAGAGATAGGATGGGGTTAGTTAGGAAGCTTGTGCTCTCCACCATCTCATCACCTGAACAGATAGGACTGAGTGAAGAGATTTGGACGGCTCTTAACAGTGAGATATTGAGAGCCGATGAAGGTGATTGAGGTGAGTATGGAGCAGCGCCGAAATGAAAGAAACGTGAGGTCCCCGAGAAAACCCGCTGACCAACGGCTTCGTCCGGCATGATTCTCGCATACGAAAATCCGGAGTGAACACGGATCGCCATGGTGGGAGGCGAGCAGGCTAACCGCTCAGCCACCGCGGCCCCTAAGAGATAGGCTAACCAGTAAGACACTCGTCCGTAGTGGACGAAGCATAGGGTTTTAAACTAGTTTGTTACCATGTCCGATACTCCCCTTGTCTTCTGGAAGATTTTCATTGTATCCGCGATTAATATGTGTGCTTTAAAACCCTTTCGCGTATCAGAATTAGGAGGTAGGTAGTATTGGATTCGACGCTTGGTTCACATAAAGAGAACACCCTAGACTTGTTTTGCACCCGCAGCGGGAAAATGCAGCATCCTCTCCCGTTTCCTGCTCAATAAAATCGAATTCTTGCTAGAGCATCGTCCTACAACGGATGAGAAATATTGATATTTTGTATTTTCTTTACGTTCAAGCCTACAACGTCGATTTGTTCCAGAAGGCCGGAACGACGCCATTTTGGAAAAGTGTCATGATGTAATATATCTGTGCACGCCCATTTGCATGTCATATGGGCTGGTATGCAGATTAACACATACATATATTACTTTTGGACTGTATGACACCTAATATTTGCATACGTTTTGGTATTCTTAGTTTAATTGGAGCCCTCCTGCACCTTTTTACAATTATTTCGTTACTTTTAATACGTAACGTGAGTTAAGATCTCCCATTCTTTTCCATTATTTTTATGTTTATTTATGTTACTCTATGGTTAGAGAGTGCAGTATTCTGAGCAATTGGTAACTTAACTTAAGTATGTTAATTATTAATTTTTCAAGAGTTTTCAAGTCTCAGAATTTATTATTTTTAATTTTAATACTGTTTATTTTCTTTTGTTTGCAGTTTTGCATTTATTTTTACGTTAAGCTATAGTTACGTCTAATAGACCGGATGTAGCTAAGCTCCATTTTAGATTTGACTAGGAAGTTGCCGGAAGTTATTTGCTTCTGGGTACGGATTTGAAGGTCCCTAGACGTGATTTTCGAAGCCGGGATTTCTAGGGCGAAATCCCCGGCATCTACATAACTTAGGTTGGCCTGTTGTGTCCTAGAAGTTAGTTTTAAACCAGGGCTATCTTAGTAATATTGCGAAGAGACTAAGTTTAGCATATTTTGTTTGGTTTTATTAGTGGACACTGACGACCCGATGGACGCTACACGCAATTTTCAGTTCGTTTCGCCACGTCTCATAACTTCCACGTAGTATAACTTTTGACTAGGAGAAGCTACGACGCTCGTTTAAGTTTCAATTGACTGCTCTCGTCAAGATCAATCGATTGCGTGTATAAAAACATTTGTGTGGCGTGGTTATGGTGAAATTGTATAAGTTTAATGTAAAAAATTAAGAAAATTTAACACATTTTCAGCCTTATAATCGTCAAAAAAAAACCACGTCGAAATTGGCTCTAACACAGCCAAACCGAATTTTTTAAAAATTTGTCTCATACTTAATATCGATCTCTCACTTTGGAACCAAGATCGAAATTGGATGAAAGGTAAAATTTATAAGGTCCTTAAAAAGTGCTCACTTTACCTTGAACAGCCTACAACATATGAGGACGCTGGGCGTCACTGAGGTACTGCTGTGACGTCACTGGCCCCCACGTGACAACCATTATATAAAAAAAATACTTTTACCAGATGAAATTTAATCAACTAAATCAGCTTGCCAAAGATCATCGATACCAAAAGATAGAGCAGACAAGAATGGACTGTACATAAACGATCGCGCACAACGGAAGAACACGCGTCGACTAGTTAATGTCCTTTTTTGGTTTGGTAAATGCAGAATAATATTATCAACATATTTCTCATTAAGGATGCCTCATAGACTAAAGATGAGGTAGACCGCTTATTCGTCTTCTGCACGTCCCAACATTGACCTACCCTAAAGGAACACAACTGTCAAAGTCACATGGTCAACAGTGATGAACGTGTTTGTTTATATCTTAATTTTTTTGTGACAACCACTACTATAATTAAAAAAAAATACTTTTAACAGTTGAAATTTAATCAAACTGGATTACAAATTGGTCAGAGGAAGTATACATACATACATCTCAAAGCATTTGTTTACAAATAAGTTTTCAAACATAAAATCCAAACCCTGCCGTTTTTGCAAGTCGTATTGGCAGATAAGCAGTTCAACGTTGGAGCACGGAGATTTATTGTGCACAGCACAGTAATATCGGTCTACCTCATCTATGGGACGTCTACGCCAGGGATATGTATCCCGTAAGTTCGTTGACGTGACGGGGGCGAGTGCAAGAATTGGGGCGGGTGGTTAAGCGACGCGCCGCCTGGAGCACTGCAGGTAGTTGCGACAGCCACCGTGGCGCAGCGCTAGCATGGAGGGGACGCAGATAGCCGCACCTAGTTATAAGTTGGGCCACAGCGCGGCGTTACTAACCAGCCAGCCGAGGGCGACTGTGGGAGGGAGGCCGGGCGCTATCGATCGCGGGCGGCAAGATGGCGGCCGGCAGGTGCTGCGCTCCGGCGGCGGCCGCAGCCCCGGGTGCTGTCTGGGGGCCGGGCGAGCTGCAGTTCCCCGCCTGCAAGATGGCGGCCGCATGTCGGCGCGGCGCGTGAAGCCCGGCCGAGCGATGGCGAGGGTGTGTGCGGCCGGCCAGGGCCCAACATGAGGACAGCCCTCAATCTGCCGCCGGATGTCAGCGGAGGCTCGACGACGCATGTCCCACCGTCCTCACGAGGACGCGATGCGCTTCTCAGGGTCGCTGCGGCGTCCACTCTCGTCTGCTGTCTCTGCTGAGCGTCTCGCCGCCACAGGCACCACGGCCGGAGCCGGACAATGCCCCAGGGCTGGTCGTCGGCGGCCATCGTCGCTGCGTTGCTGTTCCTGATGGCTCGCGCCTCACCGCCCGCCGCCCCGCTGCGGCTGCTAAACCCCTGGCTGTCCGCCTGCGACCTGTCCGAGCCGGCGACGGCGCCCGACCTGCGTGGCTCGTGTTCGTCACCGCGGCCTCGTGTCAGCGAAGGCCCCGGCCCACCCTGTCCGCCGGCCTGCGTCGCCGACAACAGTACTGATCCGCAGTGCCTTCACTACTTGGGCGGCGGTGGCGTGGAGCGGGTCTGCTCCGCCCCCGCTGCCCGCCTCCAGCACCTGCACCTGCCGCACTGCTGCGAGCACACCCTGCTCGGCGTGCTGGGGGCGGCGGAGCGGCGGCGGCTGGCGGCGGGGGGCGAGTCCTGCCGCCTCACGATCGACGCCGTGCTGAACCTCGACCGCCTAGCCGCCGCCGCCGTATGCAAGTTCTCCGAGCTGCTAGCGCGCTACGACTGCCATCAGCCCTACTCAGTCGCCTACTCCTGCAGCGACTGCCAGGTGAGTCCTCTATCCTCCCCACCCCCTTCCACTGGCTTCGCTCTGGGTCGCGACTCTCATTCGCAGTCCCCGGAGGTTGTCGGGCGCCCCGCTCACTGTCCCCATGACGTACACCGTCTCGCTGTAAGCCGGGGAGCGAATGAGACTCGTGAACCATGACCAGTGTTCCCAGTGGAAGCTGGTCTACCCTCCTGGGAGCCGACCCCTATGTAATGTATCCCAGGAGTAGTTCTTTATAACTGACATTAGTTCATCTAGGAACCAAGCTAAAGTCAGCCCAAGTTGTCGAGGTACCACCGGGAACATTACAAGTGTTGACATGTAGTGCTATGTTATCATCATCGTGTCGGCGCCAATCCTCAGTATACACACGACAGTACCTACGACGCAGCGTAGCCCGGGCGCCGCCGTGTCATTGGCCAGGCCGTCACTTGTTCGCCGGTTCGTGCCGCACTGGGGAGCCATCTTACATCGTTCCTTCCCCGCAGGCTCGGCCTTCTCCAGGGAGTGGCACAGCCCTTGTGCTTCCAACTGCAAACACGCACTTCACCTGCGTGTGCAACATGTCGGACATGACCGCCTCCTCGTGCTTCCCACCAACAACGCCTGCTATACGGGACAAATGGTTTAACGACTTGATATTTCTTGTGTTACAATTCTTCAACAGGACAGACCTTCGAATTCTGTGCACATCTGGACGCATCAAACTATCGTTCCCTCCTCCCAAATGTCGTTAACATTTTCTTGCTTTTTTTTTTTCTTCTACATTTACATTAATCACACGAACTTATTATATTAGAACTCAAGTGTCAAACAGTTCTCCAATTAAAATATTGAATCCATTTTAAAATAGTTTCGGTTTTAGTCTATCGAATCGCCATAGCCGGGAAATCTGAGGTCCTTGAGAA
The DNA here is from genome assembly GCA_029891345.1 of Dryococelus australis. Lineage (NCBI taxonomy): Eukaryota > Metazoa > Arthropoda > Insecta > Phasmatodea > Phasmatidae > Dryococelus > Dryococelus australis. The sequence continues at coordinate 34,180,726 of CM057003.1, forward strand.
ACAATCGATTACACGGTTAACTTATTCAGTAAAACTAAATACACTCGTTGTATCCTTGTCATTTGCCAATAACGAATAATGCTGTTTTATCGGATGAAGTTAAAATATCATAAAGTATCACTGCAGGAGCACACATTCATGTAACTGGAATGACTGACAAATTATGAAACTATCACATAGTTATGGAGACCAGGAATGTTAGTTCTTACGACCGTCATTGACTCGTGTGAGTTTACACTTTGCAACTAGGATACATTTGTATGTGGCATTTGCTAGAGCACCCTGCAAGCCAGTGGTTAACCCATAACATTGAATACAGGATGTTAACAGTTGCACAAAATCGCTATGAACGTATATCCGGTGTAAAGTATTTTTATATCATGTAATTGTGTTTAAAGTTGCGGTGTGTAACGCCTGGAGAACAAGGCAGAGCTAGCAAGCGTGTATAGCAAGTTGCATAGGACGTAGGCGCGTGACACTATATTATTATTATTATTATTAGTCCTACATGCCTTGTTATTGCAGGTGTTGTACGCCGCAACATTCAACACAATTATTTTATATAAATATACGTTTTTAGATATAATTGTGTAGGGCTTTTGTTTTACTATAGGTCCAATGAAACAGTCTGGAGTTTGCGAGCACTGAGTTAACGATCAATCTGCATAAAGGCTGTTCACGATAAAGTGAGCACTTTTGAAATCAACCATATATTTAAAGGGCACAATGAGTGGCATGTGTTCAGGAAAGTTGGTAACGATGGAGGGAAATGTAGTTCCATATATTAACGTCGAATAAAAAGGGCTAGGTAACCATTTGTAATACCTAAAATTATTTATCTCGCTTTCTGTATTTTTTATGCATTGAAGTATGAAAATGAGCAGATTTCTATAATATTAATTTTTACAATAATTTCGAAGTTTCACTTGACCCACGCAAAAACAAAGTGATGAGGCGCATGGCAATGTTAAATTTTCATAAGGCGGAAGAACACACAACATGTGTAAAAGCAGCTCTCAAGCAGGGCTTTCAAAAGTGCTCAGTTCAAAAGTGAACAGCCTATAGCTAAACATATTAATCGCCCGTAACAAGACAAATGCACGAGGGTCAGAATCAGAAGTGAAGTTGACTCCCAACAAACTAGTTGCTATAACCGACAGATAAAGTCCATTACAATGTAGAGAAGAATGAGAAGTCATAGCGGTCATTGACCTCGGCGAATTTTTATGGCGTTTATGCCAAGTGAAATGGTTCGTGGGATTTCAAGAGATGTTCTTGCAATTCCGTATTAAGGAAATACCAAGAGAGGTATTCATCGTGTCAACTGGCGGATTTACAGTTTCTGTACCGATATATTCGTTCTTGAAGTTAAATTATAAAAACTATTCTTAATCATTTTTAAGTAAAAGAAATTTTTGTAAAAAAGTGAAATGTAATAACGTTCGCTCGTAGGGAGCGTTTAATTGTGCGCCAAGTTAATCTCATCTGACGCGATCTCCGGTGTTTTACAGCGAGCAGATACTGCACCACGTCCGAAAATGTCGTTGCACAATTGTTGTAGGATACTTGGAAACACGGCAGCACAAATCGAAACAAGTACAATGTTAATGTCACATATCGTGTTTTGAAAAGAGATAGTTAATGCCCATAGTACTGCCACACTCCAGTGCCTGTAGAGAGAAACCCTATCTTGTCATTACAATTTTGCAAACATTTTGCAATATGCAGACATTTATTTGTATTCAATTTTTATTTCATATATATATATATATATGGCCTGTTATTTGGTGATTTTATATATTTTACTCGGTAGCGCACATCATTAGCTTACCTTGTACATTTTTTTATTTGTACAACTTAGTTAATATTTGATATTATTACTACACAAAATATAAAAATTAGGAATTTCACATGAAATTATATTTTAAAAAATTTTAGTTCGGGGGGAAATGTCATTATATACAATGCGTACTAGTTGAACAATGTGTGGTAGAAATATAAAATAATTAAAATGTTGGTATTGAACAGCAACCATAAGTGCGTGCACTACATGCCAGTCGACTCAGCTGTACAGTCGGTCAGGATTACACCCTATATACTGTACGGGGAGTATTACTGACTGAACAGCTAAGAAGATAAAGTGATTCTAAATTGCCCTAACACTAAATATTGTTAGAATAACGAAGTATCCATGACTGCATTGACCTGGAGAGATTACGGGAACCCATGTATAACTGAAACCAGGATGGGCGGACCAGGAATCGAACCCGGTGGGGTCCCCCCCCCCCCAACGAATGCGAGTCCAGTGAGTTACTACCGTGCCACCTCGCTCCAGCTAGGCCGGAGGGTCGTCGTCGAAGCCTTGTGCGTAGAGGCGAAGAGACAAGTGGTGGGCCAGCAAGAATAGACCGTAGAGCTGACGCATTTCAAGGAAACAGAATTGTAGGTAGAGCAACCCTCGTGCTATGTAGTTAGTAGGGGACGTATGCCGGGTGCCTCGACTGGGGTCGAACAACACTCTCGAATCTAACTTGTAATTGTGGAGTGTGTCAGCCCGGGTCATACACAGCCACGCATTTCGCTATCCATAGGCTATTCACGGTAAAGTGAGTACTTTTGAGAGCCCTTTCATTTGGAACAATAGTCAATAAAAATGTTTTATGTTAATCTTAGACTTTAACTCTCGATTGCTGTGGAATATACACACTGTGTTTATTACTTACATGGCAATATTTATTTTAAAAGGTAGTTAGAGAATAAACAATGGCTGAAAGGAAAAAGTAACTAGGGCCTCAAAAGTGTTCACTTTAACGTGAACAGCCTATAGTTTTACCGCCAAATTAGACGTGACAAAGTAGGACCTCCCACCTGTTCATTGCCTACACCTTCGTGATAAGTTCGCCCGCCTCTTACTGTATACGTTTTACGCTTCCATATGACTGCGTGTAGATAGTCATATTTTAATATTTTAAGTTACATTTTTAATGTATACCTACAACTATAAATAATTACAAGTTTCATTGAAAACTTAAGGATAGAATGTATCACGAGCTAATAGTCACAATCCTATGTGGTCCTCCGACCAGGTTTAAAATCCAAATTGTCTAATTATGTTATTATTATCGAATACAACTTGACCTTATTTTTAATTATGTTTCTATATTAATATAATATATATGTAATTGGGTAAACGACTATTTTATTATTGTAACTCCTTTGGCAGTGTGAAGAAAAAAATAAGAGTTTTAGAAACAAGAAATCTTAAGTACGTACGTAAACAAACTAACGTGAATTAAAATAAAATAGGCTCTAATAGAAGACCAGGGTGGCCAAATGGCTAAAAGGGATGGGGTTTATTGTCACTGGTTGTATGTGATCTGCTAGCTGTCATTCAACGCGCTCGTCATTGGTTCGCAATCCTACAAGGACGTGTCAGGCCCAATCACAGAAGCAACAAGCAAGTACGGGAGTTTGAAGTCTATCCTAGTTCTGCTTTAACTTGCGAAGTTCCCGAAGTCTTGGTCGTAACATTAAACTGCAGGACATTAATATTGTTATGATTGTAATATTTTATACTAGTGCCTAGGGACTGTGGAAGGTTTATACTATTATAGGATGCTCACGGTAAAATGAGCACCTTTGAAGCCCTGCTCCTTGTATACACGCTGTGTGTTATTGAGTCTTATGTAAAATTAACATTGCACATTGCCACGGGGCCTCAGCACGTTATTCATGCGTCGGTCAAGAGAACCCGTGAAACTATTAGAAAAGAAGATATTGTACAAATCTGCTCATTTTTACACTTCGATCCATTAGAAAATACAGAAAGCGAGAGAAATTATTTAAGTTATCAAAAATGGCTACCTAACACTTTTTGTTCGGCGTTGTAATATCGTTGGCTTACTCGTCGTGTAGCTAGTGTCGTTGTGGATCCACTGTAATAATTTTGGCTCTCAAGTGAAGAATATTTATTGTAGTTTGTGATGATATTATTACTGGATAATCTGTTTGGACGCCACTTCCCCCCCCCCCTTCCCCTTAAGAAGATTCATGCACAGGTGTACTTACACACTATGTAGATAAGAATAGGAAAAACAACAAATATACTATTATGGTGGGAAGTATCTCTGGAATAACTGTGTGTCAATACCTTAGAACACTTACACTCATGTTGTGCACCTGTAGTTGGTGGTTCTCTGGAATCTGCATACACAACACTGGTACTCATATGACACTGAATTATTACTTTTAAATGGAGAAAATAAAATAAATTATACTGTTTAATGAAATTAAAATCTGCATAATTCACCATTAAAATAAAACATAACCAATCTTGCCAAAAATCTTTTAATTAAATAGAAAGAGAATCAATTAGATGAAACTTGTAGGTTATGTCAATATAATAAAATAAAATAATATTCTGCAAGTAGGTTGAAAAAAAAAGGCTACCACTATTCGAACAGAACATGCTTTACATAAACCAATAAATAAAAATAAAAATGGAAAATAAAATACATAGAAATGCTGCTGACTGCAATTTAAATAAAAGTGACGTGAAATCAAACTGTTCTAAACTTTTTTTTTTAAGTGCCTCTTTATGATACTGTATGCAACGAGCTCCATTAATAAAAGTATTTCCAAAGTCGCAATTACTTTCGCACATATTAAGTACGTGTGTAATTCCTTTAGAAAATAATAAATGTTCTCCAGAAAAATAACTAAAATGTTCACCACAATGAATAATATTTTAGTCTTCAATAAAAATTATTCAAAGTCCATGATGCTACTGTCACCAGCTCAGTAGGGTCAAGCTGGACCTCTGGGCTACTTAGCTGTTTAACAATTTAATAATGCAATAAAGTCTTTATCCGGAGTGACTTCTTTAATACAAATACACTGGAACGTTTGAATACTGTAGAAAATGATAACTGGCTCAAGTCCATTGGCCATGAAACTGACGGCGTCACCTTACTTGATATCCACCGCACTCGCCTCCAAGATGGCGTCCTGACGTCGTGATGCGTCCTTCTGCGACAGCGACCACTAATAATATAAGCTAAGTGTGCTCAACTTTAGCCCTCTTCTTCACTTGGCTAAGTCAGCTCTAACGTATACTCGCTGAGATTTTGGGCGTCAAAATCCCGGTGATAAAATTGCCGTCCAGATCCGTTAAGGTCCTTCTCGAGAAGTCTCATACTTCCGGCTTCTTCCTAAACTCGTTTCAAAATGGACCTCAGCTATTTCCGGTCAAAATGACATAACTATACAAGTGCTCACTGTATCGTGAACAGCCTTTACCATAGAGTAGCATTAATAAAATAAAAAGAATGGTGGTTCCTAAATTACGTCAAGTGCGAAATATATCGAAATAAATTTAAAGCACAGGAGGGTTAAAAATAAATTAAGAATTCACAAACCATATGCAAAATACGGTGTCATAATGTTCAAAACGATGTGTATGCTTATTTACATACTAGTCTCTGCAAACATACGAATGAGTGTGAACTAATATACTACAACTTTAATATAAGGAACTACTTTCCCGTCCATCGTTACCAACTTTACAGGACACGTGTCACTCATTGTATCCGTTAAAATATATGCAGGTAGAGGCAGTGACTCTTTTATAAGGTTGATTTCAAAAGTGCTCACTTTATCGTGGACAGCTTTTATGAGGGAAGGGCTAAAGTTAATTATGAAGACAGATGAGGTATTTAATTTGATTATTATGATATACATTAAACACAAGTTATTGGCGTGGGAGGTCCTAATATATATTACAATATACCTATGACTAACCTGAATGAGTGTTGAGTGGTAAGCTGACGTACGGCACGCCAAGCCACATCTTGATGGCTTCATCTCGGTGTAGGTCCACACACAGACCCCGTACAAAGTGTTGCCAAGTGTTATGTCGTTTCTGGTGGCGTAATTGACCCGAATACCGACCCGCTGGGAGGTTAACTCCACTGGCACTTCGCTCATATGGCTATATGCTGTTCACGGCAATGTGAGCACTTTTTCCTTTCAGCCATTTCTTATACTTTAACCACATTTTTAAAATAAATATTGCCATGTAAGTAATGAACACAGTGTGTATATTCCACTGCACACGGAAGGTAACTCATTTATAGACTATTAATCCAAGTGAGAGGATTGTCAAAAGTGCTCACTTTACCGTGAATAGCCTTGAATAAACTATTATTGCTGTAATGTGCTTCGGATTGTTAGCCTGTCCTGGATATCGACGCGTCTCTGCAGTTCGCTAGGCTTGTCCGCCTTTACTGAATCATAACAATAGCCTCTGAGGTGGACTGCAAATCGTTGTTAGGCCTATACATGATGTTTTATCGCGGGAAAAGTTGTCTGTTTGCTAGGATTCAACGTTTTAGAAGATATATGTTGGCTCAAAATATTTTCGCGATTTTCCACCATTTATAATGATTAGGGGCAGTGATATTTCGCGAAAAAAATTCTAGACAACATAGAATTCAAAACACTGTGGGGTCGTCTAGTCTTGTTGATTGGTTGAAGCATGTTCTGGTCCGTGTTAACTGTATGAGCACGAATCACGAAGGTGGAGTGTCGGAGTTACGGAATCCTGAGTGGCTCGGTCGAATGTGGAAACGACAGCAGCAGCCAAAGGAAGTATGACAACAGCCGAGGTGTATACATACTGTAGAGTTGAACTCTACTATGTGCTCCGATTTATTCGCTAAAAATCATTGGCCTTACTAATGATGGTTTATAGGGGGAAATTGTACTAATTATTATAGTTGGAAGTATTTTTTACACGTCGAAAATGTTAGTTTTATCACAAACTATCGCGTGTGTGCGTGTGTGTGTGTGTGTGCGTGTGTGTGTGTGTGTGCGTGCGTGGGGGAGTGTGACACCAGCTCCACTTCTCACTGGGCCAGTCGGTATTGTAATGCTGGAAGTTGGATGTTTCTCATTTGTTTGCTCAATTCAAACCCATGCCAAAAATGTATATCGACAAAACGTCTTCGTGCGGTATCCACATGTCTCTTATCATAGAATCCTTCTAGAAAAAAACTTGTACCTGGACCGAACTGAGACTGGAGTCGACGCGTGGCCAGTACAGAGTGCACTCGTACCGAGAGTAAGTGGACTGAATGCAGACTGAAAGTTGGGAAGATCAGTCTGTTGATGACTGACTCAACCAGAAAACAAACTGCCTACGAAAAGCTGTACATTGTATTTTGTTTTGGTGGCAACGCCTGAAAATATTTCGAGAAATCTCTAACTTTCTCTCTCTTAATACACGTTTCTGCACTCACTTTTCTCGCTGCACATTCTCAGTCACTTAACCACATGCTATCAGGTTGAGGAAGCTTTTATCAAAATTGCGTCTTTTTTCTTTGTTTCTAGTATATGTTAATTCGTAACGGCAACGCTTAGAGTGTATTCGACAGGCCAGTCCACCTTGGCGACTGTACTGGATTCTCTCACTCCAGTCCTACTTCAGTCCAGTCCGGTTGTGTTTTAAACTAAAGTTTCAATGTGGATTGTCTAGTCCACTCCGAGTTCGACTTGGATTGAATTTCCACTCTAAACGTAGCCTACTAATTGGAAAAAAATGTGGCGCTAGTAGTTCGGTGCGAAGTTCGAAAACCCCTAACGCGGAATCTGCCATTAAAAAAAAAAATACCCATTCACAGTTTCCTGTGCAATAAATAAACCCACTGAGAATGTTTTGTTTACAAGAACACAATATTGCTTTAATTCAAAGAATAGTTTATAGAAACATAGTTTTGCTGCTAATAAATGTTTTTATTAGGTTTTTTTAGGACATTATTACCTTCCTTTATGGACAAGAAAGAAATATTCCTTGAGATTCTTTGTCAACAGCAAAGAAAAATTACTTCGGACGCGAATATTCTGCAGTTACAAAACGGCTGCTGAGCGAGTAGAGTTCTTCTGCAGACGTTTATTGTCATTCCGAAGTTCAGCGATGCTCCGAATCAGTGACTTCAGTTCTTCCCTAGGTGAGCAGGCTAATCGCTCAGCCACCGCGGCCCCTCGCTTGGCAGAACTTCATCATCCCCTAGCAGACACAATCTAAACCTAGAAATTCTAAACAGAGCTCTAAATAAGGCGAAACAAGTGAAAAGTTCTGTAGTGAGTGTTAGTGACATTGGACTCAACAAACCCGTAGGCGAATTTCTCTGATTAAGTAACGACATCCGCTATATTTTAACGAATTATATAACTTAGTGCCGTTATTTGCCAGTCAATTCGCTAGCATCTAATCAATAGGGACACACGATTTTCGTGAAAATATGTTATGACTAGTTCTATACTTAAAAAAAAAAAACTTTAGGTCAGACCCTCTTTTGTGACTGCACGATTTCTACAGGTTCGGGTACCCAAAGGATTGTGGAGTCTAGCTTGATGCCGAATGAATCCGCATTAACATCAAGGTCTCTGGTAATAGATGCGTATAGTTGGTTCACGGTATCTTCGGCCTTTCCTGAAGCCCTGCTAAAGTTCTACTTCCAGGATATTCCTCCGCCTCGTGCAAACTAAGCTTAACTAAGTCTAGAAGATTACACCAGAGGGACAACGCACCGGATTCGTGCGCACTCTGTTGTAACAGTATTTTGTATTTGTATAAGAACTATTTCTCACTAGGCGCTACCAACACACATGTTTTCTCACTGTTTTTATTCAAATAATTTTTTAATGACGCATTATAATTTATAGATAAAATATGAATAATATTCCAATTTATCAGAAACAAAAAGTAACTTTAATGAAGACAAGTATAACATGTTTGTGATACAGGGAGTATTTAGGAAACAACCAACCACGTCATACATGGGGAGATTTTTCAAAGGTTTGATTCAAAAAGGGTGAAGAAACCGTGAATGGGCTATAGACAGGAGAGCATGGAGATATACCACTTGAAAACCTGCCTATGGGCAGAACACAAATGATGATGATGACTATTAAAGGGCGCATGCGAGCTCGTGTAGAATGGAGGTCTTAATAAAAGAAATGAACTAAATTTGATTTATTCACACAGCAATTATTTATAGCATTAAACTACCAACTTCCGCGATTACTAGTGTTTTCTCAGTGAGCGCTATATTTAATGTCTCTCTCTACTCTAGTTAAAGTCCTTATAATGATCTTTATGTTAGTTAACCGTCATTTAATTCATACTCACTATTCACACATACTCAATTTGTCTATTACCATCATTCCAAACGTCTTACACTCACACATCAAGTTCAGTCCCGCCCGTCAGGCGCACCCTTCCCTATACCGATGCTCGCAGTCGAAGACTTCACTCCCGCTGTTCACACTTGACGCCATTCGTCGCTCTCCTAGCTCGTAAACTTCTATAGAATGTCGGCCCCATAGCGGCTTAAGTAGCCCCGCTGGCACGATCTAGAAGGTTCCGCGTACCTTGAACCTAGCTGAGAGAGCCAAGGGCGCTGACTAAAACATTCTTTCAAAGATAACCCCATAGATTCAATCCATTGAAAGACAGGAGCGCGCGAATCGCTGTAGGCTTATCGCAGCTGCATGCTGCGGCTTGTCTTTGTAAATATCCACGCGCTTCTGGGATTACCTTACGCCTCACCGTCACACATTCCTTGGCTATCACAAAGGAAGCGAGCAGAGAGCATAAAACAGTATTAACTGGGAAAATCGCGTGTCTTGCCATGCGAGCTAGACTCCACAGTTCGATGCAAGGTTAGGTAGGTAGGTGGGTAGTTGGTCTTAACGAATCGTTCACAGCGAGGTCACTATTAGAGACAGAGCATGGTTAGGCTTCATCTGTTTGTTCAATCGGCTGCTTCCTCAGTTATCAGCTATATCTGCACTGGAGTAGAGAGCGCATGCCACATGCTCTCTCCATATTCCAGCAATGGACTGCTTTGTAGCAGTATCAAGAGGGGCGAGGTAGGATTTGGGGCTAGAAAACAGTTTTTATTAGTACCTTAAGATGTCAGTATATTTCCTATAACATAATTTTAATTTTAATATGAATTGAATATATTAGAGTTAAACAAAATATTTTATTCATTTAGCAGCGTGGGTTTATTGAAAACTCAAATGCAAACAAACATATTCGTCGGTGTCGACCACGTGACCTTGACAGTGTCGACCACATGACCTCCACAGTGTCGACTACGTCACTTCAACAGTGTCAACCACGTGACCTCGACGTATCGTCCACATGACCTGGACAGTATCGACCACGTGACCTGGACAGTATCAACATCGTGACTTCAACAGTGTCGACCACCTGACCTCGACAGTGTCGACCTTGTGAACTTGACAGTGCCGACCACGTGACCAGGACAGTATCGACCACATTACCTCGAAAATGTCGACATGACCTGGAGAGTGTCGACCACGTGGCTTGGACAGTGTCGACCACGTGACCTAGACAATATCGACCTAGTGATCTCGACAATGTCGACCACATGACCAAGACAGTGCTGAACATGTGACCTGGACAGTATCGACCACATGACCTCGACAGTGTCGACCACGTGACCTGGACAGTATCGACAATGTGACCTGCACAGTGTCGGCCGCATGACCTCGACAGTGTCGACCTCGGGACCTGGGCAGTGTCGACCACATGACCTCGACAGTGCCAACTACATGACCGGGACAGTACCGACCACATGACCTCGACAATGTATACCACATGACCTGTACAGTGTCGACTTTATGACCACGACAGTGTCGCAAACATGACCTGGGTAGTGTCGACCACAAGACCTCGGCAGTGCCGACCACGTAACATGGGCAGTATCAACTACATGACCTTGATAGTGCTGACCACGACCTGTACAGTGTAAACCACATGACTTCGACAGTGCAGACCATATGACCTGTACAGTGACGACCACATGACATGTACAGTGTCGACCACATGACCTCGACAGTGCTGATCACGTGACCTGGAAAGTATCGACCACATGACCTCGACATTTTCGACCATGTGACCTCGACAGTATCGACCACGTGACCTCGACAGTATCGACAACATGACCACGTCAGTATGTGCCACGTGACCTCGACAGCATCGACCAAGTGACCTTGACATTGTCGACCATGGGACCTCGACAGTATCGACCACGTGTTGTAGACAGTATCGACCACATGACATCGACAGTATCTCCCTCCTGACCTGGAAAGTGTCGACCACATGACCTCGCTAGTGTCGACCACATGACCTCGACAGTGCAGACCACATGACCTCGACAGTGTCGACCACGTGACCTTGACAGTATCGACTACATGACCTCGACAGTGTCGACCATGTGACCTGGAGATTATCTACCACGTGGCCTGGATTGTATTGACCAAATGACCTCGACAGTGCCGACCACATGATCTGCACGGTATCAACCACATGACCTCGAAAGTGTCCACATGACCTGGAGAGTGTCGACCACATGACCTCGACAGTGCTGACCGCTTGACCTCAACATTTTCGACCATGTGTCCTCGACATTTTCGACCATGCAACCTCGACAGTATCGACCACATGACCACGTCAGTATCTGCCACGTGACCTCGACAGCATCGACCAAGTGACCTCGACATTGTCGACCATGGGACCTCGACAGTATCGACCACGTGTTGTAGACAGTATCGACCACATGACATCGACAGTATTTCTCTCCTGACCTGGACAGTATCAACCACATTACCTGGACAGTATCGATCATGTGACCTGGAAAGTGTCGACCAAATGACCTCGCCAGTGTCGACCACATGACCTCGACAGTGTCGACCTCGTGACCTGGACAGTATCGACCACAGGACCTCGAAGTGCTGACTAAGAACCTGGACAGTATCGACCACATGACCTGGACAGTGTCGACCACATGACTTCGACAGTATCGATCTCGTGACCTCGACACTGTCGACCACATGATCTCAACAGTGCCGACTACGGACCTGGACAGAATCGACCACATGACCTCGACAGTGCCAATCACATGACCTGGACAGTATCGACCACATGACCTCGAAAGTGTCGACCACATGACCTCGTCAGTGTCCACAATGTGACCTGGACAGTGTCGACCTCTTGACCTCGACAGTGTCGACCTCGTATCTGGACAGTATCTACCACATGACCTCTTTAGTGTCGACCTCGGGTCCTCGACAGTGTTGATCACATGACCTCTATGTCGACCACCTGACCTGAACAGTTTCGACCACGTGACCTCGACGGTGTCGACCACGTGACCACAACGTTGTCGACCTCGTGACTACGACAGTGTCGACCTTTTGACCGCTACAGTGCCGACCTCGTGACCTCGACAGTGTCGACCACATGACGTAGACATTGTAGACCACGTGACCTCAACAGTGTCGACCACCTGACCTCGTCAGTGTCGACCACATGACCTCGACAGTATCTACCTCGTGACTTCGTCAGTGTCGACCACGTGACCTCGACAGTTTCGACCTCTTTACCTCGACAGTATCTACCTCGTGACCTCGACAGTATCTACCTCGTGATCTCGACAGTATCGTAATCGTACCTCGACACTGTCGACCACATGAGCTTGACAATGTGGACCACGTGACCTCGGCAGTATGACCACGTGACCTCGATAGTATCTATCACATGACCTCGACATTGTCGACCTCGTGATCTCGACAGTATCGACCACATGGCCTCCACAGTGTCGACCACGTGACGTCGACAGTATTTACCATGCGACCTCGACAGTATGACCACGTGACCTCGATAGTATCAATCACACGACCTCGACAGTGTCGACCTCGTGACCTTGACAATATCGACCACATGACGCCGACTGTGTCGACCACGTGACCTGAACAGTATCGACCCGGAGACCTCTACAGTGTCGACCACCTCACCTCGACAGTATCGACCACGTGACCTGGACAGTTTCGATCACCTGACCTCGTCAGTGTCAACCTCGCGACCTCGACAGTATCGGCCACGTGGCATCGACAATATCGGCAACGTGACCTCAACAGTATCGACCACGTGACCTGGACAGTTTGATCACCTGACCTCGACAGTTTCGATCTCTTGACCTCGACAGTATATACCACATGACCTCGACAGTATCGACCACATGCCCCCGATAGTATAGACCATTTGACCTCGACAGTATCGACCTCGTGACCTCGACAGTATCGACAACATGACCTCGACAGTATCGAAAACGTGACCTCGACAGTATCGAACACGTGACATCGACAGTATTGAACACGTGACCTCGGCTATGTCGACCACGTGACCTCAATAGTATCGACCACATGACGTCGACAGTATCGACCATGTGACCTCGACAGTATCGACCATGTGACCTCGACAGTATCGACCACGTGACCTCGAGAGTATCGATCACGAGACATCGACAGCTGTATTGGTGATGTCCGAGTGAATTTTGCGGAGATGTGCACAAGACAGAAATCTCTCTATACCATTTTTACGGTTACTTTGCACTTTCTGAATCAAACATTTGAGAAACCACATCACGTATGTGGAGTTTTGTTGTTTCATAAGTATGTCATGTATCACAAACGTTTTATACTTCTGTTGATATAGGAATACTTTATTTCGGTGAAATTGGAATTTCAATTATAATTTATCTATCAATTAGAATATTTCTTTTTTGGTTAATATAAATAATAACATAGAGAAACTAGCTTTGTCGGTATTACATAGTAAGAAATAGTTCTTATGCAAAATACAATGTAACTGACAGCGCACGAATACTGAGCTGTGTCCCTGTGGTGTAATTTTCTAAACTCGGTTAAGCTTTGTTTGCATGAACGTTAGCAGGCCTCAAAATGTCGGAAATAACAATGAACGCACTTTACGTCTTTTTTACTCTATGCCTTTGCCCCTTTACGCAGAATTAAAATAAGAAGAAGGGAGACTTCGAAATGACTCAAATTTTAGTTACTTGAGTAATTTGACTACAGTTTATTACACACACCTTGGAGGACTGATTCGATAATTTGAGTCTTGTAAATGTTGAGCAGACAGAGATGGGGCATTATTTGCTTGTCGAGTCTAAACATTGAGCAGACTCATTTTTATCTCCCTTGTACTGTCCTTTCTAAACTTTAAACAGTGAGAATGGAGTCAGATCATTGAAACTCAGTAAAATTGGCTCGACTGGCAACTAATATCAGATAACTCATTTATTCGATGAATTTCACTGAATGTCATTTGATAATTCCACCACCGTTGTCACTTGTTCCACAGTTCATTTGCTTGAATCGGCAGTAGCTTGCCAACTGACTTTCAGTGGATGTTATTTTACTGAAAGAGAAGCTTACAGTGTACGTATGTCCTCAACTCACGTAATGCCAGCACGTGTCAAAATTACACGAACCAGGCCTGTTGCACGGGATATGAAAATGGGGAGGGACTAAGTAATACAACGAACATAATTTTCTGGTACATCCCATTTATACAAATATTCAAGGAACAACCGAATAGTATCACTTTCAGAGGATAATTAAAGCTGAGAGTGACTCAGTTTGTTTCTAATTCTTAAATTATTGTTTTATTTTATATCTTGGAACTTCATGGAGGGATATACCGAGCCACCCAGGATTCCCTAACTTCGACACTGAACCTTCGTGCGCAATCAGTTAACACGGACAAGAACATATTTCAGCCAATAAAAAAAAAAGCTAGACGTCCTTGTAGTGCTTTGAACTATACCTTGCCTGGGATTATTGTTGCGGTGTAACACTGGCCCTATATATTACATATTTAGGAAAGAAGTGAACACGTCATAAATGGTGTGGTTTTTCAAAGGTTTGATCTAAAAATTGTGAAAATAAACTGCGAATAGGCAATGTATAGTTGTGTCCGTAGTGTAACGGCCGCGTAGTCAGTGCGCAGACTCACGCACAAACTCTACCCGAGTTCACACTGACAGGTCGTGTGCCTGCCCGCCTGCCTGCCAATAACTACTCACCCCTGAGCCACCCTATCGACTCGCCCGGAACTAATTTTCCCTGGCGGCTGCTACTGCTTCGTGCGAGGGGCGAGGTGGTAGGGAGAAAGTAGAGAAAGCACGGTGGTTCTGGGACACATGCACTGTCTCTCCATGTTGAAGGCGGCCATCTTGAATTGCTATCCTCCCACCCACGCATCACGTCGATTGTCAGTAAATTGATAATCATTCGTTTTATAACCAGTTATTGGATAGTTACTGATAAGTTCACAGAGGCAATTACTGTATGAAAGTTGCATTTTTTAAAAATTTAATAGATACAAAACCAATATTTGTTAACCTAAACTAATGTTTCACAAAGTTTATGGCTGTACACAAAGTTTTTAGAGTTAATTTCAGGTTCACAAATTTCATACTCTGAAGAAAATAAAATCTATGCAGACATGTTTTCGTTTTTTATTCACACTAAAATTTTCTAGAGGGGTAGAACTACAACAGTCCATATAACTTTTAAAGAAAACTAACTGTGCATTATAGTTTTAAAAATATAATTGTTGTACATAGCATTAAAAATACATGAACACTACTTATATTTTATATAAAACCATCACATTCAGTAATTACGAGTGTAGTAGCACATATTAAATAAATACACAACGATGAAATTGCACACTTTTTCGTTTTATGTGAGACTAGCTTTGACTGCGCAAAGACTGGGTGAACGGTATTGTGTCTGACTGGTTACCGCGTGTCGCTGATGGTTCCCTACTGGCTGAGCTGCCGGTTGCCAAGTAAGTACTGGGAGATGATTGGCCAAGGCATTCAGACATATTGCTGGCTGGTTTGTGCAACTGGAGTTCACGGAATAAGCGATTTTTTACTTCTGTGTTTATAAGTACTCTGTGGTGTTACCATATGATGGAAAATTATTCTTAACTAGAATAAAAGGAATCATATACACACACCAAAGGGATCTTTTCGATGTGGACATGACTGGTTTCATCAGTAGATGAATGTTATGTTACATACTGACATCCTCTCCACCTCTCACCCATTATCTGTTTGATTAGTATTAATTCTCCCAACAAAACAACGATAAGTCGAAATCATGTTATAAGTTAAGAGATCTGTTAAGTGAGAGTTTTTTTTGTGTGGTAGACAGAATCTGTGGCTTGCTAAGGCTGACCCTGACCTGTATAACTTTGCACTTGGGAATGTAGTTAAATATCAGCAATCATAGATATGTTCTGATAGTCTTTAAGTAATAGTTTCAAGAAGTTTAAGTTAAAAAATTACTTTTTTAAATTTATCAGAAAGTGCGTACTTTAATTGAATGTTAAGTGTTTTTATGGTTGAAGGTAATTGTTTTGCAAATTGAAATAGGGCTTCCATTATTCAGAAAACATTTTTTACATAAAATTAATTGTTTTCAGCTAAAATAAGGATTTTGGATCAATATTGTTGATATATATATATATATAATATATATATCAACTATATATATACATGTGTGTGTGTGACCCGAGAAGAATTTTTTTTTACTAAGTAAATGGTTAAGTAACCTTTGGTTACTTGCTGTCACAGTGGAAATTGATGGTTAGATTTGTGTTTCGTTGCGTGTTTCTTATTGGTTCAGGGTTCTTCAGGTGGTTTGAAATATCGCATGGACCAATTGCAATAGTGATGTGAAGAAACAAGTTTTTAGATTTTAGATTGACCCAACACGAATCCACGAATTCTTCAGATCTCCAATAATAGCAACATAATTTAATTTTCAATTTAATTTTCTGTATTTGGGTATTATATTAAAATACATCTTATATTCACTTTCATTCCAGTGCTTCTGTTATCGAACTGTACGTTGATCCCTGGTTTCATGGCCAGCTTGCCAGAGGAGGAATAAAAATTTTTTGTAGAGGGTTTTACAATAATTACTCTCTAGCGTCAATTTTTACAACATGGCGTGGTTTTACAATGACAGTAACATATACTTTGTTTCTTACTCCAATATTTCACTATGCTTCTTGCATTTGAGTTCATAAGAATGTGGAAAGATTTTAAAATCGCCATTTTAGTTAATAGTTAAGCAAACCCGAATCACTCGAAAATGCAATTTTCCTTAAAACAAATTGCTAAAAGATAACTTATTGATATGACTACACCTTTAAAATCAGACAGACACATTGTCACCAGGACACAAATGGCGATGTAATGTTTGTAGGGTAATCTGTTCTAACACTATGACTTCGTGAGTAATAAAACAAATGAAATAAATTTGGTCTCATGCAGTTGGTTATACAATTCCGATGCAAGCATCACCTTGAGTTGGCACTATGCATGTGCAAGCCACGGGTGGGTGCCTGTGGCGGCTGGCGTCCATCTCAGGTACGGGCGACAATTTCCCGGCAGTAGGTGTATCTCGCGACTGCGAAGTGCTATTGTTAGGGACCCCGGAATTTCGCAAAAATATTTCTGCGCATGCTAGATTTCAATACCCAGTGGGCATACCAGCAGTTTTTTTTCTTATTGGCGGCGTGTCTTTGTAGGAGGACATTTCCTTACTTGGCTGGCCAATCAGAGTCAGGTTCCTCAGATGCTGTATGTATAGGATTCTCGAACAGACATCCAAGACGCGGAACACGTGATTGAACTAATGACGAACGTGGATCTGATCCGAAGTGTTACGAAATACAACTTGTCATGGAATATTCTCGCGAAATTCGGGTGTCCCTAGCTAACACTCTTTTTTGTACCAACCTCAAGATCTCATCTGGATTTGTATTTTAATATCATTAACTTATCCCAAAGAGGATGTTAACCACTAACACATGTATTCACTGAAAACCCACGCCCTTCCCAATTTTTTTCTAAATATCATGGCTTCTACCTTTGATAAATAAGCGATTTTTGATAGAGCAACATGTACATTGGAAGAGTGTAGAGGGCAAGGTCGTGATGTCAAGAAAAATACAAGATGGCAGTCATGCAAGTGGAATAAGAGGACATGGTCCAGAACGCCTGCGCTCCTTCTACTTGTAATTTGGAATGAACACGAGTCTGCAATGCACATACAAGCTGAAATGAAGTATAAGAGAAGAGTTACAATATTATAGTATTGACTACAGCTGCGGAGGTGTATGTATTTGAGTTCGACTCCAGGTGGATATGTCAGATGTGGAGATCTATCCGAGTTCGACTCTAGGTGGATAAGTCAGCTATGGAGATCCACTCGAGCCCGACTCCAGGAAGCAGTCCTCACCACTTTCGTTTTTCGAACAGAAATTAGATAAGTCAAAGTAATGTGCTAACAGTGTGCAGCCTTCGACACCAACGACTTACCATACCATGGAAGTAAGGGCAAAGAATTAACGTTAAATGACTAGCTGGTGTCGGCCTATAACTTAAAGTTAAATATTAAATTTTGTCTGTTACTAGTTGATTCCTATGTTCTTAGCTGTGGTGATTAATATTCTGAACATATAAACATAATTTTGTTCGTGAAATCAACTTACCATTTATTCTTTATCAACTCTATTATAATCAAAGCTGGCAGTGTTTGTTTTTCAATATTTTTAAATTAATTCGCATTTGTATGTTCTGTGGTAGCGTCATATGTGATGTTCCAGATTGTGTCATTAATTGGTGATAATTATTTTCACCAGTGAATAGAGAATATTATTAAGAGAGGCGTTAGATAAGTTAAACGTCATATGACTCGAATCATAACGCAGTATGAACTAGCCCGGGAAATTCAAGACTTAATATTTTTCCGCCGTTTTTATTCGTATTAATTATAATTAAATATTGTAATTTGTAGATAAACTATATCCAAACGCTTAATGTAACCCAAAATAAGTCACTTCTTGTAAACACACATACAAAATGCTTGTGATACATGACATTTAAGAAAAAACCACACACATCCTATATGAGGTTTTTTCCCCCAAGGTTTGATTTTAAAAAGTGTGAAAAGCCGAGTACAGACTATAATTTGATTATAAGACACTTCCATCTGTAATCACTTTCACGGCACACTACCGTGTTACCCATTAATGTGAGGAGGTGAAGTGGGGAGGGTAGCTGCTGCCACTACCCACACCCCCGCCCGCTGTACGGAGTGGACTATTCCTCGCTACTCTCCGTGTAACAATCAGCGGGCGCCAATTTATCTGTCGGATCAGCTGCGCCATTTGTTTGTACTGGCCCGGCCGCCGGCACACGGGTTATGTCGTCATCCTTTAAAACGATGAAGGGGAGGGGATTATTTTTTTACTTTGGCAAACAGGGGGGAGGGGGATATTGGGGATGGCTGGCAGGAATTCAGGGTGGATATGGCACGTCTGTAGGCCGTCCCCTTGACTGTGGTCGTACCCTCTGAAATATTACCTTCACGAGAATGGACAACTGAATTTAATTACATTTATTTTAAGGCTACTCAAGAGTCAGAGATAATTGTTTGTTTTTGTTGTGAAAGTGTTTTAGTTTCGTGACGCGATATCGAGGATAACCTGATGAAATAATATAATTGGAAAAAAAAAATGTTTCACTTCTTTTTTGCGTAGTTATGAGAATTTTAACTTACAATATTGACTCGTACAAATAAAACGAAAAAGAGTTATTTTGAAAGACAGCTTGGTTTCAACTAAAGTGTAACTGAAGTCGCAGCAATAGCTGGCTGCAATGTATTTGAAATCCGATATTCGGAGCACCTGCGGTGACTGTTTAACTTTTAACAATCTAAACTTTAAATTTTATATTCAAAAGTTAAAATTTAAATGCGGTGAAACTGCATTACAAATTCTGAATAAATATTCTCAACGACATTTTAAAAACATGAACAATTTTTTTGAACTGTAGCCTGGCGAATTACTTCTGTACCATTTTTAGTTTCTTACAAAAATGGTACAAATTTAAATTCCCTGTGACTCATTTTGCTAAAGCCACGTTCTTACATGGTTGCTCTACATTTCTCAAACTGTAGGGGCCGCGGTAGTGCAGTGGTCAGACTGTAGAGGCCGCGGTAGTGCAGTGGTTATACTGTAGGGGACGCGGTAGTTTAGTGGTCAGACTGTAGGGGCTGCGGTTTGTAGTGGTCAGACTGTAGGGGCCGCGATACTGGAGTAGTCAGACTGTAGGGCCGCGGTAGTGGAGTGGTCAGACCTTGGGACCGCGGTAGTTTAGTGGTCAGACTGTAGGGGCCGCGGTAGTGCAGTGGTTATACTGTAGGGGCCGCGGTAGTGCAGTGGTTATACTGTAGGGGCCGCGGTGGTGGAGTGGTAAGACTGTAGGGGACGCGGTATTGTAGTCAAACTGTAAGGGCCGCGGTAGTGGAGTGGTCAGACTGTAGGGGCCGCGGTAGTGCAGTGGTTATACCTTAAGGGCCGCGGTAGTGAAGTGGTCAAACTGTAGGGGCCGCGATAGTGGAGTGGTCAGACTGTAGGGGCCGCGGTAGTGCAGTGGTTAGACTGTAGGGGCCGCGGTAGTGTAGTGGTCATACTGTAGGGGCCGCGGTGGTGGAGTGGTAAGACTGTAGGGGACGCGGTATTGTAGTCAGACTGTAAGGGCCGCGGTAGTGGAGTGGTCAGACTGTAGGGCCGCGGTAGTGGAGTGGTCAGACTGTAGGGCCGCGGTAGTGGAGTGGTCAGACTGTAGGGGCCGCGATAGTGGAGTGGTCAGACTGTAGGGCCGCGGTAGTGTAGTGGTCAGACTGTAGGGGCCGCAGTTGTGTAGTGGTCAAACTGTAGGGGCCGCGATAGTGGAGTGGTCAGACTGTAGGGCCGCGGTAGTGGAGTGGTCAGACTGTAGGGGCCGCGATAGTGGAGTGGTCAGACTGTAGGGCCGCGGTAGTGTAGTGGTCAGACTGTAGGGGCCGCAGTTGTGTAGTGGTCAAACTGTAGGGGCCGCGATAGTGGAGTGGTCAGACTGTAGGGGCCGCGGTAGTGCAGTGGTTAGACTGTAGGGGCCACGGTAGTGTAGTGGTTATACTGTAGGGGCCGCGGAAGTGCAGTGGTCAGACTGTAGGGGCCTCGGTAGTGCAATGTTCTGACTACTCGCTTTCCACCCAGGGTTCTCGGATTTTCGCACGGGGGAATTGTGCCGGGCGATGTCGCTGGTCCGCGGGTTTTCTTGGAGGTTTCCCGTTTCTCCCGCCCTTGCATTTCTTCGTTGCACCATACTCACCTCGCTCAATCCTCATCGGCTTTCAAGACTTCGATGTTAAAGCCTTCCAAAAATCTCTACACTCTAGTCCCTATTCTCAGACTATTATTTGATTCCACATCGGAAAAGGATGTCATATGTTAAAAATATGGAAAATAATAAATTTTAACATCTTGAACACCTTGAACCTTTATAGTAAAAAAAAAAAAACACTGTAAATGTTGCGCCGTACTGATTGCACACTAACTGTTATTGTATCAGTGCAACGTTAGCTCGTGCCTACGAAACAATGCACTGAGAGAAAATCGTACAAAATATTTGTTTGTATAGGGTCGAATATATATATATTTAGTTGCCCCAACAAAATATATTGTTGAGCAAACAAAATTTAAAAAGCAACAAAATTACTTTTGTCCGTTTAACAAAATGTATGTTTGAATAAACAAAATCTCTATGTTGGGCCAAAAACAATTAGACTGCCAACTAAATATTTTGTTGAAACAACAGTATATATTTGTTTGGCCACTCATTTGACTGCCTACGTTCGAAAATACAGCTCGAGAGTTTATTTGTATTTTTGTGGCAATTATGACAGTAACCCTGTTTTTTTTTTTAGCTCATCTATTGACGTTTAACATTCATATAATCACATTAATGGTTCAGTGCATCAAGAAACTGACAAGTAAAGCTGTAAAATTTGAAATATTTGTTTACACACATTGCCCAATATTTGCAGTATATGTCTATTTAAAAGCTTTCCTGTGTCATCAGTTGTCACATTAGCTGAGATTACTAAGGCGTAGTGCTCGGACATAGGTGATCTGGGTTCGGAATTCTGTCGAGCTTGTAAAATTCTTTTGTATCACCCCAAACTGTTTAATGTACGTGTAGCCAAACAAATATTTAATTCCACAAATGAAATCTTACAGTTTGGGGCAACGAAATGAGAAGAACAAAACAATTTGGTTTAAGCAACAAAATATTTCATTGCCCCTATACAAACAAATAATTTGGTTGCACCAAAAAAATCTTGTTTGATTCAACAAAACCCTTTTCTCAGTGTGACCGACGTACTCTGTGACTAATTCTTATTAGTAACAGTAGTGAGTTTGAAATTCGCGTCAAATATCCACAGAGTAAATATGGGGCAGAGTGATCATAGTGGTTGTACATTAGGCACTCTTCGTGATCCAACTTTACAACTACTTTTCTGAGAATACGATTTTCATAAACTACGCGTGGATAGGTTGTAAAGTTAGAATACTGTTTAGTTAACAAGTTCTTTGAAATGTTTGTATACTCCATCTAACCAGATTGTAATGCAGTCTGGTTGAATTGAAATTGGTAGAAGTATTTTATTCATAAAAACATGCTTGCCTTGGTAACACTTAAAAAATATAGCCTATGTAGTCTCTACTGGACACAGTATCTGGCAAAGTATTCAGGATTCATCCGCCATCTCGGATTGCATCACATTATGTTGTGATATCGCGGCAGCCATATTGGATTTAACCATGACCCTACACCGCCATACTGTTAACATTCTTAAAGCAAGTGTGCTTAGACAGTTTATATAGGGATAGAGCTTACTTAATAAAAGACTTTATTATAATTTCCTAGTTTTAGAAGAAAGAAAAAAACTCATCATACAGAAATTCAGCTGGACAACTAGCGAGAACACGACATAGGAATCTTACTTGATCCCCATCTTGAGAGCCACTGCTGTTCCTAGCGGCAGGACCTACTTCCAGAACAGTTGTATCCTTGCACTCAATACTAGATAGGTCCTCACGCAAGCACGAGTATATAGCACAATATCACAACAGTTATTAGGCTTGGAAGTTTACACAACACCTAAGTTAATTACAAACTCTACAAAGCAAATTCTCTTAACTTAATAATTCACACTAAATTGTTCTCACTTGCCATTCACACCTAATATTGACATAATCGTCAATGATCTCACAGAAATTAATGCAATCAGATAACTAAATTCAGTCCCAATAAACATAGTTTAAAAACATAGTGAATTATTTTACAAATTATGTATCCATGTTTGAGTGTCCCAATGCTTACAGTGAAGTCCCTCTTACACATTCATACAGTCCTGCCTTAATTAAATCCACTTCTCCACAATTCCAGATTATTCTAGTGTGCTCCGAGCGCCCCCATGCATCGCAGCCCTTTACTCAATGGGTATCACATCCCCTCGTCCACACACACACACACACACACAGTGTTGCATCCTCCACCGCTGTCCGTTCTCTCTGCACTAGACTATGCTTGATTGCCGCACTACAGCCAGATGACTACCGCAAATCCTGTCAATCCTCCTGCTGCGGCGGTGTTTATAGATGGCGCCAGCCGCAGTCCAGAACCTTCTCCACGTGCTGCGTTGCGCCGAGGAACATGACTTAAGAAAACCAGGGGTCGGGGCCGCGGAAACCACGGGCTGAGCCACCATAGATGAAGCAGGTAACCGTACGAATTAGTATTTATGGTGACATGTCCGCTGGGAACTTTGGCACGTGCTCGCTCGCACATCCCGACATGTAGTAGCAATTGGGGTGAAAGTACGACTTAAGACTTAAGACTTAAACTTAAGACTTAAAACTTAACACTTAAGACGTAATACTTAAAACTTAAGATCTAGACTTACGAAGGGCCTAACTGATAATGGTGGGGAGGGCAGGGCACAGAAAGGCACCCCTCCCCAAAATTTTAAGGAAATCGGTCGAAAAATGTGCTTTCCGGGCCGATTAAAAGGCGAAAAACACACCCCCAATCCCATAAAATGGAAAACACACCCACCTTGTCCCTCTAACTCCTCCCAGGGAGGGGAGGTTCAAAGAGTAAGGGTGGTGGAGTGCCGCTGTGGGCATACGGAAGTATGCCCACAGCGGCACTCCAAAAAAACGTTATTTGTGCGAAAACTTCCGTTCTTGATTAATTAGTATGATTCTTGAGTAATTAGTATGATTCTGACGGATCCTCTTAAGTGGTCGACTCCTCCAACAGGGTAGAGTAGGGGTTGTGATGCGAGCCAGATCTGCTGTCAATCATTCCTCCGGCTCCGGGAGACGTGGTGTTAAGCGGGTCTGCCTGGGGAGGGGAAGGTCGAAGTGGGGCACGCCCCACAGCGACAGGACCGCGCATAGCCAGACAACATGTCGGCCGCACGTCACGTATAGTGCGCGCAACGGTAGTGTTTCCGTTCGTCATCTTGTTTATTTCGGTTATCTTGTTTTTTACAAGATTTTCAGAAATTCCCTGAAAACTCATGAAAACAGATCGCAAATGAAAAAGCCGATAGATAATATGGCGACGGTAATGGACAGAAAAATGTAATGTGTCGAGTGACGTGTGCACAATGAGTAGAGACTTGCGAAATTCGTGTTGTTAGTTGAGGACACGTTAAATTGTAAACACGTGTACCTTTGCAATACGTTTGTTATTGGAAAACACTTTATTTGACACGCCCTGGGTAACTTTGCGCCAATGAACAAACACTTCACAATTGTGTGCGCCAATCACACTCACTTCAGTCACTTCTATGCAGCAACCATTGGTAAAACAGACATCGGCTCCGGTATATACAGTACTGTGAAGTTAAGCCTGATGCCAAATAATAACGCGAATTTTGCATGCCTCTAACAATGAGGTTCAGCTGTTTGTCCATTGGCGACTGCCCCAGTGAGCAACTATTCGTACCTCAGATCACAGTCAACTTTTTGTTCGTTTTATAAACAATTATTCGGAAACTAGTTGCCAAAAATTTTCTTGTCATAAATAAGTGTGGAATATTCGTTTCAAGACATTGTTTTGTGAAACTCACCATGCGGTACGTGATATGTCATTATCGCTCCAAGGTGTGACCAAAAATACTTGGCCTAATCACAAATTTAGGGAGAAATTTCAAGCTGGGAGCATAACTTACACCTCAACCGACGCCGCAGTATAAGGGGGGGGGGGGGGGGAGAGAAGGCCACAAGGCCTACGAAGTTTGGCTGATTTTGTATGCTTATGTTAAAACGTGCGCAGAACGTATAACATTACAGCTTTGTCCCAAAAGTAATCCCCTAATTTTTCATGTTTCAGAATTGCGAAACTTATCGGTCCACATTAATGTGTATAGTACATTCACGGTTACCTCGTACTTTACTGAAGTCTTGCTGAAGTTCTGCTTTCAGACAGTTCCTCAGTTCCGCCCACACAAACGAAGCTTAGCCAAGCCTGGAAAATCACACCAGAACTATTTCTTTGTGTGTTTTGTCACATATTTTGTCTCTGTTTCTATTCACATTTAAATACTACAATTCATAGAAAGGATATAAGTACAACTTAAGTATAAGAGTGAGTGAAGACATTTGGATGGCTCTTAACATCGAGGTCTTCAGAGTCGATGAGGGTGATTGAAGTGAGTATGGATCAGCGCCGGAATGAAGAGGCGGGGGAAACGGAGATCCCCGAGAAAATCCACCGACAAACGGCGTCGTCCGACACGTTTCCCACTTGCGAAAATCCGGAGTGACCCGGTCGGGTATTGAACCCGGATCGCCATGGTGGGAGGCGAGCAGGCTAACCGCTCAGCCACCGTGGTCCCCAAAAGTTCAGTATAACCGAAAATGAAGTGCTTTTATGTTAACCCCTTAAAGCACACATTAATTTTTCAGTTCATGTGCTGCAAAACAGGAAATTTTTGGTGTGAATGTCTTACAACAGCTGACACTTTGTAGCCTGTAAAAAATTTTTTTTCAGTAGATCCATGGTACAAGAGGCAACCAATGATAAAATAGTAAGTGAGTCAGTAACAGCCAATAAATGCGTTACCTAGGGAAATGCAATGTCCGTATTGCTTCTGGTCTTGTACTGCACCGACCGTGATTTTACGTATCTGTAACATGTCAGGCGCGAACGGGTATACTCCGGGTGGTATAAAAGCGCTTGTGATACGTGACATTTAGGATACAACCGAACGTGGTTTTTGTGAGGTTTCGTTCGAAAAGTATGAATAAACTGTGAAGAGACTCGACTAGGAATCAAGCAGGCACATTGCAGAGCGAGTAGAGCCACCGTTGTGTGAAACACAGCTAAAGGTTGTTCACGATAAAGTGAGCACTTTTGAAATCAACCTTAGAAATAAGTCACTGCTCCTACCTGCATATATTTTAGCGGGCGCACTGAGTGACGTGCACCCAGTAAAGTTGGTAACGATGGAGGGGCAAGTAGTTCCATATCTTATCGTCGAATAAAAACTGTTAGGTAGCTATTTGTGATAACTTAAATTATTTCTATAGCTTTCTGTTGTTTTTTTAATGCGTTGTAGTGTAAAAATTAGCAAAATTTTTAAAATACTTGCTTTTCTAATAATTTCACAGTTTCACCTAACCGACGCACGAAGAAAGCGATGAGGCCTATGGCAATGTTAATTATTTTTACCGTGAACAGCCTATAGGAGGTGTGTGTAGGCGAGGGTCCCAGATGGGGCGCCCCAACTTTCGTCGAATAATTCAGCAGGAAATGGCTTGCGTGCCAACTGATCAGTCAGCCTAATGACGTGTGATTAATCGCCGGCAAGAAACTGGGAGTGCATCCAACCGAGCCCGCACGCCTGGATGAAGGGGGGGGGGGGGGGGGGCAATTCGCCAACTGCCAAACTCGAACTGCGGCTCGTTTGAGAAGAGGGTGCGCGGAAATATGCATATTTCCATATTTCGTCTGAACACTGTCCAAGTGGGATACGTCAGAAACGGTACAGAACTTCACTCAGCCACCATGTGTGCGCAGTTAGGTACCTAAACATTTTATACGAATTTAATCGAGTTCAAGGCAGAATTTTAAAATATATATGTATCATACTGTAGTATATACGCGGTGTCTTCACACTTTTTGATTAAAATTTTTGAAAAATTCACCTAACTATGTCGTGTATCAGAAAAGCTTTGTAATTCCGTTAATCTAATTTTTTTTGGTTAAACTAAACTATAACCGATATCTTATTTATAAATTACTAGCGACCAGCCTCGGCCTCTCTCGGGTGCGATTTACAAATATGGCGTCGTTCAGGTTATAGCTTGGCTCACAACCATCCCTAACTTCCGTCAGTCCGTCAGCCCCCCGTCCATTTTTTCGTCCGTTAATTGAAAGCGACTCACAACAGTCCGTCGTACATCGATCCGTTGGGCCAGAAAATGTTCAGTTGTACCACCCAACAACACTAACTTTATCGCGCACAGACAAATGTTTTTGATGAATGTAATAAATATATTCTCCTTCCTAACGTAATTGATCAGTATTTCCTCCGAATGTCTGCAAGTCATCTTCAGTTCAATTCAAAGGCGAAACGTAAAAAAGTAAACAACTTCACGGTGGTGTGCATTTAAAAAGAAAAATATGGAGACGATTAACAAGTGACTGTTTTCCGACAGCCATATTCAAGGAACGATATTACAAGGCGGTGGCTCATCCGTCCGTCCGACGAAAGTTTAAGTTTGTGATATACTTGACGGATTGACGGATAGAAAGAAAAGTTGCCCTGCGATTGGTTGAAGGTCACGTGACCGACGGACAGACGGGTGACTGACGGACGGATGAAACGGATGGTTGTGAGTCCAACCTAACAGAAAGTATATACACTAAATGCTTAAGGTAACTAACATAGGATTAATACAGTGTTGTTCATACAGTCTTGGTAAGTGAACTTAAAAAGCCAAAAATGGTTACTGTGGGTTTTCCTTAAAAGATAAACATATACTGCTGGGGAATTTTTTTGACCTTTTTGAGATCTACAATTCTATAGCACATTAATTTGGTGTATCTCTTATGGTTTAGTAATCGTAAGCCATGTAAACGCCCGAAAAGCGACTTTTTCCGACTTGATTAGAAAATGTCGACATTTATCTACTATCCTTACGTTAAATATCAATGTGTTATGTATCTAAACATTCTTCAAGAAATTCTCTAAATGATGGTGGAAACCGCATAAAAATCCATCAAGCAGTGTAAGTCTTAGCCGAATACACGCGGCAGGGCGACTTAGTTATATTCTATGCGTGTGTGTGTGTGTGTATATATATATATAAAGTTAATTTATAATCAATACGAACGAAACAGGGAGAAAATAAGTGTGTTGGTAATGCCTAGTAGGAAATAGTTCCCACACAAACTATTATTAAATCGAGAGCACTATAACATAGTGCGTTGTTCCTTCAGTGTAATTTTATAGTTTTGTTTGCACGAGGCGAAGTAGGCTACCTTGGAAGTCGAACCTTACCAGGGCTTCAGAGAAGCTGGATGTAACAGTGGACTATAATTCCTACGATTAGATCACAGTTGGTTAGACAACGGGTAAAAAAACAGAAATATATACCCTATATTTGTATAAATTACCCTTTAGCTTAATAACTCAGTTGGCTGTGCTTTCATTAAGGTGCACTTGTATTTCAATCTGAAAACTTAAAAAATATATATATATTTTTTTTTTTAGTTCCTCTGACAGGTCATCCCACATGGCAGAATAACAATAAATGAAATTATGTTTGTAAAAAATGGTCGTCTGGCGATGAATTATAAATTTCCTTTTTGTTTCTGGTGTTGGCCTGATGATGCTGCGTATGCTGAATTATTTTCCCCCGGAAATATGACGGTTCACCCTTCACACTTCGCCCTTCACCCTTCATCCTACACCCTTCACCCTTCAATCCCGACTACAATAAGATTTTGTGACTGAAAGTGTAAACATGCCAACGTGCTATGCAATATTTTGAGTAACATTTGGAATGTCATAAGCAGAATAACTATCCCGACATTATGTATCGACTCTCAATACCTCCATGTTAAGAGTCGCCTAAATCTCTTCACTCACTCACTTAACATTATGTACTTACAGTGCAAATATGAATAAGTTTCTTCAACCAGTACAATAATTTTTACTGAATATTCAGTTAATGAACTGCTATCTACTGGTGAACCATGAGTTTTCATTGCCAGGCAAGTCAGTGCAATCGAGCAGGAATCTGTAGAAATCACTGTTTAATCAGTGAGCATCAGCGACTAAAATTATCAGTAGATTTGTACTGATTCAAGTGGAGCATTCTCAGCAGATCTGCAGTCAAACCTATAATTAGTTGTAGTTGTTTTGTACAGTTCTGTGCATTAAATTTAAGTATCACTTTCCGTATTAGTAAATTAGTACATTCATTTCACTTGTACTTAAACAGGGAAATCCTTTTTTCGTAAACTAAAATTCTGTTTTCTCGACAGTCGAATCAGAAAAAAACGCACATGAATGAACCCGTTTGTCACACATTCATTTGTGAGTTCAACTGTTGCAATCACGTGATTGTTAGGTACGCGCTGTACTTGTCTTACAACCAGCCTACGTGATACGTTCTGCCTGGGTTACGTCACACAGCTGTAGAAAATCCCACCAATCACAGGTATTTGCCACAAGAAGCGGCTCGTAGCACAGGACACCGATGGCTGTGTACTGAACATTACCGGTCATACATACACTCTCAACTTGAATTAGTGAGATTAGAGCCAGCTCAGCGAAAACAGTGAGGATTGAGCAACTGATAATCAGTGACAGGTAACTAATTAATATATTAGTTTGCATTTCACTGATTTATTTGTGATTCCCCACTGAATGCCAAGAATGACACTGCTGTAAATCACCTGTTCCCAGTTAATTAGTTTGATTTGCCAGTCGGCAGTAGCTTATCAAGTGACTTTTAGTGAACGTCAGTTCACTTATTGATATCTCTCATTCATATTTAGAGTGTAAACACCATTCATATGCAACGTGTTTACTAACTTAGCGCGAGTTAAAACATTTTAAATGCAAAACCACTAAATGATTAGTGAAAGAGGTCTGAAAATATATTTTGCAAGGGGGGGGGGGGAGCAGACATCAAAGTTCCGCCAGTAGTTGAAGGAAGCGACTATAGGCTATTCACGATAAAGTGAGCACTTTCGAAAGCCCTGCTTAAGATCTACTTGTATGCATGTTGTGTATTATTCCGCCTTATGTAACATTAACATTGCCATGGACCTCATCACGTTATTCATGTGTCGGTCAAGTGAATGTGTGAAATTATTAGGAAAGTAAATATTTAACAAATATGCTCATTTTTACACTTCGATGAATTAAAAAAAAAATCCTGAAAGAGAATGAAATAATTTAACTTATGGCAAATGGTTACCTAACACTTATCATTCGACGTTAAGATACGGAACTACTTCCCAACCATTGTTACCAACTTTCCTGGGCGCATGTCACTCAGTGCGCCCGTTAAACTATATGCTGGTAGGGGCAGTGACTTTTCTCTAGGTTTATCTATGATTATCGTGAACAGCCTTTAACAAAACTATTTGGGTCTTGTCCTGTGAATATAGACGAAGGCTATTCACGGTTAAGCCTTCTCGTTTGGAATAACAGTAAAAAAATATTTTTTATTTTGGCCTTAGACGTTAACTTTAGAGTGCGGTGGAATATACACACTGTGTTTATTACTAACATGGCCATATTTAATTTAAAAAGTTAGTTAATTGATACATGGTTGAAAGGAAAAATTAACTAAGGCCTCGAAAGTGTTCACTTTACCATGAACAGCCTGTATATAATATGTCGCAGTATTCAGTTATTTGTGTCGGTATAATCGGGATAGACGAAACTCGGTTTCAAGCCACGAAATGACGACTCGATATTTTAAAAGTATTCATATTCCCATGGATATTCTCGTGATGTATCTACGAAGTCGATAGCACTAATTTACTCTGCGTAAATATATTAGCCAACGCCGACCTATCCCACACAAATACATCTGTCAAAGCCTCATGGTCAGTAGTGTTGTACGTGTTTATTTATATCTCAATGTTCAAAAGACAAGTACTTTTGTAACAATAAACTACTTTTACTAATTTGAATTTAATCTTATTGCATTAAAAATTGGTTAGACGAAATGTACAGGCATCTTAGAAGACTTGTTAACCAAACAGTGTTCCAACCTCAAATTCTATACCACGTCGTTTATGATATTGGTATTGGCAGGATATAAGTCCAATGTCGGGACACGGAGCCTTAGTCCTGCGCAGCTAGTGTGATCACTCTACTCCATGTTCACCGTACGCGTATAAGCCACGTGATTGGCTGTTGGTGTTCCGGCTCAGTCTGTCTCTCTCCCCGCCCCTCTCTCTTTCTCTATCCCAAGTGTTTAAATTTCATCCAATGGCCAGAATGTTATAATTATTTGACTGTGTACAGATTGTGTATGAAGAAACTAGTTACGTAAGTTAAGTGATGTAACTTAAGACAGCTGATCTGAAATCTTTACGAAACCACGCAACTCTTAACTATCCGGCGGCTTAGCGAACGGAACTATTTGTCACTTGTGCTTCACGTGTTTCTGGCACGTACGCTAAATCACCGTCATCGTGTGATAACACAATTAAGGACTCTCAGCAAGAATTATACTACGGTGAATATATAATAAGTGTTTCTTTCCTTACCTTATCGAATAGTTGAAGTGTGGTTTGGAAATTTACATGCGCGACACGAGAGATTGACTTGTCTTCAAACTTGCTGACACCGAGTGACAGCACGTCCGCACTGTTAGCTCTTGTCCCGTACACTGACATGGCCACCGCTGTTTCGGCACGGCACCGCCTGAGAGCAGCACCGTCGCTTCGAGCCGTCGCTCAGCGGCGAAATTAAAATAGATTGTGCTGATTGGAGGAATTTTGATTGATTAGTTCTTCGTTTTTTTTTTGTAATTATTTTCAGTATAAATTGATCCCAGGAGCCTGCCTGTGGGCAAGTCGTCTCGTGGGATCGTGTCAGTTAACTAGGGCATATAGGCTATTCACAGTAAAGTGAGTACTTTTGAAAGCCCCCTCATTTGGAATAATAGTCAATAAATATATTTTATTGTAGCGTTGGACGTTAACTTCCGAGTTCGGTGGAATATACACACTGTGTTTATTACTCACATAGCAATATTCATTTTAAAAGGTGGTTAAATGATAAAAAATGTCTGAAAGGAAAAAGTAACTAGGGCGTCAAAAGTGCTCACTTGACCGTGAACAGCCTATACTCTCCTTGATTATGTAACTCTATAACTGTAGCTATGTAACTTTAAAACCCTTCAGGCTAGCCGCAATGAAGGTTGAACCTTAAGCGGTTCTTTAGCTTGGAATTTTAAATACTTTAAATTTGTGTAGAGTGGTCATAATTATACCATCATGTAAAGAATTTATACTTTTGTAAAATCCTCATAATTCCCTTAAAATGGTGACATATTTAAAACTAAAATTTGTCAAAGTCACGAAACGGAGAGTTTTTAAGGTAAACTTAAAGATTTTCCTTGAATTGATATAATTCAACATGTAGGTTGTTGTAACATTTTTTTTGAGTAGGCCTTGAAGTTTGAAGATTTAAAAAACCAAATGAGTAAAAGGAAGAACTACTTTAAGAAATAGTGTCACCCTGTTTTATCGTCTTGTAAAGCACAAATTATATATTTTTCTATAGAAGTTTTTAAAAAGGTTCCAGAAAATAACAATCGGTATTTGAAAACAGTAGACCCATGTGTGGTACTCGTATTTATTGTATTTTGAGTCAGTATTTATTCTAAACTTTGTAGTGTTATGATTATAAGTATTTAATCAATACTTTAGAAGTGAGTCTAAGAATTTAACCAATACTTTGCAGTATTACTTTGAATATCAGTATTTAATCAAAACCTATAATATTGACTCCAGTATATCAAATAAATATAAAGATATATATTTTTATAGGTAGCCTTATGTATATGAAGGCATTTTAAAATTTGTGCCAAGGAAGTTGAGAAAGATCGATTCATATGTATTTCTCAGGAAAAATTATATTTGAAAGAAGTAAAAACTATACTCCAGTTATGCCAAACCATGCATGTCTTTGATATAATATCTCGGTGTAAGGTGCGTTTAAGCTCTCTCTTGTGATTTCCTTTTGTGTACGATACTGTAATGATTTTATTTCGAGGGATTTTTTGGGAGTTTTGGATTTTCTGATTTTTGGTTTCGCCTTGTATGCGCAGCCAGGTGGGGCCACAAACTTAACATTTAGCCTATATAATTACTAACCCTTTTGTCATTCTTCATCTAGAATAACTACCTGAAATCTTTTATACGTTGCAAAGATTGATCTATAGTGAGCAAAATGGATAACTATTAAGTGTAGTAAATGAAAGAAAGTTAGTGTTAAATGATCATGTCGTTATTCCGGAATACAGTGAGGTATACCGCTTTAATACAAACATCGAACTACCTGTGTGTTTGCATTTTGTAACAAAGAGATGAACAGGTGTTCATGTTGACTCTTTGACTCCCGATTACTCGCAAATAACACATTCTAATCACCGCATTCACTCCTTTTATCAGTGGACTTGTCATTATATTGTAATACAAATTAATAAATATTTTTTTTATCATGCATACGAATTACTATTAAATTCTCATATCTCAATCTAAGGGCGAATAAGATGACTTCGGATGAACGAGAATTTTGTATTAAGTCTGCCGCTTTTTCTAATGTGCTCGCGTGACGTCTTGAAAGTATTTAAAAGTGCTCGCTTGTAGTGCGTGTTACTTCCGCAGGTCACAATGTACGCACATTTAATAGTTTGTTGGGAAAACGCGTATTTCAAACAATCAGCAACGCTGTTGAGACTTATGAGCTGTGACAAGACTTAGCTGAGCAGCCTGCCTGATCACACTTCAAACTTCAAACATTCAACCAGGACACGAGCTGTGATCGCCGAACAACATGCAAAGTGATAAACGTTGTTGGAAACTTATAAATATATCGAACAGTGTAACCCTAAAGCCTCTGTCACATTGCCACATTTTCGCCTCCAACTATTTTCAACGATAAAATTTGAAGAGACAGGCCATCAAATTTTTCTTTCCAACAAATTTGATTTAATAATCTTGAACGTGTTTGAAAATGTGTCACGCTGTCAAATTTTTTTACCGGGGGAAATCTAACTTGAATTATTGTTACAAAATTATTTTCATAGTAAGATATTGCTTATGTTTTTACACGCAGTCGATTACAGGAAGAAATGCAAGGAATGTTGTAATTTCTTTCCCATCTTTACTAAATACAAATTTTATTTATCAGAGATGTTTCCTCCACAGTGAAATATAATGCCTCTGACTTCATAATATTATGTGCAATATTAACTTAAAACAACATTCATGCCCAGACAGTTTCTACATTAATTATCTCCATAACCTTGAGATTTCAGGATATCGTCACCATCACCTCATGTCTACTGTACAAGTGCCAATATCCCGCCCGACCCTCCGCAGTCCAACAATCCGCCCGACCCTCCCCAGTCCAACAACTGGCCACACCCTTCCCCAGTAC
The DNA here is from genome assembly GCA_029891345.1 of Dryococelus australis. Taxonomy (NCBI): domain Eukaryota; kingdom Metazoa; phylum Arthropoda; class Insecta; order Phasmatodea; family Phasmatidae; genus Dryococelus; species Dryococelus australis. Next base: position 34,215,253 of record CM057003.1, read on the forward strand.
AACAACCCGCCCGACCCTCCCCAGTCCAACAACCCTCCCGACCCTCCCCCTACCAACAACCCGCCCGACCCTCCCACGTCCAACAACCCGCCCGACCCTCCCCAGTCCAACAACCCGCCCGACCCTCCCCCGTCCAACAACCCGCCCGACCCTCCCCCGTTCAACAACCCGCCCGACCCACCCCAGTCCAACAACCCGCCAGACCCTCCCCAGTCCAACAACCGGCCAGACCCTCCCCAGTCTAAAAACCACCAACAACTCAGTAGTTTGCAAACCAATATGAAAATGTTCGTTCAATTTCTCTGTATTAAATAGCTCAAAACTTCTTATCCATCCAAACCCAGAATAAGTTAAAGACATAGGGGAAAATTTGGGATACTTTGTCACAGGAAACTTTTTGCACACCCAGTGAAACAAGAAAACTTTAATTTCATATTATGTAGTAGACAATTTCTAAAATGCAACATTTTAAATATAATTTCATTTTTAAAATAAATTTTTTCCTTAATACAATTTTAGACGCTAATTTATACCAAAATTTGCGGTAAAATTAGTTGTGTAAAATGGTGCCTCAAAGTGATATTAGAAAAGAATCAATAAAAGTTGCTCATACGAGCATAATCAAACATGACAATTTCATAATATACAAGCCACATGGCGTCTCAATATATTTATGACACATCAAATACTTGATACTTTACAACAAAATGAAATTAAACAGGCAATATTGCCTATATACTTTTTCATAATGAAACTCTAACATAAAATATAGGACGCGAAATGCCCATTTAACTTTGACCAGACGGGTGCCTTAGTAAAATACTTATCGTATATACACTGTTCACGGTATAGTGAGCACTTTTTAAGGCCCTTCTAATTTTTTCCTTTCATCCAATTTCCTTCTTTCTGAGGCTTTTAGTATAATCATTGCAATGTGACCAATAAACACATTGTATACATTTCACCACCCTCAAAATTTAATACCTGAGGCTGCATTAAGATATATTTATCAGTGGTTAATGCGTGTTGAGAGGGCCTTAAAAAGTGCTCACTTTACCGTGAACATCCTATATCCATGATGACTCGGACGGCCCCAGCTTGCCCATTTTATACATCAGAATTTTACGCCCCTTCACTACCGAGGAAGAAGAATCCCAACACAGCTATTTTCATAATCAGTTATCTTCTGGCATAATAGTCCATCTATACACTTTATTTAAATTGACGAGTGCGCACGAACCAAAAACAGTATTTAATTTTTTTTCTTCTTTTCATAATGGGGCCACGGTGGGGGATCATCGGATTTCCGCAAGTGGGAATTGTGCCGGACGATGCCGTTGGTCGGCGGGTTTTCTCGGAGATCTCCCCTTGATTCCTTCCGGCGCCGCTCCATTTTCACCTCAATAACCCTCACCGGCTCTCAAGACCTCGCTGTTAAGAGCCGCCCAAATATATTCACTCATTGTCTTCATTATTGTGCGTGTTTGTAACTACGCTGACGCTTGTGGAAGGGGACGAATGGAGCGCAGTGGCATCACGTGGCCATCCTGCCGACATGGCACTGGCAGCGCTAGGGGGCTACACTCGTGTACGAAGACAGCCGGCTGCCGGGTTGCAGTCAATGCTCCACGACAGCCCCATTTGTCAACGTTTGGCGGTCGACTTTTCGGCAAGGATGTCGAGTTTCACAAGCTAGCAGACGAAACTTTCAACTTCAGTTTAAGCTAAAGGAACACCACAATATCTACTTTCCAGGCTGCACGTAATTATTTCCACCGGGATGCCGACATTTTCCGTTGAGTCTGGTAAGTACTTCAAGCCCCTGTCACACTGTTGGCAAATCATTTCATCAAATTGCTTCCAATATGTTTTATCAAATAAAGTTGTACAATTATAACGTCATCAAAGCGTCACAAATGCCGCCATATTTGTCTAAAAAAGTTGGATGACTTCAGTTTCCATCAAACATTTGAATATAGGACCAGTTCTAAAATTTTTTTTGGTGTTTGACGGTCTTATTAAATCAGAATCGTGAACGATAAAAATGGACGCCCAGGAACTTACAAATACGGAATGATTTCTGGAAATAAAGTATGTTACGAAGATAATTAATTTATGCAGAAGCTGTCAGGGCATGAATGCTATTTTAAGTGAATATTGCAAATAATATTATGAACTCAGAGGCAAGTTTTATTGCGCAGAAAAAAATCTCTGATAAATAAAATTTGAATTTAGTAAAGAATCGAAAATGAATTACATAATTCCGTGCATAGAAAAACAAAACCAATATCTCACTATGAAAATAATATTTAAATAATACTTCAAATTATATTCTCCCAATAAAAAAATTCAACAGTGTGACACATCTTCAAACACATTCAAGATTATTTGATAAAATTTGTTGGAAGGAAAAATTTGATGGCCGTATTTCTTCTTAAAACTTTATTGTCAAATATAGTCGAAGGCGAAAATTTGACAGTGTGACAGGGGCTTCAGACCGTTAGTCATCAAAGAAATTTTAAAACCGGTCAAATCTTCAAATGTTCGATGGAAATTGGAGCCATCCAACTTTTTCATGCAAACATGGCACCGATTATGACGTTTTGATGACGTCATAACTTGCCAATTTTATTTGAACAAACATGTTGGAAGCAGTTTGACGGAAAATTTCGACAGTGTGATGGAAGCTTAAGAACGGCGTTTTTTGTCATCGGAGCACCTAACCAAGAGGGCGCTGGAGATGGGAATGTCCGGCCGCTGCTAACCCCGCCTGACTCAACCTATGGCAACATGGGACAAGGTAGGGACTCTCCAATTACCGTAAGTGGCGTCATCCCTTAGTATAGTTAGCTAGAATCCTGTAATTACTTCTTAAGCTCACCCCAAGTAATTTTTGTAGTTAAATAGTTATTGTAGACACATTCTTAAATCCAATAAACCGCTATTTAATGCTGATGTGCTCTACCTACATTTTTTTTATAAATTATTTAATCCCCATTCGTCCCTTTTAGGTCGAATCTCATAACAAAACGTTTGGTAGTCGGGCTCTTTAAGGAGGTTTTTATTAGCGCGATTTCACAGTATTGATAATTTTTCAGAACATTCATAGCGGATATCTTAATAGTTTTAAAAGTAATTCAAATATTCATATTCGACATATTCTTCGGATATTTGCGTCTCGGCGCGTGGGCAACTACGGAAATGGGAGCAGAATTCTTCTCTTGAGAAGGGTCGGTTGTAAAGGGGTGACACAGGAAGTCAGGGCGGGGTAAATTTGCCAGGAGAGGTTGGCAGTCGTGGGCCGGAAGGCGGTTGTCGCGAGCCTTCAATTACAGCAGCAGCCGCCAGAGCGTGTTATCTGCGCGCCGCTACTCCCGCCCGTCGCCTGGATGTCAGCTTCTTCCTTATCACCTCCTGTCTCTCCCCCTCTCCTTTTCACTCTCTCTACTCTCCACTTGCTGTTTGTCTCCTCGGGACTCCAAACACGGCGCAGAGCTCCAATGTCGTTTCTGAACTGTTCCGTCTTTTACAACGCTGTATGCTTGCGAATATAGGCTGTTCGCGGTCAAATTAGCACTTTTGAAAGCCCTGATTAAGATCTACTTGTACGGACGTTGTGTATTCTTCCGCCTTATGTAAAATTAACATGACCATGGGCCTCCTCATCACTTTATCAATGCGTCGGTCAGGCGAAACTGTGGAATTATTAGAAAAGTAAATGTTTTAAAAATCTGTTTACTTTTACACTTCGATGCGTAAAAAGAGCTAAAGAAATAATTTCAGTTGTTACAAATGGTTACCCTAACACTTTTTATTCGACGTTAATATATGGAACTACCCTCCATCGTTACCAACTTTACGGAACGAATGTCACTCAGTGGGCACGTTAAAGTATACGCAGGCAGGGTCAGTGACATTTTTCTAAGGTTGATTTCAAAAGTGCTCACTTTATCGTGAACAGTCTTTGCCCAGGGACAGATGAATTTCGAGAATATATATATATATATATATATATATATATATATATATATATATATATATATATATATATATATATCCGCGCATGTTATATTTCAACACCCTGAAGGAATACCAAGAGTTTACTTTTGCTTATTGGCTACGTGACTTGTGCTTATACATTCTCTCACTTGGTTACCCAACAATCAAAACTATGGCACTCCTGTAGTCTGCGTCATTACAAAAACCAAGTTATGTCTGACATCACCAATTACTTAAAAAACAGACGAGTTTAATATGAACAACCGTAATATTCAAACCGAAATATTGTGCTTCGGGTATTAGGGGCATATGTTTCTTAAGGGGAATGGTGCACAAAAGCCGTGTATTTACCTTAATTTTGGTCAAAAGTTATTTTTCAGATTTTTTTTCCCCCCAAAAATTTATGGCACAAGACATGAAGAATCGTTTCGAACACCTTCTTACATTGATAGATATTCACTACCATTACTTCTATCGGAGCTCTGAAATCTGATGGAAGATAGGAAAGAATACCTTATTTCACATCTTCCATCAGTGCTCACAGAATAATAAAGGTAGTGAATATTTAACAATGTAAGAAGATGTTAAAAATTAATATTTACGTCTTGTCGAGCCAAAAATTTCGATAAACCCTCTGAAAAACAAGTCATAACCTAAATCGGATACATTTACTGCTTTCGCACCATTGGCCTTAAACTGATTGTTTACATTTGTGTGCATCATGGTATTATTTATAACCAACGTATTTTCGTTTTCAATGCACTCTCATTACGGCTGTCGTAGCTATGCTGCCTTCTGCGACGTTGGTGTTGCCCACTGAAATAAATCTGCATGCACCGTGAAGAATATTTATTGTGGAGTGTCATAATACAATTACTGCATAATCGGTTAGGGCGCCACTTACCAAGCGCCCCCCCCCCCCCCAGGGAAGATACATGCACTGGTGTACTTACACATTATGTAGGCAAGAATAGGAAATACAACAAATACAGGAAAAGTGGCCATTGCATATTTTTTTGTCCTGAACAGTACCGCTGCCTGCCGGGAAGCGGAAAAACTAGTTCTAATAGACACCATAAACTAGTTCTAATAGACACCATTAGTGTTGTCAGTGAGTTTGACAAAGGAAGCTTGTTCCGCTTATTTTCATTAAAAACTTTTTTTTATTTCAGTCGTCTGATATAAGGTAAGTCACTTAAATTATTCATGTTGCTTCGCTTATACGTAGAGTAATACTTTTTTTTTTTTTTTTTTTTTTTTGGCAATATCACTGTTTAAACAACGTATTTTGGCCTAGAAATACGGGTCCTTGTTGTTTCTTTTGGTTTGACGGTTTCGTCTGTGAACCACCAATGCCGACCGACATGGCGTCTGACCGGGAAAAGTGGCCACACTAATTGTCGGAAAAGTGGCCACCTTGGCATAATACTACAGATTGACTTCAAGATACTATAAATCATTTTATATACAACGCTAACGACCGTCATTCTGCAATAATAAAACAACATTATAATGTAAAATATGCCTTAGAAGCCCTACAAAGACAACTTACAACTCTGGAAAAATGGTACACCAAATGGAGAATTAAAATAAACTCTGGAAAATCCGAGACAATAATAATCACTAAAATGTTACCAAGATCACCTAAAGAACTAAAACTGTTTAATCAAAATATCCCGTTTGTTAAAACTGCAAAATATTTAGGCATAACGTTGGACCATACATTAATTTGGCAGCCACACATAAATAACGCAAGAAATGCAGCACTAGGCAAACTTAAACTGCTATACCCCATTTTAAATGCAGATAACTTCCCACTAAGCAAAAAACTTTTAATATATAAACAAATATTACTCCCAGCTATGCTATATGGATGTGAGGTATGGGGACATGCCGCAAAATTCAGATTAAAAGATCTGCAAACTGTACAAAATAAATATTTGAGAGTAATAACTAACCAAGACAGATTCACATCAAATCAAACTATCCAGGAGCTGCTCTCCTCAAAATACATTACATAAATAATTGTAGACAAAAATAAAAATCTGTATAATAATTTAGAAGGGAATGACAATAAAATTATTAAAAACTTGGGTAACTATGATCCCACAGACATAAGAAAATTCAAAAAACCTAAACTTATCTGAACACTGCGAAAGTAGGAATGGGCCCGCCCGCTCGTTGGCCGGCTTTGCCGGCCAATCACAGCACACGGCCTCGCGAGGCTATAAATATGACGGCGCTACCAAAAAATCCGGCATTCGAAGAGCAGTGAGCCGCGAGGCGACAGCTGCAAAGCGTAAAACTTAGCACACACGGCCGAGTATCTCTTCTCGGAGCTGCTCGTGCAATGAAAGGTAAACAAGTGTGGGTAGTTCTTGACGCAGTCAGGGAAAGACGGCCCGGCGCCTGCGTCCGGGCTGCCGACTTCGGTAGAGCGCGCATGCCGACCGCACCACCCTTAGCTGTGCACGATATATCCACTACACTCACCTAAGCACACCGCACCATAACTTCTTACACACACAAACACAACATAAAGGAAGTAGAGGTGCGCTGTTTCAGGGGTCAACTGTGTGGATTCTCGGGCAAGGAGACCTGCCCCACCTCCACTCGGGAATCAGGCCTAGTGGCACTCGCACTGGCCCAGGGAATAGTGTTCATATGGGGTAACTTCGCAATAATCACTACCACCACTGTATATATCGCTTAGCTAGCTTTCAACACTGGACATACCGGGATAGGTAATCAATAACTAAAATTATACAAAATCATTATATATATATGTATAAAATTAAAAAAAATGACAAAACCATATTTATACAACAAAAAAAAATAAAAAAAAATATTTGAAAAAATTCACAAAAAAAAATCAAAATTTAGAATTTAAAAAAATTCAAAAACACCATAAAATACTTATATTATCACGTACGCACAATGACGCACCGACTTGATAGTCTGTTTCAGGTCGGGGAGAAGCTCATTACCAAGAAGGCACAAGGGGGGAGCCCTGCTTTTACTAGAAATCCAACTGGACTATGGTACCAAGGGCTCCCTAGAATATGCACTAATAACGACCACTTTTCTTTCAGGATTGCACCCTCAGTGCTCAACGAAATTAAAGGGGGGGGGGGGGGGGGAAAAAACAAACTTTGCTCCCCTCCCCCTTTTTCTTACTTAATTAAAGCAAAAAAATATATTATTTTTCTTCTCAGGTGGCAGAATGAAAAAATGTGGCACACAATAAACATTACAATTAACTATTATAACATACCCACTTTTGAGTCATATTTCGCCCAAAAATCTTTTTAATTAAAATATAATTATAATTAAAGTTATATCAGCACCAAAATAGAAGTGTGCCATCAATATAAGTAAAAGTAAATGTTAATGAGTATATAATATCTTAGAATAAGAGCCATCAGCGCAAACACATTTGGCTATGAATTTTTTAATTCTCTCCTACACTACACAGTGAAACGATGAAACGTACCCTGTGGGCTGCCCCCGGGAGACTAGGAGACGCACCTATATAAAAAATGCGAGTTTTTTAAGCACACTTGCAAACAACAGACCAACATATTAGACAGACATCACGACACTAACATTCACTCCAGCCGTGCGGCTGGAGGGGAGCCTCACTCCCCCGCCGAATACAACCACACGTAACTTAATTTAAAAATAGGCAACAACTTAAACAGCCTTAACACTGGTCCGGTGCCCAAGAAAACAGAGCTACACGGCGCCCCGCCACCTTACCCTGTGATATGAGTACGTGTCGGGGTGCATTTCATCTTTACAAACACTCTGTGAGTTATGGGAGTCTAGGTTCCAGGGCTCACGACACACAGGCCATTCGGTGACGTATGAGGGTTCAGCGGCGACGTAATTCTGACCATCTGTAACGATTTTGAATTAATTAATTAATATTATTTAATTCCGTCTCTGTTCTGTTATATTTGGCCTATTATAAAAATCCGATTGAAAACTGTATTGTTATTGTTTCATATACTAGAGCATCAAGATGCCTAGAAATATGTCCGGAAATCAGAGCAACAAACATGGGATTCTGTTGCGATGGCAAATGCAATTGAGGCGGTAAAGAATCATAAGATGCCTTTTTCTAGAACAGCAAAGCAATTTAATGTTCCATGTAATACGCTGAAAAGAAGAGTTATAGGAAAAAATAGAGGTGCAGTTGATGGTAAAAAGGTTATGGGAAGCTTAAGGAGTGTGTTAAATGAAGAACAAGAACAAGCAACATTTAATTCTATTTTTGAAATGGAAAAGCGGTTTTATGGAATTACAGTGAACGACCTACGGAGAATAGCGTTCCAGTTGGCAGAGCGGAACAAAATACTGCATCATTTTAACAAAGAGTCAGAAATGGCAGGCAAAGACTGGGTGGCGTGCTTTAGAGAACGGCATCCTAATATTAGTCTTGGGAAGCCAGAATCTACCTCGATGGCTAGAGCACAAGCTTTTAACAAGGTCAACGTAGACAAGTTTTTTGATATCCTGGAAACAGTGCAAGACAAATAATTCCATCCTGCTAATCGCATTTATAATATGGATGAAACCGGGCTTTTGACAGTTCAGTCCAAGAACAGCAAAGTGTTTGCGCTTAAAGGAAGATGCCAAGTCGGTGCCGTTACTTCAGCTGAAAGAGGGTTGCTGTCCACTTCCGAAGTATGTATGTCGGCAAAAGGAAATTTCATTTCCCCTTTTTGAAATCTTTCCTATGCAAAGAATGAAGAATGAACTTAAAGATGGGGTTCCCCAAGAATGACTTTGCATGACACCCTAGCGGGTGGATGCAGAGCAACATTTTGTATGGAGTGGTTTAAACACTTTTTTAAAACATGCAAAACCAACCGCTCAAGATTCAGTTGTACTTATCGTAGATGGCCACTCGACCCATACTAACAACATAAATTTCATCGATAAGGCCAGGGAAAATCATACAAGTGTTGTGTGCTTGCCCTCACACTGTAGCTACAAGCTACAACCTTTGGATGTGTCATTCATGGCACCTTTAAAACATTCTACACAGCAATCCAGGAAGAACTATTTCACCGTTTCAAATAAGTGCACTCTTGGGTGAGGCGTTTCTTCGCGCAGCTGTTCCAATGACAGCAATCAACGGATTTCGAAAGTGTGGAATTTTACCTCCAGACCCTACTTGGTTTACTGATGAAGACTACGCTGCTGCTGAGGTAACTGACATTCCATTGGATATGGAAAAAAAAAGCTGTTCCTTCTTCAAGAGGTGGCTCATCACAGCACCTAACTGCTGAGACATCGTCAAGTGCTGGCCCCTCTAAGTGGCCACATGCTGTGCCTTCTTCAAATACTGGCCCCTTTCAGCACCCAACTGATGAGTTATCTTCAAATGCGGGCTTCCTTCAGATTCTAAGTGCTAAGCCTTCTTCAGGTGAAGGTTCCTCTCAGCATCCGACCACTGAAGAAAGTCCCTATAAGCATTCAACTGATAAGCCATCTTCAAGCGCAGGTTCTCCTCAGTGTCCGACCACTGAAGAAAGTCCCTTTCAGGGTTCAACTGATAAGCCATCATCAAGTGCAGGTTCGCCTCAGTGTCTGACCACTGAAGAAAGTCCCTCTCAATGTTCAACTGATAAGCCATCTTCAAGTGCAGGTTCCCCCCAGTGTCCAACCACTGAATAAAGTCCCTCTCAGCGTTCAACTGATAAACCATCTCCAAGCACAGGTTTCCCACAGTGTCCAACCACTGAAGACAGTCCCTCTCAATGTTAAACTGATAAGCCATCTTCAAGTGCAGGTTCCCCTCAGTGCCCAATCACTGAAGAAAGTCCCTCTCAGCGTTCAACTTATAAACTATCATCAAGCGTAGGTTCCCCTCAGTGTCCGACCATTGAAGAAAGTCCCTCTCAACATCCAACTGGAGGGTTACACATAAGCCCAAAGGATATAAAATCTTTGCCTAAGCCACAGGATTTGAAACAAAGACCAACTAATCGTTAAAAAGGAAAGACTGCCATAATTACTTCAAGCGTGTATAAAGCTGAGTTGGCTTAAGAAAGAAGAAAGAAAGAAAAAGAGCTTTTAATGAAAAAAAAGCAAGTTTGAAGATAAACAAGGCTAAAGGTCAAGACAGAATTTAAGGAACCACAAAATAGAATTAAGAAGATAAAAATGGTGGCAAAAACTAGGAAGGATTCTGCTAAAAAGAATCTTTTAGAAGAAGAAGACGGAAATGAAGTTTCCGATTACAAGGATAACGACACAGTGTTTTTATTGCAATGGAGATATCAAGATCTAAAGTAAACGAAGGGTGGATTACATGTTGGAGCTGTAGCGCTGGGCTCCTGAACAGTGCGCTGGTTGTGAAGAGGAGGGCGATGAGTTCAAGTGTGAATTTTGTAAATGACTTAAAATGGTTTCCAGGAGTCAAATTGTTACGACTGAATTGGACTGAACTCCTAATCCTGGCTGAGTTGTTCATTTCTATTACTATGTAATTAAGACTAATTAATATTTTTCATTGGTTGAGTTTTATGACTAAAATGTACTGAAATACAAATTTTAGTTGAGTTTTCATTTGTATTATTATTCCAATAAGAATAATCAATTGTAAAATGAATTCTGCAATCCCACACATGTGTTTTTACAGTAATTGCCTATAGAGGAAAAGTGGGAACGCACTAGCCACCTTTCCCCATTAGGCAGGGAAAAGTTGTTACTATGTAAGCCTTTATAAATATGCATATAGGTCCTATATATTATATTTTTTGAATTATAAATATATGGTGTGATACCTTATAATATGTAAATTCGAAATGTATATGCGGCAAGCTTCTATCAATAACCATGATTTGGTGAAAATTCAATTTCCCTTAGAGTGGCCACGTTACCTCCTCTCCCCCCTCCACTTTGCCCTACTCTTCTGCTGGGAAATATCTCTGGAATAACTGTGTGTCAATAACTTAGAACACTTACACTCATGTTGTGCACCTGTAGTTGCTGGATCTCTGGAATCTGCATACACAACACTGGCACATATGACACTGAGTTATTACTTAAACATGGAAAAAAATAAAATAAATTATACTATTTAATGAAATTAAAATCTGCATAATTCACCATTAAAATAAAACATAACCAATCTTGCCAAAAATCTTTTAATTAAATAAAAAGAGAATCAATTAGATGAAACTTGTAGGTTATGTCAATATAATAAAATAAAATAATATTCTGCAAGTAGGTTGAAAAAAAAGGCTACCACTATTCGAACAGAACATGCTTTACATAAACCAATAAAATAAAAATAAAAATGGAAAATAAAATACATCGAAATTCTGCTGACTGCAATTTAAATAAAAGTGAAGTGAAATTAAACTTTTCTAAACACGTATTTCTGTTAAGTGCCTCTTTATGATACTGTATGCAACGAGCTCCATCAAGAAAAGTATTTCCAAAGTCGCAATTACTTTCGCACATATTAAGTACGTGTGTAATTCCTTTAGAAAATAATAAATGTTCTCCAGAAAAATAACTAAAATGTTCACCACAATGAATAATACTTTAGTCTTCAATAAAAATCATTCAAAGTCCATGATGCTACTGTCACCAGCTCAGTAGGGTCAAGCTGTACCTCTGGGCTACTTAGCTGTTTAACAATTTAATAATGCAATAAAGTCTTTATCCGGAGTGACTTCTTTAATACAAATACACTGGAACGTTTGAATACTGTAGAAAATGATAACTGGCTCAAGTCCATTGGCCATGAAACTGACGGCGTCACCTTACTTGATATTCGCCGCACTCGCCTCCAAGATGGCGTCCTGACGTCGTGATGCGTCCTTCTGCGACAGCGACCACTAATAAGATAAGCTAAGTGTGCTCAACTTTAGCCCTCTTCTTCACTTGGCTAAGTCAGCTCTAACGTAAACTCGCTGAGATTTTGGGCGTCAAAATCCCGATGATAAAAATGCCGTCCATACCCGTTAAGGTCCTTCCCGAGAAGTCTCATACTTCCGGCTTCTTCCTAAACTCGTTTCAAAATGGACCTCAGCTATTTCCGGTCAAAATGACATAACTAAAGCCAAAATATTAAATTACTTTAAACTAGCAAAAGAAAGATGATAATTAGTTTCAAAAATAAAATAATAAATTCTGAGGCATGAAAACTCATAAATAATAAGTGATTAACTTAATCAGGTTAAGTTACAAGTTACTCAGAATAACTTATACTTATACCATAGAGTATTATTAATGATATAAAAGAATGGTGGTTCTTATTACGTTAAGTGAGAAAAATATCGAAATAAATATAAAGCACAGGAGGGTTAAAATTAATTAAGGAGTCACAAACCATATGCAAAATACGGTGTCATAATGTCCAAAACGATATGTGTGCTTATTTACATACCAGTTTCTACAAACATACGAATGAGTGTGACCTAATATACTACACGGGGAAATCTTAAAACGATATGTGTGCTTTTTTACATACCAGTTTCTACAAACATACGAATGAGTGTGACCTAATATACTACACGGGGAAACCTTAAAACGATATGTGTGCTTATTTACATACCAGTTTCTACAAACATACGAATGAATGTGACCTAATATACTACACGGGGAAACCTTAAAACGTAAAAACTGAAACGTTGCATTTATATAGAAATTCTGCGACGTTTTTAGACACGCGATATCCGAAGTTCTTTTGTCTCTGACAGCCGACTTCCGGGACACGGCACCATTTGTCATCAATGTTTTGTCGTGAATGTGGAAGGTGAACTTAACGTAGCTATTAAGCTGGGTTAATAATTAAAAAAAAAAAATGTGTTACGCCTCTTTAGGGCGTAGCAGGCCTAAGGAAGTCAATGAGAAGGATGCATACCATTAAAAAATAAAGAAAGCATGGACACAAAAATTCCAAAATTAATACAAATATATTGAAACCCATCTATACATTATTACTAACAACTATTTTGCAACTTGATTTGAAACATATAAATTGCCTTTGTAAAATTTATGTTGCTTGCTACCAGTCGGTGAACTATGGGAAGGAGAGAACACACATGCACTGGAACAAACAGAAAAACGACAATATTGATATATCCAGAGAAATCACCCAACCTGAATAAACACTTGTGAAATCCCATTACAAAAGGTAAAATGACTCCCTAAGTAAAGCAAGCACCAGTACAATTTTAAAAATAAAAGTGCGCCTGATGATTCACTAGAAAGTACAACATGGAATACTAATTTCTAGAATACCATTGAGAAGGAGCAAGAACCCTCATTATCCTTAACCATGAGCATAAAGGCACGCCATAAAATATGCACTAAACTCCTTGGCAGTAAAATTCTTTTGGCAAATCGTAGTCCAGGAGACAATTCCTACAGCACACACAAAAAAAAAAAAAAAAAGAAGAATCCACCCCTTACAAACATTCCCATAAGATACCATATTGAAAATCCACACAATCAAAACAGCGAAGAAACACTTCCCTACAAAAATCGCAAAAAATACTACTAAAAGGGAAACTCTACCCCCGACATAACAAAAACTACTTTCATTGCAATACTTAACCTGAGTAGTACTCATATTACGTGAAAACACGTCTAGCATGCTGAAGCCCCGAAGTACTAAGTGATGTAGACATGATCTATCGTCGGCCAGCCCGCACAACTCAATGAGGAACACTGCACACTTGCTCGGGCTGGGGATGAACATTTATACGCGAAAACGCGGCTCGTGAGGGTTAAGGAGACGGCGGGAATAGCGGAGAGGCGTATGGAAGGTGCCAGAGTGTGCGAGGCTGAACTCGTTGTCAGTAGTAGCCACCAGACAGCGCTCGGCCGCGCCAGGAGCGCCGTGCGTCTCTCTTCAGTACAGCTCAGCGCTTGGAAGTGTTCAGGCGTGCGCCATCCCAAGACAGGCCGGGGGGGGGGGGAAGAAAAACAAAGTAACTTTTTCTGCAGCAAAAATATTGCCTCTTCAAATAGTAACCCCTCTTCAGACAAAATAACAGTTTATTAATGTGGGCTACCAAATACAGACGTGGTAAATACCCAAGTAGACTTGCTAACCAAGTTCACATTAACGTCATGTAGTTCTGTAAACACACCAACTCCATAATAGCAGCATGGGATCGTACTTCAGAACATTGTAGGCATCACACACTTCACCAGCTGGCGGGACGAAAAATAAATCGTTCAGGCAGGACAGTATTTGGCAGGACAGGAGGACTCACATATAATTGCTTGAGTTTGCTAACTGACACGCATATCAGACTTGAAGCAGGGCTTCATACGAATTATGCTGTAACCACAGTTCTCGTACAGAAACTACGTCCTCTGTATTTACGATTCACAATTCACCTGTCCTGTTTTTTTTTCCAACCTAATCTTGTATAATAACACAACCATATACACACAAATAATTCTTCAAAGTAGACATTACCTGGCAAAAAGAGTTAATTACAATGAACTTAATTCATAAATATAATCATAGACATGTGCATAGACGTGTCTTTTTCATATTTTTGCAGCTTAAACACCTGTAAATAACAGTTTCCCGCCAACAACACCGTATCTGTTCTGATTTGTCATTGTCACACAAGATATATAATATAAGAATGTTTTTTTTAACGCTTAAGGAAATACCAACACCACATGACCTGCCTAGTATAATTGGAAACCAGCACATAGTATAACATATTTTAGTTCTTCTGTATGCGTCATAACGCATACGGTTAATTTTTAAGGCTAGCTTTACACCTTGAGTGAAACGGATCCGTGACCACGCTGTAACGACATTAAGTCATCAATAACCGAAGAGAAACGGTTATGCTGACAACTCGCTAAAGCACTACAAGGCATTAGTATTTATTTAGTGAGTTTAATCCGGTAAGTGGCAAATGATTGTTCTCTTGTAAAATGCAATGTTTCCCGCAGCAGATAAAGTTAGACGAACTATTTCGTTTTACAACGTTGGACACTCTGTTCACAGTGCTGCACGACACAGCGAATGTAGAGAACGTTTGTAATTCAAAACTGCTGGTCGTGCCATGGAGGTAAGAAGTCAATAATACATTTTCAAGACATAGTATGAATCAGAGCTGTAATGTGGGACTACATATTATGTTGAACTGAATCTGTATTAGAGGTTTCTGTTCATTAAATGAACACCGATTCGACTCAAAGAATAAACAAATACATTGACTAAGATATATGGATATATTGATTCGTTACAGGTTCTTGTAAGTTTTATAAGCTCTCAGTTAAAATTTGAAAGTCAGCCTAGAATATTTCGTTAATAATATGTTTGTTCATTATTTGGGTGCACATTTTTAATTTCAACGACTTTTAAAGTTTGTATTTTGTTTTTGTCTCACGCACTATGCTTTTTAAGTACTTTACTATACATAATATGACAAATACATATTATGTATTTATCATCATCCACAACAGACCAAAATAACGAAAAAATACGGATTTAGGAATTAGACATGTTCCAGGAACCTCTTTTAAGGAACCTCAAGAGTTAAATATAAGTAGTTGACACGTTACTTCCAAAACTGAACGTTATATTGTACCATTCAAGATGAATGACCGTTTTTGTAAACTAATCATCTCTTAATTGAAATGTGGGAAATGAGTTATGTTATTCAAAAAGGTACCGTACAATGAATCTACTATTCTGTGTGTGCATTAAGGGTACATATTCGTTTCCTACATGCATTTTTTTTTGTCACTGGAACACAACCTGTTGAGCAAAGTGTTAAATGGGGGGCACAAATAGGGTATTGTACTATATTTTATCCTGTAATTAATTTTATAAAATAACCTCATTGTTTTTTATTACAATATCATGTATCATAATCGTAGAAACACAATATAGTCTCACTTCAGTTTCATTCAAAATTTAATTTAACAACTTAATTGCCATGTTTATGTTGACTAAGCAAGATAATGGCCTTGAACATGGTCATACCCAGTAGCAATAGTGTTTTGCATTGCACTTCCAAAAGATTATCTAGGCACACTATTCTAAAATATGTAGTGTACTTATGGGAACCATCAAAATTTCCTAAGTTAGATTATGCTTTATGTTGTTGGTAGCTTTAAGCATCCATGGTCTATACACCCCCGCAGCGAGATATAGTATGCGTATACAACCGTATAAAATACTCTATTAAAACAAATTCTTAAAATTACGTAATTTATTTGTTATGTACACTCACAAGTGAAGGTTGTGCACTCTTCCACTCTATCTGCTAGGTATAGTCATATTTGTAGCATTAAAATAAATCATGTTTACATTAGACGTATTCTATTTCAAGATATGCCTTAAAGAGAGGTTGATACTGTGACAGCCTCAGTAATTAATGTCCACCATTATTCTTATGGACGAATATTTCTAGGCTGTGTTTACACAGTAAACATTAGCTACTGCAGAACACTTGCATAAGTAGACGTATCTTAAATACACAGGATAGTGAAACAAATGTACCAAAAGCTAATTACTATTAAATAATTATTGAATACATCCAAACATCGGCCAAATAACAGTTAGTACCAACGAGCATCTCTAGTTCAATGGTTTTGGTTAGTACGAGCTGCAAAAAAAAAAGTGCGATAAAGAAATACAAATTTATCGCAAATTTAATTATGAAATGCGATTCTATCCAGGTTTTTTAAAAATCTATTTTTACAGCCGTATTGAGAAGACTGTGACATTGTGAAAATTCCTCCAGACACATTTCAAGCCAGCTTCACACAGCTGCAGTGTCTACAGCCAGTACAACATCGCTTTGTCACAGAGTAGAGATGTTTTTCTTGGCTCCCATGGGCTGTGCCTCAGTTTTCGTCGTACCTGAGTCTACAGTGTCTTGTGTTTGACTGTATCTTCAGTTTTTATTCCCTTATTGTGCTTTTTGGAGCTATGTGGTTCCGGCATGGCGCTATTTTCATAGATCCAGAAAATTCTATGTAAGTATTATGTTTTCTGTATAGGGGCGAGTTTATTTTAATGTGATGGTTGCTAGGGGAATTATATTTCAACGGCATCCAGCAGACTGTGCTGTCCAAATAAGTGATCCTTACTATGCTTCGACAAATGACTGATGGATAGGTATAACAAGTTGATAATAAATGTGTAAGTTAAATAATGTACTGTTACATCCTTTAGAATACTTAAAAAGAAAGGAAAACTGGTGTAGAGTGAAGGAATTTAGACTTTATGAACGACCATACGTCCGTAACAGCGAGTTATTTTACTGTACTACAGGACAGTTACGGAATCTAGAGGACAATAGATGTATATTAAATTATGCCACAGAGTCACGTACTTGTAAAGTCACGTTTATGGTGTTATTATTGTGAACTATCAGGCTAGTGTTAGTTTACTCATACTAGCATTCCAAGGACCTCGCGTGGCGCATTTGGTTGGCGCGCCACCGATCTGGGTTACGGGAGGCTCTGCGTTCGAATCCTGGGCAAGGCATGGGTGTTAATGTAAGTTAGGTTATAAGTTAGTCCTTATGCCGTCCCCTGCTAAGCTTTCAAGCATAAAACGGAGGGACGTTAAAATTTCTTATACAACACGAAAACATACTATCATTCAATTTCATTTGACATATTAATGCATTTTCAGGGCTCAAAATTTCATGTAAACGATTATATACTATTTTTGGTGTATTATACTCTGTTGTGCGTTATTTTGACTGATTATGTTGTACACATAACAGCGACAACTGAACGAAAGGGGAAAAAATAAATAAAAATTATACTACTGTATTATATTTTCACTTCTGTTTATAATATTCCTTTATTCCGTACGATGAAATGCTGATGCTGGCAAAAAGTCTGATATCACAGAAAGAAATCTTAATGCCTGCATAAGGCAGTATTTTTTTCTTTTAACGGTCCCGGAAACTCGTGTAATAACATGTTTGCGTGGCCGCCACACGACTTCTTGGTAATGTCACCTGTGCGAGGACCAAGTACTGCGGTCGTGTCGTCAAAGAAATGTTAAAACTGCGAGAGTCTGCCTGCAGCCGAGAGCAAACAGCGGGATTCTTTCAAGGGCATGAATCCTCCGCACAAAGACTTGGTTCCCCGAGGGAGGGTTGGGGAGGATGGTAGCGGATGCTGAAAACCGGGACAGCTTTGTCGTGCCGTAGTTGCGGCAAAAATACGGCACCTGCCCCACAAGTATGGCGCTTGTTCTGCAATTAAAGTACACTATTCTCAGGTTAGGAACAAGACGAGATTTACTATGGTACAGTTTACTACAGGGCAAGTTTTCCCCACTAATGCGCGGTTGCACCGACATATTCCCCGATCCGAGATCGAATGATCCTAGTTCCGTAACAGGTTCCAGTTTGATCTTGGTCCCAATGTAAAAGTGTTGCACCAACGAAATTACATCATTTTGGTTCTCCGATTCGTCGGTATTGGTTTCAAAGTGAGAGATCGATATTAAATATGAGACAAATTTTGTTATTGGTTCGTAATATATGACATCATGGAAGTAGGCGTATTTTTCAGTATAGACAGAACTAGATGTGCGGTGCTTTATCTGTTTTAAGTGAATTATTGTTGTACGAATTTTACTGAATAATATTAAAATGCATCGACGATGGCTGCTGATCTCGGATCGAGATTTGGAACCGCCAATTTCGGCTGTTCGAAATGGTCTCGAATGGTGCGACAGTTTTCTTTGTCGATCTTAGATGCGATCTCGGATCGAGTTTCGAACCACGATGGTGCAACCGGGCATAAGCGCGCTTTTGTTCCAAAGAAAGTATACATTTTCGTTTACTACGTTCGTTTTCGGCTCGAATTGTGATCTAGCCAAAATACCGAGTATTAACTTTATTACGTAACTATTATTTATGGCCTACAATGGTGTTTACAAGAGCAAACAGCAAATATGAAACTATGTTTGGCATTGAGCGTCCATAAGAAAACGCATTTCAGTGGAAAGAAGTTACTAAATTAGTGGAAAGAAGTTACTAATTTAGTGGGAAACAAATAACTACAGCTGTCATCAATATACACTTTTGTACTTTTCTCCTTTCCTACAAGGAAAGTGTGAAGGAAAGTCTTGAAAATAATATTATTAACAATGTCCAGCACTTCTTATTATTTAAATGCAATATTCAAATTAATTAATCGTCTAAGTCAACGATTTGATACGCCCAGTTTCACAACAAATGATTAAACAACATTTTGAAGTATTCCGTCATATTTCCACTCCAGTGCAGAGTTAGCAAAGTTTATTCTGTACATAGGTTCTAACACAACACACATTGTAAGATTTTACACAGTTACTTTTCCTTTGTCCATATTTCGCTTATACTGTTTCGTTACATACAGAACGGATATATCCGATACACCATAGCTACCTGGCGGCGAAAATGTTTACTTACCAAACTAAAAGCACTGAGTTTCCTAACGTGAGCAGAACGAACCTTACTTAGTACAGCGAAAGAATGGGTTGTGGAGATGGGGGAGGTGGGGGGAACCCGGGGTGGGAGGTGCGTGTGGAGCTAGGTGATAGGCTAGTTGTGCCTATAGTTACGGCACATGTGCCCCGGGAATACGGCGCTCCCAGACACACGGGATACACAAGAGGGCGTTCACTCCGGGAAAGGAGGACAACACAATTTCATTACCGCCGCAAGTTATTGACACTGGAGAGCCGCACAGTTACTTTTTTTTTTTGCATATAGCTTAGTCATATTAGAGAGCGAGAGAGAGAGCGAGAGAGAGAGAGAGCGAGAGAGAGAGAGAGAGAGAGAGAGAATTGTTTAAACAAGTCATTAGTATTTCAAATATACAATTTTTAAAAGTTTAGTTTATAACATAAAATTACTTTCCCATTATCAATATAGGCTATGCATGGTTGATGGAGCAGTTTTGAAGTCAAAGTGAGTGTACATGGCGAGTAGTGTACAGAGCGACGACGAACAATTGCCCAATGCCTTGAGCGTGTTCCCAGCGGGTTAACAGAATGCAGCACGTGACCACAACCTCGTTTATGCATGACTGACGGAACGTCTTTGATCACGTATCGCATTGTTTACTAATCGTAGATAATTACCCTAGGCACAAATACAGTGCAAATCACATTACACGATTGCAATACTTCGGTTCACAAATTAATGTGAGAATGAAAGGGCTAAGATGGTAACGATAGAAAATAGTATCTCCATGTCTCAATGTTGTATTAAAAACATTGGGTTAACAATTGTACATACTGAAATTATTTCTTTTATTTTCTGTTTTTGATGCATTTTCATTATAATCTTCTTCATCATCAGCGATAGAGCCTAGTGACCCGTCCCACCTTCATTAAAATTGATCCAGTCTTCTCATTTTTGGTCTTCCTTGGGATCTTCTACCTCTTGGTATATACTGCTGAATTATCTTTGCAATCATTGTGTCTGGCATAAGAGCTATGTCTTCTTTTCACCTTGTTTGCTATTGTTTTACTATGCCAAATTAATTGTATTCACCCCTCTAGCATTTAACTGAGATTGTCTTGTGTAAATACCTCTTGTAAATGTTCAGTCGAGGTCAGATGTTCGGCCTCGAGGGAGCATTCACCTAAGTTATGTATCAGTAACTAAATTGGGCTTAAATCAAACCTCAACATGCCAGACTCTTAAAGCAAAGCAGGTCATGACATCACTTTGACATAAGAATAGGTGCTTGCTGAAATGGTTTAATTTTCAATGTTTTCAACTATTTGCATGTACTAATTTCTGAAGGAATCTCCCAGCGACTTAGATTTTAAATTAAAAATATTTTGTTAGCACTCGCTTGGAACAGGAACCTAGGGGTTTTCAAATATGATTCTTTTTCTCTGAGGTTAAGGCTAGCTACTTGCAAGCAGTTGCCTCATGCCACTTTGGACCCGAGGAAAAATCACAATGCATCAAAATGTGTAAAGTTTTGGAGGCAGGTATGTCAACTCAGCCTGGAGTTACAATTTTAATTAGGGCCTTCATCGCTTATTCTCTACTGAAATAATTTGATATAAATGGTAAATATAAAATTGCAAACAAGATGGCAATTTTTAATAAGGGCTTTCTGCTACAGTTATGTACAGTTTAACTAAGAGAAATAATTACAGGTGGAATTGCAACCCTAATGTAAAGAGTTTATACGAATGGCCTTTTGAAATGGCCTGTTAGCCAGAAGTTCTGGCAAGTCAAAATCATACCATAACTTTAAATGTTTTTTGAAAGGTGCGTAGTTTTAGCCAGAATTAATAGGCTGTTTAATGATGTAGTTTTAATGTACCTGAAAGGTTTCCAGTATTTTGAATGGAAAATAATTGTCCAGTATTAAATTTAGCCGTGTATGACATTAGAGCTTGCTTGTAATATTTTACTTTGTTCTCTTGCCAAGATGTTTCCTTACATGAAAACATTTACAAACTATTTCTGAATTTGTTCATTATATTGAGATAACTATATTCAATATTGCGTTTCTTTTTTGATATTTTACAGTATTTGGAGAATTGGTAAATATATATATATTGGAACAAAATATTATATCTAAAATGCAAACAAACAAATGAAAAGAATAATTTAAAATATATGGTTATGCATACTTCATGACTTTCTATACTAGTTTGAGTTTTCACATAGTAATTATCCTTACTTACTTAGATGGGTTTTCTTACTGCTGGCATTTTGTGCCTTTTGTTATTTTATTTAGACAATTTTTCTGGGATACAGGGTTAATTCCAGCCTTACTGCGTCCTTGGGCTTAAGGGCGTACCTAGGTCATAAAACTTAACACAATTTCAGGCTATACTCGTCAAAAAGCCAAGTCGAAATACAGAAATCGTATATGGTTGGAAAGAGCATCTCAAAAGAAATCCAGTGATACCCATAAAATACTACATGATCTAGTGAAGCGGTGCCGGGAACATAAACATCAAGGCGTCCGAGCGCGTCAATGTAGATGTATTCACGCAAAACAAACGGCTGTGCCTCCAACACAGATACACCCCATTTTTTCGCATGACGTCTAGCCTCTGCATGAATCTGTTCGCGAAAATCAGGTGGCCCTAACTGCAGGTTGTTCAAAGTAAAGTGAGCACTTTAGAGGCCGCTAGTTACTTTTTGTTTTCAACTTTTTTTCCATCCTTTAAGCATCTTTGTAAATAAATATTGATATGTAAGTAATAAACACATTGTTAATATTTCACCGCACCCTGTGAAGTTAACGTCTAACGATAAAATAAAATATATTTATTGACTATTATTCGAAAAGAGACAGCTTTAAAAACTGCTCACTTTACCATGAATAGGCTATAAGTTCCAGAGGGGCCACAAACTTAAGCTAAACTTCATAACAGCATTGAAGAACAGTCATAAATACCTATAGTATCTATGGACTTATTTCAGGCCTTCCTGGACTATTAATTCAAGCAGACCGCCTACTGGAAGCTTCTCTTCTCCATTTTTGCTGTCAGATTAAAATGTAGCCTACACCAGTTTGACAGACACACAGTAATATTATTGACATTAATAGATGTTACTACAAAAAAATTTTTTCTCTGTAAAATAATTACTTCAAAACAAGACTACAAAATGATTTAACTAATCAGTGTGTTTAGGACAAGCAGTCGTGCTCATCCTCCATTCGCGCCATCTTGCGACACTACTGCCCTCTCATGGCAAACAAACAACTAACACGTACCTGAGAGCAAAAACAGCGCACGTCACATATCAAGAATACACATCAGAAGTTTTTTTTTGTTTGTAAACATTCCGCCCACAAAAAATCAACATTTTTTTTCAAATTGTCCTAATGTACACCACTTAGTTTATGTATAAAAACACCAAACAAAAGTATGAGTCTGAAATCTGACATGATCACCATTATTCTCCAGGAAAAGGACAGATTTTTATGACTGGTCTGGTGAAGTTGCCTTGAAGTGTTCTTAATGACGTGACACACACTATCCCATCCTGCCCAGTGTGAACTTCAGTCACACGTGCTGTCTTCCACTTCAGTGGAGGCAAGTTTGGCTCTTTCAGCAGCACCAGTTGGTTCAATTGAATGTTGGACTGCAGTGAGGTCCACTTGTTTCTCTGCTGGAGTGTGTGTAGATACTCATTACTCCACCGCTTCCACACCCTCTTCTGGAACTGAGTCTTTTGCTCCCACCAGTCAAGATGGTACTGAGCAATATCTGACAAGCCGTGATCTGGCGGAGCTACCAAAGCATCATCCACTAGGAAATGCCTTGGGGTGAGAACACCATACGCTCGAGGATCCTCCGACAAAGCACATGACGGACGAGAGTTCAACACTGCAGATATCTGTGCAAATAGAGTTCCCAGCTCTTCGAAGGTAAGCAGCTGTGTTCCCACCACACATTTCAGGTGTTGTTTTCCACATTTAATCGCCTCCTCCCAGGGGCCACCAAAGTGGGGACTGGCAGGGACACTGAACCGCCACTTTATCCCCCTCTGACCGGCCTCACTAACAATTTGTTGCTGGCTTTCTCCACAGAAGATGTTTTTGTACACTTCTTTCAGGTAGTCTCTGGCACCCACCAGGTTGGTTCCAATGTCTGAGGATATCTCTGATGGAAGCCTTCGAGTGGATACAAAGTGCTTCAGTGCAGTAAAGAATACTGCAGCAGAGAGATTGGTCACGAGCTCCAAGTGCACAGCCTTGGTCACCATGCAGATAAACCTTCTGGGTGGTATTCCTTCTCGTTTTAACTGGTGTTGCAAGGAATGAGCACCCAAAGTCAATTCCAACATTGCAAAATGCTCTACCCTGGGCGAATCGCGAGGCAGGGAGCATGACCATTAGTGGGGCTGATGAAGCTACGCTCACTTTAAAATATGCGACACAGTTGTGAAGGAGTTTACGAATCAAAGTGCGAGCAGAAATTATCCAGTAATCTCGACGTGTCAGGTACAGTGTGGTTGATGGACCAATGTGCAGGTTGGTCACGTGACAATGCATTATAATTAATTCGGACAGTCTACTTTGCTCTGGAAGTAGGATGGCATGCTTACTTTCTTCAGTCAAAGGCGCATTATGCAGCTTGCTGCCCACTCTGACAATAGCCTTCTAGTCCAAGAATGTCACAAAGCTTTTAATGGGTTTAGAGCATGGTTCTCCCTTTTCCAAGTCTCTAATCTCTTCTCTGAAGTTATTTGCCTGTACAAACTTGAAACGGTAATTACAGGCAGTGCACAGCTCCTCAGTTGTCTGCAACTTGCCTATGGAATGATGTGGTTTTTTGGAAAAATTGCTCTCGCTCGTAAATTCCATGCCATGACTCTCTGAAGTCTAGAAAAGGAAGATGACTTCTGCAACAAGCTGAAAGGGTCATCGGTGCTCTGCATCTGATTGGAGTTTGCCACCAAGACAATGGATATTACTGGTTTAACTTTGGGAAGAGATACTCTTTCGCAAGAATGCAGCGCAGGTCGGCTCTCATGAGGTTGCAACAAACAACGTGGTCCTGAAAACCATATTTTGTTCACCAAGTGGTCTGTAAGACAGCCACATGAAGCAACATCAGCAGGGTTATGTTACGACGGAACATGTCTCCAGGAACTAGGTGGCACAATTGACTGAATCTCTGCAACTCGATTGGCGACAAATGTTTTTAAACTTAATGGCGACAATCGTAACCAGGCTAGGACTACTGTGGAGTCTGTCCAGGCATGCAATGTCAGGTTAACAACTTTTAATTCATAGAGTCTTACAACACATTGCCAAAGTTTACATAACAAAACTGCCGCACACAGCTATAACCCTGGAACAGACAGAGTCTTGAGTGGCGCCACCTTAGACTTGGCGACAAGCAGGTGCACTTCAGTGGTACCACCAATTGTAACACAATGAGCATAAATGACTGCGGTGTATGACTTCTCGCTGGCATCGCAAAAACCGTGAAACTGCACGTTATGTTCTTGGACTGGAACGAATCTGCTCACATTTGTTTCAGACAAAGATAGCAAAGAGTCCTTAAAATGTGTCCACACTCATGATATCTCTTCTCCAACTGGCTCATCCCAACCTAGGCCTTGAGTCCACATGTATGTAGCAACATCTTACTGGATGTGACCACTGGTGCTACTCATCCACATGGGTCATTAAAACGAACAACAGCTGAGAGTATACCACACTTTGTCTCTGGTAGGTCAGGGAGTCACTTTGTACAAAAAAAACGGTCTTGTACTGGGTCCCATCGTAGGCCTAACACTTTCACTGAATCAAGACAACCAAACATACGAGATGAGTTCTCAGATTCATGTCGATGGTCATCCAAGAGCTCCTCATGGTTGGAGCACCACTTGTGTAGTTTGAACCCTCCTACTGCCAAGAGTCCAATGAGCTGAGACTTTAGCAGCTGAGCAACTGTAACAGTTGCAGCTCCTGTAACTATATCGTCAACAAAGACATAATTGAGTATAGCATGAGGAGCTAGTGGAAACTTGTTACCCTCATCTGTTGCAAGTTGCTGCAGGGTGTGGAGGCCTTGAAAAGGCGAAGAAGCCAGCCCATACATGACAGTGTCCAACTCGTACACGCTAACTGGGTCGTCCACTGAATTCCTCCAAAGGATACACTGGTACTTCCTACCAATGGGATCAACAACTATTTGTCTGAAAATCTTGGATACATCCACAGTCACAGCAACTGGAAATGTCCGGAAGCTCAAAACTATATGGAAAATTTCATTCTGTAATTTCGGCCCATAAGGTAGAAGACCATTCAGTGGTCTTCTACCTTATGGGCCGAAGTGATTTTCCATTTGTGGTCTTACAGGATGCATCGAAAACTACCCTTACTTTTGTGGAAACACTTCCCTCCTTGACTACTGCTTGGTGAGGAATAAAGTTTGCTGGCTAAGCAAACTCACTTGTAGTAAGGGATACTTGATACCTGTCAGTGTGATTGTTAACTATCCTATACGTATCATGTGAGCCAAGGTATCATACTCCTCCATGAAGTCTTGGTAGTGCTGCTTCAGCTCTGGCATCTTTGCAGGTCGATGCTATAGTCCACCAAGTCTACACACTGCTGTTGAAGATGAGTTACTCAAATTACATGTGGATGATCTGAATGGAAGTCTCAGGACAAATCTGTGGGTACTTATGAAGTGATTCTCATACTGCTGGGCCTTGCTTGACATCAACTTCACTGATGGAACCTCTCCTACCTCCCAATACTTCTGAAGTGCCACATCAAGAGATGCATCCACCTGTACAAATAAGGAAACTGACTCACTTTTACTTTCACATGGAGCATTACCAGAAACTACCCAACCAAATGCTGTATGAAATGCATGTGGTTTTCCTTCGATCTTGCTGCAATTCATCACATCAGCTACTACATCTGCTGTCGGTAACATGTCAATGCAACCAGGCGAGGCGAATTCGGGATTGGCTAAGGGAAAATTTTTCATATGTGCAATATTTTTTGTAACAATTTCCGCCGAAGGCAAGTTACCAGTAATAATACTGAGAATCAACTGTCGAGTAGTAAGATGCAACTTTGGCATGTGAAGCGAGGCAATCTCACATACTACAGCCTCTCTCGAGTCTGTCCTAGTATGCCCTATGCCACAAATATTCACCCCTGCCTGATGTCGTGTAAGTCCCAAGCGTTTCACACACCCTTCAGTTATGAATGATGACTGGGATGCACTATCCAATAATGCACGCACAACTTGGTACTGGCCACTACTGTCTTTAACATTGATACGAGCAGTCTTAAGCAAAACAGTAGTCGTAGGACCATCGTCTTCTGAAAGACACGACGAACACATTGCAACAGTGCTACTATTACCTTCCTCTTGACCAGAAGGGTCTGTAGCATCTTGGTCTGTCTCACCAGAACTTGTATCTCGTGACAAGTGAATAAAGGTGTGATGTGTGCGTTGGCACTGCTGAAAGCGAAACTTTGAATAGCAATTTACAATAGCTGCATGTCCTACTCGCAGGCAGTTAAAACAAAACTTGTGGTTTAGCACACACTCCCTTATCTCATCTCGAGCACTTCTCGAGCAATATATTTAGCAGCAGGAAATCCCACTGAGCCACTGGAAATTTCTGAGCCTCCAACGCATTCAAATTTTCTTCCACTACTGTAACAAACTTGGTTAACCCACCTTCTTTCTAACTGTCAACCTTTTGTAAATGCAAGATTTGGACATGTAGTGTTGCTGCGAGTCTCAAACTTTTGAACCTTTTCTCTAATATTTTCCAAATTACTAAGTAATTGTTTCGGTAGCCCGTATATTGTGTACCAACTCTATGGCCTCCCCTTGGAAACAACCCAACAATAATGCATTTTCTGGACTTGGGTAAGGTGCGGAGCTTGACCAACAATTGACGTGAATAACTCTGTGAAGCCTATCCACTCAGCTCTATTGCCACTGAATACCAGCAATGGTCGAAGTGGCAGCACTGCTGTCGGGATTCCTAACCTTTGTGAACAATCACTGTGGGTCGTGTAGCCACAAGTGTTCTTCAGTTTACTATAATTTTTTTTAGTTCACGGAAAACTGTTTCGTATGTTGCAAACTGTTCCTTGCACTCACTTAACACACTCGGATCTTCTTGAGGTGGCTGGGCGCAGATAGCAAAACAATTTGCCAGTAGTTCATCTCTCTTCAACATAACCTCTTCGAAGACCAACTCGAAGTCTTCCACCTTCGATACATCTTCCCTAGATGTTTCGTACAGTTCTCTGGTCTCGTCTGCCTGGGCTAGCAAATAATTGAAAATTATAAATTGTAGCTCAGGCGATGCTGCAGCCGCCATTTTATTTAAAGATGTGATTAACTGTCTATCCAAAAAATGAGTTGCACTGATGCATGAAGAGAACTGTGTAAAAAGGCAGAATAATCACGTGCTCGTACGTGAGCGAGAAACATGGCTTTCAATTCCTCAGGCTGGCGGAGATCGTTATTGAAGCGTGTTTATTAACGTTGAGTTTCGGCGCGACGTGCCGTAAACAAAACCCGACAATAACTGCCGAAACTTCCCGTTCACCGTCACAGAACCGTTAGAAGGTGTATATTACACTTCTAGCGTATATTTCTGTAAACAAAACTGTATCTCCCGTAAATAATCCGGCCCGGAGGACCAAAGATGTTAGGACAAGCAGTCGTGCTCATCCTCCATCCTCCATTCGCGCCATCATGCAACACTACTGCCCTCTCATGGCAAACAGGCTGCTAACACATGCCTGAGCACAAAAACAGCACAAGTCACATATCAAGAATACCACTACGTAATACTTTTTTTTGTTTGTAAACACAGTGTAATATAAATAATTGCTCTTATTATATATTCTATACAAATCCGTTCGTTGTCAGGTAGTAGGCCCGGCGGGGGAGGGGGATATGATACAAGGTAACCCCCCCCCCCCCCAACTTCTCTCTATCGGCTACACTACTGATGAGCATAATGTAAATAGCATCGGACATGCTGTGTTTACAGATATTTCCTCATTGGGCAATCAAAGTGTGTATATGTGTATATATATATATATACACATATATATATATATACACATATACACACTTTGATTGCCCAATAATATATATATAATATATATAATATAAATATATATATATATATGTATATAATTCACTTTCTAGAACACCCTAATTTTTTTTTTAGGTTTACGATAAGGTATACTTTCCATACAATTCTCTAATCATAAAAATTACGTCAGAAATGCAGCCGTTTTTACAGCTTAACTTTTAAACAAAGAATACGAATTTTATCATTTTTCATTCGTGTTTTTCCATCTGTGTCTGTACCCAGAACGTGCAAATGTTCCATTAGTTCACTTAAATTCAACTAAGCCTCCCACAATTTTTCACGTTACCGATGAATAAATAAATATATATTACAATTCACCTGTGAAATTTTACTAGTTTATTATTGGCCTGTGTTAGTTGTGCAATCAAATAATTTCTTCATTAAAACTACCGACCGTGAGTGTGTGTACCGCGGGCCAGTATTGGGTTATGTGCGACAATAAGCACGTGTTTTAGATATAGTGCCCCTTAGATCAGGGCTTGTGGAAGAGAACTATTCTTTGAATAAATTATTAAATAAAGTATAACAAGCGTGCTACCTTTGTCGTGTAATGTATTGCAGGTTGCGTATCAGCAATGTGTGCAACAAAACGTCGACCAGCAGCATAGCTGAATTTCTAGAAGGCAAATTTCACATGTCCTTGAGCCATGAATAAAAATTATTATTTGTTGGCATTTATATTTAAATTCCTAGCACTGACAATGATTCGAAAGGTTTGTTTCCAATATGACTTCATCTCCTTTATACATATTTAATGTCAGTATAGTAAATGGTTTCTCGTAAATAAATTCAAATCCCGTTTTAGTTATTCCCTCTCTTTACATTACATTAGTTCTCTGTTATGATACAGTTTTATACTTATTTGTCCCTTATTTTAGGGTACAATTTAGTTTCTTGCATTTTTACTGATCTGTCTGCACTGGAAAATCACGTATTTTAGAAATTTTTCAGAAGAAAAAAAGGGGGGAGGGACAGGAGACATTTCTGGATAATTTTATTCCGTACATCTACAAAAATTGTGTTACATCTTTCTCGAAAAGAGAAATTTAGTACCAATGGCTTAGTCAGTCAGTAGCCACAATTTTAATTCAGCCCAACATGTTAAAAAATTTCACATTGGGAGAGAAAACTACAATAGGATATTATTTCTTTAAATACACTTTTGGGGATAATGAAGGAAACACACTATGCTTAGTTTAAAATGTATGAAAACTTATTCGCCAGCATTTTAGGTTACTTTGAGTAGTTTAATTAGATTGGGATACATTGTTGAACTACAATGGATGAAAGACGCATGCACCGCAATGATATTGATAACAAGTGCATATGTACTAACCACTGCCAAAGTGGTTCACAGACACACATGTGACAACATTCCTTTGTTGTTATCTATCAACTTGTGTAATTATTATTTAGAGTGTGAAATTCTCCTCTGAATACATTACAAACTATTCAGTTTCAATATCTCAGAACCACGCTGCAGAAACTTGAAAAACAATCACTCCTCTAAGAAAAAACATTATCGCTGAATAAATAAGGTTCCTTTCCTCCCTTCCCAAGGGCTTGGGGGGAGGGGGCTGCGGTGGGCATAGTGGTAGGACACTTGCCTTCCACCAATGTGATCCATGTTGGTTTCCCTGTGAGGTTGCTCACAGATTTTCACATATAGGAATTGTGCTGATTGATGCTGCTGGCTGGCATGTTTTCTCGAGGTTTTCCCGTTTTCCCCCACCCTTGCATTTCAATGCTGCTCCATATATGCCATATTTCACCCTCATTGGCTCTCAATACCGTGGTTGTTACAAACCACCAATCCTCTCTCAACTCCACCCGTCTTAAGATGATGGAGGCCATGGTGGTGTAGTGGCTAGAGTATCCGCCTTTTCACGAAGCACGCCTTTTTTTGTTTGCATCCCATATACATCCAATACACTTTGGAAAGGACTTGTCAATTAATTTTTTAGATTTTTGTAATGCAATATGGATAATTGAACACAATTATATTAACATATAAATATATAACAGATAAATAATATCATATACACGCTTCTTAATTCTATCAGCTGTACAAATATGTTAAGACTACATTTGGCTGCAGTACAAGTTGTTACAATTCATGTACAGATATATACTAAAGTATAAATACGCAAAGTCTACATTATTTAGAAAATATATAATTTAACAGCTCTTTTTAATTTCTGTAAACTATTAATTGACTTCAAATGACTGGGTAGGTTATTTATTAGTTTCGCCCCAGCATAGTACAGATTTGATGTAAAGTTTGAGGTTCTGTAGAACAGGTGAAGATGATTAGCTTGTCTGGTGTAGTAATGGTGTATATCACTATTTTTTTTAACTTTTTTAATGTTTTCCACTTAAAAAAGAATACTGCTGTACATATACATGCATGAAAGAAGGAGAATTTTGTTATTTATAAATGGCGGCCTGTAATAGCTTCTTTTTCCTTATTACTTATTAATCTCACTATTTTCTTCTGTAATCTGAAAGCATTTTTCCATTTTGTCGATTTACATCAAAATATGATTCCATAATTTATTATGGACTGAATATCTGAGAAATAGTATGCAAGTATTGTATTATTATTACAAATATTTTTTAAGGTATGTACGGCAAAACACACTGAACTCAATTTTTTACAGACACTATCAACATGCTCATTCCATGTTAAATTACTGTCTAAGCCCTAGAAATTTACTATTATTTAGTATCTGTAACCTGTATTCTTCTATTGTTGTGCATTTTTCATCCTGCATTGTATGTTTATTTCTTTGAATGAAATTCACGAGCACATATTTGTTTACATTTAATAGGTATTGATTTATTATACTGGAACCAACTGGACATCTCAGTCACTGTATGTTTTATACTTTCTTCAAGAACAATGTTATTTGAACTAGTTACCATAATGTTTGTGTCAGCCGCAAACATTATAGCTGAGCCGTTGGTTATTTGTTCTGGAAAATCATTAATAAATATTTATAATAAAATTGGTCCCAGTATTGATCCCTGTGGCACTCCTACTCGACTAGTTCTGGTATTGGACATAACATCTGTAATGTGAGTTTTGTCATAATATCTTATGGAGGTGATCTGTTTTGTGTTTTCAAGATATTATTGTAACATATTATTGGTTACACCTCTTACTCCACACTGTTCAAGTTTTTGCAATACAGTATTGTGGTCAACAAAATCGAAAGCTTTTGAAACATCTGCGAATATACGTGTTGAGAATTGTCTTTTAAAAAGAAGTTAACATTTTTTCAGTAAAACTCTAAATAGCTTGTTCTGTTGATATGCCCTCTACAAAGCCATGCTGATGCAATGAAATAACCTTTTTTATTCAGAATAACTGTGTCAGTTTATTTGTTATCAATTTCTCCAAATTTTTTTAAAAGGACGTAAGAAGAGCAATAGGCCTATAGTTGTAGTCCATTCCCCTCTGGAAGCAACTTTCTCGGAGCCCTGCTAAATATCTACTTGCAGGCCCATTTCGTATCCTTTCGTCAAATGTAAACTGCCAGGTAGCAACTGTCAAAATCAATGTTTACATGCCATTATGTGTATACATGTGTTCGTATACCTTCGCTACACCTAAACATAACCATTGAAATGTGACTTCTACTTTTATACCTGTCAAATGTGTTGTTTACTGTTTACAGCTTTCCAAAGAGTTATGTCATATTCCAAAAACCATTCCGTATGAATATTCACAGTTTACGCCTCCAACATTATTTAGGTCAGCTTTATGATGTTTTAAAAATGCCTGAATTGACGACAGTTCTTACGGTTATTTTACATTAACACATTTGTTTTCCACGACGTGGCTCAATACATGTAATGCACGTTAGTATTTTGCCGCGACTGTGTTTAACACTGTTACAACTGGGAGGTAAATGGCTGTACTAATAATCCTTTTGTTATTTATATGTGTTGGGTTATTTATTTAAAAGGACGGCCTCAGTTGGAATAAATATTAAAATGAAGGAAAAACCAGTCAAACGAAAACGGCACATTAAATTCAAGCACGCAACTTGTGTTGTTAATTTTTGTCATATAAACTTAAATGAGCGGCGAACATGCACACATATAAGCCTACGGTAACTTTTATTCCGCTAATATTTCTATGTATTGCTTCTTACTGTTCATTACGTTTATTGAAATTTATCGGGCTGGGCTTAGTATTTTTCTTCTGGGATTGTGGCAAATTACGTTACACGACTGTGTTTCAAACCCCTTAGGGCAAAGGTACAACGTTGTGATGAATAAACGGACGTGGATGTAAATAATTAACTTCGTAATAAGAAAAAAACAGTTCA
Organism: Dryococelus australis; assembly: GCA_029891345.1. Lineage (NCBI taxonomy): Eukaryota > Metazoa > Arthropoda > Insecta > Phasmatodea > Phasmatidae > Dryococelus > Dryococelus australis. The sequence goes on from CM057003.1 coordinate 34,248,200, forward strand.
CAGTAAAATGTATAAATAGTGCTTATTAAATATTTGAAATCATGCACACACAGGGCTAGCGTATCAACCACGATGCACAGTCACGCTATTTCACAGCTGCAATGATTAACGAAACACACATCACAGTATATTTATTACTGCAGTGGAAACATAGATTTATCACAACATCATAACTTGCCTAAGTAGGTTTACAAAACACAGCATCTACAAACGTGATGTGGTAATTTGAAGTATTTTCGGAGTAAGGATAATTTTTGCTTCGTTTGGCAAAAAGAAACACGCCATGTCGTAGCTCGCCAAGTCTGCCAACTTGACTTGGTAACTGCCCCGCCATCATATCTAAATATACTAAAATAAATATTCAAAGATTAAAATCTTTTTTCAGTTGTAAATTACAAATTCAAAAATCATCATTTTGCTGTAATAAGTATAAAATATGCTACAATTGAAAACATGTATAATATATGTATGTTACTAGCGAAGTGAAATTTCCCGAGTGTGGAAGAGACGAAGCGAAAGAGAGAGAGAGAGAGAGAGAGAGAGAGAGAGAGAGAGAGCAACAAGCCTCGCTGAGCAGGCTGTTGTTTTCTCGCTCGATAAAACAACACCATTACGGCCTACTGGTGATATTTTCCGCTGTTATTTTAAACTGTAAAAATGAGATATGTTGCCATCGGGGCTACTTAAATATTTGGATATTTCGATAGGCACCGTTTAATTTACAAACAGTGTACTAAAAAACGAGTTTAAAACAATATTTTAACTGTGAACTATTTCTTACCGGTCGTTGCCAACACGTCGCTGCACTCACTATTGTTAATTCATATTTAAAAAAGAAATAAATATTACAAGTTATAGAAAATACTAAGGTAAAGGTTCATTTATTCAATAATACTGTATTCTAAAGTTAAACACAATGTTATATATCTGTGGAATACAGGTTATTGAAAAAAGAGGTTGACATGTTATGCCTAGAGTTTTTTTTCAAAGGTTGATTTTCATAAGTCGCTTCCAATCAGGAATGGACTATATCCATTAATGCCTTGTCACCTTTTTTAATGTATTAGTACTACTTTTGTATATTTGAGTCTATCAAGAAAAATTCCCTTGGCAAGATATTCTTTGAAAATGTAAGTCAAAGGCAGTTTTATTAAATGGGAACACTTTTTTTCTAGCAGAGGCATAGATACCTCATCTATTCTATAGGAACTTTTACTTTTGAAATTTTTAATTACATTTATGGTGTCTTTTTCAGAGATAGGTGTGAAAAACAGCGTGTTAGCATTCCAAGTGTTAGGTCTTTGGGGTATGTGTGCAGGACTAATATTTGTAGCTCTGTGTTCATTTTGCAATTTTAGTGGGTTGTTTGTGCAATAGTCATTAAAACTATTCGATATTTCCTTGCTATTTTCGATGTTAATACCATCAACTTTCAAGGAAAGGTTAACATGTCCTTGCCTAGGTTTCAGTTCATTATTAATAATGTTCGACGTTGCTTTTGTTTTATTTGAGGAGGGGGCTATATTTTTTCCCCATTGTATTTCTGCTTTGCTACTCCGGTAACTTGTTATATAATTTCTCGTATTGCTTACAGTATAATTTTTGTTTTTCCCCGGGTTAGTTCTTAGCATTTGAAGCATTGTTTTTCACCTCTGTCCTGAGACTGTCAGACCTTTACTAATCCATTTTATTTTCGAGCTACTGTTATATTTTACAGATTTGAGTGGAAAGGCATGATTAAAATGACAAAGAAATTTATTAAAACTGTTCCAGGCAATGTTTGGTTCAGTTATTGTATACACATCATCCCATTTTTCATTTACAAGTAGACTTTTGAAAAATTTAACATTTTCTTCAAAATATCCACGATTCATCATCAATATTAAAATAAGCTTATGACTAATTAGTTGCCCTACTAATTAGAATTTTGAAAATCCTTAAGAAGGGTGAAATAGAGTTTAAATAAAATCACGCAATGTTTTTCTATGATGCAGATTGTGTAGTTATAGGAAAATATTGGCCTGCTCTAAGTGTTTTTTTTTTATTTTGACTACTTATGGAAAACGACAAAATGTATAAACATGTCACTTACTGTAATGATTTTACAGCCTACCGTTAAATACATAACCATCTAAACACACAAGTAAACCTTATTTATTTAACTTAACATCTTATCGACAGCAGGATCATTAGAGAATGATAAACCAAGAACACAATGAAGGGAATAGAAAGAAGTAATTGGTCAAATTGTCTTTACTGAGTCACCCCAGAAATTGCATGGAGCGAGTTTGAGAAACGATTGAAATGGCAAATCATGAAGGTTACATTCAGTAGCTATTAAAAATATGAGAACTGACTTGGTTGTAGGCCTATATTCTTGTATTGATAAACAGCTGATTTCTTGTTTGTCACTGCAACTCTGCTGACTTGGGGAGAAAAAAAATAGTGAGTGGAATTTTTATAAGGTGTAACTTTGTATTGGTTTACGAGATGATTTGCCATTACTAAAAAATGAATTCCGTAACTCCTACACTGAAATAGCAAATCAACATTTAGAAAAATAGGCCTAGGTATCTGCAGTTTTATAAAGTGCCTCTACATCTGAGTCCGCAACTTACAGGTTAGACCTTAAATTCACGGCACGTTAGTAATCGCAACCGCACTTGTAAAAATTAAACACACTGCAATTGTTAATTTACAAACTTACGCATATAACATATTCCTATACACACAATAATTGTGTGATATCTTTCACGAACATATCCACGGTATATACGAATACACTGGACTCGCATGGCCCGGCTCGCACAGATTTCCTTACATTAATATTAGTTTTCGTTGGTCGCCGAATAAATAATACAATAGATTATAGTTTTAAGTCGTGTTTACATGCCAGATTCACATTCCACAAACGCAAGAATAACACAAATGTAGAGAAAATTGAGAAGAAGTACTGAGGTCATACAGCACTCGCAAGTCTGTTCAATTACAATGTAAACAGACGTTATCTCTCTCCCGCATGGCTGCTTCACTTGTAACGCACTCGCAGACCACTTCAATAGAGTATTATATTCTATTTTAGTACGGTTAAAGTTTGATCATAACTTTGAAAAGCTCCTATAGTCGTCAGAACACTATTTCGTGGAATATTCTCAAGGCAAATATATAGGGAATGGGAAGCAAATCAACCAAAACACAGTATACAACACTTACATTTAAATGTAAATAATTCATAATTTTACATATTTAACGGCGAAATTTATATCTAGTTATCTGAGACAAACACACTCACGTTTTATGTGTATTATCTTTTAGGTCAAAAACGGATGTATGATAATTTATGTCGATCTTAATACTCATCCAAATACACTGAAAGATAGGCCGATACAATGATTTTTGGCTGCTGTTGATCACGTGACCTTTTTTTTTTACCGGAAAACAACCGTCTAACTCCACACTATAAACTGGTTTCACTTTTTAACACTGCACCGTATAGGACATCGCCTCCACACGCGGTATACATCATCTTTAGTCCATGGTTTATTCCACTCAAGTTGGGAAGCTCAATGCTTTTAGTTTGGCAACTAAAATTTCTCGCCACTAGGTAAGCGCTAGTATCGCATGTGTACCGGATTTTCCCTATTTCTACGTCAAAAAACCCAAATATTTGCAATAAACATAAATCAAATATAAAATATAAACTAAATACGGTACTAAATAAAATCCTTTTATTCACGTAGCTTAACATTTTAATTGAAAGAGACATCTTTGGTATATAGCGCACCTGGTGGCAGAAACTTTCCCTATGTCAAACTCTTCCATAGTAAAACTAGTCTTGTTCCTTAGGCAGGATTTACAACATACGCCATACGTCCGACCGTCATAAGTTCGTCCGTCTCCCAGCCGAGCGATTTACAACCAAACTTCATACGTCCATCTTATGTTCATTGCTGCAAACCAATAAAATCAAAACTGTTCACAAATAGGAAAAAATTCTCCACAAAAAGTGAAAATCTTTTGCGGTATTGTGTTTCCAAGTACCAAAAACAACCATACACGTACGTAACGGAAATTAATCGATGTAAATAATTTTTCATAGCATATAAAGCATAATTTGACTATTTTTACTATTGCAAAAAAGGGAGCTCGTGTTTTCGAACGTAATTATCAATTATTCTTCACAAAAAATGCAACTTAATTTCATTTTACAGTTACATAAACAAACATATGAAAACATAAGACAACCAAAACAAAACTCTGCACACACTACGCAGCCTTGTAAAGAACTCGGGATGAACGAGTAACAAAACGTGCAAATTTAGACGGCTGTAATTTCATCCGTTCGTCCGTCAAAAGTTAAAGCTTGCCAAGGTTTTGACAGATGTACGGATAGAATTAATGCCCACCTCTGATAGGCTGTTGGTCACGTGATCGACGGATGCATGACGGACGGACGGATGTATGTGACGGGTCGTTGTAAATCTTGAATCGAACTAACCACATACTAAATATGAGTTATACCGCTTGTTTGACTTCTGTGCATGTGCCCAACATCGACCTACCCCAATCATTCGCAACTCTCAAAGTCACATGGTCAACAGTGATGAACGTGTTTGTTTATATCTTAGTTTTTAAATTCCAAACACTATTATCTCAAGGAAATGCTCTTACCGATTTGAATTTAATCAAACTGCATTAAAAATTGGTTAGAGGAAGTATACGTACATCTCAAAGCATTTGTTTGGATACAACTCAGTTTTATAACCTAAAATTCAAACAATACCGTTTTCGCTAGACGTGTTGGCAGAAAAGCAGTTCAATGTTGGGACACTGAGATTGGTTGTGCTCAGCCAGCGAGATCAGTCTACCACATCTTTAGTCTATGGAATTAACTATGGATAGGTGGCCGCTGAGCTACACACATAACTTACGAACTGACAGTGTAAAAGCATAATTTGATGATATGTAGCATGGGTGATGTTAACCCACACACATAAAAGCTTTATTATTAGTATTGTAATATTTTTGTCTTCTTTTAGTCTCCTAACCGTATAAGCTTGCTTAGTTAGAGAAAGAACAAGATTGACTATTACGCCTGTTGAAGATAAATATTTAAATAATTAAATGTTTTAATTAGTCGCATAAACATCCGTTGTAGATAAATGTGAATCCAGTACCTTGTTTTTTTATACATAAGCAGTGCCGTTTACTAAAATCATTTTCCATATATTAATAGTATAGTGTTGTACCCAGAAACTTAAATAAATCCAGTCTTCAGGAAGAAAAAAAATCTTCCTACTTTTTAGATGTACCACAAAGCACCTACATGTAATATTTGATTGCATTTGTAGCCCTGTCAATTGCGGAATGTCTGCCATTTGTGAGTTGTTTTTGCCTGCCATTTACAATTTTCTGTTATCACTTTAGGTAACGTGTGGGTATGAACTGATGGATTCTTTCTTCTCTTCTGCTACAAAAACTTTGATGTCTTCTGTTGTGTGTGCCGATGGGTATAAGAGAAGGTAGCGGATATTGGGTGTCGTGTAGGGACGGCCTAACAGATCTCTTGAACGAACAGCTGGTATGAGAGCCTCGCACAGCGTTCATATGAGTGTGCGCTTATTTAGCCCCCGGAATGTCTTGACTGCGAGAACAGAAGTCCGCCATGGCCATCCATGTTGCACCTCGCCAAGAACAGCAAATTGTGTGGCGTCACTCCGGCGACAGCTGCGCAAGACAGGTGTACCACCCTCACTAGTAAGGTAAAAAAAAATACTGCTCGCCGTGTGAGGGGAAATTCATATCGTGGTGGAGAGGACATACACTGTTAAACATTTCCGTATATATATTCGGAATATTTTACGGAAATTTACTGTGTATATACGGAAAGGCAACCCGTGATGACGAAAAACGGAGTTAAGTCCGTAAATACAAAATTCGGAAAGTCTCCGTATTCCCTTTGGCTTCGAGTTACGGGGACGAACAATGCCGATTCTACACGAAGCTGTCTTCTCCACTGTAACAAGAAAATTATCGTTTCTGCGGCAATTAAGACTAGGTCGACTATGACCTAGTCTTTCAAACATTAAAAAATAGCATCAGGCGTCTGTAACATTTGGCAACACTAAAAATACACCAAATTTAATAGAAATTTAACTTTTGCTTTTGTTTTTTGATTATAAATATAAAAATTATACCGCAATTTCGTGTGAGAATTGTAGGTGAACATTAAAGACATTTTCATTATCACTTTTTATTTTAAACGGAAAGTACAGAAAACTAACTTGGAAATCAACGGAGAGGTTCCATGAAATTTACGGAGAGTACGTTTCTGGAAATCAACGTGTCCGTAATTTTACGGAGAGTTTACGAACACTTCTGGATAAAATTTTACCAGCACTTTTCCGTAACACGAAGGAAATTATTGTTAACAGTGTACGTACGGCCATACAATTAGCACGGCGACACGCAGTGAGTAACAAACTTCGCACAAGGCAGTAAGCCTAGTGTCCACGAGTATGACGGCGATGTACGGAACCACCGAGTTGAACAGAACCTGTATTCATGCAGTGGACTCGCGTCCTTATTGTCTGCAGTTCAGTACGTGGCTTTACACATTCAGGAGCCATAATGTGTACATGTGTACATAAGGCACACCAATCATATTTTCGGCTAGCACCCCACTGTGCCGTATGTGGTATAAATTTCCCATTGAATAGTAAAAATTAAATATATTTATATAATATTATAACTTTAATTTTTCTTAATGATTAATTTTAGCCCCGACTCAGGTATGGTAAATATAATTTTGTGAAAACAACCCGTCTATTTTATAGCGATTTGTTAAATATTTGAATTTTTACTGACTTTTTAAAGATAAATTTGTAATTAATTTAAATAGATTTTCGCATTTTATTTTTATATGCAGTTAAGTTGTTATGATTTTAGTTTTTTGCTTTGTTGGTATCCCGCTGTATACCGGAACCACAAGTGATTTCTCCCTGGGCGGGGTTTTGATAGTTCCGTGACCTTGCCGCAAGGTTGCAATCGTGGTGGGAAGTAGTGGAGTTCGCTACTCTCGCTGGGGTTTCCTATCAGAACATCCACAAAGTCATCCTACTAATTAGTTAGTAGACAGCTCACTAAGGGTGAGTATGTGTTGTAGAAGGCGCAGTAAGATGCTGCACAGCCAGCATGTCTATGAAATATCGGGAGTGTTAATACTGACGCCTCTGAGGACGGTGACGTCAGCCATATTGGAAGTGACGAAGTAGTTTCTCAGTAGTGACGTCACCACTTGTGTTCAGCCGGAAGGTAGGCTGACCGCCAGAATATTACGTAATTAGATAACCTTTCAAATTTCTACTGATTTGAAGTAGTATTCTTAATACTTTTCCAACTTTTACCCTGACCAAGAGATCTTGAGTTGTGCATTTTTCAAACTATTCACCCTGACCCAGAGATCTTGAGTTGTGCATTTTTCCAACTATTCATCTTGACCCAGAGATCTTGAGTTGTGCATTCTTCCAACTGTTTACCCTGACCCAGAGATCTTGAGTTGTGCATTTTTCCAACTATTCACCCTGACCCAGAGTGAGTAGTGCATTCTTCCAACTGTTTACCCTGACCCAGAGATCTTGAGTTGTGCATTTTTCCAACTATTCACCCTAACCCAGAGATCTTGAGTTGTGCATTTTTCCAACTATTCACCCTGACCCAGAGATCTTGAGTTGTACATTTTTCCAAATATTCACCCTGACCCAGAGATCTTGCGTTGTGCATTTTTCCAACTATTCATTTTTACCCAGAGATCTTGAGTTGTGCATTTTTCCAACTATTCATCCTGACCCAGAGATCTTGAGTTGTGCATTTTTCCAACTATTCACCCTGGCCCAGAGTGAGTTGTGCATTTATCCAACTATTCACCCTGACCCAGAGATCTTGAGTTGTGCATTTTTCCAAATATTTATCTTGACCCAGAGATCTTGAGTTGTGCATTTTTTCAACTATTCATCTTGACCCAGAGATCTTGCTTTGTGCATTTTTCCAACTATTCATTTTGACCCAGAGATCTTGAGTTGTGCATTTTTCCAAGTATTCACCCTGACCCAGAGATCTTGAGTTGTGCATTTTTCCAACTTTTCACCCTAAACCAGAGATCTTGAGTTGTGCATTTTTCCAACTTTTCACCCTAACCCAGAGCTATTGAGTTGTGCATTTTTACTGACTTTTGCCACATAGCAGGGATATTCAAGACCACAGTTGTTTACGAACATTGAATTGCAAATAAAAATATTGATCTTTTTAATTAAGAGGACAATCTCTGTTAACGTTTTAAAGTAAAGTTTTTAAGCTGTATTGAAGAATATTTTACTTCTGGAAATTTTTTAGCGTTTGCATAATTTCAGATGGCCATTGAACCTTTTTCTTTCCACATTATTTCCAGTTTGAAAATTTCTTTGACTTCAATTAAATTACTCTCAACAATATACCTATTGTAAGGATGGTGGTATTTTCGAAACAAGTACTCCTAGATATAAAAATTAATTCTTTTTCAACAAACTCCCTTTGCTTCCAGCATGATTTTTTTTCTACACTCTCATTAACACGTCAATACCACACGCCATTGTTAGTGTTGTAGTCGAGGTTGTATAGTTAGTTGCTCTCTTGTTCTTGTTAATCTGTTTTATTTCATTGCTTTGTCCAGTGCATGTACTGATTATGTCATTTATGGTTTGGAAGCGAAATCTCGTCTCGCTGGAATCATACACACACACACACACACACACACACACTAAGAACACACTAAGAAATTATTCGGAGATTTCCCATACCAGTGTACATGCTTAGTAAGAAAGCAGGAATGGTAATGTTTCCCCCTATACATTCATTGTATCGTTTCTACATTTGCATAGGAAACAGTCAAATACATAGGTAAGTTCCCAACTTTGTATGGCAGCGACGCTAAACATTACTTATATTTGCAGTTTGATGTGCGATATTATTACCACTCAGTGTATAGGTTTAAAACTTCCATTATAGGTTAGGAAGTTTAAAAACTGTAACCGATAAAGTGAGCACTTCAGAAATGAACCTTTTAAAAAAAATTTACTGCCCCTACATGCATATTTTTTAATGGGCGCACTGAGTGACATTCGCCCAGTAAAGTTGGTTAGGATGGATGGAAAGTAGTTCCATATCTTAACGCCGAATAAATAGTGTTAGGGAATCATTCGCTATGACTCAAAATTTTTCTTCCGCTTTCTTTTTTTTTACTGCATCGAAATGTAAAAAAAATGAGCAGATTTGTAAAGTAATTACTTTCATAATAATTTCACAGTTTCATTTGACCGACGCATGAATAAAGTGATGAGGTTCATGACAATGTTAATTTTACATAAGGTGGAATGATAAGCAACGTGTCTACAAGTAGATCTTAAGCAGGGCTTTCAAAAGTGCACATTTTATCGTGAACAGCCTGTACCGGAAAAATTTTTACAGTGGCGCCACTGAATTATGACATATTTGTTAAATTTTACGATGCCCAGGAATTAAATGATTTACACTAACTTTCCGAACAACTCCTTTAAATCTTCACATAGGCCTACACTGAATTTTATTTCCACATACTGTAGAGACGAACCTAAAGTTGACAGTACACTGTGAGGCTTAACGCCTATAGGCTGTTCACGGTAAAGGGCGTACTTTTAAGGCCTTACTTACTTTATTCTTTCCGTCATTTTTTTTAACCACCTTTATAAATAAATATTGCCATGTAAGTTATAAACATGGTGCGTATATTCCGCCGCACCAGGAAGTTAACGTCTAAGGCTCAAATAAAATACATTTATTGACTATTATTCCAAATGAGAGAGCTTTCAAAGGTGCTCACTTTACCGTAAATAGCTTATAGTGACTTTCTCTAGGGGTTTCTGGTTCGGAACCGATATACAGTTCTACGTCACGCAACACTGTAGTAGAACACGAGGTCTCGACACCTCGTTGGCTGTGGCAATCAAGTGTTATGTCGACGTATGTAAAGCACGTATCAAAACATTCCTTGTTTTCAACACCCGTAGCCGTATATTTAAGTGACGCTGAGCTGGTAGACGTTAATTGTTTTCAGCTGAAACATTTTTATGTGCAGTTTGTTTCTCTCGTGTTCAGCTTGAGTTGGCGGAGAAAATTCAACAGATTGAAAGGCATGTTCACGGCGACGCGGGCACATATGAAATCATTTCAATCAAAAGACACGAGGGAAGAAAGAATCGCGAGATATCTTCGTGGTAGTGATCGAAAGTAATGGACCGGGCTATGGCAAGTCGAGGTATCCTGGGCAAAGGGCTGAATGACCTGTAGCAACTGAGATGCAGTCTGACAATCATTCAGAAAAACTAAAAAAAAAAAAAAGTTACATTTACATTTAAAACATACCCTTTAAAAGAATCACTGCTCATAACTATATATCTACTACGGTGCTCACTGCCTTGGTCGCTACAAGTCATATAACTCATGAAATTACACTTTGGTCATGGAAGTGATGAAAATGTCATGGATTATGATTTCAGGCCACGAAAATGTCCAAGTCCAATACATTTTGGTACAGTAAGGTTTTTATAACATTTACAAAGGCAACTCTAGCCACACTTTTTCAGGGGATCGACAGGAAAATGATGCATGATGCATACTGTTGCGTATTGTGCAATATGTAATCAGACTTGTGTATTCTTCCGCGGAGATCTACTTTCTTCTACGGCAATGGCGTCGCCGCAAGTAGTTCCTGACGCCAGTGTGATTCAAGATGGCGACGTGGTAAGTCCGCTGCGGGCGTGTCCAGCAATATAAACGCATAATTGTGTGTTATCTCTCAGTCTCTCCTAAATATTTTGGTCCTCCGGGCCGGATTCGTGCCCGCTTTAATGCCGTACAGTGAATGTGATACGTTTTTCGGTCGTTTTACGTGTTCTGCGTAATTGAAGCTTTATCTCACGCGTGAGCACAAACTACCACCGCCAGTCTGAATCCACTCATCACAGAAACATCACAAGAAGGAACCAGTATTTTCTTCATCGCTGTCCAGTACATTTGTGAGAATTGTTGCGGATTCGTGGAAATTCCAGGGAAACCACGTAGTTGTTCGTATTATTGTGTAATGTTTTATTACCAGCCTGTGCTGAACACGTGGGTGAGTAGTTTTTTTGTCTTCTTGTTGCATCATCCCGTTTGCAGCGTGTTTTGTGGAGCGAATCAACGTTTTCTATCGCCGATATGGTATGCAAGACGCCCTAACCTAGCTTTTGAAGTCTGTTTCGCTGTATTCCCGTATTGCATGAAGTGTTGATAATTTATTGTTTGTTGTGTGGTCGATTGGTAGGTCCTTAACATGGGATTCAAAATATTTTTGCTGAAGTTCAACTTTCAGGAGACTAAGCTGAAACACATTAATAAAAGGGTGCAAGCTCTTCTTAAGGTAGAAGTCACTCTAAATTCCGCTCATGAAGTAAATGCACTCGGTGCACAGCTAGATGCAATCGAGTCCGAAGTAAATTCTTTGTGCAGCGAACTTTTACAAACTGATCCCCTGCCGAATAACATAGACGAAAACGTGCTAACCTCGAAGCACGAATCTTTTGCAATGTTGTCAGACGTCCGATGCAACATAACCTCATTCTTGTCCATTCGTGCTACGCCAGCTTCGTCAACCAGTAATCTTGCCTCCACATCAACAAATGTGAGACTTCCGGAAATTATTTTGCCCTCTTTCTCAGGGCAGTGGGAGGACTGGCCAATATTTTCTCAACTTTATCAAGCTACAACCCACGACAGTCAAGCATTAGTCGACATAGAAAAATTCCAGTACTTGTAAGGATGTCTCAAGGGGGAGGCTTTACAGTTGGTCAAAAATCCGCCCGTTACTGCTGAAAATTATTTAATAACCTGGGAACTTCTTACACCCCAATACCAGAACGTGAGAAAACTCACCATTTTGTATATTAACAGGATTATCGATTTGCCTAGTGTCGACTCCACAAACCACCAGTCCACTCGAAACTTTATCAACACATTCAGTGAAAATGCTCGAGCCCTCTAAGGGTTAGATTGTGACAAAACAGAATAATTCAGTGCTTGCCACATTCTTGCTACGCAAATTAGATGTAGGTGTCAGAACAAAGTTTGGAAACTCACACACAGAAAATACTGATTCATTTCCCACTGTTTCAGAGCTTATTGATTTTCTGCTTTAAAGGGTCGCAAAATTAGATTGTGCAGTTGATGTGAGCAAAGTTGGGGCTGGTCAAGTGCATCGGAAAACACCCCTAACCAAATCAGGTCACATAACGTCACAACCACGGTCAGTCCTCATTACAGATTCTGAACCTAATTTACCTAAGCCTTGCCCAGTTTGTCAGAACACCTCTCACAGTGTTTACAAGCGCCCAGAGTTAGTCAGTGAATCACCCACTGACAGGCAGTCAATGGTTCCCAAAATAAAACTCTGTTTCAACTGTCTTGGAGGATCCCATGGAGTAGCTGATTGCACATAGTCTCACACATTTTATCGATGTAAACAAAAACATCATACTTTGCTCCACATCGATGGGAGGTCTAATGTAACTCCAGGGTCCCGAAACAAAGTTTCTGCCAGCACTGAGGGTCGAATCAGTACATTTGGATGTGTGTCAGCCCATGTCCGTAAATCTGTTTTATTGTCTACAGCTGTGGTCAAAGTGTATGGTGCCGATAACAAACCTCATGCCATGCACTGTCTGCTTGATAATTCAGCTCAGGCATTATTCATATCTGAAACCTCTGCAGAGGTACTGTCTCTGCCTCTGCATAAAGCACGTGAAAGGGTGTTTGGCCTCTCTCAAGGTGCTGTAAATATGAAAGGAAAGATTAGTTGTAAGATACAATCTTCCAGGAAGCCTCAGTGTACTTTCAATCACTCACTCTTTGTTTTGTCGAAGATCACAGGCTTCTGGAGATCCTCTGGCAGACACCCCCACTTTGACAAACCTTCTCCAATTGATATGTTGTTAGGTGCTGATGTTTATGCATGTGTGTGTTTGAGTGGCAGGTTAGAATTAGGACAGCACACGCCTGTGGTGCTGAAGTCTTTGGATGGGTACTGCTGGATGAGTATCCAGAGTCATACACCAATTCCGATCAAGATGTAGTCTCAGTGTTCATTGGCATGGAGGATCCATTAGATCTGACTCTAAAGCAGTTATGGGAAGTTGAAGAACCACCATGTGTTAATGCTAGGGCCGCCAGATGACAGATGCTGACTACTGCGAAAAACATTTTGAGGACACCCATTCGCGGGATAACATGGGGAGATATAAGGTTCGTCTTCCTTTCAAACTTCAGGCTCAACCTCTTGGGGAATCGTATTTGAATGCTGAATGTAGGTTCTGGTCTTTAGAAAAGAATATTTCATTACATCCTGAAATGAAGACCATATACAAAGATTTCATGACAGATTATTTTGAGTCAGGCTGTATGAAGGTGTATGTTACCTCAACCCAGCCGACTGATGTTAAGGAGACAGCAGAATGTTTCATTCCACATCATGGTATTCTAAAAATGTCTAGCACAACCACCAAATTATGGGTGGTATTCGATGGTAGTGCCAAAACCACCACTAGTGTCTCACTCAACGATGTTCTGCTTCCAGGACTCAAACTTCAGAATGAAATCTGCGATGTTATTTTGAAATCCAGGTTGTATAGTGTAGTATTCTCCTGTGATATTAAGCAAATGTACCATCAAATTTTAATCCACGTGGCTGACCGACCATACCAACTCATTCTCTGGCGTGACAATCCATCCCTTCCGCTTACAATTTTTCAGTTGAATATGGTAACCTATGGTCTATCACCTTCTCCATTCCTGGCTATTCGAACACTACACCAGTTGGTCTTGATTGAAGGGACCCACTATCCTCTTGCTCCAAATGTTCACCACAATCACATTTTTGTTGACGATATTGTTATGGGAGCAATGTCCATGGAGGAAGCGCACATTTTGAAATCCCAGCTGATTGAACGTCCGCATCAGCGTGGGTTCGAACTCCGAAGTGGTCCAGCAATCAGCCTCAGCTCCTCGACGATATTGCTGTAACTCATTGGAAAACCCCTAGAGATCTGGACTTCTCATCTAGCCAGTTTGTAAATGTTCTCGGGTTGTACTGGAATCCAGAAAAGGACTCATTTTCTTATTACTTGAGGATCACCACCGGGGTTGCAACCAAGCACTTTGTCCTTTCACAAACTGCACGAATATATGATCCTATGGGATGGTTGTCGCCAATAATTGTGTGGGCTAAGATGCTAATGCAGTGGGTATGGACTCAGGGCTTAGGTTGGGATGACCCTCTTTCATCTCCGGCATTGAAGAAGTGGAATCAGTTTTTTGATGGGTTCATAGAACTAGATGTACTTAATCTGCCTCGTTTCATGTGTCCTGATGTCGTCAGTGTGGAGCTGCATGGTTTCTCGGACGCTTCGGAGAAACCATGTAGCTACTGTATATCTCAGGAGTGTGGATACTCAAGGGAATGTGTCTGTGCATCTCGTCCTGGTAAAGTCACGGGTAGTTCCACTCAAGCAGGTGTCTCTTCCTCGATTAGAATTGTTTGGTGCTCATTTACTGGCCAAAGTTATGCTCTATTGTCATGCCTTCCTGGTACAGCACATAAATGCCACTGCTATTCATGCCTGGACCGATTCCTGTATTACTCTGACTTGGATAAAGACCCAGCCCTATTTATTGAAAACATTTGTGGCAAATCATGTTGCACAAATCCTCTGGAAACATGCAATTTCCAAAGACAATCCTTCTGATTGTACCACCTGTGGAATGCTGCCTAATGAACTCCTCTCGCATGACTTATGGTGTCATGGCCCTGGCTGGTTACTCGACCCTCCAGGGCAGTGGCCAGTGTCAACAATTAATCAGATGGACGAGATCCCAGAATCAAAGCCTTCTCAGTTCGCATTACTTACCACATATGACATTTCTGAAGAACTTCCAGTATTGCAACAAATTTCCTCGTGGTCCAAGCTGATTCGTGTCATGGCATATGTAAAGCGTTTCATCAATCACATTAAGAAACAGCCTTGTACCAGCGGTATCCTGTCTCCTGCAGAACTGAATGTATCCAACAGGCGTGTTTGTTAGAGGATTTGAAACGACTCCAAAAGGGGAAACCTTGCTCAACATAAGTGCAGCGTTTGGCACCATTCTTGGATGAAAATGGTGTGCTGAGGGCGGGCGGCCGTTTGCCACGTGCCAACATACAATTTTCAGTAAAACATCCTATTATACGACCTAAAAACCATGTAGCTTTTGAAGTTTGGTAAACCATTACCACATTAAGTATTTGCATACAGCACCTTAGTTGCTACAATCACTTTTGTCACAACAGTTCTGGATTCTCTCAGCACGGTCCTTGGTTCATTTGAGAGTTTTTAAGTGTGCAAGCTGTTTTCGTTGTCGGCCTGTAAACAATTCCCCATTGATGGGCAACTTGCCTTCTGAACGTGTCACATCTGCTGGGACCTTCGAACAGACTGGTGTGGACTATGCTGGACCTATCACCATAAGGCTTGACAAGCTGCGTCGTAAGGTCACCGAGAAAGCCTATCTCTCCATTTTCATCTGTTTTGTGACGAAAGCCATACACATTGAGGTTGTTACAGACTTGACCGCTGACAGTTTTGTTGCATCCCTTACCCGGCTTGTATCATGGAGAGGTTTGTGTGCTAATTTCCACTCTGACTGTGGGACCAATTTCATAGGAGCGTCAAAACAGCTCAGGTGATCTTTCACCCAGCTCCTCCGGTCTCCACTACTGGAAAACTTTGCCTTGGCCCATTCAATTCGTTTTCATTTTCTCCCTCCTGCCAGTCCTCACCAAGAAGGATTGTGCGAAACTGCTGTAAAGTCTGATAAATATCATCTCAGGCGAGTAATTGGGAGCCAAATTCTCACTCTGGAAGAGTTGATTACGCTCTTTACTAGAGTTGAAGCAGTCCTCAATTACAGGCCCCTGACTCCACAGTCTTCAGACCCAAATGACTTTGCCGCCCTCACACCTAGACATTTCCTCATTGGTAGACCTCTAGTAGCTGTACCAGAGTCCTCTGGAAATAGAGACATACGTCTATCGAGAAGATGGAAGTTGGTGTGCGCATTAGCAGACCAGTTTTGAAAGCGATGGTATGGAAAATACCTGCAGCAGCTGCAACCTAGGGGTAAGTGGCCAACCCAAGAGCCAGCACTCGAAGTTGGAGATCTTGTTCTTGTGGGAGAAGAGCGCTTACCACCCCTTGGCTGGTGCCTAGCTAGAGTGGTGAACATTCATCCTGGAAGAGACGGTGTTATCAGAGTGGCAGACGTGTGCACCAACAGCTGCATAGGCCAGTACACAAGCTATATCGTCTACCTGCATAATGAAGTCTGCCAGTGGTGTCATGTAAATATGTATAGTATCTGTAGCGTGTAAAACTGTGTTGTGACTTGTGGGACTGAATCTCGGAGATCTCTGCCGGTCTCGGCGGGCGGTATGTTGCGTATTGTGCAATATGCAATCAGACTTGTGTATCCTTCCACGGAGATCTACTTCCTTCTACGGCAATGGAGTCGCCGCAAGTAATTCCTGACACCACTGTGATTCAAGATGGCGACGTGGTAAGTCCGCCGCGGGCGTGTCCGGCAATATAAACGAATAGTTGTGTGTTATTTCTCAGTGTATGCTAAACACATACAGACAAACAATAGTTGAGGACTTTGCTTGTAGACGTGATGAATATGGTAATAAACCTCAATAATTGTGTTACAGTAAAGCTGAAGCTGTTTTTTACTATACAAAGGACTCAAATAAAATGAAGTAGGCCTGTGTATAGTGATCCCAAGGTTTTAAATACTGTCTACTAAAATTAAAATGCATAGTTTTCACGCACGGATGCGTTTGAAAAAATAGAGTTATACGCGGGTATAGGTAAAAAAAATTCTCATCGGCATTTTAGTAGAAATAAAACTATTAGTATTAATTTTTTCTGAATTTTTATCCCCCTCCTCCTTTCTCCCCTACCCGTCACCCCTTGCTCGTGGATTATTCCTGAGGCCAGGTAACGTGTTGTTATAAAGGTAAATGATGTATGAATTTCGACTGATATTTGGAAAATGTCAGGAAAGTGTTCTTTCCTAGAAATAAGAACGACATTTTTACATTGGTTGTAACATGTCGGCTTAATGAACTCCAATGATATGATATATAAGTTTAACAATGAATTATGTACACATGGTATAGGCCTAAATACAATAATATAATAGAAACAAAATATTGCAAGGGGAGTCACTGCTAAGTGTTGTTTAGTTGAGGGCAGCCATTTTTTGTTTATGCAGAAATTATTTACTTTCTTTTTTTTTTTTCGCTCGACCGTGAACAAACACTGAATAGTCGTGAAAAACCATGACATATGGTAAGTCTAAATCTGTATACATCCTGACTGCCGTGTGGGCTCCTAATTAAGGTGGCAGCGAATTATATATAAACTGACGCATGAGAGAGTAATATGTACGTACATTCGGCGCTACAAAAGTGAGTTTCTTTTGTTGTTTTACAGGACACGGCGAGAGCTAATATTAGGGTATTATTGATATTTACTTTTCTTAAGGCTCTCTCACGTCCAGCGCTCGGACTGCGTCGCAGAGTGGTTGAAGAATTCTTTTTTCTACGAAACTATTGATCGTGCGTCCAATATGCTTATCCGCGCCAATAAAGGCCGTTCACGATAAAGTAAGCACCTTAGGGAAAAAAATCACTTCCCCTGCATGCATATATTTTAATGAGCGCACTGAGTGACATTCGCCCACTAAAGTTGGTAACAGTGGATGGAAAGTAGTTCCATATCTTAACGTCGAATAAAAAGTGTTAGGTAACCATTTGTGATAACTTAAAATGATTTATTTCGCTTAATGCAGCTAGGTGTAAAAATAAGCAGATTTGTTGTAAAGTATTTATTTTTTAAATAATTTTACAGTTTCATTTGACCGACGGATAAATAAAGTGATGAGGCTCATAGCAATGTTATTTTTTCATAAGGCGGAGGAATATACTAAGTTTATACAAGTAGATCTTAAGCAGGGCTTTCAAAAGTGCTCATTTTACCGCGAACAGCCTATACAAATGTGAAAGTCACGTGGTCAACTGTGATGAAAGTGTTTGTTTTCATGTTAATTTTCAAAAGACAAGCCATTATATATGACTAAAACTACTTACATTAAAAATTGGTTAGGCGAATTATCCAATTATACCAACATCTGAAAACTGCTGTTTTCATACTAAACTGAAATATTATCCACGTCGTTTATGATAGTCGTGTTGGTAAGGTAGTTACGGTACGCGGGTGTATTGGTAGGGCGAGAGTGCTGTAGTTGCGGTACGCCGCGCCGCCCCCGGGCCGGGCCGAGCATTTCTGAGGCAATAGGGCGGCAATCAAGCGATGCAGTTGGCTGGTCGGCCCGCGGCGTGTCTCGCCACACAGAGGCTGGCCCTCCCCTCATCAACCCTTCACTCTCTCTCTCTAACCAACCACACGAGGAGGTGGCGAGACGTCACGACTGTCGCGTACAGTCTAACCGCAGTAACACTTCACGCTTTTTGAAGCAGACGTTCGAAAATCACCACGCGTATGATGTGTTTGGTCGTTTTAAAAACATCTCATGTATAGGCTGTTAACGGTAAAAAGAGCACTTTTGAAAGCCCTGCTTAAGAGCTACATGTATGCACATCGTGTATTCTTCCGCCTTATGCAAAATGAACATTACCATGTGTCTCGTCACTTTATTCATGCGCCGGTCAAGTGCAACTGTTAAACTATTACAAAATAAAATATTTTGCAAATGTGCTCATTTTTACACTTCGATGCGTTAAAAAAAAAAAGGGAAAGAAATAATTTAAGTTATTATAAATGGTTACCTGACGCTTTTTATTCGGTGTTAAGCTATGGAACTACTTTCCATTCATCGTTACCAACTTTACTGGGCTTATATCCCTCAGTTCGCCCGTTAAAATATATGCAGTTAGGGATAGTGACTTTTTTCTAAAGTTGATTTCAAAAGTGCTCACTTTATCGTGACCAGCCTTTAATACAAGTTCTCTATACTTCCAGTAACATACAAGTATCTTATTATTAATTGAATTGAAATTTCACTTATGTTTTATCTATTGTTAAGCGCTGCAGCTAGCACCGCGCGCGCGCTCCCGTTAAGGCATGTATGTACATTTGCCGTAACGTAAGAGCGTCGCGAGCCGAACACCGTATCACGTTGGGTAGTGTGTACGGGACCCCGTGTCACCCTCCAGAGGTGGTCTCGCGACAAAACTTCAACGTAATACCCGCGTCGGGGTTCGGCTCGGGAAGCTGTCAGTGTGGACGTAGAGCACTATCAAGAGTCCGCCATTTTGGGTCGAGCGCCCAAAAAACTTTCAAACTAAATTCATCAGCAAACGAAAACCGTTCAGTCAAATTAACTCAGAATTTTAACAGTTTAAAACTGGACTGTCCTCTTTATGACGGTATCCGTTAATTTTCTTTACGTAAATAATTTAATTAATTTTTTTTTTTTTTAACGATGTCCTGTCGTCAGTCTACGGGAAAATGTAGGGCAAAATACAATACGCTACACATTTTTTTTTTGGAGACAGATGGGGGGGGGGGGGGGATCGCTGACGAAAGATAGAAGAAACTCCAAATGTAATTGTTATGCCTCTCTCGAAGCGTTCTGTGAACCGCTGTTCTTTGGCGGCAGGTAGAAGACCGAGAATATTTTAGCCTCGCGCGGTCTACATGTGCGGCCCGACCACAAGTTCTGCCACGCTTCACCTACACATAGGGTTGGCAGATTTTGAAACTGCAAATATGGGAGATTGGAAAATTTCAGTTGTGAAAATAAGGGAGACTTCAAAAACAGTTTAATGACAGTAGTTACATCAATAATTATTCATACTTTAAGCTTGATCTGCTTGAATTTACAAACTCGAGAGGGCTCTGTACGAAATTTAAAAATTCTTTCCAAGAACACTTGAAATTAACCACAACTTTTAACTCAGCTTTCATGAGCTCAACATAAGTCTTGTTTCTTGACAAAAAATGAATATAGCCAAGGGTAACAGAGCTTCCAATAAATAAATATGATTTATTACCTGCAGTTGAAGCATGTACGAACACACGCGTCTCATTCTCAGTAATGTACTACTGTTTACTCATGGTTCGTTAGTTTTGTATAGGCTATTCACGCTAAAGTGAGCACTTTTTAAGGCCCTGCTAAATTTTTCCTTTGAGCCAATTTTTATCTTTCCGCCACTTTTTTTATAACGACATTATCATGTGACTAATACACACAATTAACGTCCAAGGCTGCAATAAAACATATTTACTAGTTATGAATGCCTGTTTGGAGGGTCTTAATAAGTGTTCATTTTACCGTGAACAGCCTATACGCATGCTTGTTCCGGCTTTGAGTTCGGCTCGGGCCAGATATTGGAACGACAGTATGGGATGGGCCTAACACCGAGCTGAACAATTCTCTGTTGTGTTCGGTGTCACGTTACGGGAAAATGCTCTGTAGTGCTGTGTGTGTGTGTGTGTGTATATATAATGTCTAGTAAGAAGTTGTTACGCAAAATATTATTTAGCCGTTTGCGCACTAATGCGATGCGTTATACATTCGGTGTAATTCTCTAGAATTGATTAATCGGAGACGGAGGAATGTCCCAGAAGTAGAATTGCAGCAGGCCAAGCTTCAGACAAGTTGGAAGTAACCATGAATGGACTGTAACTTCAGTATCCTGCAGTTTCGTGAGACATTGCAACAACATTTAAAACTTCGAACACGTTGCTCGATTGTAACTCGGGCTAAACTATACCTACCTATAAGGAGTAATTTATTTGCGACTGAAAACAGAATTCGCATGGATTGTTTCGCTAATGCTTAGCAGGCTCTTAAAGATCTAATCAGTGCATCAATACAAATAATTATGAATAAAGTAAGAATTTTGATAGGACAATAGAAGTGAACAGTACAGATTGTATTATCTGTTACACATGAAATTATATTTGGATGTGAGATAATTAACTTGGCACTTTACGGGCCGATAGCCTGCAGTAAAATGTTGCCAGTAGATTGTGCGTGTGAACCAATAGGAACAAGTTGGAAGACATAGACTAACATAAATGGCGTTCCTACAATTTAGGGCACACAATCCTAGCGTGTCTTGTAAGTCAGTAAACTGTGAACTATATGAACAACAGCAACAAGTACACTCGCAACAACTATTACCTTCAACATAAAAACTTCAACAATATTTGTATTATTCCCACAATAATCATAATTGCAATAACCTAACAGAATGTTCTGTTGCTAGTACTGAACAATTCTGTAATCGGATTTGAGGGTAGCAGTAATGGAATATTCTGTTAGGTAATTACAATCTCAGTTGTTGTGGTAACAATGCAAATATTGTCGAAGTGGTTCTGTTGGAGGTACTACCTGTTTTGTAGTAGGAACACAATATAGTACTCTATTGTAGCAACCATATGCACTTCAGCAAATAAAATTGCGGACATGAATACAACTAAAAGTTTTGTTAAATTCGCTATTTATACTAAGAATATTCAGATGGTATCTATAGCCCATAAGACGGTTGTCCCTATTTTAACATTCTAGATTTCTCCTACATCACAATTTTTTTCTCAGCGTGGCAACAGCGTATCAAGAAATGATAGAGACTAGAATACGTGGATAGGTAATTAAGAAGTCCAACTTTAAGATTAAGCGAAATATTTTGAACATACTGCAATGTTACACTATGTGTCGTCACAAAACAAAGTCTGAGAACAAAGCATGTTTCTGCTCCCTTCATCAGGAGAACTCAAAAGACGGGAGCATATGTCAGCTCCTGAAACGTCAGCTCGTCTAAGTAAACCTGCTTCGTTCTCAGAATTTATATTCTACTTCGACATAAGGTAGCAATGAAGTATGTTCGCAATGTTTTCCGCTTAATCGTTCACCTCTATTGCTAACATCTTTCAAGCAAATCTCCAGCTTTCATGTCAAAAGAGTCCATGAAACTTCAGTGTCATACCTAAAGAACTACGATCCAGTTCCGCGAATTTCGACGTGTACCTCGACCACAAACCAGTTCGCGAAGTTCTTCGTTCCCTTCAATCACTACTGGCTGAGTTAAGAACGTCTGAGAGTGCTGATAAGCGAACTATATTCCACCACGTCGCTAGAAAGTGAGGTGCTGTTTGATTCCACAACAAACATGGCTATTTCGCCTCCGTATTCAACGCCTTAACGTACACATTAATGATTATTTTCAGGTGTAGCAAAACAAGTAATGCTTGTTGTGAACAGTAACTACGAGAATCGTATAAAAGCATGTACTGTGGAATCTATGGAATGTGTGTTAGTAGATCCATGGCACAAGATGCAACCACGCTGTAGAAAAAATATTCTCTGGCAACTTTCCTAAACTGTAGTGGAAGTTTTAAACCTATACACAGTATGGATATTATAATACCACACATCAGGCTGCAGCTATAGGAATGTTTAGCGTCACTGCTATGCAAAGTTGAGAACTTCCCTATGTATTTGGCTGTTTCCTGAGCAAATATAGGAACGTTTAAATGACTGTATAGGGGAAAACATTACCATTCCTGCTTTCTCACTGGGCGTATACAGTAGCGTGGTAAATTTCCTAATAATTTCGTAGAGTGCAGTTATGTAACATTTTGTGTGTCAGTAAGCATTGCCCAGGGAAAGGAGCTGTCCCTGTGGGAATTAGCTCGTGGACTTGTACAGCACTGAGCATGATTCACCTATTCTACGACATGTAAGACGGGAATGAGTATACTCGGGAAATGTTTTGTATCTCGGGCGTATTGTCTCTCCTCCTTCCTCCCCGAGCAGCCCCGTACAGCAATACACAACTAAAGTTCCTTCCATAAGATGGGAAATAAACACGAAGGTTTAGGAGCCCACATTTCTCAGGACAGACCGGAAGATAAGATTCAAAGTGAAGTAAGACGTGAATTAAACACTTTTAGCTTTGCGCTGTAGCTCATTGCAAGCGCATCGTGCAAGCGCGGGCTACGCCGTATTTCGCTGCTCCTCAAAGCTGAAAGCAATTAAAAGCGGCGCTACGTCGGCCGCGCGCTGAATTAATTAGCTGAAATTAAAATATCCAGTGGCAATTTAAATGGTAATGACCTCGGCCGGGTAATCTCAGGATGAACAGTCCATCTCCGACTGTGAGATGAGACGCCGACTGTCTGCTGTCGCCTCGTGCCAGGTTGCACCATCGTGGTTCGAAAATCGATCCGAGATCGCATCTAAGATCGACACAGAAAACTGTTACACCATTCGAGTTCAGAGCTGGACTGGAGATCAAGAGTAAATTCATTTCGAACCACAGTAATTGACAGTTCCAAATCTCGATCCGAGATCAGCAGCCATCGTCGACAAATATAGTTTGAAAATACGCCAACAGATAGAACTAGGTTCGATTGTTTTCTTGGCAAAATTAAAACAAATTTATGCACACTTGAATATTATTCAGTAAAATTCATACAACTATAATTCACTTAAAAAGATAAAACATCGCACATCTAGTTCTATCTATAATGAAAAATACGCCTATTTCCATGACGTCATATATTACGAGCCAATAGTAAAATTTATCTCATGCTTAATATCGAGCTCATACTTTGGAACAAAGATCGACTAATAGGAGATCCAAAATCATGAAATTTCGTTGGTACAGCACTTTTACATTGGAACCAACATCAAACAGGATACTGTTTCGGAACTAGTAGGATAATTCGATCTCGGATCGGGGAAGATGTTTGTGCAACCGGGCATCAGTCTGCTCCGACAAACTGCCCCAGAAAGCGCTCCGAAACTTGCGCACCAAATACAACGTGTTTCCAAGACATAGAGGGGGCGCGGTGGCCGCGGTGGGTTTAGTGGTTAGATATTTTTTTAAATTTATTTCATTAACCCTACTTAGCTGTACAGCGATCCAGGGTGTTCAATTCTATCATGACTACTGCAATTTAACAAACAGTATATTAATTATATAGATTCACAATTATTTTGTTTTGTGGGAGGGCAGCTGTTCGTCTGGGCACACGTAATTTAAGCTACAAATTCTATTTCTATTCAAAAGCATCAATCACACTTCCTTGGAAGGTGGTGAGATATTCTGCCCCGACCGAGACAGCTCCCTGACGGACATCCTTTCGGCCGCCGGAACAGACCAGGAACCGGGATTCCCACGAATCCGCCCGCGCGACCAGACGCCGTCAGGCACGCACACAGCTAACTAGCTTTTCGGCCGGTACGCTATGGCACCCAACGATTGAATCGCCCCGCCCATGAACCCGAAGGCCCCCATCCCTCTCCGTATCTGTAATATTCTATTTTGTTCTTTTTATTTTTTCCCTCGACCACCGTTATCCTCCAACCTAAGCATCGTCCAGGACATCGAAGTACCCCTTCTGGACACCCAAGCCTTCGTTTTCCGGCGGACGAGGGAATGGTGAGGGGGATAGCCCCCTCACCTTTTTTACACAGACATCGACCAACATACTATCACAAATCTCATCTTTCTCTCATTTAGATTTTCTTCTCCGCAGTTCCTTCCGTTCTTCTTTCATCCGTTTTAAATCTTGTCTTTCTTCTTCACTTTACTGCTGCTTCTCCTCCTCTTTTTCTCTCTTCTGTTGTTCTTCTACTTTCCTCCTCTGTTCTCCTCCCATTTTCTTTCCTCTTTTTCTTTCTCTTCTTTTTCTTCTCTTCCTCCTTCTTGTTCTTCTATTTGTGTCCATATTTACTTCAATTATTCTTGCATTCATTTCAGATCTTGTGTTCTTCTTTATAACTTTTTCGTGTTTGGAGCTTTTCAATTTTTCTTCCCCACTGTTATTCTGCAAAACTTCAATATTTACTGGAAATTCTGTTTATCATCTAAAATAGAGAGTTATATATATTTTTTATTTAATTTAAAGCATAAAACACTTGACAAACACAAACACTCACTCAATAATTCCCTTAGTTCCAGCACACTCTCATATGCTCCCTAGACTACTCAGTTAAATCATCATTCATAGTTTTTACCAAATCATATATTTTACTAATATTTTCATTTATTATTTGTACAATTTCCTTGTCATGTATATTATGTTTTGTAATGGCCATTTGTCATTAAAAGGTTTTAATTAGTGTTCTAACTAATTCTTTCCTTTCTTCTTTAAAAATGTCACACCAGTACAGAATATGGTATACCGTCTGAGCTCCCTTTTCACTTTGACAACTCTCGTCTTCTATTTTATTTATTTTAGTTAAATATTCTTTAATTTGACAGTGTCCCGTTATTACGTTCAACACACTATTATTTATATTGCTTTTACTTTCGTACCATTGTTGTACATTTTAAATATAATGTTTAGTATTTAGGCCGGTTTTGTTGCATCGTACTCTGTTTGCCAATTTATAACACTTAGTTTATATATTTCTTTATTTAATTCTTTTAAACTAATAGGTTAATTAATTATTATTTATTTAAATCCAAATATTATTGTGCTCTACTATCTTATTACATGTATTTCCGTTGTATTCTATTTCGTCTACTTCATTTTTTATTTGCTATATCATATTTCTATATTTTATACTATAGTCTATTGGTATTTCGTTTCTAGCAGTTATCGCGGATACATATGATGTTGTTGGTGTTAAATTAAGAATTTTTGTCAATACATATCTTTGTAATGCTCGTAGTATTATTCTAATGTGTGTATTTTCAATTTTATTTTTGTAACCAGTGCTAGAATATTGTATAATATTACGGTATAATGCCTGATATATTATTTTTTTTATTGTTATAATTTTTGATATTCTATACCGTTTGATTTAATTTTAAAAATATATTCTTGACTTTTTCGGTTATATATTTAACATGTGGGACAAAACTTAATTTATTATCCAAAATAATCACCAAGTATACTATTTCCTTTTTAACTTTTATTGTTTGTTTGTCATACTTTAGTACTGGCGGTCTTTTATGTAATTTTCAATTTAAAATTATGGCAACTGTTTTCTCTACTGATAATTTAAGCTTTTTCTTTTTCATCCATATTAAAGTTTAATCCATTATTTTTTGTGACCGTGCTTCTATTTCATTTCTTGGATTACCTTCTATTAAAATTATACAATCGTCCGCGAATGCCACAACTTTTGAATACTCATTATTGTTTTGTACTATGTAATCATTTATTACTAAATTCCATAGACTTGGCCTTATTACTGATCCTTGTGGACAGCCGCGATTTATTTCCCTTTTTAACGTTATCTGATTATCGTGTACTATTATGTTCCGTTTATTCAAATAGTCCCATTAAATTTTCTTTCCATTTTTTCCCTATTAGTATTTTATTAATCTGTTATTTAATGTCTTTCCATGTCACTGTTGAAAATGAGTTGCTTATGTCTATTGAAGTGCCAATCAAATATTTTTTGCACTTGTTTCTATTAAATTTAATACCTTATTTATTGTCTGTTCGGTTGATTTTTTTTTCTCTAAATCCAAATTGGTTATCGTGAAGCGGTTTTTCTATTTCTGATTTAATTTTACTATATATTATCCTTTCGTATATTTTGCCCAATGTTGATAAGATACATATTGGTCTGTAGGATGAAACCTCTGTTTTTAATTTACTCTTACTTTTGTATAAAAATACTAACTTTCCTGTTTTTCATATTTCTGGATATCTGCTTAATGTATAGCATTTATTTATAATTTTTGTCAGTGTTGATTGAATTGTTTCCCAGCTTTTATTTATTACTTCGATTGTTATCCGATCGATTCCCGGTGCTTTTTTAACGCTGCATCTTTTTATTGCATTTTCAATATCTTCTTTAATTTCTTCAGATTCTTTTTCTCTTCTTCTTCCCAAGTATGTATTTCAATTTCTTCTTCTGTTCCTTCACGATTAGGTAGTAGTTTGTCCAACATCACTTTATATGTTTCCTTAATTGTTGTGTATTTTCCCCCTATTTTTGTGCTACTGGTGGTTTCTTTGTTCCTCGACTTCTTCCTTACCAGTTCATCTACTAAATTCCATGGTCACTTTCTCTCTTCTTCTTTAACAAATTCAATCCATTTAGTATTTATGTTTATCCTGACTAACTATTTATATTCCCGTCTAATTTTTTTGTAATCTTCCTCATAAATCAGTTTAACATTACATTCACAACAGCTCCTATATTTCCTGTGTTTATTTGTTACTTTATTTCTCATTTTTAGTTTGTTATTCCACCACCAATTTATGTTTCTTATTTTTAGTTTTATTTGTTGTTTCTTGTTTATCACATATGTTAACTATTGCTTCCTGGAATTTATCTATTGTTTCTTCAATTGTATCATCTTCCATTCTGTCATTTATCACCTTAACAACGTTTTTTAATACTTCAATAACCTTTTCCCAGTTAGTAACTTTTAAATGTAATCTTTTCTCTATCTTGATTTCCTGTTGAGTTCCAATTTCTATCTCAATATTTATTTTATTGTGGTTTACTATCCAATTTATAATTCTACCTTCCATATCTTTTGTAGTTTTAGTTAAATCAATATTCTCTTGTCTGTTGATGTTGTCAAATGTATATAAATTACCTTCTTCGTTACAAATGATCCAATTGTTTTTGTTTATTATTTCAATTACCTCTTCCCTTGTCGTGTCTGATATTTTTAATACCATACTCCAGATTTTGCGTCAAACTCGCCTGCAATTATTAGTTTATTATTACCTACTTCTACTAGTATTTTATTCAATTGTTTTAATATATCTTTTATTTCCTGTTGTGGTGGCAGATATATTGAAATTAATGTCATTTCCTCATTATTAATCATAATTATTGCTACTGCTATTTCTTTCGTTATTAGATGTTTGTAGTGGTTAGAATACTGGCCTCCCACCTACACTAACCGGGTTCGATCCCTGGCAGGGTCGCTCCTGGATTCAAGCATGTGATAATCGTGCCGGATAATGCGGCTGGTCGGCGGGTTTTCTCGGGGATCCCCCGTTTTCGCTGCCCTTTCTTTCCGGCGCTGCTCCATACACAACTCGCTTTACCCTCATCTGCTCTCAAGACCTCGATGTTAAGGGCCGCCCAAATATCTTTACTCACTCACTCTAAAACGTGGGCACAAATTTCGGTGGTGCATTACTGACGAAAATATAAGAACAATTTTTCTCGTCAAGTGATTATTCAGGGATATGTACGCCCCTGGAAAAGCCTCATTGAAATTGCCTTACTCTGTGTTGTGGTTTGCCTACCTGGTACGCAACACACATGCTGTTTTGAATGTTCAACATGAATGATCTCACAAACGGCTTACCTGAGCGTGTTCCGACAAGGCGATCTTATCTTGTTAATTTAGACGTGCTGATTCACTGGACTTTAAAAATTGCTTAGGGCGTTACAACGTTTGATGCAAAATTAGAGTGCCAGCAGTTATGTTCTAAAGGAAGGGGGATAATATTACCAACCGCGTTTTTAAAGTTGTAAAATCTTATTTATACAAATCAATATTCACCGATTTGATGCTTAATAAGGAGTGGTTTCTGATTTTTTCAACTAAAAGCACTTTAAAACTCACATTTTGGGGGCGCGTATCTCCCTTAACAATCCCTTTAGGGGGTGAGTCATTAAAATAAATGCTTGTAGGGGCATTGACATTTTTCTAAAGTTTCTAAAGTTCATTTCTAAAGTGCTCACGTTATCGATTGTAGTCGGCTGTCAACAGTGCAATGGCAGATTCCAGCTGATCAGGTCTCCCGATGATGAATGAACGTGAGTGAGTGAGACAATGAAGAGGTTTGAACGTCTCTTAACACCTGGGTCTCGAGAGCCTATGAGGGTGAAGCGAGGTTATTATGGAGCAGCAGCGGAATGCAAGGGAGGGGGAAACGGGATATCCCCGAGAAAACAAGCCGACCAGCTGCATCGTCCAGCACGATTCATACATGCGAAAATCCGGGGGCAGCTCCGCCGGAAATCGAACCTGGTTCGCCTTGGTGGAGGCGAGTTGTCTAACCACTACGCCACCGTGGGCCCGATTAATGAATATGATTCGCTGGTAGGTATACAAGGTGCGTAAAAATTAACCATTTAACATATTATCCCGAGTATACGCCTTTACGTCGGACATGTTAGAATACAGTTTACTTGCCTGCGGCAGCTGAAACCTTTAATTAAAGAGTATCCCAGAGGATGATGTTGGCAGCGGCGAAAGTTGAGCTGGGAGGAGCTGAGCGGAGCTGGGAGGAATCACGCCGGGTCATAGATCTCGCTCGTGCTGGGGCGCAGCGCTGCCCTCTGGCATTGTCTCCGATCACGCAGCATATTTCACACACTCTCATCTAGCACAGGGATTCCGTAACTATTTTTCACCTCATTTCGATCGAGATCGACTTTAATAATTTCGATCGAAAAGAAAAATTCAATTCTGTAACTGGTTTTTCTTTCATTTCGATCGAAAATGTTAGTCGTTTTCAACATGGCGGAGGGTTAGGAGACCCGTATTTGATAAATATTTTAAGATTTCAATTTGTATGGGGCTGTATGTTCACAAATTTCTGTTAAGAAAATAGATTTATGGGCCTGGAACACTATATATATATATATATATATATATATATATATCAAATTACTATATTAAATAATACTATATAAATATATATATTAAAAAATTACTATATAATAGTATGTGTGTGTGTGTGTATATATATATATATATATATATATATATATATATATATATATATATATATATATATATATATACACATACTATTATATAGTAATTTTGCATACAGATTCATTTCATAAAATATTCTGTAATTCATATACATCAGTAATAGTATGCTGTTCATAGATAGCGCTAAAAATCATAGATTTTATTCTTCACTCTAAATTTTTATTTGTAATCTTTTATGAGTGTAAATTATTATAATGGGTAAGTATTAATTCATACAACATATGAACGTCAAAAAAAGTCTACGTTTTAAAAACAAAGTACTTTTCTTTCACATTACGCATATTACGCCAGTATATTTACACAATTTCAAAATATTTGTACGGAATCGTACCATTGTTCATATTTTGTCGATTAGTTAAAATAGCACTAAATTATTTACTTTGCAATGTGCTGGAGGTGTAATAAATTTATATAACGACTGCGCTGTCAGATTAATATTTAAATAAAGAGGTAATTACAGATTAGGAATCAAAATAAAAACACGCATTGTAAGCAATGTGCTTTGCTAATAAACATATTTATTAAATGTTTAGCATAAAATACGTGCTTACTCTCTGTTCTAAATAGTTACTACTGACCTCAACACTTCAAATATAAATAAATAACAGTGTAGACACAAATAAGTGGTAAAGAATCTAAATCTGATTGGCAACTGGTTGCCAATATAATGCACTTTCATTTTTTTCAACGGCCATACAATGTTGCTACATAGTCATCAGCGAAAGCGATCGAAATTTCTTGTACCATTTCGATAGACTTGAAAAAAGTTACAGAATCGCTCTCTCACAAGTCGATAGAAATGGATTTCGATAGAAATCGAGACGAGAAGTCGAGGAGTTACAGAATCCAAGCACAGGTCGAGGGTCGTCCGTACCAACTGTGTACACTTCGTTAATGCCACTCGCCCGAACACATTTTATCACTCTTATTATTTTTACACAAATAATATTATTAGGAATAGTAAAATTTCGCGAAAAAAATTTTAAGGCAACATATATTTAGAAACACCGTAGTGTCATTTATAAGCTGTTCACGATGCAGTGAGCACTATTTAACCCTTTGAGGAGTATGTCCGTATATACTCGGGCAACGTTGATTTGGAAATTTCTTTGCTCTCAAAGACAAATCTCACACTTCTATGGTTTTGTTGCTTCGCTGGACTCTATGGGTAACTAAGCAAAAAATTACGACTAGTTAACATTTAAATTCATAAGAATAGAACTGGTAGCCTAATTTTAATAATTTCTCAAATGAACACGGTGGATTGCGAAACATGTTATATCTGTCACGACACATTGATTGGCACGTAGTCAACAAGCGACTCCATTGACCGATGGACAGATAATAATACACGTCGCGGAATATTGTAAGCGTGTCCAGCGTAGCCAGGACCAATAGGAAGAGGGTAAGTAGAAATACAGAGACCAATACAACTCATATTGGTGTAGTGGAGAATATAAGCAGCACACTTCAACCTTGTCTTCAGTGACAGTAAATATGTGAGTACATCTGTGCCTTTCTAAAGGGCAATTTTGATTTTCAATTTTGATTTTCAGCCAATTTTTATCCTTCCGCCACTTGTTGGTATAAAAATTGTCATGTAACTATTAAAGGCTGTCACTACTATCAAAACTTAACAGCTGAGGCTACAATAAAAAAAAAAAAAACAATTATTTGCTATTATTCCTGTTGCGTGGGTCTTAAAGTGCTCACTTCACCGTGAACGGCCTATACCTGTCTTGGTTGGCTGAATTACTTATTGATACGTGTTAACTGTCTGCACACGAATCACGTAGGAGCCATGCTGATGTTGCCGAATTCTGATTATCCGTGTTAAATACACAAACGTTTGTGAAAAATGCAACACCATGAAGGAGACATGTGATTGAAATGAACTTTATACCACCGAATATGACAACACACAATTGATTAGGATTACAGAACTGTACATGAATTCTGTCATTGAGAATTCAGAATGGTGTGAAGCCCCCACGTGCTGCCATCAGAGCACCAAAATGTAGTGGCATGGAATCAAAGAGGACCTGGATATGTGCTGGGGTATCTCCATCCACGCAGTTTGTATGCGAGTACACAAAGAACTAACAGTGTCCCAGACATGTTCGACGGGCGACATGTCAGGCGAACGTGCAGGCCAAGGAAAGAAGTGATACCTGTCGTTCATTGAAGAAGGCTTGCACATTCCTCGCCACATGTGGCCGGGCATTGTCCTGCTGAAATATTGCATGTGGAGTCGCCTGAAGGAGGGACAGTACTTAGGGCTCTAGAACCTCCCTGATGTAGCAGTTGCTGTTCAGATTGCCCTCAATACGTAGGAGTCGAGATTGTATGTTGTATCCAATGGCGCACCAAAACATCACACGTGGCTGTGCCGCTCCACAATGCAGGCTGCCAGATTGCGGTCACCATGGTAGCGTCTAACACGCATGCGGCCATCGCTGTGGGACAGGTTGGAGCGCCAGGACTCGTCCTCAAACTGTGCGTTTGGCCACTCAAGACACCAACATCAACGTTCAGGGGCCCATTGCAGTCTGAGGCGTTAGTGGTTCCTGGACAATGGAAGCCGACGCAATGTCATGCATGCCACCAGCCCAGTCCGCAGCAGAAGGTGTGGAACTGTCGACGCAGACAGATCCACACCCGTTGCAGTGCTCCAGTGTCGAGCCTACACTGAGGACGAGGCTGTATGGTCCGTTATAGCCATACGGACAAGATGGCGGTCATCCCGTGCTGTAATCACATTGCGTGGTCCAGTACTATCTCGTCGCTGCTTATCTACTGGTTCCACACACGCATCACTGCCGTAGCAGCATGTCCTGTACGAGCCGAAATGTCACGGTATGACAAACCCGAATCGGGAGATCCCTGAGAAAACCCATCGACCAGCGACATCGTCTGGCAATATTTCCATTTGCGAAAATCCGGGAGCGATCCCGCCGGGAATCGAGCCCGGTTCGCCAAGGTGGGAGGCGAGTAGCCTAACCACTAAATCACTGCGGTTCCTCTTTTGTCTAGAGCTGTACTATTACAAGCAAAAAACTATTTATCTTATGTCGTTCCATTATATATATGGCGGTGTTTGGTATTATTAGCAGAATGTGTTTATGAGACTGAGGGACTGCCTGAACAACCAATGATGTCTCACATATTGTGAGGGAGTTTCTTATTGGGCGCTATTTTATGTTTTGGTACAGTCTACATCATTAAAGGGTGTTCACGCTAAAGTGTACACTTTTGAAATCAACCTTTGAGAAAAGTCGGTGTCCAAAACCACACGGGAGCTACATTACCCACTGACACACAGCCTTCCAGTTCAAATGGCAGCGACCCAAATAAAAATATTTCTGAGATTTGGCATCGCATGGAGAGTGTAATATGTCCTAAATGTATGGCTACCTAAGTCAGTGTTTCTCGTTTTATACTCATACGAGCACGATTTTGCACAACACTTTAACCTTCTTAACTATTCTACGCTTTCCAGTTGGATGGTGCATGGACAAAGTGAGGCGATCCATTGCATTGTTAAGGTCACTTCAAACGTTCAAAAAATATTTATTGAATTCAATTACTTGAATTCGTTTTATTGAACTAAGAAATCACCTGATTTGCCATTCAATGAATTGCACCCAATAAGCTTTCAAGTCTCCACGTCAAAATCCTTCACAAACTCTTTAATTGAACCAGTTTAAAAAATACTAAAAGAAAATTTTAATTAAGTATCTAAGATTTATGCACGAAACGAAAATAATTGCTTAAACCACAACGAATTTTCTTCATGTAATTTTTACATTTCCTCATTAAAAAATCGTCCTTATTTTGTAAAAAGTTTAAATTTGTGCGCACAATTACTTCCATTAATACTGCCGGAAAAGCTGTGATAGTTGATTCAAATTTTGGATTCAAGAAAATTTAGAACATGCTCTAAACGAAAATCTTGAATGAAACTGAGACAGTCAAGAAATTGGAAGAAAAAATGGCCGGTATTGTGACGTTTCTATAACGTCACATAGCATTCAATGAATTCAACTCAATAACAAGTGAAGTTAATTTGAGACATATTTGATCGTGTGAATGGGCCTTTAATCTCACCTGACGAGTAAGTATACAGAATGAGAAAAGCAGTAGATTCAAAGCGGGTCTTCCCAAAGCGCTCAGTCAGTTAGCCGTGGTCAGTCTATAGATACTTTGTTGTGAGCAGCGTGCACTCAGTATATGGACCATCCATCACGTCTGGAATGGTTAAGCAATATGCAGACTGTTTCATCCACCTAGAATTGCAACTTGCTTGAATTTGCCCGTCACTGAATTCTACCCATGATGATTTCTGCCTTCGCTTCTAACTCCTCTCTGGAGTTTGCTGTAATTAACACCGAACTGTCATCTGCGTAGCCATAGATGCAGCACTCTGGTGGCAATGTTTGATCCAGAAGAGCATCAAAAACCGCGTTCCACTATAGCGGACCAGGACAGAACCTTGTGGCATATTCACACCACCTTCCTCTGAAGTAATAGAGCAGGACTCGATAGATGTTTGCAGGACAATCTGTTTTCTTCAACTGCCACATGACCTCATGCCGCCATGCATTGTCAAAGGCCCCGGCTATGTCAAGGAAGACCACCTTTTCATGGGGACAGTCAGTTGATCTGACCTTGGTTACCATATCCGGTACTGCGAATTCCGTACTCTTGCCTCGCCTAAACCCATACTGGCGATGGACATTATTGCTGTCCATATACTGTGTTAATCTCACGTTAAGCAATTTATCATACACTTTGCCTAGTATTGGTAAAAGTGTTTGAGGTCTGTATGATTTAATAAACTTGGGATCTTTCCCCGCCGCTTCGTACAGTTTCCTCAGCAGACCAGCTTCCATATGCATGGAAATACTCCCTTATGGAGGTCGTTGTATACTTCCAGCAGGGCATTCCTCATTCTAGCATACGACCTCTTCAGTATCTCTTATCCATTTCTTGGCCTGTGAGATGAAATGAGAGGCAACTTGAGAAGGTGGCGGTACCTCCATCACCACTCTATTTTGGCCATGATCTTCCACCTCATTATCTATCTTATCTTTGACATTCACCCTTATCTCTGTCGCAAATTTGTTGTCTGATCGTACACTCCGCAGAAGTACTGATGACTTGGTTCTCACCGCAACCGTACAATACTCAAGACCCCAGGAGTCTTCATTACTCTGCTCATCCACGATCTTGACCCACGACTCCGCCTTCTTCCTCCTGACTTATTGAAGCATTACTTCCTCTTGCATCTGTGCTCGTGCACCAGTCGTTCGGGGATGTCGTCAACCCTTACCACCATGAGCTTCCTTCTTAATCGTCGGACGCTCACGCTCCCTACTCATCATCCCGCCATCTATTAGACGGCGTGTGATTCTCCAGCTCCAGCGACGACTGGCCACAGGTGCGTTGTAGAACTGCCGTAAGATCCTCTCTCTCTCTTCTCTTCGGGATTCTCCGTCCCCTTCAATACTTCAACTTCAGCCAGTAGAATGTCACTGAACTTATCCCAGTTCGCACATCTGTGCGAGTATCGTGGGCGGGGCTAAAGAGCTGATGAAGTAAAGTGGAGAGCAAACTAGAGCGAAGGGAATCGCTCGCACCCTCGCATTACGTACAATTATGAGTGGTCTTCGGTTGGCCACGTCAAACGTAAAAAAAAGTTCAAGCGCGCTGCTGTCTTACCACATGACCGAGTAAAAAGTTCTCGCAGGGCCGATCAAAATTTTCCTTTCACCCATAAAGATTGCTGCTCTCATATTCATACAATTGTAAAAAAAAATAATTGTAAGACTCATGTAGTTTACTGTTCGTTTTTTATGTGCTGATTATTCCCAAACCACAAGAAAACTTTATGTGAGGGAACATATGACGAATAACGACAGGCCGATGAGAAATGTTCAAGATATAAAGTATGTAGGCCTGGAAAATATCGACCCTACTGTTATGTCCTGATGATTATTACATATTAAATTTTAAGAATTGTGAAAAACATAGCCGCAAATTTAAAGAAATGTAATGAGCTAAAAAATTCCCCATTTGTTATTTTTCTCTTTTGTCCCGCCAGCTACCGAAATAGCACGTGAAGGGTAAGTTTCCCGCTACGAGGCAACACTAGCACGTTGTAACGTATATGAGAGGAGAGGGGTGCAGCGGCTGGCGACTGCAGGGGGCGTGGTCCGGGGAGACATGTCCGCCCGGGGTGCAGGAGGGGTTGTTGATTTACAGCAGCGCGTGTCGACGACAGGCGAGCTACAAGTTGCGTGGGTGAAGGGGGCGGGGGGTGCCGCTGGAAAGCGACGGTCCAGCGACATGGCCGACTGCGGGGAGTGTGACGTCACCAACCCTCCAGCACTCTCCCAGGTCCTGGCCGCAGAACACACCGCTGTACAGAGACCAAACTGCCTCGCCTTGCCGTCTGTGCCTGCTATATGGCGGTAACGTCATTCGTAGTCATGGACCAAGTCAGAGAGGTGCAGGCTTTTTTTTTGGGGGGGGGGGGGGCAGCTGCCTCCCAAAACCAAATCCAAGTAAATAAAATAATCGCAACTAATACTACAAGAGTGGCATTGTGCAAAATTTTAATATTTTTTTTTAAGAACTGACGATTTTTGTAGATTTTTCTGTGCATTTTAAGTTAATTAAGACTATTGTTGAGGCATTTTGTTCTGAATTTCTACAACGCGTCACGGCGAGAGTTTATATCCCATTTACAAACAACCCTACTCCCCACTCTCTCTCCAACCCTAACGTAAATCCTGGCTACGCCCCTGTTCGCGGTCACATCTGATTTCCTTGGAAAGAGTTCGCGATTGAGACCCGGCCACTTCACAGTCCGCTATACAGGATGTGTCAATTTGTGTGAGAAGTAACAACATACTGTTCCCCAGTTACGGGCTAATGTCTATGTGCCAGTTGTTGGTATATATAGCCTGTTCGCGTTTTACACATTTTGAATCAAAATTTTGTGAAATCACCCCATGTATAACGTGTTTGGTTTTTTCCTAAATATATAATGGATCACAGGAGTTTCATACTTTGGTTAACATAAAAATTCATTATTTATAATCTTTCATTTACAATTTATATAAATAAAACAGTGAACAAATAGGTGTGTTGGTAGTGGCTAGTAAGATATATATTTCATGCAAAATATAATTAAAATGAGTGCGCACGAACGCGGCGCATTGTCCTTTTGGTGTAGTTTTCTAGACTCGGTTAAGCTTCGTTTGCAAGAAGCGGAGAAATATCCTGGAACTAGAACTATAGCAAGGCTTCAGGAAAGTTGGAAGCAGTCGTGAATGGATTGTAGTGAGTACAAACATTGTGCACAGAGTGTGGTTTATGCATGATGTTAACCTTTTCAGACCCAATTTAATCTACTGTT
Organism: Dryococelus australis; assembly: GCA_029891345.1. Taxonomy (NCBI): domain Eukaryota; kingdom Metazoa; phylum Arthropoda; class Insecta; order Phasmatodea; family Phasmatidae; genus Dryococelus; species Dryococelus australis. The sequence goes on from CM057003.1 coordinate 34,285,516, forward strand.
CCAGGCGTTGCAAACAAAAAGTGTATGATGCATACTGTACTTATTTAAGTCAGCGCAACACTTTCTTCGTTGACTCAACCAATTACCTATAAGCTGTATGTTCGGTTACAGTAGAAATGACCCAGACAAGTAAGATGGTTAGCGAATCATTTACTCACTGATAAGATCATTGGCCACTGAACTTCGCAGTGTGCAGCACAGACCAAAATTTACCTGCACATGCGTTATGTACACAGATGTGTACACTGCGTCTGAATGGGTTAAGTAGGGTGGTAACAACCTACCTGGAGAGCGCTTCCCTCACTAGTGGATGGGCTGTGTAAGACAATCGCCTGGCCTGCACGTTCACCTGACCTGAACCTGTGGATTATTGCCTGTGGGAACATTTCAGTATCGTCGTTTACGCAACACCTGTTATTCATATTGCGATTTCTCGCCAGTATGTGGAACAAGGTTGCCAGCAGATCTGCAACACACCTCGTGCCCTATTCTCTAACCTGAGCTTGCTTAAATACAGTCAACGTGATTGTCTTTATCACAAAGAGGCCCCTAACGATGGTTACTCGTAAGCGTCTTTATGTGGTATCCTGTAAGCCACATCTTATTGATCGTTTCGATTTTTTTTTTCCCGTTATTACAGAATGCATTGTCACAAATTTTGATATTATAGTGGATTTTTAACAAGTGAAATGTATCTTTTAATACATTTTCAAACTATACTTATAAAACAAATTTACGTCTTTCTATGGATACAAGATTTGAGGCGGTACTAGTTCATTTTGAGCATCATGAGTTAGCAGCACTGTCCCGTGGCCGAATCAGTCTTTTCGTAGTTACGTTAAAGCGAGAGTATCACTAGCAAATGATAAAATATACTCCTTAAATGTATTCCAGGCACTATTTATGTATGCTGAAATATTACAGAATATAATATCTGTCATGTTTGGGCATTTTAAAACGTTTTCTCTTCTGTAAGACATTTGCAGGATTAAATCTCGATACGTTTACCAATTACTTTCCACTTTCGTTCAAAAATCCATCATGGAGACATTTGAGTTACAGAATACAATTTGGCCGCGTAAAGATAGTTAAGTGGTAAATGTCTTTATATAACGACAGTAGAAATTCAGAGAACAGGGTGGTACCCTAGGGGGGTCGGATGTGTCAGGCATCCAGTGATCCTACGTGTGCAGGTGTGCCTTCACATTCAAGGTGGACGTTTCGAACATATCTTGCAACAGTGAATCACTGCTGGTGCTCAAGCAAAGCCGGAGCAGCGGTGGTGTAGTGGTCAGACTACTCTTCCCTTCCCCCTCCTCCCTCCACGAAGGAGAACCGGGTTCGATTCCCAGCGGGGTCGCTCTCGGATATTCGCCTGTGGGTATCGTGCCAGACGATGCCGCTGTTGCGTCGCAGGATTGGATTCCTTTGAGAGTTGTCAGTGAGGTAAACAGAAAAAAATTCTCTTAACACTTTGTAGACTACGCTCAAGTGTAGCTCGAGCAAAGCTAACTTGAACATTTCTTTGTTGTTTAGAACAAAACCCGCATGGATGTACAGGTTTTGTTCGGCTAGTGTTTAACACGACCTCACAAGATCACTACAGCGCAGTAACAATTATGTTTTTAACAATAGAATTTCTTTTTATATAGTCACTCGAAGGTACATGATTGATTGTAATTACTTTTATACGATAAAGGACATGTGATTGGGTCAGTATCAGCTCGGCTTTCCATTGGTTGATGACCGGCCAATAATGAACGCTGTAAAGTAGAGGGTAGTGTCCGGTGTGGTATGGACCAATAGGACGATGGTGAGTTCTAACACAGACACCAACAGAACCTGTTTTCCTGCAGTAATGGATATAGGTGACTCACTTCTAATTTGTCTTAAGTGCCAGTAAATGTGTGCAGACCTCAATGTGTTAAATCAGTTCATTTCCTTCTGTTGCTGAGCCTGCCATATGGTGGCAAAGCTGGAGAATCTGGCAACAGTGGAGTGTAAGAGTGGGTGGGACGCTCTATATAGACACGCACGCTGGCTGAGGTAGGCGACTGCAGAAGTGTGGAAGCAGTGCCCATGGCGGCGCGGGACTTGGGGGTATGGAGGTCAGTGGGTGTATTGATTGTCGTGCCGCCAAACTGCCGGGAGGAGTGGCTCCCCAACTACCCCTAGCCCCCACGGTGGCCCGGGGGGTGGGTCGATACAGCCCGCCAGTCTCACCCCCTCCACACCTACTCCGGGTCTTCCTTGGCTACATTACACACTGTGCTGCTATACCTCGTCTCCTTGCCATGTCTTCGCCTCGCTCTACACTAAACATCGTGTATACAGGTGATGTCTACACACCTAAACAATTTGAGGATTCATTTTGGGTCAAGCAAGAATTAAATAAAACTCGTACGTTCAGGTCACTGTTGTAATTGGTCCACGTGATATTTAACACCTCCTGAAGAACCCTGAACCAATAAGAAACACGCAACATAACACAGGCCCAACCATCGCCTTCCACTGTGACAGCAAGTCGCCAACGATTACTTTTATCTGCGTTATTGTACACAAGACAGTGCAGTCTAGCCTACAGGTCATGGAACTAGCGAATTTTTTCAATCTCTAATTATGACTAGGGTCACCTGTTTTTTGGGGAAAAATTCACGCGAAGGTTAGACTCCAATGTCCTACGGCATATATGTAGTTCTCCTTTAGTTGTTGCCCAAGTTTTTTTGCTGGGAAACATTACATTTACTGGACCAATCAGAATTAGGTAACTCCGATACTAAGTGTCCGTGATTGGTGGGCAAGACACCAGCAATGCGTGTCAGTTAAAACCATCCAATGGAGAAAATGGATCTGCTCTCTAGTGTTTTGGAGTACATGTAGGCCTGAAATCTTTTCTCGAAAAACAGGCGGCTCTAGTTCAGTGACGTGTAGTAAGTTATTTTACAGGTTAAGCAATATAATAGCCCCACATATTTGAGTGTTTTAGATGACATTTGCTATTGCTGGGCTGTGGTTCCATTTTAATTTTCTACTAAAAAACGCAACTTCTAACTTTGTTTTATAATATCTAACATTGGTTATAAAATCGGAAATGAAATGAATGTAATCATAATTGAACAGAATATTATATTATTTAGAGAGCATATATCAAATTATAAGAAAACTCCCGTTTTCCCGACCACTTTCATCTACTTTCCAAGGGAAAGTATGACTGGAGGAAGCAAGCAGAACGACTGCTTACCCTGCCGAAGGAACGCGGCAGAGTAACTCGTTTGCGAGTTCGATTCATCGCTAGTCTATCCCATTTGTACAAATGAATACTAGATAGCAGCACTATGCGTGTAAAGTACGGCAGTTACGAAAACTCTTGTTTCTCGAATCGGAAACGGGAAACTCAGAGTTAAATGTGTTTAAATTTAAAGTTAAGGCAAAACATAGAAAGGGTCGAACATTTCCAATATGTATAGGGTAAGCATTGCTTACCTGCGTCTTTGGAATAAAAGCCACTACCCTGGTTACGGCATTTGCACGGAGAGACATTTGCCCGAACATGTAATTTGTTGACAATTGCCCAGTGGCAAGCATTCCAGGAAATTATACACGTAGACACACACAAACACACACACAGAGTTATTCCTTTAACGGTAAGCTGGAAGCTTGGCTACTGCTAGTGTGCTCCGACCTCGCTACTACAAACAACAGTCGACTTGGCTTTGTTATTCCCCTGGTGGTGCTGGGACTGTGGCCCGGTGCGTTGTATTTGGATATGCTTGAACAGTATTTTTACGCGAATACGTCTTTAAATTTGCAACCATAGTGGGAGGCAATCCAGAAAATTCGATGATAGCAAAATCGGAGCATACAGTTTGGCATTGCAGCTCCGAATCTATCGTCTACATTCAAAATTCAATTACACCACTCAATTGCCAAAGGATTAAACAATATGTTACGTTGAGTTAGGACTGCAAATCATCGGCGGGGGGGGGGGGGGGGGGGGGGCTAAATTTCGAGTTCGTTTCCCCGCGTCTTTTAACTTCCGCGTAGTATAACTTTTGACTAGGAGAAGCTACAACGCTCATATGAGTTTCAATCGATAGCTCTCGTCAATATCAATAGATTGCACGTATAAAACATTTGTGTGGTGTGGTTATGGTGAAATTGTATGTGTTTAATGTAAAAACTTAAGAAAACTTAACACAATGTCGGCCTATACTCGCCAAAAAGCCAAGTCGAAATACAGAACTCGTATACGCTTGGAAATAGCATTTCAAAAGCAATCCAGTGATACCCATAAAACCCCATATGATCGAGTGAAGCGGTGCCGGGGACATAAAATAAACATCAAGGCATCCGAGCGCGTCAACGTAGACGTATTCACGCGAAACAAACGGCCGTTTCCCCAACACAGCCAAACCCAATTTTTTTTTCAGTGCGAGGGGACTACGCTAGAGTATCATTTACACAGGACCACAGTAACAACTGCAACCTATCGTGAAGTTAGGTGTAATTTGGTTAGGTCTTCTGCATTTGACATGGCTAGGTGGGAACAGTACATAAGCCCATCGCGTCCCACACTAACATGCAATATGCAATACTACATATTACAATTTACTACACTCCATACAAATTCCATGCTAAATATCGACTATAAATTACGTTACACACTCATGTAAGCGACGAATATAAATCCTTGGCGATGTATCGCTGATAACTCACGCGTGTGTGTGTATATATATGTTTACCTTCTCTTTTATTGTTTTTAAGTTCCACGCACACTCGTTTTCCTGCACAACAATTAGATTTAACACCTCACATGGAAATAATCGCACAGCAACTGATATTAGACCCGGTAAAGTGTCATCCAGAAAGTTGAAGTATCTCAGGGCTTCAGGATAGTTTGGATGTACTAAATGTCCCCATAATTGAATCGCCTATTGTCAGTATAGCTGTCAAAATCCGTGCGCAGTTGTGATGAACGTGTTCGTTTATATTATAATTTCCAAACGACCCACACTTACATGAATATGACATTTTTACTAACTTCAATTTAAAAAGTGCATAAACATCTCAAAACACATACGTACATTAACAGTGTTTTAGGCCCAAATCCTCTCCACGTTATTTCTGACAGTGCCGTTGGCAGAGAAGCTGTCCAATATCGGAACCATAGACTAAAGATGAGGTAGAGCGACGTCGCTGGCTGCGCACAACCAATCTTTGTGTTCTAACATTGAACTGTAGTTCTGCCAACACGACTAGCAAAAACGACGGGTATTAGATTTGAGGTTAGGACACTGTTTAGTATAAACAAGTGCTCTGACATGTTTGTATACTTCCTTTTACCAATTTGGGATGCAGTTAAATTAATTGGTAGCTGCATTTTATTTAAAATAATTATGCCTGTGTTTTGAAAACTAAGATATAAACGAAAACGTTCATCAATGCTGACAGTGTGACTTTGGCAGTTGTGTTGCTTTGGGGTAGGTCGTTTTGCGGTACATGCGCAGAAGACGAATACGTGGTCTGCCTCTTCTTTAGTGTATGGTCGGAGCACGAGAGTGGCTGCTGCGTAATTAGAATGAACACTCTACCCCAGTTTACCTCTATGGCTCTTCGTGCCATAAGCACAGAGTAGAGAAATTTGTAGAGGCGAAATGGCGTTAAGGTTCCTTCGATGTAAGAGTATCCATTCTCTGTTGGCTGCGCGAGGTCATGCTCTGTGAAATCGAAACTGCTACAGGTAAGCGAATTTTACTGCAAGTCTGTTCAAACTTCTCCACTTGAATCGGTAAAATTGATAAGGATAGAATTTACTTAAGGCTTCGACAGAATTTATACAAGCACATCGCTAACGCAACACAATACAAAAGAGTTAAACAATGTGTTCAATCCCAAGCCGGGCCACTCCCCAGTTTTCCTAAGTGGGAATCGTGCCAGGCCATGCCGCTGGTCAGCGGGTTTTCTATGGGATCTCACCCCCCCCCCCCCGGCCATTTCATTCACGAGCTGGTCCGTACTCACCTCAATAACCCTTATCTGCTCTCAATCTCGCGGTTAATAGCCGCCGAAATCTCTCGACTCTTCACTCACTAACTCAACTAAACAATGGACTGCATGCTCGTTATTATCAACATCAACCATTCGCAAATGAGAGGTGCAGAAATTTAAACAAATCAGACATCTGACAAGAAAGATTATCAAAACACTGGCCACTGATAACTTGTTTACAGCACCAGCCATAATTATCCCGCACGTTCAACATGCCCTCGAGTGTGGACATGGGAACTGAACGGGTCAAGTACAGAATGTGCGGAAGCCCTCCTCGCGACAATCACGTGGGTATCCAGCACAGCAATAAGAGGGTGAGTGGCTACGCCTACATCAAAAGAACGCTACGCGCCATCTCACCTGTGTGTGTGCTCATGTATTCTGCGGCAGCGTGTGTCTGATAGCAGAGAGCTCTGCTGCGTGAGATAGCGGCACACCCCAGCGAGGGGCGAGCGCTGACTAAAACACGAGGCGGGCCCGACAGCACGCCAGGTGGCGTGGGCCGGTGTAACCGGCGAATGTTACCCCCAGGTAGGAAACGACGGACATCCTCGCGATCGAGACAGTAAAAGAACGTACTAAGTACATAATTATACCATTGGTGAGATGTTGGGACAATGGGGTGCCGTACGGAAAGAAAGGCTGTTCAGAATATGGGTTTTTGGGGATAATAATTTTTTTCTCGCGAAAAGTAGCATAATTCCGCTCTACTAATTACACAGAACACGAAATTACTATGGCTGAAAATCATTTCTGGTGAAACTCCAAGCTTCGCTGATGCGTGACCAATTCGCGGTCATCACCTACAAAAACAGCCGGCGTGCCTTGAATCACTGTTTTGGGAATTAACTCCCCTGCTGGCGCTGAGGTCTCTGGCTCGTTGCGTAATTTTTGGTTACGCTTGAACAGTTATTTTATTTGCGACGGGGCTACACGTGTACCTTAAATATTTATTCCACGAAGGTAAGACGTTCTGGCGAGAAAGTGACGAGGGTAATGCTCTCGGGATTAGTGTCAACATAATGTATTGAGGTCAGCCGAGTATTGTAAACAGTGTTCTACTGATGTCGCGGTTGTCAGCGGACCGCCAAGCTGCTTTGACACGTGCCGCCACTCAGGCATTCAGGGGGTAAAATCCGCCTGGGTACAATTTGCCTGCTACACCGGTGTAGGAGCCGCTAATCCCGCGCCCTAATTGGCTGGAATGCCATGGAAAGGGTGGAGTAGGGGGGAGGGGAAGGCGCGCCTGTGTGACGCGCGCCGACGGCTCGCTGACCGCGTGTTGGTCACGCCTCGCGCCCCTCCCCCTCCACCTCTTTAACCAAGGTAACCCCTCTACCCCTTTCCAGATGAGAGACAGCCTGCTCCCGAATAAAACTTTCGGATCTACATTGGACTGAACTTCCAGGAGCGGCTACCAACGCCTCTCTTCTGCTTTCGGTTGTAGACAAATATATATTTCTAACATTTTATCCTTTTAGATCGCATATTGATCTTAGATTTCTGGTGTTGCAAAAAGAGAATGTTTGATGTGTGTGGTACTTAAGTTGATAAATAACATGTTTCGTTAATACGTTGAATGAGCTGCAGACATTGTGTTGAGATATAGGAGATATGGACCAGTCATAACGGAGATCGGTAGAACTGTTTAAGAATCACAGCTACCTAAAGTGAAGATCATTGAGCACAAAGCCTCGCAGAGTACGGCTCTCATCAAATATAACTTTCCTCTGCAACATGTAGACAATTGTCTACGCTGGGAACGAAAGGGTTAAGGAGAATATCTGGCAAAAAAAAAAAAAGCACCCCCTCAAGATTATGTCTCGTTATAAGTAGGGACACTTGAATTCTGCGATAAGATTTCCGGGCATGTTATATTTCAAGACCCTACGTTTATATTCGCATTTCTCGTTTACTTATTAGCAGGGTCACTTGTTTTTCACGAAAAGTTCCATTCGGAGGCTGGACTTCCAGATCCTATGTGCTCACTTGCAGTCTTCATTTGACTATTGGCCACATGCCCTAGTGTGAAGACAGTCTGTTGATACATGGGTTAGCGAATGAGACTTTTGACTGTCCGTGACTAGTGGGCAGACAGATAAGGAGCGTATCAATTCAAATTATCCAATGACGAACGTGAATAAGAACTAAAGTTAGTTGGAACACAACTCTTCCTGAAATGTTTTCGCGAAAACCCGGTGTGTCTAGTTATAAGGAAGCATAGTGACGGGCCCTCCCAAGACTGCATTCCTGTGCAGCGAAATTTCTGGCGAATTAGAATTGCAATAGTAACGTATTATTACACGCAGTGCGAACCAGCGGATAAAATACAAATGCCGCTGTCCACGTCTTCCTTTCTCGTAAGGTAACTGCACAGCAAAGCCACAAAGGTTATGATTTTAAGAATTCTCACTACTTTGTTTTCCTTTTAAATATTTTTTACCACTATTAGTCCGCGTATATTCGTTCACGGATGACATGTTGCAGAATAAGCAAGAACCATTGTCGGTGCTGTACGAGGTGAGGGGCTAGCCAATGTCGTTTTCGTAAATAATGCTATTGTTTGCTTCTAGCATACTGGGATGATAGGTATGCTTGATTGCTGCCGATGCCATGGACCAATAAACATTCAGCCATTCCATGGGTTCCAGTGAGTTTGCATCACCTGCTACGAAAAACTAATATGTAAGTTAAGGAATTAATTTAATAAAAGTAAACCATGGCGGCTGTTCGTTACAGTTACTTATACTGAAAAAAAAATTGTATTCCCAGACCGTTTTCCCCATGGGATAAGCGTGTAAGTGCAGACACTGATACAGCGTACAATATTTTACTAGGAAATCGCCTTAACCATTTCGGCACTGATCGAAATAATGTACTGGACTCATCAAATGCAACAAGTTTGACGTGAAACATTATTAAGTGAACATTTCATATGGCTGTTGTACTTCGTTGCTCTTGCCCACTTGCAACTCACCATAGGGGCCGCGGTGGTCCAGTGGTCAGACTACTCGCCTGCAACCTAGGCGAACCCGGGTTCAATTCCTGGCGGGGTCGCTCCCGGGATTTCGCATGTGGGACCGCTGGACGATGCTGCTGGTCGGCGGATTTTCTCGGGGGTCTCCCGTTGCATTCCGCAGTTGCCCCATACTCACCTCGCTCCACCTTCATCAGTTCTCAAGACTTCAGTGTTAAGAGCCGCCCAAATCTCTTCACTCACGCACAAGTAATCAGCTATACAGACGAGTGTCTGTTAATTACCCGCAGTGTTGAAGGGCGTGGCCAGCATGTCGTGCACCAATAACAAGCCGTAGCCTACTAGTGGCGGGTGTTTGTAACTTCATCATACCTAATCACTAACGTGTTTATAGTTGAGCGCTGCTATGCGACAGAACATCAGCTTTTGAAAGACAAATATGCCAATTTGTGTTCCTCGCTTACCAAAGTCAAAATTAAATTGAATAAGTTGGTATTATAATCTGAGGTAATATAAATAAATCGTTGCACGTAATGGTATACGTACTGAAGGTGCTTGGAAGATATTACTATTGAAAAGGTTTTAGTTTTTTAAGTAAATAGTCACGCTCACTAGTTCACTGATTTGCGGATGCATTATCACTACCTTGCAATAACAATACAGTTTCTTAACCCCTTCCCGAGTCTGAAGTGTTGCAGGATTCGTGAAATTATATATATATATATTATATATATATATATATATATATATATATATATATATATATATATATATATATATATATATATATATATATATATGCAGAGGTTCGAAAGTTGTATCAAATTCTTGAGTACAATTCATGAAATAAATTACACATTTTGCAACACATGAAACAAAATTAATATGTACGTTGAGGTTGTTAAAATACACATATTTCTTAGGTGCAAATCAAGTATTATTAATGCACTTAAAATTAACATGATGCAATTTACTTATTTGTTGAGAAAAAATAAATGTCAACAGATTAGAGTTTTTGAAACTGTTAAAGCGTTCACTATAGTTAAAATGTGTATGGATTTATGTGTAGATGAAGAAGCAACTCTGTCAGGTTATTCAGGTTACCAGCAAGCCAAAAACATGGCAAGTTTTGAGTCCAGAGATGTAATTGCTTACAGAATATTTAATGTTACTATTCAAGCTTCTGATGTTCATCGTGTTATTCACGTAACCCCTTGTGCTGTGTTGTTTGGCAAGAGAAATATTAGAATTAATGAAGAGATATGATATATCTATTTGCTAAAACCAATAGCTTGAAGCCTTTGAGAAATGAAATGAGTTTTAAAATATGTTTTTTTTTTTTTTTGCAAAAAGTAATTTTCTTGACATATTTTTTAAACATCCTGTCACATAGTTGTAGTTATGATAGTAGGGAATCGTTCCCCGTGGTACTCCACTGATAGACTAGACTATCAGCCAACCCTGAGAGTCGCACAGTATCTACCATGCAGTGTCTGTCTGGTATTGTTAGGTCCGTAGTACGGTGGTAGTAGGAAATACAAAGACTGGTGTTAGTGTAGTGGTTGGACATAGGCTGCTTGTTTCTACCTTGTATTGATCGACTGTAAGTAGGAACGCCCGAGTTTCGTGGAAATATTTCATCACCAGTTGTACTTCGTAATACTTTAGATCAGACCCACTTTCGTCATTGGCTGGTTTACGTGTTTCACAGACGTACAGTATCAGAGTAACCTGACTATGATTGGCCAGTCAAGTAAGGAAATGTCTTCCTGCAAAGACACGCCGCCAACAAGCAAAACGAAACTGCTGCTCATAGTATATTGAAATATAACCTGTGCGGAAATCTGTTCGCGATATTCCGTGGTTCCTAACAGTAAGTATGAACACGGTGCTCGTGTGTCATACGGACAAACTTAAATTTATATTCGGTCACTTTTAAAGTCTTACACATTAATATAGTCAATTTTGTTTAAGTTTGCAAGAAAAGCGTATAAGCTGAGAAAACTGTCCGTGGGAAAAAATGCCACACGGCTGCGAATAACCCCGCTCTACTACAAAATACGTGAATGAATTTTATAAACAGACAAACACTATTTATCAGGTTTGCTGGTATTATAGATATACGCAAATGTAGCCACGCTCTTGGACACAGTGACGACCATTCTTCTGTACACATGGTGAATGGCGAAAGTAATATAATAAGCAACAGCCAGTGAAATGTTCGTCTCTTTATACACACATAAAGACGTTTCGCATCTAACCTTTTGCAAGCTTGCCGAAAGTGTTAAATTTCAATTAATTATCTTAGTCTTAATTTTAAGTGTATGAGTGATTTTACATTTTGATGCAATTTTTTGTGTACTAAGTTCGCTGGGTGGCGAAAGGCAAGTAAAAGAGCGATAGTAAAATGAAACTAAAAATTTTCAGAATGCCTATTGTTTTATTATTTTTAAAAGAAAATGAGGACGACCCGGAGGGCTGCAAAGCTAGGAGGGCTCAAGGCATGTATTGACTTACTTAAGTGTTAAGCATTACAATAAACACTTTTTAAATTCGGATCTGTACCTACTATTTTCTGTATACAAAGTTCAAGAGAAATGTGTCGGTGCTGCATGTCTGGCAGCAGAGACTACGCAATACGATCTCAGTAGCGAGTGGGTTATCTCACTGCACGATATTCTCTGTTGTGTACAGTGCTGGTCATTGCAGGAGCGACTCTCTCTGCAACGTCTCAGACAGAGAACTAAGCTACTGTACACCACCGGCAATAAATTTTCCTTGCGTGCAACGCGTCTACCTTGCAGGTCAAGAAACCCGCGAATCAGTTCGGACCTTGTCGATAGGCAGAGGCCTGGGGAATCGCGAGTGATAGTGGCGCTATATGACAGGCTTTTAGAATGTGTACTTTATTTTTGATTTTGTAACTGGGCCACTCGTCTCGTGCCACGGCTTACAGTACGGGGAACCAGTAATACACGCGCAGAGAGACACTGCGCTTAACCACGTGCAACCTGGTGAAGGCTGTTCGCGATAAAGTCAGCACTTTTGAAATCAACCTTAGAAAAAAGTCACTGCTTCTTCCTGCATATATTTTAAAGGGCTCATTAAGTGACATGCGTCCAGTAAAGATGGCAATAGTGGAGGGAAAGTAGTTCCATATATTAACGTAGAATGAAAAATGTTAGGTTACCATGTGTGATGATTTAAATTATTTCATTCGCTTCCTGTTTTTTTTTTTTTATGTTTGGAAGTTCAAAAATGAGAAGAAATGTAAAATATTTACTTTTCTATTAACTTCACATTTTCACTTAACCGACGCATGAATAAAGTAATGAGGCCCATGGCAATGTTAATTTTACATATTGTGGAAGTATACACAATGCACGTACAAGTAGATGTTAAGCAGGGCTCTCGAAAGTGCTCAGTTTACCGTGAATATACTAAAGCGCTCACCATGTAGCACCATGCCGGCGCCTGGAGTGTGTACACAACTGCCTAGTTTAGCCTGGCCGTCAAATATACTCGCCAACGTTCCACGCCTGTATTCGTAAGTGTTCATTTAGGGAGAATTTTCAGCACACAATTGCTGTAGTTGAGCTAGTTTTCTAAGTGGGAAGGCCGCATGTAAGTGCCAGTGACATAAACATTTTGAGACATGAGTTAGAAAAAATATTACGTAGGCTTGTTGAGTTTTACTCTTCCCGTTGATGAAATCTTTTTTTAAATACGCCCCTAAGAATGGGGTTGAGTAAAGAGCCCGTCAGTCAATATTAAACATTTATCACAAGGCTGGTTAAACTTCGCAACTCTTAATTGGCTGCTGCCTTCCTGTTTGGCTTCCCAGCATTCGTTCAGTTGCTCCCTTTCTACTCTCCAAGACCTGCTGGGTGCTTTTTATTGCGCTTCAAACATTAGTGGCGTGTTTCGTGGCTTGGGCTTTCGAACATAACACAGCGTTCAGCGTCACAAATTTCCCTTTCTGTTTTGTGCAAGCACCAACTAAGAAACCAGTGGCGTGTAGTGAGTTTTTTTTTTACTGGATAAGCAATTTCTACTAACAAACGCAACTTCCAACTTTGCCTACCCTCCACATGTATTTACCTTTTTATAATACCTAATATTAGTTATAAAAAAAGGAAACGAAACGAATGTAATAATAACTAAACTGAATATTATTTAAAGAGCATATTACCATAAGAAAACTCCCGTTTTCCAGAACACTTTCGTCCACTTTCTAAAGAAAATGTAGGACTGGAGGACGCAAACAAAACGATGCTTACTCTGCCGAAGGAAGGCGGTTGGTGACGGAGGAGCTCGAGCGTGTGGCGTGTTGTTGTTTGCGAGGTCGAGTCATCGCTAGTCGCTCCCGTTTGTGGAAATAAATACTAGATAGCAGCACTATGCGTGTACAGTACGGGAGTTACGAAAACTCTGTTTCTCGTATCGGAAACGGGAAACTCAGAAGTAAATGTGTTTAAAGTTAAGGTGAAACTATAAAGGTTCAAACATTTCCAACATGTATAGGATAAGCTTTGCTTAGCTTGCATCTATGGAATAAACGCCACTGTAAGAAACAGTGGTATGCCAGTGATAGGGCCACCTGTTTTTCGTGAAAATATTTCGGGACTACATGTACTCCAACACACTAGAGATGAGATCCATTTTCGCGATTCGACTCTTTGCTGGTGTCTTGCCCGCGATTCACGGACACTCAGTATCGGAGTTACCTAATTCTGATTGGTCCAGTCAAGTAAGGTACTGTTTCCCAACAAAAACACGTGGCCAATAACTAAAGGAGAACTGTACGTATGCCGTAGAACATTGGAGTCTAGTATTTGCGTGAATCCTTCTACGGAAATCAGTTGGCCCTATTCTTTGATATTAAAGTTGTAGCTCAATCTCTGTTGTTTACTCTACCCAGCAGGAGGTACCACGGTGGCCCATGTGAAACTTGCGGATTACTTGCGTGACAGGTTCGGCCACAGATACCTCTAAAGGTGCTTTCTTCTGAACAACTTTGCCACAGTTGTAGAAAGAGACCTCCTCCTAGGTATTAAACCTATTCAACAAGTAGAGTTTTGTTGTACTTTCTCGCAGAACACATTCAGTACCGCGCCCGCATGCCATTGGCTGATCATTCATTTATACATCCTCACTTTCATAATCTCGTGCATTCTGATAGTTAATTTTGTACGGAAGACTGGACGGCATGGATGACAAGGCTGGAAATACGTTCCTCAAAAAATATTACAGTGCTTAATAAGACCGATCGAACATATAATACATGAACGATCTTGAGAAACAGATGCCACTATTTACTAGGTTTTGTGTTGTTATAGGTTATAGGAGGAAATGAACTTGGCCAACCCTTGAACAAAGCGGGAAAATAACAACCATTCATATGTACATCTCTCTCTGTAGAAGAGTGTACAAGATACACGAATAAAGTTTATACACACACACACATATATATATATATATATATATATATATATATATATATATATATATATATATATATATATATATATATATATACACACATGCATACGCACACAAATTCAGTTATTTGCGTGGGGCCGCGGTGGTGTAGTAGTTAGACTACTCGTTTCCCACCGAGGCTAACCGGGTTCGAGTCCCGGCGGGCTCGCCCCCTTATTTTCACACGTGGGAGTAGTGCCGGATGATGCCGCTGGGTCAGCGAGTTTTCTCGGGGATCTCCATTTCCCCCCACCCTCGCATTCCGGCGCCACTACATACGTTCAGGGCTCCCTCATATCGCGTGATCTCTAGCCGGCTCGGTACATCCTTTGCCAGTCATCTCACTGTTATCATGACGATACCAAGTATAGGCTGTTCACGGTAAAGAAACTACTTTTGAGGCCCTAGTTCCTTATTCGTTTCAGCCATTTTTTTTTATCGTTTAACCATCTTTTTTCTAAATAAATATTGCCCTGTAAGAAATAAAAACAGTGTGCATGTTCCACCATATATATATATATATATATATATATATATATATATATATATATATATATATATATATGTAGAGACCTGCCAAATTCGCGTTATTATTTGGCATTAGGCTAACTTCACAGTGCTGTACATACTGCAGACGGCGTCGTTTCTCCATTGGCTGCTTATGCGAAGTCACACTAAATACACGTGATTAGACTGCACAATTGTGAAGCGTTTATTTGTTGGAGCAGAGTTTCCCGGGGCGTGTCAAATAAAGTATGGTCCAATGAAAAAATTACTGCCAAGGTACATGTACTTGAATTTTAAAATACCCTCAAATAATAACTCGAACTTTGCATGTCGTTATTTACAGACTTATTATTACATATGGGCGGGCTTTCAAAAGTGCTCGTTTCACCGTGAATGGCCTGTGTCCCTGTGGACATGACTGTCATACGCTCTCAAGCGTGGTGTTAGTGAGTATTTATGAGGTCATTAACCCCCTCCCCTCCCCTAAGTTGTGTGCTACCATACCTCGTGACTGTACCAGAGCAAACAGCAAGACTTGAGCACACGCCTTCATCTTGTCATCGAACAACGTTTCAAGAACTTCCGATGCCTGTCTTCGCACATTGCCTCCCCGCCGTACTTCAGGCGTGCCACGTCTGTCTAGGGCAGCGTCTTCTGCGGGCCGTTGACATCTTCATCACAAGGGGGACACTTGTGTCCAAGTTCGCTCACCTGTGACCGGGTCATCTTTACTTTTACCTGGGGGCCGCGGTGGCTGAGCGGTTAGCACGCTCGCCTCCCATCAAGGCGAACCGGGTTCAATCCCCGGATTTTCGCAAGGGGAATCGTGCCGGACGATGGCGTTGGTTGGCGGGTTTTCTCGGGGATCTCCCGTTTCCCCCGCCTCTTCATTCCGGCGCCGCTCCATATTAATTTCAATCACCCTCATCGGCTCTCCCAAATCTCTTCACTCACTTTACTTTTGACTCTTCGCTATAGATTTCGGCACAGGACGGTATAAAATTTACAGACAATGAGAATTGAACCAAATCATGGAAAACCAATGAAAACTGTGCAGTTAGTAATCAGCGCCAGATAACTTATAAATATTATGGCCAAGTTTTACTAATTTATTTGTGATTCCTAGAGACAGGTGTTTCTCACGAAAATATTTCAACACCAGTTGTACTCCAAAACACTTTAGTTCATATGCACTTTCATGATTGGATAATTTTAAATGTCACGTGCCTCAAGTATCGGAGTACTTTATTTCGATTGGCCCAGTCAAATATGAACCTGTTCTCAAGTAGGCATGAGGCCAACAACCAAAGAAAATTGTGAATGTGGACGTAGGATAATGAAGTCTAGCATAGCCATAAAAATTTTCGCCAAAACACCTGTCCCTAGTGACTCTCGTTGAATGTCGAGAATTCCATTCTCATAACTAGGGACAGGAACATTTTCGCGAAAACACCTGTCCCTAGTGACTCTCGTTGAATGTCGAGAATTCCATTCTCATAACTAGGGACAGGAACATTATCGCGAAAACACCTGTCCCTAGTGACTCTCGTTGAATGTCGATAATTCCATTCTCATAACTAGGGACAGGAACATTTTCGCGAAAACACCTGTCCCTAGTGACTCGTTGAATGTCGAGAATTCCATTCTCATAACTAGGGACAGGAACATTTCGCGAGTTCGTTTCAGGACAAGGTAGGCGTCCAGACTTGTAAGGAATCAAGTAGTGAGTGCCATACTGCCACGAACGAAGTGATACTGGCTACCCACTAATGAAGCAGCCAATGAACAAACAAGTAAGACTCGAGTGTACACACTCGAGAAATTTTCCTATCCCTACTAATACCATAATTAAACCCCATCATTAACAGATGCTCTACCATCTCATTTCTCAATCAGCTACGTCCCCAAAACCTATCTTGTGTGAATATGACCATAAGTCTTTATTAAGGACCTGCATATTTCGAGTTATTTTCTGGCAGCACACAGAATTCACAATACTATGTTTATTGGCTTCTGTAGTAGCGAGTTCCAAGTTTCCCTTTTGTCTTGATTGGACGTGATTGCGGGCCAGCTTCTCATTTGTCCAAAGCCGTCCAAGGGGCGTGTCCGAGCAAACTGTAGTCCAATGACGAATGCGGTACAAAAGCACAAGTGTTTGAAGTCCGGTCTGTCTTGAAATAATAACGCGAATTTTGCACATGTCTAGTCATTATTCATAGCAGTTATCACTCGCCACTTCTCAGCCAGTATGAGACCGAGTTGGCTGTCTTAATCCCATCATTCCCAGCGTGGACAGTTGTCTGCATGTTTCACAGGGAGGTTATGTTTGACTGCTACTGTACACAGTGATCCTCAGTACCCTGTGTTCCTCCATGGAGGTACTGTACTATGGCTCTACGTCATGACTGGTTCTTATTTCCGACCACTAAACACTACGTCTGCAGCTCATTGACTGCACTGTAAAAAATTTCCTTATGTTTACGGTCACATGGAAATGTACAGTAAGTATACAGAAACGCAATCCGTAAAAACGAAACACGGATATGGGCTCCGTAAGTGCGATACACGGGAAGTCACCGTATATCTTATTCGCTTCAGGTTCCGGTAACGAACAGTTCCGAGTATACGCGAAGCTTTCTTCACCTGCACTGTAACCAGAAAATCAGTTTCTGCGGCAGTTAGGTTATACGCGCCACTTAGGAGTAGTCCTACAAACATCAACAAGTAGCAAACTACACAAACTTTAATATACACTAAACAAGTTGCTTAACTCGTAATATCAAATACCACAAATATGCCTGGAAGTACAGAAAACTAACGAGGAAACTTACGGAAATGTACCGTAAAATTTCGGAAAGTTGTGAGAAATTTAAGGAAAATACGTTTTGGAAACCAACGTGTCCGTAATTAACGGAGAGTTTACGAAGATTTCTGGAGAATTTTCCGTAATATGAGTGAGAATTTTTTTTACAGTGTGTCTTAACGAAACTTTTTCTTTTCCAAACTTAGATAAAGGACGTACCAAAAACTTTCCAAATAACAACACGAGAAATATTGAATTAATATAGGGACGAAAGGGTTTATTAAATGTTCTTTCTTAAGTGACATAATTTATGATAGATATATCGTGCTCATTCTAGTTGATTGCTCTTCAACTGCTGCCTAATTAACACGAGTTTTCAGTGAAATTAACCGCAATTACTTGCTACGTAATATTCGAGGAGACGTTATTTACGCCGGGAAAGACATGGGCTAGTCGTACTTCACATCCCTTCAGGTCAGATTCACTTCATGACTGTACTATTTTAATTGTCACGCCTCATGGGTGACTGTGAGTGAATGACAAACATTCAGTTAAGTAATATTTTCATTTTAGATACTACTAGTTTTTATTGAATGTATTTTGAAGAAGAAAAACAGCCAATAATCATGAAGTGAGACATATGTATAAATTAATGTATTGTGAAATGGAAATTATTAACCAACCATAACTCAAGGGGGAAAATAACTTTCTGTATCAGGGAAAGACTTTTCCTGCCTGGCATAGTACGAGGAAAAGTTTTCATGGGGTAATGTTAGTGAGCAGAATTTATAAATCTTCCCTCACAGCAACGAAGTCGTATTTTTCTGTTTCCTCAGCTCTCGTGTGCTTCAATTGTGAGAGTGGTGTGAATGTTTGAATACTTTTTCATGGCCAATCTCCAGTGTCCATGAACATGGATAACTCCTCTTCGCAAAAAATACGCTATCTACCAAAAAGTAATTGCACACCTGTCCACAATGTTTGCTCGGTGGTTGTCACCACGTTAGAATCTCGTAGGGCCATCTCTTGCGGCTATAACAGCAGCCACCCTGTCTGGCATGCTCTCTACGAGTGTTTGCAAGACATCCACGGGGATTCGTCGCCATTCCTCTTGCAACCATTCCATGAGTTGAGCAATGGATTTTGGCCGCTTGTGACGAGCCCTCACCCGGCGATCCAATTCGTCCCAAAGATGTTCTATAGGGTTGAGGTCGGGGCTCTGGGCGGGTCATTCCAATCGGCGAACATTGTTGGCGTACCACTGCATAGTAGACCTCGAAACATGGCACCTGGCATTGCCATCCTGGAAGTAACACGGGTCCATTCCGTAAAAACGCCACAATGTTGGGAGCATTTCATTATCCAGAGTGTTACAATAGGTCTCTGTGTTCATGCTACCACAGACAAACACCAGCAGTCCTACGCCGAAGGCCGTGAAACACAAGTCAAATTACCTACTGAATTACCAATCTTCACGGGTGCCCAATTACTTTGTGGTAGATAGAGTATTTCTTATATAACTGTGTTTTGAACACGTATCCTCAGACATCCTTTATTGATTGGAGAGTGTCTGCTTGCTAATCGCAAATCTTCAGAGTCGATGCGATTAGCGCAGTCAGGTAAGAAACGTGTTCTTACGAAGACACGTGGTCAAAATCCGAGGATGTGAGAGTGGATTATGGTGTATTTTAACTTTAAAAGTATGATATCTCACGGCTCTCAGAGGTGTGTCTGTCACCATACTGTGTATTATAAGGTGTGATTGGTGTGAGCTGGATGGTTTTCGTAGTGAACTGAGTTGTGGAGTGACATAGGATATCAAATTGTGTCCTCTCGGAATACTACACTTACCATAATGGACAAGTCAATCAGCTTGAAGACAGCTAAACACAAAACATAAACCAAATACTCTTTTCCAGTGACTAACACAACTGAGGTTTAACACTAGGAATGATACTCTCCAGGTAACTTTCAAATGTCAATTATTTATTGCAAATAATTATACTGCAATAGACTATGATTATCAAATATTATATTAACTTTGATATTATTTGCAATAATAAAAATATTTAATAAGAATCACACCTAATACACATGAAGTGGCCGTAATCGAAATAGTAACGTCCTGCTATATACGCCTTATAAGAATATGATATGTTTATTATTATTATTTCCGATTATTCCCCTTTAGGAGACCGTGTGAACTTGATCCAATCACTGCTTCACTTCCTTTTTCTCTTCTCCTTTCTTCCCAAAACATCTTCATTAATTCACTATGTTTTTCTTCTTTTCCTCTGTCCATCTTCTCCCTATCATTTCTTTTTTATGTTCTTATTCAATTTTTTTGTTCCTAATTATATTTCTGAATTTTTCCTGTCCTTGATTTCTTATTCTGAGATTTTCAGTAGTTCCACGTCTTCTCGTCTTCTTGTGTTTCTTTCATCCAATTTGTCTTTAATTTACATGGGGCACATTTGCGTCGTTTTTCCTAAAGCTGCACTTAATGAAACCCTACCGGGTTCATGACTCTCGTCACGAGCCGCCTAGTTGTAGGATCAGGCTCAACATGGGCACACTAAGGTCCCTAAAGCTTAAGGTGACGCTAAAACTTCGGCCAATCACAGAACGGCTATTTCGTTTAAATCAACAAACTATGTTGCCCATGCCAACCGGCCTGTAGTCTTCACTGATAAGGCTACCCAAAACATTAATCAACACATATGGCATCGGAAACAGTGATGATCATAAACACAAAATAAATAATTCTGACACATGCATAGTTACACAAATCACTTGAATGTATGCAAATTAGTAAAAAACACATTCAAATATTTTATATATCAACCAGTAAATAAAATATCATATGCTTGTATCTGAATTAGCATGTTAAATTATCCAGTCTTCAGGTGCATAAATTAGGTGGCAAATTCCCAGCCGTTACAAAAGTTCTATTTTTAAATACTTAAAAATATTTTCATTATTGTATTCAAGAGAACTTAACCCACCCTAACCTAACATAAACTCAATTAAATATTTATAAAACATCCGAATGCTGAACAGTATTTTGGGTAGATTTTAAGTGTTTCAGATTTCTAATTCATGTGTTGATTTCTCAATTAGCGTAAGTATATTGCGTTGTTAGTCTAAGTGTGTGTTTCCATGGCAATCTCGTGTTCCTATTCGTGAGGGTTAACAGCGCCCCGAAGAGAGAAAATCTCGGGGATGGTTGTTCCCTACGCACATTTGACACGCGTCGAAAACTTTCCTTCTCTGCCGACCAGGACAGCAAGCAGCGTCCTCGACTGGACGTCGACCAGCTGTCATCGCCTCCCCGCGTCGCATGAATATACTGAGATACACTTGTTGCGCCTCGCCTACACTCTCAGCCCGAATGAGTAGAGCTAGTGATTTTTTGCGAAAACAAAATTCAAATACAGTGTACACTTAAATACCATAAACACCCAACAGCAGTTTGTCCATTGCTATTGCTGCAGGACGATGCCGTTGGTCGGCGGGTTTTCTCGGGGATCTCCCGTTTCCCCCGCCCCTTCATTCCGGCGCTGCTCCATATTCACTTGAATCACCCTCATTGGCTCTCAAGACCTCACTGTTAAGAGCCGCCCAAATCTCTTCACTCACTCACTCACTCACTCACTCTATTGCCACTGCTTGCTGTCTGCTTGAGAAGGCGTGTTCACATTTGACCGCGCCACTCAGAATTTGGCAACATCGGCACGGCTCGTACGTGATTCGTGTGCATATTGTAAACACTCGCCTAAAAGTAACTCAGCCTATCAAGGTAGGTAAACGACCCTACAGTGTTTTTAAATATAACTTGTCTCGAAACCTTATCGCTAGGGAAAGGCGTTTCTCGCGGAAATATTTCAACACCAGTTGTTCTCCAAAACACTTTTGTCCAAATGCACTTTCGTGGTTAGGTAATTTTTAAAGTCACGTGCCTCAAGTGCATGCCCGCTAATCATAAACATTGAGTATGAGAGTATTTTATTATGATTGGCCCAGCCAAATAAGTACATGTCTTCTCACGTAGACATGCGGCCAATAACCAACTAAGATGTGGTTGTGGACGTAGGATATGGAAGTCCAGCATAGCCATAAATATTTTCGCGAAAAACACATGTCCCTACCTATCGCGAAATTTCACTACCCTTACGAATCAGTAATATCAATCAGTGAAGTGACATTATCTGAAAGTCGGCTGATAAAGCTACTGCTGACTGGCGAATCAAGCAAATGGAATGGGAACAAGTGGCTTATGGAAGTGGAATTCTCGACATTTAGCGAGAATCAGAAATACATCAGTGAAATCCAGTCTTCGTATTAATTAGTTATCTGTCACTGATTGTCGGCCGCACTGTCTTCAGCGGTTTTTCACTGATCTGGCTAAATTCTCACTGTTTCAGGTTTAGAGTGTATCCACTGGCGTGTTCCTCCCGTGGATTGTCATGCCAGACACATGTCTCGTCAACATACATTCGATACAACCTAGGTGTAGTGGTGAGTCTCATGCCCTAAGCCTTTAGGTATCCCTATTAATACATTTTTACATCTCTCATAATTTTAGTTTCGGCGCGATAAAGATTACATTACATTCTGCATGAATACAGAGAAAATTCTATAACTAGGAGCACTAGAATTTCGTGAAAATGTTTTCCCACGTGTTATACCTACATCAACACTGTACAGGTTTAACAGTACTTTTCTTTTGCTTATTTGTCGCTTGTCTATGTAAGAAAACATTTTCTTACTCGACTGACCAATCACAATCAGGTTACTCGTGTAGCGCGAGCAGAGACTAAGATGCATAACAGGTAAATCATCCAGTCAAGAAAGTGGACTTAACCCGAAGTGTTATGAAATACAACTAGTCATTAAATATTTTTGTGGAAAATCTGTTGACTCTATCTATAACCCAGGAGCGAAGTATATATAAGTATCAGAAATGCGCTATATCAGTTCATTAGAGATTGTATACAATTTATCAATGCATTTCTGTGAACAGAAACATTATGGGTACACATTTACTCTCATTTTGGTGCCCTTAACCCTTTAGAAAGGAACATATCTGCTGTCACTGAAGACAAGGTTGAAGTGAGCTGTCTATATTCTCCACTGCACCAATATGAGTTGTATTGGTCTCTGTATTTCTACTTACCCTCTTCCTACTGGTCCTGGCTACGCCGGACACGCTTACAGTATTCCGCAACGTTTATTATTATCTGTCCATCGGCCAATGGAGTCACTTGTAGACTACGTGCCAATCAATGCGCTGTGACAGATGTAACATGTTTCGCAGTCTATCGTGTTCATTTGAGAAATTATTAAAATCAACAGTTTTATTCTTACGATTTTAAATGTCTAGTTGTAATTTTTTGCTTAGTTTCCCATAGAGTCCAGCGATTCAGCAAAACAATAGAAGTTTGAGATTTGTCTTCAACGTTCATTATTGCCTGATTATCAGGCATTATGCCACAGAGTTGGTTTTGTCCCAATCAAATGTCTTTACTTGTGTAATATGTTTTACAATCATCACATGTCCTTTCGAGGAAATGTAACAAGAATATGTTTGTAGTCAGGAAAGTTATCGTTATTGAGTTGTAGAGTTCTTGTAAGATCCTGTTAAACAAAAGGCAGTACAACGACTGCGTGGAAATGCTAGTTTTCTTTTCAATGACAAAGAAATTTTCAAAATATTTTTGCTCGAGTTACATTCGAGCGTAGTCCTCAAAGTGTTAACTAAATTAACACTTTATTATCAAGTTAATGTAAGATTTCTGGTGTTACAAGTAAGCAATTCTTTAGAGCGTGATGTACCTAAGTTGCCATAGAACACGTTTCGTTAATACAGCCAGTGAGCTGGAGCCGTTGTGTTAAGTGGTCGGAGATTTAAATCAATTATGCCGTCGGTCAGTATCACAGTTTACCAATCACTTACCCACAGGGAAGATCATTGAGCACTTAGCCTCGCGAAGTACAGTACTCGTCAAATATAACCTTTCTGTGCATCTTGTATACATTGGGCATGAAAGGGTTATGGGAGGGGCATTGTATATCCTGCCCTGTCCTCCCTTGTTGTCACGCCACTGTTAGACGTGAGTCGTCGGTATCCAGTGCGTAGAAACCTTGTCATTTTGCGTAGCAAGGTGGATTGCATACAGGTATAGGTAGAGACCCCGAAGAATTCGCGGATTCATTTCGGGACAAGCTAGAATTCAAGTCACTTGCGCTTATATAATTGTAGCCATTGATCCGCAAGGTGTTTGACACCTCCTGGAGAACGCTGGCTCAATCGTCGCCTTCTACTGTGACAACAGACAACCAATGCGCAGCTGATATCGGCATATTTGTACATAAGACTGTAGAGTCTAGCCCGCAGGTAATTGAACTCGCGAATTCTTCAGGTCTCTAGGTGTAGGTTATTCACGGTAAAGTGAGCACTTTTTAATGCCTTCTCATTCGTAATAAGAGTCAATAAATATATTTTAATTTAGCCTTAGACCTTGATTTACGAGTGATGTGGAGTGTTCACATTGTGTTTATTACTTACGTGGTAATATTTATTTAAAAAGATGGCTAAAGGACAAGAAATGGCTGAAAGTAAACAGTAACTTAGGCTTCAAAAGTACTTACTTTACCGCGGAGAGTCTATCTATATGTATGTTAGTTTGACGTGTGTAATTGGCTCTCGACTTATCCGACAAGCCTGCATGACCAATAAACTTTCAGCACTCTGGTAGCTTCATTCCGTGTGACTGGGCGTGAGAGGGCCTGTCTGTGGTGGCAAACAATGAACAAGTGACATCTGCTTCGCGTGTGTATGTATAAGAATGTGGAGTCCAGCTTGGTGCGGTAGTATACCAGATCATTTCGTTTCTGTTCTCTCATCTACTACATTCTATTGGTAGACACATGAAGAATTCGTAGATTCCTTTTAGGACAAGCTAGAATTCGAAACAAGTTTATTTATACCTGTAACTATAACCATTGGTCCACACGGTGTTCGACACCCCCTGGAGAATGCTGGTCCAGTAGTTTCTTTCCTCTGTGACAGCAGTCAACCAATATGCAGTTGACATCGGCATATTTGCACACAAGACAGTAGATTCTAGCCTACAGATCACTGAACTCGCGCATTTTTCAGGTCTCTCTATTGGGTACCCAACTACGATAGGGACGGAAGAAAATTTTGCGAATAAGTTTTAGGGCAACCTAGACTCCAAACACGAGTACATTTAAGTTAGGTTTGTTATTGGATCACAGGTTATAAGTAGGGACAGGTATTTTTCCGCGAAAAGATTTCAAAACCATTTGTACTCCAAAAAACTTTTTTTCATATGCACTTTCGTGGTTGGATGATGTTAAATGTCCCGTGCCTCAAGTGTCTGCCCGCGAGTCATGGAAGTTCAGTATCGAGTACTTTATTACGATTGGTCCAGTCAAATAAGAACATGTCTTCTCGCGTAGCCAAGCGGCCAATAACCAAAGGAAATCGTGATTGTGGACGTAGGATATTGAAGTATAACATGGCCATAAATCTTTTCGCGAAAATCACCTGTTCTTAGTTATAAGACACACCCTCGAGAACTATTAAAGTCAATAAGAAACATTCAGGCCCGGGGGGGGGGGGAGGGACAACGAATCCCGTGATACTTATTCTGAACTAGTATTTACAACTTACATGGACAGCAGCCAATGAACAAACAGCTGATGCTTTAATATCTGTACATCCGATTGTGGAGTCTAGCCTACATACCTCTGAACTTACGAAATATTCCTAGAACTAGTTATAGGATATGTTTTGTGTACTATAGAATCCTCAGTGTTGGCTGGATGCCCGCCACTGGCATGTTGGTTTTATTGTATCCACTCTAGCGCAATTTCAAATGTTACTGGATTCACGTTAATTTAAGTTATTATACTACAAAATGCAATATTTATCCAATACTATTTTTGTTCATTTGTTTTAGTGTCCCAGTGAGTTCCTGTTTAACACTAGAGAAAAAAAGGTAACTATGTCGATGCGAGTAGTGTTGTTTAGGGCAGGTAAGTTCTCTAACTATCACTACTCTAGCTGTAGTTCCATAGTTCTTAAAACTTCAAGTTCCATCTATATACAGCATCAGTAAACTACAGGATTTGCCGTCGCTGTGTAGCACATAAATTGGCATCCCTCGAACATAGCCTAGGGTCCATGAACAATGAGTGTCGGCCACGAGACATTTTAATCGCGTGAAGAAGAATTTTGCATTTTCGGTTGTGTGTGCGCTAGAGGTTGCAGTCCTTTTTATAACTGAGATTCAACTGTTTGTTGATTGGCTTCTACCCCAGCTGGTATAGCCTGTTCACTGTAAAATGAGCACTATTGAAATCAACCTTAGAAAAATATATATAAAATAAATAAATCAAAGTTTAACAATTACCATTATACTAAGTTTATATTTCAACTTACTTCAAGCATATGAATATTTAGAACCACTTTTCACTATCAGAGATTTAGTTTATGGAACAATATTTTTATAGCAACAGGATCCCACGGCCTTCATGAAATAATTGGCACTACTTTTTTAATTGTATGTCTTTTACGGCAATTTAATTTTCACTTCTCAAAAAATCATCATGTAGGATTTGAAGCCGCTGCTTGATATTGACACTTTGTTGATGTAGTATGATTATTCTTATATATTTCAATATACTGATGAGGAAATTAACTTATTTAATATAATAATATATTTAACTTCCAATTAAAAAGTCTGAATCTATCAGAATAAGTATTTATTTCTACTACAATTATATCATTTACAACCTTAATCATTACTAACATCGTAATAATATTAAATTTATTAATAATAAAAAAAACAATAATATACTGAGAAAAAGATCACCATTTGAATGTGGATTTGACCCTAAATCATCATCTCGAATACCGTTCTCGCTTAAATTTTTATTTTAATCGCTGTAATCTTCCTAATTTTTGATATTGAAATTGCCTTATTACTACCTATACCGCCTACAATAATTTTATCAGAAATAAATAACTGAATAATCACAAAAGTTTTATTGATTTTTGTGTTAATTTTAGGACTTTTTCTTGAATGAAATCAAGGAGCTTTAAATTGAGTTAACTGGGATGATAGTTAATAATAACATTTGTTTTGCATTCAAAAAGTATTGAAATATGCAATATATCTCAAATAAGAAGCAATATTGCAATTAGTTTATTAATTGAAACCCGGAAATCCCGCGAATACATCCGAGGACAAGCTACACTTCAAACACGCGCACATTTGTCTTCCTTTACCATCTCGGTCGCTGATTGCAAGCCACGCCTTGCACGAATTTGACCCAATAACTGCACTGCAAGAATAACAGCACCAAATCCTTTGCTATTTACTCTGGGACGAAACTTGGGCTCCAGCTAATGAGAAACTATTTGAGGCTGTAGTACACCAAGTGTCATAGCGTCTAGTTGGTTGCTAAATGAACCCGTGGACTTCCCGAGTCTCTACTGATGTGGTGCCAATACACACTGGCCGGCATTCAGCGGCCTGATTGGCTAAGTCGGCAGCGAATTCAGTCAGCTATTTCAGTCTCTTAGCATGGTACTGCAAGTGTAATGATTACATTAACAGCAACCCAGTCAGAGGTTGCTGTTAATGTAATCATTACACTTGAAGTACCACGTTAGAGTGAGAATCGATACATTAGCAACACATTTGTGTCCCTAACTGCTTAATGTTTTCTCGATACTCATCCTCAAGGACCACCTGTTTTTCATGAAAAGATTCCAGGACCAGTTGTAATGCTAAGCACGTCAGCATATAACCAGTTTCTGGTTGGAGGATGTAAGCTATCACACCAGCCATTCACTGGTATTCTGTTTCGCGGTAACTCAAGTCTGATTGGCTCAGTCAAGTTAAGAATTGATCCTCGCGGAGACACGCGGCCAATAGCCAAAGGGTATCAGCAGGTGTGGCCGTACAAAGTTGAAGTATAGCCTGAGCATGTGGCCGATTTTCATCTCTACTGACCTCGCTGCCGCGTCATAGCGACCTACCTTTCACGTGACAGACGCATGGATAAAGTAGTTACTCCCATGGTAATGATGTCAATTTCACGTATATGCTGAATTTACCGTGAACAACCATTAAAGGCTGTGCCCGATAAAATGAGCACTTTTGAAAGCCCTGCTTAAGATCTACATGTATGCACGTTGTGTATTCTTCCGCCTTATGTAAAGCTAACATTGCGATGGGCCTCATCACTTTATTCATGCGTCGGTCAAGTGAAACTGTACAATTATTAAGAAAGTAAATATTTTACAAATCTGCTTATTTTTACACTTCGACGTATAAAAAAAACGGCATTAAGATATGGAACTTCTTCCCATCCATCGTCACCAACCTTACTTACAAATGTCACTCAGTGCATACATTAAAATATATGCATGCAGAAGCTGTGACTTTTTTTCTAAGGTTCATTTCTAAAGTGCTCACTTTATCGTGAACAGTCTTTAATTAGTTTTAACCCAGGTAAGGCAGTATTGGATGCCATACTTGCATCACTCTCATTGGCTCTCGACACCTCGATGGTTAGAGCCGCTCAGATCTCTCCCCCCTCTCTCTTCTCTTAATAAACGGCAACAGTGTGTGCTAACGTCAAACACTTGTTCCTTTGTATTAATTTAGTAACTAGAGAACCATTTGTTTGATGCACCTGACAAATAATGAACAGTGGCCTTGTGGAATGACGTGCTAGTAAGCAGAGGCGAATGGAGAATTGTTGCAAGGTCGGCACTCATGGTGCACACAGCAGGAATCGATGTGGAGCCAGGGATAACTGAATATATCACGACCACTCACGAGCAGGTAGCAGAGTACACACACGCACGCACACACAATAATGTGACTTCAGCTGCACAACTGTGTACTGCAGGCTGTTGTATAAGCTAGCTGGAGTTAGGGGCAAACACTACCACGCCTTGAAACAGTCCACCTATAACCAACCAGGGGACATATTCTTTAACTTTTTACTGCCTTTACACCGAGAGTTTTTGAACGACAGCAGATTATTCCTTACTAAAATTTAAGACGAAAATGTATGCACAGTATGCCTTCCCCCTAAAGAGAATTTTAAGGTATTTTGAGCGCCGTGTGAGGACTGTTGAATGCACATCAGGCAAACACATTCTGTTTTGGGGGCCACGGTGAGAGAGCTCGAGTGTAGCTCAAGCAAAACTAATTTGCAAATTTATTAGTTGTTAAGAACAAAACTCGCATGGATGTACAGGTTTTGTTCGGCTAGTGTTTAACACGACATCACAAGAACACGACAGCGCAGTAACAATGATATTGTTAACGACAGAATTTCTTTTTTTTTTTAATCCACTCAAAGGCGCATGACTGATTGTAAATACTTTTATACGATAAAGGACATGTGATTGGGTCAATATCAGCTGGGCTCTCCATTGGTTCATGACCGGCCAATAATGAACGCTGTAAAGTACAGGGTAGTGTACGGTGTGGTATGGACCAATAGGACGATGGTGAGTTCTAACAAAGACACCAACAGAAACGGTATTCTTGCAGTAATGGGTATAGGTGACACTTCTAATTTGTCTTAAGTGCCAGTAAATGTGTGCAGACCTTAATGTGTTAAAGTAGCTTCCTGTTACGGTTAAATATTATAGTGTTGTATTGTATGTGTCACATAAGATGATTAAAACCCCTCATTAGCAGTATGATCTACCATCTATCATTCATCTATAAGTAGAGCCACGAATATTTCGCGTATTGCTTTGGCAGCAGGCTAGGCTTCACATTCCTGTATACACTCGAGACATTATTGTTTGCTCACTGGTTGATGCGATCAAGTGAGGCCTTTGTACAGCACTGGTCAACGTTCACTCACACTACTGGCTCACAGGTAAAGAGGGCGTCTCGAAATAACTGCCGTACAATTACAATAGTAGGGAAAAATAACAAGTTTTTGCAAGTTCACTTCGTCCCCGAACGAATTCGCGAAAAACTCGGGGCTCTATCTATAAGCTATGACCTGTAACCAATTAATTTATGACTATGGCCACAAGGCGTAACCGTCACAACATACCCAATCCCAACCTAGAGTTAATATGAGGAAGAAAAATTCTTCTAGTTCAGTGACCTGTGGGCTGGATTGCACCATTCTTGTGTATAATAACGCAGATAAAATGAATGATTAGTTGCTTGCCGTCACAGCGGAAGGCGATTGTTGGGCCTGTGTTTTGTTGCGTGTTTCTTATTGGTTCAGGGTTCTTCAGGAGGTGATAAATAATGCGTGGACCAATTGCAATAGTGACCTGAATAAACAATTTTTTTTCCTTCGGATTCCAGCTCGACCCAAAACGATTCTGCGAATTATTGAAGCCTCTAGTATTGGCACTTGCTGCGCAGGACCAGTCCGCGAGCCCCAACATTGAACTGCTCATCTGCCAATACGACGTGGATAGGATACTGTGTATGTAAACAAATGCTTCTAAACGTAGTTCGCGTTAAAATGAGGGCTTTTGAAATCAACATTTGAAAAATGCCACTGCTCCTACATACGTACATTGGAAAGGGTGATCTGACTATCACACGCCAAGTGAAGGTGGTAATGAGTGATGGGGAAATAGTTACATGACTTAACGCTGAACTAACAGCGTTGGGTAAACATTCGTGAATGCTGAAATAGTTAGTTTTTGTTTCTGTTTTTAAATGTATTTAATTGTATAAATTAGATAATTTGTAAAATACTCCCTTATCTAATAATGTCACATTTTCACTTCACCAGCACACGAATAAAGTGATCAGGCGGTTTACAATGTTAATTTTAGATATGGTGAAATAATACACAGTGTGCATACAAGTATAACTTAAGCAGGGCTTTCAAAAGGTCTCAGTTTATAGTAAACAGTCTTTTAATGTCTATACACTTCCTTTAACCAATTTGCAACGCAATTTGATTGCATTAAAATTGGTTATAGTATTTTATTCATATAAAAGTTCTTGTGTTTTGAAAAGTAAAGTGTAAAGGAACACGTGCATCCATGTTGAACATATGATTTTGGCAGTTGTGTTGGTGTATGGTAGGTCAGTGTTGGGTGCATGCGCAGAAGTACATAATGAGTCTACCTAGTCTTTAGTCTTTAATCCAACCCAACTGTATCTTCGCATACGAGTCTGATAGTTTGTTTTGGGGAATAAACACTGTTTTTTTTGTCACTTCTAACCGATTGGTGTTTGACATGTAATGCAATTCTTTAACACTTTCAACACCCAGCGAAATTATGAAGCAAGATTATCTCTTGTGACAAGCTACATGCGGAACATCTATATGTGTCTGGGAAGAGTTGAACATTTCAGTGACCGTTGCTTATCACTTCCTCCACGTGTCTTGTCCACAGAGAGATCACCAGGTGGACAGATGATTGGTTGTTGTTGTCCCGCTGTGTTGAAGGGCGTGGCCATATTCACATCTACCTATAACTACAGCGAACTTGATACTTAGTGCTAATCAATTTATCATGACTATACACGTATTATGTGGCCGAGCTGTGTTTTTAGCGCTGTGATTTTTGACGTACAAATTTTTCATTTTATGCACATTGCTGACTAAACTTTAGAAAATATTGAGTATATGAATGTACGATATTTTAAAACTCTCTTCACTCTGGGAGGGGTTGGGAGGGAGAGGGAGAGAGAGGGAGAGAATCGTGTACTATAATTGTCTCTTCCAACAAGTTTGATGCTAACCGTCCATGCGTACCCGTAAATAAGTGGGCATTTGATTGGCTGCTGCATTTTATTTACATCACGTCTTGATTTGTCTTGCTTACTCACTACTTATCAGCTGTACGTACCAACGAACTTGTGGTAATGAGCAGCTGTGTTTCTAATGCTGTGGCCAGCTTCACGTGCACCAACATAACTAACCATACTTGTGGCTCGTGTTTGTAAGTTCATCATTTGAGAGTCGGAAATTTCGCGGTTTCGTTTTAGGATAAGCTAGACTTCAAACACACGTGTACATCTGTTATGCTGGCAATTAGATCATAGTTTATTAGAAAGGTCCAGTTGAACACTGAACCAATAACACACCGGCATGGAAACCAGCTGCGAATCCCGTGCCACTTGGTATGACGTAGAACTGTTGAGGCAGCGGCTAACGTACACTAAGCTGAGACTAGACATACATAGGAGTCAAGCCTACACAGTCTACACTCTAAGGAATTATTCGCAAATTTACTATATGAGTGTATACGTAGAGTGAGAAAGCGCGAATGGTGAGGTTATTTCTCATACATTCATACTAATGTTCCTAATTTACTCAGGAAATAGTCAAATGCGTAGGAAACTTCCCGACTTCATATAGCAGCGGCGCTAAATATTCCTTATTTGTAGCCAGATGTGTGGTATTATTTCCATACGATATATGGGTTAAAAATTTACATTACAGGTTTTGGAAGTTGGCCAGAAATGTTTTTAAGAGTGTACGAGAAAGGATTGTGGAATATAGCTTGTTGCTGAATAAATCCACGAAATATCTAGGTCTCTGTCCACTATGAGCAGTAACATATTTTAAGTTAACTGTTACATTCGGCTGAATGATATTTTTCGAAGACGATTTTCTATCTTAATGTTATCATATTGTTCTTTTCGCTCACGTAACTGAATATTGAAATATAGTACGTAGTTTATAAGTTTTTTTAATTACTGCAGTATTAACACATCGACCGGCGTTGTGTTGTAAATGTAATATACGGGACAGTTGCGGACACTTTGAGTCAGCTGGGGGGTTGGGGGATCATTTCACCCCGTATCAAACCAATAGAAGTCTATCTTCCCGAACTAACAAATACCCTACTTTAGCCAGTCCAAATCCAGTGAAATGGAATTATTTTTATCCTCCGCGACTGTCGCATTGTCTTCTCCAGGTCCTCTCCGCTTTTCCTGGTTTGCTATGCTCTTCCATCTAGACCCTTCTTCTTTCAGGGTGTTCACATGGCTACAAGTGCGGCCATGACACCAGACAACCCTGCTTAGCGGCGATGCATGCGCCCATTATAATAATTAAACCAGACCTAAGGTGTAAAGGGCTTGCCCTGAGACACATCCCATTCTCCAACCGACTTAGCTACTAACATGAATGCCGGAGGGCACACAGAACTGTGAAGGTGCTCCCGCTGGCTAGCGGGATTTGGGGGCTCGCCAAAAGAAGAAAAATTGTCAAGGGAGGTAAGACGACGAGCAGTGACCTTGACTGACAACGATCGAGAGAGGGGAGGGGGGAAGGTAGGGGCAGAAGGCGAGGGGAAGCCACTTCCCTGGTAATTAATTGTATCAGTAGGTGCGCTCGGCGCGCGAGTCTGCCAATTACGAGCTCCAATAATCAGCGCTCTCTCGTGGGGACCCCTCCCCCCCTTGTCTCGGCAATCACATCCTCCCCCTCTCCCCCCATCGCGCCACGCATACCGCCGCTACCACGTCAAACATGCCGATCTCTCGCACCACTGCCTCATTTACAAAAAACTGAAACGAGCAATGACTCGTTCAGGGATAATCATAATTAATCACTTTCAAAAACCAACCTTTCAAAATAATTATTGCCAGTTACCTCGTGTATTTCAATGCAAACACCAACCTGCACACAGTAATATAGCCAGCCAACAAAAAAAAAAGTAATTCTTTTACTTAACCCATTTAGACCTGTTGTACACAGTTGTGCACATACTCCACTAGAAGGCTTTCCTTGGCCAGTTCCGTACTCTTCCAAGTTCAATGCCCAATGATCCTCCCTGTGAATAACGAATTCAGTAAACCATGCTACTGACCTAGGTCGCGAATGGGTCATGTTACTACAGGCAAAAAATCCTACACATCATTCCCTGT
This sequence comes from Dryococelus australis, assembly GCA_029891345.1. Classification (NCBI taxonomy): domain Eukaryota; kingdom Metazoa; phylum Arthropoda; class Insecta; order Phasmatodea; family Phasmatidae; genus Dryococelus; species Dryococelus australis. Next base: position 34,319,258 of record CM057003.1, read on the forward strand.
GATAACGAATCAAATATTATTTATGGTACGCATCATTAATTCCCTTATTCGCAACACCTGGAGCCATAAATCAACCCCTTAAAGTACACAACAATTTTTAATTTCAGATGTTGCAAAAGAAGATATTTTCGGTGTGAGAACTGTCATTTTGGAACGAATGGAAACGGTTTCAGCATACCAATGGCACAAGAAGCAACCAATCATGTAATAGTTGGTTAGCGATGGCGCAGGTCGTTGCTCCATGATCGTTGAGGTCAAAGGCAGGCCTTCATATTCGCAATTTATCTTCGTGGTATGACGAGAGAGCGCTTCCAAATCGATGTTTACCTCATGGTGTCAGAATGTGAACTGTCATTTGTCTCTATATAAATGTGGTTCTTCTTACACTAAAGATACTAGCTTGTACCCACAAAAGGCCTTCCACCATAAAATTTTTATGTAAAAAAATATGGGAGCACTCTGAGAAAACTCACATAAACATTCGCCCCAAAAGAAAACACGCAGATACATAACCGATCGTTATTTAAATATGCTTGTAAGCATACGTATATAAAAATAAAAATAATTTTATTTTCTCATATTTATATATACATAATTATGTATAAAATTTATTTAAATAATTTTTAATTAAAATATTTATGTACCTATACGTAATTATTCATGAAATTAATTTAAAATTATTTAGTATTTCTATATGTATTAATACATAATTATCTGTATGTTTTCCTCTGGGGAGAACGAGTATGTTAGTTTTCTCAGGGTGCTCCCATTTTTACATATGAAAGGACAGTCTGTACGAAGGGCCCTTTTCGAGCAACTACATTGGTCTCATGCAATTTGTGCAAGGTTATACTTTGAAAGAACATACCGAGATCAACAAGGATTCATGAACATACCGAGATCAACAAGGATTCATCTACAGGAAGTCAGCAAGTGTTGTCAGCAATACATCTTGTTGCATCGATTGGTACCGATTCGACTGGTGATTATGATGAGACCGTTAATGCTAAAGACGGAATGAGTGTAGTAATCAAGTCGGTTTGTTTGGAATGTTACACTTGCAAGATATTCGCTTGACGTTGACAAACCTCAAAATAAACGGTCTTCATTTTTAAATATTGGTGAGCATAGACTCCTGGTATATAGAAAAGGAAATTTAATATAGAATACAAAACAGGAGATGAAGATGGCCATGAAGAGAGCATTGATGAAAGTGAACATGAAGACAGTGATAGTGCTGAAGACAGTGATGCGATATATTCGATGCACTGACACACCCCTCCAACACATTCACTACAACAAGCGACATGAAGAAAGCAGAAGACGCTAATAATACTGGCTACCTATTTCCCGAAGACAGGAATTAAATTGTTGATATACTCAGATATTTGATTGACCTTCAAAAACGTGCAGATCTCACACACGTTAACGTGATATCTCTAATCATTAGTAAACTGAAGGATTGGGGATATGTCGCATGATATGATGAACTGCCCTCCTGTGAATTTGTAATTAAAAAATAATATATAATATTATAAAATAAGTTTTTTCTTTATTTTTTTTGTGTCGTATGCTTTTTCCCTCACAACTTTAAAGTGGGGATATTCATATATAATGATAATAATGACTTTAGTATAAAAATTCAGGGATAGTTGACCGCATACGAAACATTAATAATGTCTACATGTACAAATTTAGAGATAGTTGGCGAACAAATGTAATTTATATATATATATGTATGTATGTGTGCGTGTGTGTGTGTGTGGCTAATGGACACACCAAAGGATCGATTGAAGGATCGGGATTGATCGAATGATTGACATGGATTGCTGTGGATTGCGGAGGAGGATTGCGAAGGATTGCCGTGGATTGTTTTGGATTGGTGTGGATATGGTGTGTGGCTTTGTGAGTGGATTGGTGAGGATTTGCGCGTGGACTGCTGTGGATTGGAGGGGATTCTATGGGAGGATTGTTGAGGATCGTAGATGAGGATTGAGGGATTGGTGAGGGTTAGTTAGGAGGATTGCTAAGGATTGGTAAGGAGGACCACTGAGAGGTGCTTAGAAAGATTGGTGAGCAGGAGTGCTGAGGATTGCATAGGAGGATTGGTGAGAATTACTAAATAGGATGATTGGTGAAGATTTCTGGGGAGGATATTGGTGGTGGAATGCTGTGGGGATTGCTGCATGGATTGCCGTGTGGTGATGATTGTGGTGCATGTGGTGCTGATTGTGGCGCATGTGATGTTAAGTGTGGTACTAAGTGCGGTGCTGATTGATGGAAAGATTGCGATATTTATCGAAAGATTGATAAAAAAAACTTTTCTTTAATTAATTTTTACATTCATAAAACTTTTTTGGGGAATTTGTGAGATTTTATAAAAAATTATATCATTCCTTTTTCGTTCAAGGTTATCTAAGGTCATGAGCATGGGGTCAAGGTCATAGATGTGAGGTCAAGATGAAGATCACCCGGATCTAACATGCTTGTCGGAGTCATCAGTGCCACCTAGGTGTTAAAAATGTAAACAAATGACAAACGAAGAAACCAAATTGACAGACGGAGTGCATTCGGCAGATTGGGCAATGGTAAGGGGGTAGGGGAGGTGAATTTTAATACAGTGTTATTGATTAGAGGTGGGGCAGTCGTATGCTGTACATGGTACTATGGAGTATCTCCAGAAATGTAATTTTTTTTTAAAAATTTAAAAAAATAATTTTTTATTAATGTAAAACTAATTTCTAAAACAAATATTTGTAAATTTTGAAGGTTTTTTATTTATTTCTATTTTGGGAGTATTTTGTGAATTTTTGGGTTCATGGTTATACAAGGTCATGGGGTCAAGTTAAAAGGTCAAGTAAAGGTCACTTGGATTCAATAAGATGGTTGGGTGACGTCACAACATAGCGGCCAACCGGTACGAGGTGCCAATCTTGTCCCATTTAAATACATTGCCCCAGACTCGCCATCATTATTCTACTCCTAGGTAATGTAAAAGACCATCAGTATGAAGATATTGAGAGAGACATGTTGGACAAGCTACGACTTGTTGCATGCAATACGAGTTTAACATTTTGAGGTCAGCAGACATGTACAAGACAACCAAGACAAGTTAGAAATGAGTAACTTATATCCAGCACTGCAGGGTCCCTGTGTTGTCACTCACTGCCCCTAGTTCTAGTGCAGACCAACATGACAATGGACCCTCTTACTGTGCTCTACAACGTTCATTATTGGCTGGTTATCAGGCATTATGCCACAGAGTTGGTTTTGTCCCAATCAACTGCCTTTACTTGTGTAAGATGTTTTACAGTCACACCTGTCCTTTTGCGGAGATGTAACAAGAATATGTTTGTAGTCAGGAAAGTTATTGTAACTTAGCTGTAGAGTTCTCGTAAGATCCTGTTAAACAGAGGCAGTACAACAACTTCGTGGAAATGCTAGTTTTCTTTTCATTGACAAAGAAATGTTCAAAATATTTCTGCTGGCTGGAGCTACACTCGAGCGTAGTCCTCGAAGTGTCAAAACTGAATTTCTTATTTTCTCATGCGAACAACTTTCCTGAAAATTTGGGAGCATCAAGTGAGGAGCAAGGCGGGTGGTTATGCCAGGATGTGAAGGAAACTGAGCGAAGGCATGAGGGTCATGAGGGTCTGTGTCCATGTTGACAGACACTGCTGGTACAGGAAACTAGACACTTCTCAACAAGATGGACGTACATCCGGGGAACAGTCGTTCACCACAAAGTGGGAACATCCACATTCCGAACCGAAGCCTGTAATTTGAACAGAGTCAGTATCTACATTTTTTGTAACAAAGCAACTTTGTCACATTCATTCACTCAAGGAGTATTTTTATCGGTAAATTCTTTTATCGCCAATTCTCCTAAGTGTTGTAATTTCAATGTTTTTTTTATTAAATTTTAACATTGCCTTGATAAGAATAATTTTCTGTAACCTGAATATCATTAAATATGTTTCTTTTAAAATATTGCTTTGGATATTGCGCAAATACTTGATGCGATGCGGGGAAATTGTTTTGATATTTCAATTCAGGATACGTAAATTGATATAAATACCCCTTTAATTTAGAAACAACACAACATTTTTTTTTGAAAACGCAGGCTAGTGTTATCGTTTTCTGCGCAGGTACCCAACGTTGATCTACTTCAAACCAATACTACTGTTTTAGTCACATGGTCAACAGTCATTAACGTGTGTGTTTATATCTCAGTTTTTCTAAAGGCAAGCCCCTTTGTCTGAATAAAATACTTTTATCAATTTGAATTTACTCAGTGTACATTAAAAACGGGTTAGAGGAAGCATACAGACATATCACAGTACTTGTTGACACCAGCAGTGAGACGCCTTCTGCCCTGCGGGGGGTAGAAGGGTGTGTCAACCTCTACCTCACTCCATGACACACTAATATTACTTAAACTACCCCTAGAGGGCAGAAAGCGATGTCGACTTGTAAAACCCAAGTACCGTGGCCATTGCCCAATCCCATGTAAATATCTACAATAATGTTGCCAGTATTCATATCACAGCAAAGGAGGTTATTATTAATTCCGGGGAGGGGGGGATCTGAAAATAATGTCTCTCGATTCGTTAGTCCCAAGGTGTTTTGATTCTCTATTTATTCCGCACCAAAACGACTGTTTACAAGCACTGACTTTAAGGATAAATGTCACAATAAATATTCTAAAATGTTTTGCACTCAAATTTACATTTTGCATGGGCAGACCCCTTAATAACGTACAACGTTCCTCGCCCTACGCAATAACTTTCAATAAAAGGTGCTCTATAAAAATGTAATACTAAAATCCAACGACATAAGAAATTCGTTACCTCGGCGCTTGTTTGACGTGCTTCTGAAGTATTTCCAAAAGGACGAAGGACTTAGTAGGAATAAGACGACTACGGCGCTTACGGTAGAATACCTTACTGCTGACCACGTGGCCACGTCGGGGAACATCCTTGCTGCCCAGTGGCAACTCACTGTAGACGTCGTCAAATGGAGCAACTGGCGGGTGGTTCACCGAGAGGGGCCCCACTCAACCATGCGCGGTTTACTTGCACTCACTGACTGGCGTGTAGATTCCCACTGACGTACTCAGTTATATTCAGCATGTTTAGCCGTTACGGAAAAGTACGTACATGCTTCCAGCACTCTAACCGCATGGAACAGCGTTCGCAATAAAGCCTGTATAAATCATGTTACAGTGAAATATTTAAAGTTACTTTTCTGGGCTCCAAAGAAAAAAGAAAAGAAAAAAAACTATGGGCCGTTTAAGTACGTCGCTGTTATCACACTCACACTTTAAAATGCTTGTCCACAGGCCACACAAAATGCTCTGTGTACCCGGCTTGGCAAAGTTCAATTTCACGGCCCATCAGTCACAAATAGTGGTCTCACAGTTATTTCCGCGAATTTCAGTACGCTCATATTAAAGTGACTATGACTAGTTCGCTAAACGTTTTCACACACAATGCATCCATATCAAGTTTATATCTCTGCTATACTTGGCCCATAATTCACCAAAAGGAGCTGCGCGCAACAAGCAATCATAGCAATATCGTGTCTGCGTTCACGTCAGGCACGTACTTATAAACTACGTGCAAAAAACATTCATAAAGGATTAATAAATACCAATAAGAATAAATTTTACCGGCTATATACCGGCCGGTATATTCCAAATATAAGTACGCATTCAATGTTACCACCTGTGGTGTGAAATTACTAAAACAATTACATTTCACTTGGTGACGATATAGGAACCGTCACAGCAGTGCGCTAACTACGAGCGTTGTGCTGGCAGGTGACCAATCCAATGTTGGGACATCGAGACTGGTTATGCGCAGCTAGTGTGATCACTCTACGGCAGAACCTCGACTTTCGATGTCTTCAGTAGGGGCTGTGAAATTTCGCTTAAATGTTTCAAGACATAATGTATTTCAAAACACTGTAGGGTCATTTATATATCTTGATTGGCTGAACTACTTTTTGTCACGTGTTAACTGTCTGCACACGAATCACGTATGAGCCGTGCCGATGTTGCCGAATTCTGAGTGGCTTGGTCAAATATAAAAACACCATCTCAGCAGGCATCAACCAATCGCAATAGACAGACTGCTGTTGCGCGTTTTCAGTATTGAATTCAAACGTGTACTCATATTTTTTCGTGAAATATCACTAGCTCTAGCCTTCAGTAAGGATTGGTTTTACCTGCTGGAGCCACGAGGTCCGGGTTGGACTTCAGAGAAGATGGAAGCTAGCAAGAACAGGGTAGGCCATAGCTGGTGTGTGTTTGCGGGAAAATAGCGTGGTTCTAGAAAGTGAGTGTGCGAGTGGGTTGGAGAGGGGGAGTTAAATGCCGAAGCGAGCCAATTAACGGATCACAGCTCACGACTCTGTAATTAGCCAGTGTTAACTGTCGCTACCTTTCCCAGGTGGCCTCCTGTGCGGTCTACCTCCACAGGTGTCATTGCTGACCTTACCTGCAGCGTGTGTGCCGCAGACACTCTTCGTGTACCAACATTGCACTGGACTCCTGCCAACATCACCAGCAGAAACTAACTGCCTTGGATCGGAGATTATTCTCCATTCACGGTTACTTACATCTGTTCTGAAGCCCGCCATAGAAAGTTCTACTTGCAGGCCCTTCCTCCACCTTATTGCAAACAAGGCTAAACCGAGACTTACACCAAACGGACAGCGCACTAAATTCGTGGGTAACCAGTTTCATCATATTTTGCGCAAGAATTTGTTTCGCCCCTTTGACGCATAGCAGGGCCAAAGGAAGGCAAGGAGAAGGACGCACACCATAAAAAAAAAAATCAAGAATGCATGGACACAAAAATTCCAAAATCAATACAAATATATTAGTTTGAAAAATATAAATTGCATCTGTAAATTTCTGTTGCTTGCTACCAATCGGTGAACTAGGGAAAGGAGAGAACACATATGCACTGGAACAAACAGAAAAACAACAATATTAATATGTCCTGATAAATCACCCAGAAGGTAAAATGACTCCCTAAGTAAAGCAAGCACCATTACAACTTTAAAAGTAAAGTACGCCTGATGATGCACTAGAAAGTACAACATGGAATACTAATATCAAGAATACCATTGGGAAGGAGCAAAATCCCTCATTATCCTTAACCATGAGCGCATAGGCACGCCATAATATATCCACTAAACTCCTTGGCATATAAAATTATTTTGGCAAATCGTAGTCCAGGAGACCATTCCTACAGCACGCCAAAAAAAGGAAGACTCCACCTCTTACAAACATTCCAATAAAACACCATATTGAAAATTCATACAATCAAAACAGTGAAGAAACACTTCCCTACAAAAATACATATACACAGAAATCGCTATAAAAAAAACACTACTAAAAGGGAAACTCTACCCCCGACATTTACAACAACCACTTTCATTGCAATAAATTACTTCATGCTAGGCGTTACCAACATACTTAATTTTCCTATTAATATTAATTATAATTGAAATAGTCTAACGCATATCTAAAATATAAGTCAAAGTTCTGTTTAGCACAAAATAAAGTACTTTTATGATGACAGAAGTATAAAACGCATGAAATACATCACACATTTAGTGAACAACCGAATACGTCAAACATGGTGCTGTTTTCCCAACGTTTGATTGAAAAAGTGTGTGAAGAAACTGCGAATAGTCTACTCATACCTAGAGAGGTGAACAATTCACGAGTTAATTGACCTGTAAGCTACACTTCACAGTCTTATGGACAATCATGAAGCCATCAGCTGCACATTGGTAAATACCTGAAGAATTTGCGAGTTCAATGACCTGCAGGTTAGACGCCACAGTCTTATGTATACGCTGTTCACGGTAAAGTGAGCACTTATTAAGGCCTTTCTAAAATTTTTCCTTTCGTCAATTTCCATTTTCCTGATGCTTTTTAACATAAACATTGCATGTGACCAATAAACACAGTGTATACATTTCACCACCCTCGAAATTTAATGCCTGAGGCCGCAAAAAGATATATTTATTAGTTGTTAATGATTGTTCGGAGGGTCTTAAAAAGTGCTCCCCTTACCGTGAACAGCCTATACTAATATACCGATATCAGCTGCACATTGGTAGTCTGCTATCACAGTCGAAGGTGACGATTGGGCCAGCGTTCTCCAGGAGGTGTCAAGCACCGTGTGGACCAATGCCTACAGTTTATAAACGCACGTGACTTGAATTCTAACTTGTCCCTAAATGAACCCGCGAATTTTCAATGCCTCTAGTCCCAGTAATTGAGGGTATTAAATATAATTCCTACAGTAGAAAACACTGCTTCAGAAAAAAAAAAACATATTCTCATGGAAATTCTGAAGTTGTATTGTCACTGTTCCTGCAGCTGCAATGTTTGTAACGAGTAAGGCCACAATTTATGCACGGGAAATATTTCAAAATACTACGTGCACACTTAACTTCAGTTTTGTTATTGGTGACGATATACATGTGAGAAGACTATTCTTTTCTACCTGACTCGGCCATCCAGAATGTACTAATCCGATAATGAACTTTTGTAATCCGTGGACAGAGAAGCGAAGTGAAGAGACTTGGGCGGCTCTTAACAGCGAGGTCTTGAGAGCCGATGAGGGTGATTGAAGAGAATATGGAGCGGCACCGGAATTAAGGGACGGGGGGAACGGGAGATCCCCGAGAAAACCCGCCGACCAATGGCATGGTCCGGCACGATTCCCACTTGCGAAAATCCGGTACCCGGCCGGATATTGAACCCGGTTCGCCTTGACGGGAAGCGAGCGTGCTAACCGCTCAGCCACCATGGCCCCGTGGGCAGAGAGCTAAGACGCGCAGCAATTGAAATCATCCAGTAACCAAATTGCATCTGAGTTGAGAAATTTTTTGGAGTACTAGCTGCGAAATGTTTTCACGAAAAGCTGGAGCCCCTAGTAATGAGTGCACAGAACCTTGTGTTGTTAATATCGATGATTGTTTGTATTTCATATGCAGCTGTCAACGCGAGAGTATTCGCTCCATAAAAATAACTTCGCAAGCCTATTGTTGTCGTTGCGAGATCTAACTAATAATTATCGTCAGTTATATTTGAGATAAGTGTTCGACTTTAGTGCGTGCGCTAGGAAGGAATGTAGTCTGGGGATTGCACCATTATTCGAGACACAATGACGAGGATCTCTGCGGTGGAGAAGCATGTATTGTGTAGGATGGTGACGTAGCGAGCAAGCACGAAGTGAACACTGAAGTGAGGCTCAGAGCGGCCATTACGAACTCCGCAGATGACTGCACCTACTTTACTACGTCCTGAATACATTCTCCTTCATGCTCGTAGTCACACTGTAAACATTTTTCTGATAAACTTTCTAAACTGTAATGGAAGTTTTTAACCTATATACCTACAGTGTATGGTAATAGTACTATGTATCAGGCTGTAAATATGGCAATGTTCAGCATTTCTACTGCATATACAAAGTTGGGAACTTTACTACGCATTTGACTCTTTACTGAGTAACAGTAGGAATGTTACCATGGATGTATGGGGAAGTATTTTACCATTTGCGCTTTGTCACTTTACGTATACGCCGATATGGTAAATTAATAATAATGTCTTAGAGTGCACGCGATCAAATTATCTTCCGTAGGGCGCATCGACTAGCATCATCGCATACATCATGTGGTATTATTACGATTTACAAGCTGCCAGCTAACAAAACGTCCTTTTCCCTTGTTAGAATATTAAACATGGCAGTTGTCATTGTCTCTTCTCCTGAATATTTACACAATATGGCGAATGAAGAATGTATCCCTTAGTTCAGAAACAAAACTACCTGCTAGCTAATATTTTATTCTGTGTTTCATTAGCTCTCCACTTTCACAATATCTCTTTGTTCAAGGTTTACTATTTCAAAGTGTCTGTTGTCCTGAACACATAATTCCAAAGTGTCTCTTGTCCTGAACACACAATTCCAAAGTGTCTCTTGTCCTGCACACACATTTCCAAAGTGTCTCTTGTCCTGAACACATAATTCCAAAGTGTCTCTTGTCCTGAACACACAATTCCAAAGTGTCTCTTGTCCTGCACACACATTTCCAAAGTGTCTTGTCCTGAACACACATTTCCAAAGTTTCTCTTGTCCAGTACACACATTTCCAAAGTGTCTCTTGTCCTGAACACACATTTCCAAAGTGTCTCTTGTCCTGAACACACAATTATAAAGTGTCTTGTCCTGCGCACACATTTCCAAAGTGTCTCTTGTCCCGAACACACATTTCCAAAGTGTCTCTTGTCCTGCACACACAAATCCAAAGTGTCTCTTGTCCTGAACACACATTTCCAAAGTGTCTCTTGTCCTGAACACATAATTCCAAAGTGTCTCTTGTCCTGAACACACAATTCCAAAGTGTCTTCTCCTGAACACACAATTCCAAAGTGTCTCTTGTCCTGCACAGACATTTCCAAAGTGTCTTGTCCTGAACACACATTTCCAAAGTGTCTCTTGTCCTGCACACACATTTCCAAAGTGTCTCTTGTCCTGAACACACATTTCCAAAGTGTCTCTTGTCGTGAACACACAATTCCAAAGTGTATCTTGTCTTGCACACACATTTCCAAAGTGTCTTGTCCTGAACACACATTTCCAAAGTGTCTCTTGTCCAGTACACACATTTCCAAAGTGTCTCTTGTCCTGAACACACAATTATAAAGTGTCTCTTGTCCTGAACACACAATTCCAAAGTGTCTCTTGTCCTGCACACACATTTCCAAAGTGTCTCTTGTCCTGAACACACAATTCCAAAGTGTCTTGTCCTGAACACACATTTCCAAAGGGTCTCTTGTCCTGAACGCACATTTCCAAAACGTTTCTTCTTCTACTTACTGTAACAAATTGTCCCTGCTAACATGTTTTTGCCTTTTAAACAAACTGTTACAACATTGATAGGTAAACTTTATTAAATATCAATTATCTAACAACTGAAATTTATGCGTGAAAGTAATGCCTACTTGTTTTTCGCGACAGGACAGTGGAGTCTAGCCTTCGCATACATATTTTCATGGAAAACAGGTGGTTCTAATGAAAGTATTTCAAAGGTATTATTTCGTATTGTCTCATTCGTTTTTGTTATTATCCACTAGTTTTGTTAAATGGATGAAAAGACTTTTCGGAATTGGTCACCGCATATATACAGTACTCTAGGAGTTACTGTCCAATATGCATGTGAACTGTTGCTCCTTTTCTATTGGCTGATGCAACACTGATGACGCGGTTTCTCTTTTAACTTGGCTGGTCGTCAGTGGGCGAGACTATTGTTACTGTTTCCCTATGGGTTCAAAGTAGAGACCTGAAGATTTCGCGGATCCATTTTATGACAAGCTAGAATTCAAAACACGGACATTTATATAACTTTCGCCATTGGTCGAAACGGTGTTTGACACCTCCTGGAGAACTGTGTCCAATTGTCGCCTTCCACTGTGACATCAGACAAACAATGTGCAGTTGATATCGGCATATTTGTACATAAGACTGTGGGGTCTAGTCTGCAGGTCATTGAACTCGCGAATTTTTCAGGTCTCTAGTTCAAAGTCATCCAGCGTGTGTGCCAAACAATACGGAGCACAATATATTCTGTCCTGATATAATGGCGTGTACTTTTCAGAACTCGACACACAGACCCTATAGTCACGCCACAGAGGTATAGAAAATCCCACAAATGAGATTAGCCAAAGGAAGACTGGACTCTGGTGCCTTGCTGTGTACTGACTAATCATTCGAATGCAACATGTCATCGAGCGTGGATACGGCGACTCAAGGGGTTAACGCAATGTTGTAATGTTTAACGCTCCGTCATACGTAGGGGTAGGAAAATGTCACGAGGCTAGACCCTTAAGTCCTCTGCATATTGTATCCTCAGCCGTGTGTTCATTGGCTGTTGCCCCACACTTGGCAGTTATGGCATTCGCAAGGTGTTTCCTTGCAATTCTGCTATTGGCTCAGAGGCGTACAGGGCTTGTAAAATAAACTGTGATCCAATTGCAAAGGTGAATGACTTCTTTATATACGTGTTTGACGTATATCTTGTCCCGAAATTAATTCGCGAAATTTTCCTATCCCTAGTCATACGTCGCGTCAGTTGCAATGGAAATGTGTTTGCAGTGGACGTAGTTGCCTGCTGTTGTTTATGCGGCTACGAGGCAACGAGAGAGCAACTTTATTTGTTTACTGTTTACTAGGCTTCAACGTACCGTGAACATGTGAGACGGGTTTCTTTCTTTATTGGCTTTCATGCATGTTTGAAGCTACCACCCCATTTCACTGGGACAATGAGGATCCTTTTAGTCAAGGAATAACGTGCTATATTTGTCTGCAGAAACTTAGCTGAGTCAAAACCTTGTTTATCAAATCACGAAAGAATAAGCTAGTTATAGTGTTATAGAGAATATATTGTCTCAAATTATTTTCGCGATTTTTTATCATCTCTTTCTTATTGCTTGTGGTTTCTTCTGTGTACATCGCAGATAATTGAATGAACATCATGTGAAGTAATCGAGGGGTGGATAGTACACGACAAAGCAACGCAAAATGTCCCAATGAACATGTCCCTAGGTTGGTAGTTTCCAAGTTACAGACTTGCCAACACTGTACAAACGCATGCTGTTAATACTCGATCTTTCACGGGGCGTGCCTGTTGATGTAAACAGCTGTAATTATACGAGTGTTACTGCCTATCACATTGTCAGTATAATACTTTGGAAAATCCAGCACTTTGAAACTCGAATCATTTATAAATACTGTTCAAAGTAAAGTGAGCAATTTTGAAAGCCCAGCTTATGATCTACTCGAATGCACACTTAGTATTCTGCCACAATATGTTAAATTAAAATTGCCAATGACCTGGTCGCTTTATTCATGCGTCAGTGAAATTAAAATTTTAAATTATTGGGGATCCAGAGTTCTACAAATTTCTTTAATTCTTTATAAAGGCTGTTCACGATAAAGTGAGCAATTTTGAAATCAACATTAGAGAAAAAGTCACTGCTCCTACATGTATATTTTATAATGGGACGCACTGAGTGATATCTGCCTAGCAAAGTTGGTAACGATGTAGAGAACGTATTAGCATGTCTTAACGCCAAATTAAAAGTGTTAGGTAACCTCTTGTCACAACTGACATTATTTATTTCACTTTCTGTTTTTTTTTTTGATACCCCGAAGTGTAAAAATGAGCAGCTACGTACAGAGATAGTGATATTTGGCGAAAAACTTTGAGTGCAGGGTAGACTTCAACACTATAAGAACGCAAACAGGAGGTTGTCTATTGTCATTGGTCGCTGTCTGCTTGAGAAGGCGTTTTCATATTTTGCCGGGGCCGTCATAATTCGGCAACATCGGCACGGATCGTACGTGATTCGCGTGCAGACAGTTAACACGCGTAAAAAGTAATTCAGCCAATCAAGATAGGTAAACGACTATATAGTGTTTTTAAGTATGACTTGACTTAAAATCTTTTCGCGAAATTGCACTGCCCCTAGCTATGTAACATCTTTACTTGTCCAATAATTGCACAGTTTCACCTGTCCGATGCGTGAGTAAAGTGTCGAGGCGCATGCCAATGGTGATTTTACATAAGGCGGAAGAATACCCAACGTGCATACAAGTAGATCTTAAACAGGGCTTTCAAAAGTGCTCATTTTACCGTGAACAGCTTTTACTTATACTTATAAGCACTAGAAAAATCTGAGAGAAAATTAAATATTTTCAGTATTTATCAAGTGTTTACCTAACACTTTTAATTCAACGTTAAATTATGGAACTACGTTCCCTCTGTTGTTGCCAACTTTACTGGGCGCAAGCCAGTCAGTGTGCTCGTTAAAATACTCTCAGGTTGGGGCAGTGACATTTTTCAAAGGTTGATTTTTAATCTTTTCACTTGGCCGTGAACAGCGTACAGTAACCGTTAACCGTGTAGTTAGTTTAGTTGCCGTGTGAGTTGGCCGCACGCAGGGAGGGTTGCACAGGGGTGCTCCCGCTGCAGGCTAGCCCCCAGCAGGGCAGGGCTGGACCAATGAGGGGCCTGGAGGAGGAGAGAGCGAGGTTACCAGGGACAGCACGCCGCGGGTCGATATCGGCTCAGACTGAGAACCGCGGCACAAGCTCCTGCTAGCTCCGCGGTAGGCAGCCCGCTTTGCTTCCTGTGTCTCCTGTACAGTCTACCCGACGTTGCTTCAGGGACAACGTTCCAAACAATTGGCTGAAGTCTCCCGCTTATATATATATCCAGCACTCCAGTGTGTTTGAAATACACGTTTCTCAACGGAACTATTAAGCGTGCGCCCAATGTGTTGTTCTACGAAAAGAATACACACTTCAAAACGAGTGCTGTCGAGTGATTTCAAGACTTCACGCATATTCAAACACCATTTCACAGTACTCCAAAATGGCTGAAAACAGATTTTTCAAAGAGTTGTATCTCAAAATATACACATGAAATACATATAAAACTACGCAAGGGTCTTGAATCCACCAATACTGTTCTAGGCTCACTGCTGAAAGTCCCACAGGTACACACAGTGCGACGAGAACACTGCACGCTAGTTCAGAGCCTAGCACTTAGGGGCGATGCCGCACTTGGTACGCCGTGGCAGTCTCGCCCTTATTACTCCCTCGCTTCTCGGTCTCAAACGCTGAGTATAGCTCCAGGTAGGCGCGACCCTTAACATAACACCAGGAGCATACTCGTCCACGTTTCACATGTTGTAGAATAGGTGAAATCATTGTCGTTGCTTTTGTTTGTTTGTTTTATTGCGTCCGTAAGATCTTTTTCCAATACATAGCTGTACAAAGATATTGGACAAGTTGACTACAGTATACAAAGTTTATACACTGTACATAGTAAACACACACATATATGTCAGATTGCACGTACACACATCATATATTTCCTTCATGTGACTTATCTTCTTCCAACATGCTGTGGGGCGTCATCGTTTTACTGTAACAGAAGAAAGAGGGAACGAGAAAAACCGGAACAAGAATGAGTACAATGAAATGTTATACAGTAATTTTTTTTTTTTTTTTTGTAGTTTAGATATTCATCTACGCTATAAAATGCACATTCAATAAAACATTCTTTCAGTTTTTTTTAAAAGAGTTTTTGGTTAGAGAAGTGAATTTCTTGCCATTGAAGTCCAGAAGCTAGCGCCGATAGGGACAGCGTCTTTCCACGGGTATTACTATTGGTTGCCGCTGACACGCCAACTATCATATAATTGGTTGTTTCTTGTTTCATTGATCTGCTGAAACACTTTCCATAGCTTCTAACGTGTCAGTCGTTATAAGAAATGCGCGAGTACTTTTCACAACATTAGTTTCTTCTTTTACGACACGTGAAATGAAACATCAATGTGTTCGTCAGGAAGTTAAATTACTCTAGACATGTCCCATCCACCTCCTACGATAACGCTTCCAAATAAAAAATAACATTATGTGTATCTTCTCCCGGGTCACCTTTCTACAAAAATGTTTTTGAAAAAAATGAATATCCTGAAAGTTGTGGGGAAATGAGTATTTATAGACCATAACAAAAACATAAACACACAAACGCTTAGGAATTTACTCCTGCCTGCTCTCTTGTAGCATGTTTAGGGACAGGTGTTTTTTCGCGTAAATATTTCAACAGTTGTAATGGAAACCCGCGAATCATGGACGTAAAGTATCGGAGTACTTCATTACGATTGGCTCAGCCAAATAAGAGCATGTCTTCTCCCGTACACACGCGGCCAATAACCAAAGGGAGTTGTCGTGGTTGTGGATATAGGATATTGAAGTCTGACATGGCCATAAATATTCTCGCCTATCCCTAAGCATGGTTCTTCTGTTGTTTTTAAAGCGATATCTGTGAAAGGTAGCTGAGAATATAAAATTAATCATATTTCTTAGGCCAAACTATACTTGAATAAATGAGTTATTCGTTTGTTTACATTATTTACTGGTGCACATGTACACTACAATTAATTTCTTTCACTTCATAGTACTATGCTTATACAGCTTCAAGAGAAAATGTGTGTGAAAAATTGTGAAATAACTGAGAGACACGTAAAATAACTTCACGCATGAAACTCGATCCTTTACTCTCTGCTCATCCTGCTAAACCTCGCAGAAAAACTGAAAATTAATTTTTTAAACAAATTTCCTTAATTTTATCTTTTTGAATATCACTTAATACGTAGGGCCACCTGTTGTTTTGCGTAAATACTTACGCGAAAGCTAGACTTCAATGTCTATAAGGCATACATGCAGTTTCCCTTAGGTTATTGGCCACGTGTCTTTGTAGGGAGACAGTTCCTTACTTAACTGAGCCAATAGGAATGAGGTCCGTGATTCGCGGCCAGACACATGCAATGCTTGACAATTAGCGTCATCCAATCACGAAAGTGGATCTGAGATCTAATGTTGTGGAGATACAAGTAATCCTGAAATCTTTCCACGAAAAATAGGTTGTCATAGTAACACGATAAAAGTAGAAAGTGGCAGCTGTGTATAATTGTTTCTCACCTTTCCTGGAGCAAAGTTATGTTCCCAGAACATTAATTTACAGAGATACGTGTATACATGCAAAACACGATATTAAGGAATATTACACTAAAGGCTTCTCACTATAAAGTGAGCACTTTTGAAAAGCCCTGTTGAGAGATAAACTTGCATTCACATGACATATACTTCCGCCGATTGTAAGTGCCTAGGCCTCGTTACATTATTTATGCGTCGGTACATTAAAACTGTGAAGTTATTAGTAGGGGAAGTGAAATTTCGTGAAAGGATTTCAAGGCAAGTCATATTTAAAATCACTGTAGGGTCATTTATACATCTTGATTGGCTGAATTACTTTTTACGCGTGTTAACTATCTGCACGCGAATTACGTAGGAGCCGTGCCGATGGTGCCGAATTGTGAGTGGCCCGGTCAAATATGAAAACGTCTTCTCAAGCAGACATGAAACAATGGCAATAGACAAACTGCTGTTGGGTGCTTATAGTATTGAAGTCTACCCTGTACTCATATATCTTCACGAAAAATCACTAGTTCTAGTCATTTGAGAAGCAGATATTTTACAGTTTCGCTGATGCATACAATATTGCATTAAAATACAGAACGTAAAACCAATGTTTTCAGTGTTCTCAAACGTTTTCTTAACAATTTAAAAAGCCAGCTCAGGACGAGGACCTATTCTCTCTGTATCGTTACGGAACCGCTACGCCATCTTGTGTGTGTGAACTCATCTACTCTGCGACTGGACGAAATATACTAATAGAACTACCCTCGAACAAGAGCAGCGATTATTACTATAGGCTGTTCATGTTCAAATGAGCACTTTCGAAAGCCATGCTTAAAATCTACTTGTATACACGTTGTGTATTATTCCGCCTTCTGTAAAATTAACGTTGTCATGGTCCTCATCACTTTATTCATGTGTCGGTCAAGTGAAACTGTGAAATTATTAGGAAAGTCAACATTTTAAAATCCTGCTAATTTTTACACACCGATGCATTAAAAGAAACAGAAATCGAAATAATTAATTTAAATTGGCCCAAATGATTACCTAATAGTTTTTATTCAACGTTAAGATATGGAACTACTTTCCATCTATCGTTACCAACTTTACCGGCCCCATGCCACTCAGTGCGCCCGTTGAAATATATGTAGGCATGGGCAGTGACTTTTTCTAAGGTTGTTTTCAAAATTGCTCACTTTATAGTGAGCAGTCTTTACGTACTGTACATTCACGGCCAATTCCAACTACTTTTCTGAAGCGCTGACAAAGTTCTACTTTCAGGGTATTCCTCCGCCTCACGCAGACCTAACCTAGTCTAAAACATCATACCAGAGGGACAACGCACCGCATTCGTGCGCACTCAGTTTAGTAATATTTTGCATTAGAATTACTTCTTGCCAAGCATTACCAATACACTTATTTGTTCCTAGTATTTATTTATATTGATTATAAATGAAGTATTGTAATTTATTAATGAACTAAAACTAAAAGTTCAATTTCACCAAAAGTAGATTAGTCACTTTTTTGTCAACACAAGTATAAAACGATTGTAATGCATGGTATATTTAGTAAACAGCAAAACACGGCATGCAAGCTGTGATTTTTCAAAGATTTGATTTTAAAAAGTGTGCAGAAACCATGAACAGACTATAATGGACACAAGAATTCCGCGAATTCGTGTGTCAATAAGCTAGACTCCACAATCGTGTGCGTACTAGGGTCTCAGTTAGTCGTTCATTGACTGGTGATGAAGTTTTACCCTAGACCAGGTAGCACGCTATTAGGTCTTTGTTTTCTTGCAGATAAAGTTGTTGGCTGTCTGTGATTGTGCAAGGCGTGTCCCACAAACTGCGAGCCAACTGATAAAGAAAGTCAAATGTAACTTACACGTATTTGAAGTCTAGCTTGTCGTCATATAAATTCATCTAATTTCCTGTTCTACAGTGTGGGGTCACTTAGAAGTCATTCACGGAGCAGGGGACAGTCTTCCATTAGTCAGTTGTCTGATTCAAGCTGAGCGAAAAACTTGTCTGGAAGATAATTTTGAAGATGCATGCCCTGCAATGAGGTGTCAGTCTTGTGAGGGTTCAGTCTTGTGTTGGCTGTGATAAAATGTAACTTCTTCACACTTTGAGATAATAACTTCCGTATTAACCATCATTTCGATAATAATTCTCAGTTTCGTATATATATATATATATATATATATATATATATACACACACACACACCGCACACGCACACACACACATGGGTGTGCATTAGCCACAATTAAGAACACACTCTTTAGAAATAATCTGACATATGGAGTTAATATGACATTTTTTGAATGGAAATGCATTTTTGCACACAACATCTCTTATTTTCTCTTTTAGCATTTATGTATTACTTCTTAGTTCCATATGTATTTCAGTATGTAGGTATTTTGTGGTCATTGCAACTGTCTCGTAGGGACACCCGAATTTCGCGAAAAGATTTCTGCACATGCTAGATTTCAATACCCTAATAGCATACCGGCCGTTTTCTTTTGATTATTGGCGGCATGTCTTTGTAACGACACATTTTCTTTCTTAAATAGCCAATCAGAAATCATCCAATAAGGAAAGTGGATCTGGGCTAAACTGGTATGAAATACAACGGGTTGTGAAATCTTTTCGCGAAATTCGGATGACCCTAACTATATGTTCTAAGAAACCTTTTATTTTAATGTAACTTATTTCTCTGATATTCTTTTTATTTTAATCACCGATTATATTCAAGTTAGTTATCTATGTTGTCTAAACAATTATGCGTTTTCGCTTGCAAAACTTAAATCGGCACAATGCTACTTCTGATAAAGTAATCAATCTAAATAAAATATTTTAGTAAGTTTTATACATGCAATTTATTTACATGAACCAGAAATTTATATACAAACACAAACTACCAACACGTAATATTTGTAACCTGTAGTTATTTCATATGCGTAGCTTAACAAGAAATAATGGCATGCAAACAGATATTTGTTTTTGCGTTTAGAACAACAGTACCTTACACTTGCCCAGCAGCACAGACTTCACATAGTATCGATTAACTGGTCGAGGACGGAGTTTAAAATCGACTTAAGAGTTTGGCTTTGGAAATAGAGTCACTCACGTCCGGAAGACACTGCGGTGGCTGAGTCTACCAACTCCGGTGTAGGTCTCGACATGTTGCAGCAGATATTGCGTCGTCAGGAGAGTACAGGAGTTCGGTGTCTTCGCACGTGTAAGAAACACTACAGTCGACCACCTGCTGACAAGGATCGAACTAGTCGATATTCCCAGCACCGATCCAATCCAAATTACCGTCGCATACCTCTTCATACTCATTGAGCTTGCTACCGGACCAGTAACTTTAGGCAGCGTGACTTATGCCCGGTTGCACCATCGTGTTTCCAAACTTGATCCGAGATTGTATCTAAGATCGACACAGAAAACTGTTGCACCATGCGAGTTCAGAGCTGGATTGGAGATCCAGATAAAGTTCATTTGGAATCGCCGAAATTGGAGGTTCCAAATCTCGATCTGAGATCAGCAGCCATCGTCGACAAATGTAGTATGTAAATACGCCAGTAAATAGAACTACCTTCGATTGTTTTCATAAGAAATTAAAAGAACAGTATATGCATTTGAATATTATTCAGTAAAATACGTACGACAATAATTCACTTAAAACGGATAAAACATCGCACATCTAGTTCAATCTATAGTAGAAAATACGCCTACTTCCATGACGTCATATATTACGAACCATAGCAAAATTTGTCTCATACTTAATATCGATCTCTCACTTTGAAACCAAGATCGACGAATCGGAGATCCAAAATCATGGAATTTCGTTGGTTCAACACTTTTACATTGGAGCCAAGATCAAACTGGATCCTGGTTCGGAACTAGGATCATTATATCTCGGATCGGGGAATATGTTGGTGCAACCGGGAATTAGTCTAGGTTTTACATAATGATGCATTCTTGCCGGATGGAAGCCAGCGAATTTGATTCTCGTCGACGTAGCAGGGCCTGGTGTATATATTTATACATACACACACTATTGTTACCACTACGTAACAATTCGTCTCTGTACACAGATTACAGATGTAATGCACGGGATGTGTCTTAATGCCGGTATCCATCCGCCCCTGTCTTTACTAGCATGCCTTTGGTGCCATATATCGTTACATCTTTCGGTAATTTCGACCAGCCAGGAAGAAGTGCTAAGGTGAATATAGTACTCGTCGTCTTCACATAAGGAGCTTGCTAGAAACTACTTGCGGCGAACATGTATTCAAATTGAGCCGGAAATGAATATTCCCATTTCACATTTCAAGCTAAGCCAAGCTGCGATTATCACCACACTCGTATTTAATACAGATGCCATATTCTACACAGTGTCGGCTTTTACAGACGTAATCATACCGTGAATTAGGATCGAACATGCTGCGGTCGGCCTCTTCCACTGGACGAGGATCTGGAAGCAGGTCAATTTCCTCTCCTTGGAAGACATGCTGGCTGGATTGCAGAGAACTGCCGTGGCGATCGGACTGGCTACCGCTGCTTATATGTGGCCAAAGGCTTTACAAGATGGCTGCCAGCTCACGACGTCGTTGCTAGATAGGCGTCACACGTGATTGGTGAGCACAAGTTCTGCCATACCGTCTTCCCACGATCCAAGATGGTGGTGTGTTGGTCACCATTACAATGCACCATCCATCTAATTGCTTCATGGCGACCTTCTTCGTGACTGATTGTTCCTGCACTCCAAACTTGACTCAGTGGTTCTTCTTCCAAACGTGATATCAACTGACTTGTAGTGACAGTCATCTTTGTCATATAGCAAATTCATCTGGTCCAGGCTGCTTAAGACGAAGAATGGACGTGTTGTCACGGAGGCAATGGGTTTGGAAATGTACGACATGGGAGCTATCTGATGGTAGATACTAAAAAAGAAATAACTAACAAACTATAGTATCCTATACAGGATGAAAAGAAAAATTATCTTAAAGTCGTAATGTAGTGGCCAATGGACAGATGCGATTGATTGGTATGGTTGGAGGGATCATTTTTGTTTCTTAAGGCCAGTGATTGATATTTGGGGTTTGGGGTGAGAGGTTTATGGGGTGGACGGGTGTGCAAGGGAAGGGGGTCTAATGTTATATGTTACTCCAGTTTTAAGATTTTTTTTTTCGATTTTTTATGAATTTGGGGTGATGGGGTAAATGTTAAGGTCACCAACATTTAACATTGTGGCTGGAGACATTGATGTAAAATGTTCCTACACTTTTATTATATTCATCGACTTTTAAACAAACATCTCTTCGATTTATTTTTGTCAATTTTCTCAATTTATGGATTTCAAGGTCAAGGTTGCTAACATGTAACATGAGGGTCGGAGTCAGTAATTTATTAGTCTATGTTTGCCGATTTTTATGAATTTTTTCTCTAAACTTGACAACTTTTCTAAATTATTCGTTTTCAAGGTCATTGGTGTCAAAGTAGGTCACTAACATCTAACATGGATGCCGGATTCAGTGATGTAACATGTTCTTGAACGTTTATAATTTTATTACGATATTTTACAATATTATCTCGGTTTTTCCAGTTCAAGGTTATCGAGGTCAAGGTCAATGCCACAAGCAACCAGTGTGGGTGTCTAAGTCAGTGACGTAATATGTTCGTACAATTTTATTAGTGTCTTTCAATTTTTACAATTGTTTTCTCGATTAGTCTGACTGGCTATTGTGAGGTGGTGTTTACCGCCGGTGGGGGGGGGGGGGTAAGACTGTGTGGTGAGTGCGAGGTTAACGTTGTATGTTCCTCGATTTTTGGAATCAATATTTACATTTTTTGCGATTTTTCTCGATATTTTTATGATTGGAAGGGGAGGGGCTGGGGAGGGGTTGAGGCGATGGTGAGGGGAATAGTGCGAGGTTAACGTTTTAAGCCAATGTTCGTCGATTATGAAAACAATCTTAAAGATTTTTTTTTTGCGATTTTTCTCGAGCTTTTATGATTATAACGCGGGGGGAGGGGAAGTTTGTTAGGGTTGGTGGGGTGAAAGTGAGTGTAACATTTGTTCCACGATTTTTAAATAATACTGGAATTTTTGCAATTTTTTGAGTTCAGTGTTAAGGTCATGGGTCAAGGTCAAGGTCACTAAGATCCAATATGGCGGTCGGGTACCATTACAACATGGCCACCTCAGGCCGCCTCGACAACCGAGGTGGCTGGTGGCTCCCAGCTCAGTCTCATGAATTTTTCCCCGAAGCAACTCTACTACTCAATGGGGCAACGGACAATGAACAGAAAGCTGATATTCGAAAATACAGAGGACTATGGAGTTTAGCCTGAAAGTTGTTTAAAAAGCAAAGTCTTCCTGCCCCTACGTGTGTGCATGTTTGTATTATGGTAACTCCCTCCCCTACCACTTTTAATGAAGGCAATTTGATGAATAAATTTTTAGTCGGCTGGGCGAGCAAGTAAACAAATATTTTTATAACTTTTTTTATTTCTTAATATAGAAATTTGTTTTGTTATTGCATTAAAGTTAAATTTTATTGTATTATAATATTTACCTACCCTAGCATTTCCATGTTTTTCATAATCCTTCACACTCTCTGTTTGCCATTGTCTTGAGCATCATTCTTGCATTCGAAAACACGCGTACGGGCACGTCCTTTTCTGTCTTAATACAAGTACTTTATTAGACATTTGCTTATGTCCTCGAGCAAGTTCCTTATTTTATGGGCAAAGAAAATATATTCACACAGTATCAGCTATGAATTGTTCATTTTAATAAACATTTCATTCTACTGCAGTCAGTCATATCATCAAAGGCAGTTTATACTCTCTGCAGAAGTACTTGGGGCCGCGGTGACAGCGATTAGACTGCAGGTCACGCGCAGATTTTCGCATGTGACAATCGTGCCGAACAATGCCTCTGGTCAGCGGGTTTTCTCGGGGATCTCCCGTTTCTCCACTCCTTCATCCTGGAGCTACTTATTACTCACCTCACTCACCCTCATCGTCTCTCAAGACTTCGCTGTTAACCCGTTCAGCCAATGTGTCTACAATCACGGACATGTTGCACTTGAAGGCTGTGTATGTAAAGTGCTGTACACAGCGAGTAATCAGTACCAAATGCCTTGGCAGTGGTCGCAACTGGTGTTCTGATTGGTGAACGTTACCACAAATCTTGTTTATGAATGGGCGATGAAAACTTCTCTGACTACGCAGCGCGTTGTTAATTGGCTGCAAAAAGTACGCTACAGGCTGTTCACGGTAAAATGAGCACTTTTGAAAGCCCTGCTTACGATAGACTTGTATGCACGTTGTGTATCCCTCCGCCTTACGTAAAATTAACTTTGTAATGGGCCTCATCACTTTATTAATGCGTCGGTCAAGTGATACTGTAAATTACTAGAAAAATAAATATTTTACAAATCTACTAACTTTAACACTTCGATGCACTAAAACAACAGATTATTACAAATAGGTACCTAACACGTTTGATTCTGTGTTAAAGCATGGAACTACTTTCCCTTCAGCGTTGCCAACTTTACTGGGTGAATTTTATTCAGTGAATCCATCAAAATATATGAAGGCAGAGGCAGTGACTTTTTTGTAAGGTTCATTTCAAAAGTGCTCACTTTATAGCGTACAGCTTTTAGACACAAGTACAGTGGACATCAAAATATTACACGATTGCAACACTTCGTTTCACAAATGAATGCGTGGCCGAGCTGATTAAGAGCCGCCCAAACCTCTTCACATCCACAAGTACGTATTTCCGCCGTTAGATGTCAGGCGATGCACTCGGAGAGTCGCACGGCAGGCCGGCGCGAGGTCGGTGACGTCACGAGGCGCCAGTGAGAATGTGAGTCGCCGTGGAGACGGCACGTTCCGCCGGAGACAGGGGTTAGCCACCCCTCCACCTCCCCTCCCTGGGGCCCGGCCAATGGCAACACAAAGCTGCGCTACGCTCGCTCCGGGGCCCACCACAGAAGCACCGCTTCCTCTCTACCCCTCCTTCTCATGCAGCTATTACAAGACTTCTCCCATACTGACATCCGCTTAATTGGCAGCGGCGGCGTTTACCGGTGGGTGTCCAGCATACATTGGGGGGGGGGGGGGGTGACTAGTAGGAACAAAGGTAATGAACTGGCAGAGGTGGCTCGAGCGAGAAGTATGTTGGGGGGGGGGGGGGAGAGTCATCACAGCCCTTTGACCTGTCCCGCTGATCGAGTCCGCTCCCCGCGACAGGCTACTTCCCTACTTCTGAGCGTGTCTACAGCACAGAGTACTTCACTATACAGAGGCGTGACAACTGGCAATCCCTCTAACTCCAGCGACACTTGCCAGCAATATGGCGTCACTGGTCGTGTGGAGACGCCGCCGTTTGCCAATCAGAGCCCGGCATTTCACTTGCCACCCGGCAAGACCTGCCAATAAGGAGCTTTCCGCAGTACGCGGTGGCCAATCAGAGACAAGGCCTGTGTTCAGCACCTTACGCAAGCGACACTAATGCACCCTGGCGGAGAAACGTTTTAGTTGCCGAACTGAAAGAATTGATCTCCCGAACCTGAGTAGAATAAACATTAACCAAGTCCAGTAAACTACACCAAAGCGGCAACGCACTTCATTCGAGAGCATTCAAATTAATAACGTTCTCAAATGTCTGATTCGAAAAGCGCGATAAAAGTGGCGCAGAAGTCTTCGCAGTTTAGCATGCCGGTAAATACTAACGCGAAATTTGCTGGCTTCTGTTTGTAAACACGGACAAGTGAAATAACGAGTGTTGAACGACCTGTAAGTAGGCTGACTCCACTGTTTTCTCTACTGTGTTCTCAGATATTCTTCCATTGGCTGTTGCTTCAGCGAGTAGCTACTTTTATAAAGTCTGTTCGCGCTATCATCACACTTTATGAATCCACATTTCCGCGCATATTTGGTTTCACCCCACGGGTATATCAAAAGCTTATATTGCTTATTGGTAAGGATAGGAAAATTTCGCGAATTCATTTCAGAACAAGTAATTTGTCAAACACGTGTACACTGGCGCCACCTTTCCAATTGGATCAGAGTCTATTAGACACGCCCTGAACAGCTCTGAACCAATAGCAGATTTGCAAGGAAATGAGTAGCGCACCCCATACTGTCATATGTGATATAGCACTGGCTATTCTGTGGGGCAGCAGCCAATGAACAAACATCTCATGTTTGGTTATACACAGGACTGTGGAGTCTAGCCTACAGGTCATTGAAATTTTCCTATCCCTACTTATTGGTCGCGTGTTTCTGTGAGAAAACATTTTCTTACTTGTCTGGCGAATCATAACTAGATTAACTACTATAGTGTGCGTGTGTGATTCGTGAGCAGGCACCTGAGACGTGAAACACGTTCATATTATACAATCAAGATAATGTACCTGAAATAAAGTGATACTAAATACAACAGGTCATGAAATATTTTTGTGAAGATCAAGGTGTCTCAACGACTAGGTTCAGCGATATTTCGAGGGAAGATTTCGAAGCCATATATATTTTAAAACGCTGTAGCTTCAGTCACCTGTAGTGATTAACTGAACTGTGTTCTGTGATTAACTGAACTGTGTTGGCACGTGTTATTAGTTTGCGCGAATCACAGATACCCGTTGTCAACAGTCCAGAATTCTGACTGTGTCCTCCAAACAATGGAATGGCTCATCACATACATAGTAGCAGATCACAAGAGCGCAAAACTTCCGGATGTGTCCGTACGTTCTTTGATTCTACCGTGGCTTCAAAGTGTTTCACGAAACATCACAGCCTCCATCACTAAACATACAGCAAATTCAAATCTTCTGCCAGAAGATAACGTGAGGTTTGCTAGTCTGTAATTATTGGTTGTCGGGTGTGATGAGGACCAATGAGAATTCTGACTTTCCAGGACTGAACATTAATGATAGGTCTCCAAGTAAAAAATGCATCATGATTACACGAACAAGGTTTTGACTCGGCTAAATTGTTTGCAGATCAGTCACAAACGTTCTGCCTTATAGTAGCAGAATTCTCATTGGTCCAGTAAAAGCGGGTACTATTTACATACATACATGACAGCCAATACGGAAAGAAAACTGTCAGTATGCTGAATCCTAACAAAAAAAGTCAACTTTTCCCGCTATAAACCACGATCTCGAATCATCTAGTCATAAAAATGCTAAGGAGCTAGTGTGTT
Organism: Dryococelus australis; assembly: GCA_029891345.1. NCBI lineage: Eukaryota > Metazoa > Arthropoda > Insecta > Phasmatodea > Phasmatidae > Dryococelus > Dryococelus australis. The sequence continues at coordinate 34,346,065 of CM057003.1, forward strand.
TTGGAAAATATGTTGGCTCATTATTATTTTTTCTCACTATCTACCCACTGTGCTACCTCGCTCGCTAGAGAGACATTAATATGGTTTGGGACATTGTTAGCTTGGTACTGTATTGGCGGACAGCGGGTCAGTAATGAATGTGTGCAGTTACTGTGCAGTGTCCGGTTCGTTGTTGTCCAATAGGACGTTGGTGAGTACTGTAGGCTGTTCACGGTACACTGAACACTTTCGAAAGAAGATCTACTTGTATGTGCGTTGTGTATTCTTACTCCATATGTTAACGTTAACGTTACCATTTGACGTGATAATTTTATTCTTGCGTCTGTCAAGGGTAGTTGTAACTTTTTATAAAAGTAAATATTTTACAAACGTTGTTATTGTTACACTTATTAGTATTTATAACTACTTCAGTGTTCACAGATGTTTACTTAACACTCGTAATCTAACTTTGACACGTGCAACTACCTTCTCTCCATCTTTGCCAACTTTACTGGGTTCGTGACAGTCAGTGTCAGCCTTTAACCATTTCATACCCACTTTAATTTACTGTTTCAGGTGTTTCAAACAAATAATTTTTATGATGCGTACTGTACTTAAGTCAGCGCAACACTTGTTCCGTTGACACAACCAATAAGCTGTACGCTATACGTTCAGCTATAGTTGTATGAACCAGTTATGGCCCATACAAGTAAGACGGTTTCGAATAATTTACTCACATTGGCCACTGAACTTCTCAGTGTGCAATACAGACCACGTGCGTTATGTAGACAAATGTGTACACTGGGTCTGAATGGGTTAACAAAGAGGCAAACATAACTGCTGTTCCTGCAGTGATGGAAACAGAAGACTCAACTACCAGATTGTACCTTGTATCTGCAAGTCTGTGCCGACCTCCAAGTGTAAAAGCAGCCGCCATGCCATACCTTCCCGCCGCGCCAGTGTGTACCAACTTATCGTGCGACAGGAGCAGGGAGGCCTCAGCCAACTCTACTAACATAATTTATTCATGCCGCCATTTTCCGCGAGTGGTGCAGCGGGATCGGCGACATCCAGGAGGGGGGAGGAATACGAAAGAAGAAGGAGAAGAAAGAGGAGGCGGGGTGGTGTGTCCCGGAAGCCGGACAGAGAAGTTTGTTGGCGGAGAGTTGGCGGCGGGCTGTGGCGGGTCGATGCGACAAGATGGCGGACGCAGTGAATCCTGAGACCGCGATCACGATGTTGCAACTTCTTCAAAGATCGCGGCGTGTTCTATGGGTAACCCAAGTTCCAAGTACAACTAGCACTCTGCCGCACCAGTAGAGAGCGCATATTGTACGTGCAGTAGTTAGGCTAGGCCTACACTTTTATAGACTATTCACCGTAAAATGAGCACTTTTGAGAGCCCTGCTTAAAATCTACTTGTATGCGCGATGTGTAGTCTTCCGCATTATGTAAAATTAACATTGTCATGTGCTTCATCACTTTATTCATGCGTCGGTCAAGTAAAATTCTGAAATTATTATAAAAATAATTATTTTACAAATCTGATCATTTTTATATATCGAAGCAGTAGAAAAGAAACCGAAAGGAATAGTTTAAATTGTCACAAATGGTTACCTAACACTTTTATTCGACGGTAAGATACGGAACTATTTTCCATCCATCATCAACTTTGCTGTGCGCATGTCACTGGGTGCACCTGTCGAAATATATGCAGACCCACTTTCATTTACGCTTTCGGGTGTTGCAAACAAAAACTTTAATGATGTGTGCTGTACTCAAGTCGACACAACACTTGTTTCTTTGTCACAGCCAATGAGCTGGAGGCTTCATGTTTGGCTACAGTTATATGAACCAATTATGTCCTATGCCACTAAGACGGTTTACGAATCTTTTACCCACAAATACGATCGTTGGTAATTGAGTTCGCATTGTGCAGCAAATACCAAAAATTATCTTCACGTGCGTAATGTACACGATTGTGTCGTACACTAGGTTGGAATGGGTGAAGCGTTGCAGCTGACTAATTGTGGATTTGAACTTAACATATGTTAGTAAATGATTTGCCATCCACGTTGTCTAATCAGATTGTGTTTGTGTTTGATGTGATCGTGAGCAAAGGACCAGCTACGCCACATTCTCATCTCCAAGTGTCTACACGGCGAATAGGGTGCTGCACGTACGATAATTAAATACCTGTAAAATTCGCGTTATTATTTGGGGACAAGTTATAAAAAGAAAACATGTTTATGGTTGTATAAGTTAGTCATTGGTTTCGATTTCACTTGTCATGCTCTGGTTAACTCTGCGCCAATGAATAAACACTTTATATTGGAATAGCCGAATCACGTGCAGGCCAGTTACATGCAGAATTACTTCTTACTAAGTTTCCAAAGTCAACAAACTATTTTCTACGAATGTGATATACTTAGGGCCACCCGTTTTTCGTGAAAAGATTCATGTGGTGGCTAGCCTTCAGCATCCTATGTGGATACTTGTAGCCTTTGTATGAAGAGAGTCTACTATAGGCTGTTCACGATAAAGTGAGCACTTTTGAAAGCCCTCTCGTTTAGAATAATAATGTATTTATTTATTTTGTTTTAGCCTTGGAGGTTAACTTCCGAATGCTGTGGAATATAATCACTACGTTTCTTATTTAGATGGCAAAATGTATTTAAAGCGGTGGTTAAAGGATAAGAACTACCTGAAAAGAACATAAAAGTAATTAGAGCCTCAAAAGTGCTCACTTTATCGTGAACAGCCTATACATCAGTGAGCCAGTAATAAGTAAGTTTCTTTGATACTGAACGTCCCTGATTAACGAGCATACAGACAAGACACTTTATAATTCAAATAAGCCACTCACGAAAGTGGTTCTAATCTAAAATATTTTGGAACACAATTTGTTCTGAAATCTTTTCGTGAAAAACAGGCGCCGTTTAGGTATGCTATCAATTCGAGTGCGCTGTTAAATAACAACTGGGGGTAGTGAAATTTCGCGAAAATATTTCAAGGCAAGCTGTATTTCAAAACACTGTAGGGTTATTTATATATCTCGATTAGCTTAACTACTTTTTGACACGTGCTGACTCTGCGCACGAATCGCTTATGAGCCGTGCCGATGTTGCCGAATTCTGAGTGGCCCGGTTAATTATGAAAACGCCATATCAAGCAGACATGAACCAATGACAATAGACAAACTGCTATTGGGTGCTTATAGTATTGAAGTCTACCGTGTACTTATATATATATATATATATATATATATATATATATATATTCCGTGGAAAATCACTAGATCTAATAATAACAACGTAGTTTTTGGAGGTCCCTAGCACTAATACATGTTGGCGGTGTAAATTCACGTGTCAGTTCTGGGCCACGCTGCGGCGGCGAAGAGGAACAACGTTGAATAAACCATGTAGCAGACACACTCTTGCTCTCACCAGAGCTGTACATCCCTTCATATCGACAACTGTGGACCGGGTTGGCTCGCTGCCACTTTGTTTACGAGTCGCGTGACACCTACGACGCCATATTCAATATTTCAGGTCTCCCGCCGTCACACTGCTATTTGCTTGACTCCTGTACTGCTCTGCTACGTGCCTCCAACACTCTGCAGTAAAAACATTACTTGACGTGTTTCCCAGCTGCCTTCTAAAGAACGGGATACGCACTTCACAAGCACCCACCCGCATACATCACTCCTTTCAAACTCACGTTCATTTACTGTTTCAGCTGTTGTTAACAAACAATCTTATGGTGCGTGCTATACTTAATACTTGATACGGCACTTGTTTCGTTGTCACAGACAATGAATTGTGGGCTATATGTTCGGCTACAGTTTGTCACAGAGCGGCAGCACCCGCAGGAAACCCAACCAATCAATGACAGCGACATTGTACTCTCTTTCCTTCCACAGTACTCATTTGATCACAAATGAGTAGAGCACATAGAGTATTTCGCGAAAAAATATTAGCGCACAGTATACTTCAACACTATAAGGACCCAACAGCAGTTTGTCTATTGCCATTGGTAGCTGTCTGCTTGAGAAGGCATTTTAAAAATTGACTGGGCCAATCATAGTACGGCAACATCGGAACGGATCTTACGTGATTCGCGTACAGACACTTATATGCGTCTAAAAATAATTCAGCCAATCAAGATAGGCAAATGACTCTACAGTGTTTTGAAATATAACTTGTCTTGAAATCTTTTCGCGAAATTTCACTACACCTACAAATGAGTCTTACCAAAATGTTTCATCAGCGGAGTTTCAATTTCAGAGTGCAAGTGAATAACGCAGTCGCAAAATATTGCGAAATACTTAACCATCCCTTGATACAGACCGGAATATAAAGTATTTAATCCATAAAATTGTGAGAAATGATCAACAGACAGTTCGTTTCATTTCTTTTATATGCGAGCTTATGATATTTCTCTTTTTTCATGTAAAATGCCCAATATTAAAAATAAAAGCATAATAAGGATTATAAACGTACAAAAACAAGCTTTAAAAGACTTTACATTTAAGATGTTTATAGTGAATACATTACACAAAGTTACATTAATTATGGGCTCGCCTAACATAACAAACTTAGCCCAAATATTGTAACGTTTCAAAGAATTACTGATTACAAATCATACTATCTTAAAATATTTTCCCTATAAATACCCCATAATAAAGGACCTACAGAACATGGCAGATTATGCCTTCTGCCAAGTTAATATCTTATCATGTTGAAATCCCCATCCTTTTCGTCCTCCCCAAGACGAAATACAACCTCTTCCATATTAAAAAAAAAAAAAAAAAATAGTTGACCAGTGTTGAAGAACACCCCAGATTGTTTTCGAAGTTGCAGTAAATTGAAACATTGATCAGGTAGATCGTAGCGTCAGACGGTTGCTAGACGCTCGCCATACACGTTGGGAGGAGTTTGGGGTCGACGGGTAGAGGGAGCGTGGGGCAGACTCGAGCCTCGCACCTTCAGTGTTCACTCGCCTGCCAAACCGCGCACACGACGTCCTCGCTGACATTAACCGGGTCAGCCACTAGGTAAGCCTCAGCTCCATTCTCGACAATCCCATGTAAGACGTGTCATTTTCGACGTAGAATAACTAAATAAGTTGTTAATGGGTACCTGAGAAATTCGAGAGTGCAATGACCCTCAGGCGAGACTCTACAGTCTTATGTACGAATATACCGATATCAACTGCATATTGGTTGTCTGCTGTCGCAGTGGAAGCCGGCGATTGGGTCAGCGTTCTCCAGGAGGTGTCAAACACCGTGTGGGCAAATGACTAAAGTTATATAAACGCACGCACGCCCATATCATACAGAGTAATCAATTCTTGGCGTTAGTTTCTGTTCCTGCCTCCTGTGTGAACAGAATCGCATACTTTTCGGGGATCATGTTTTTGTATCCAATTCCAAGAATGGATAAAAGTTATGTTTTTTTTTGTTCAGTTTTGAGTTATTTTGTATGGCGTCTCATAAGGGAGGCCGCGGTGGTGTAGTGGTTAAACTACTCGCCTCCAACCTAGGTTCGATTCCTGGCAGGGTTGCTCCCGGATTTACGCAAGTGGGAATAGTGCCGGACTATGCCGCTGGTCCACGGGTTTTCTCGGGGATCTCCCGTTTCCCCCACTCCTTCACTCCGGCGCTGCTTCATACTCACCTCGCCTCACCCTAATCAGCTTTCAAGATCTCGATGTTAAGAGACGCCAAATTCTCTTTGCTCACTCCCTCACTCGTCTTATAAGTGTTTCGCGGTCGGTAAGAGAGAACTATATTACAAATGTATAACCCTAAAAAATTTATTTTTTACGATTTTAAAAACATAAAACGAAAAGTATAAATTTTGAGAATTTTGATTAATTTTTATTTGAAAAAACATATTGCCTCGGAGTACGATAACTTAAAACATATGCAGTAGAAGAAGAAATATGAGACTACTGGTCAGGCAGCGATTTAGCTTTCGGGTCATCCAGAGACTGAGTTGGCTTTAAATATTCATATTTGTAATCCCACATACATATCATCCACAACCGATCTTCCCTTTTATGGGCGAAATATGGCTAACACGTAAAAACTGGAAAATTCTTCAAATTCATATTAGGAAAAGTTATAGACTTCAAACACGCTTGTATCTGTGTTGTGATAGACACGCCCGGGTGAACTCTGAGCCAATGGCAGACTTGCAAGGAAACAACCACCGAATCCCGTACTACATGGTCCGAGGTCAGACGTTCTACAACACTGAAGCTGCAGCCAATGAACACGAAGTTAACGTTCAATAACATGAAGGACCGGGGAGCCTATCCTACAGGGCCCTATTTCATAAAACGTGACAGGTGTGACGTACACGGCAATTATGTCAAATCCGACAAATTCGTCAATATGTCTTGACAATGTTATGTTACGTAAATAATACAAGTTCCCATTATTTGACAAGCAAAAAAGTGTAAATTGTCAGCCTTAAAATAAAAATTTTATAAACGCGACAATTATATGTCAAACCGTACGTTTCACATATTACACGCTAGATAGCTCTCAAATGCGCTTACGATAATCGATCGCAGCCTTATATGCGATTCATGAACGGTCAATTCCCACCACAAATAATAAGCGGTAAATAATAATTCCACCCACATAACTTTGTTCACTCTAGCAGCAGAATGTCGAGTAATGTGGACAATATTACTATATTAAACCTGATCCGAGAGGAAAAGGATCTACTATTTGGTACGCAATGTTAATTCACACAATATTGAAATACAATTGCACTGCCATGTTATATAAACATTACAAATTACCTGTTAAGTTTGCCTATCGCTTCTGCAGTGATAATTCTACAAATTTGTAGATATGTCACTGAGTGGTTATACTTATCTGTTTCATAAAACAGCACGTAGTGTAATATTTGACACATTTGTCGAATTTTTACCTGTCAGCTCAAAACGTTTCTGAAACAACTATTTGTCTAGTTGTCATACAATTCTACAAATTTGTCATGACTAACTTGTAAACTTCTCAGTTTTATGAAACACACATTTGTCGTATTGTAAACATGTCTGACAATTTCCTGTCACCTGTCGAATTGTAACTTTTGTTAAATACGCCCCAGGTCGCATGTCGCTTTATAATAAGGCAGGCTCTATGCCAGATGCCACAGTCCTGTACACACAGTTGGGCAGAAGTCACGTGCATGTTCGCTGCTTGCTGCTACAGTCGAATCCCATTCTCCTGTTCCGTCAGCTATCACAGCTTTGAAGGCATTACTTTATAACCGTTGAGGAAAATAATCGCGAACATTAATAAGTATTCACAAACCCACGTTATTCACGCAAATTAACACGTGCGTGTTTAGACTGTTGGATAGAATATTCGTAGCTTTTTGTTTACTGTTTGAAGCATGTGCGGTGGACGTATCAGCCAAGTGATGTAAACACCAGCTGAAAGTCACATGGCAGTGTTTATCTTGATACGCGGAAAGATACGCCACTGACGTGCTGGAAGTGGAAACTTGGCACAAGTGCTCACTCTACCGTGAATGGCCCGTAATAGCAATAAGTATGAAACGCGCCGCGAGATTGGCCAAGTTATGGAGCTGCTATGTGTTCGTCGGCTGTAATTTTATCATCCTCTTGCCTCTCTAAACGCCATTTCACTGTCTGCTTTGCGCATACGCCGCTTGGAACATTGCTGACTGACATCAAGTTAAATTGAATTATTTACATTCAACAGCGCACGAGGACTATAGTCTATTCACGACTGGAAGAGACTTTTGAGAATCAACCTTTGAAATAACACCCCAGGCGTAATAGGGCAACCTGTTTTTTCATTAACTTGTATTGCACAAATATATAGCACTGTGATTAATTTTGAAGTACACTATTCTTGAGTAAATGAAACTAACTTAGTACTTTCCATAACTTGTAATATTTATTTCGTATTAAATACGAATTAAAAACAGCGAGAGCAGCGATGTGTTGCAATGGCTGGTAAGAAATAGTTCACAGATAAATATTGTGTTAACCTAGATTTTTGGTATGCTGTTTGTAAATTAAACGTTGCCTATTGAAATATTGAAATATTTAAGTAGCCCCAATGGTGAAATATTTAATTGTTACAGTTTAAAATAACAGTGCAAAATATTGTGCGTAGGCCCTAGCGACACAGTGTGTTTGTGTTTTCGACCAAGGAAGAAACTGTTGGCTGAGCGGAGCTTGTCGCTCTCTCTTCCTCGGGAAGTTTCGCATCGCTAATAGTAGCAGCAAATTATGTATGTTTGGAAGAAACTGTTGGCTGAGCGGAGCTTGTCGCTCTCTCTTCCTCGGGAAGTTTCGCATCGCTAATAGTAGCAGCAAATTATGTATGTTTAACATTCTAGCATATTTCATACTTATTACAGTAAAATAATGACTTTTTGCATTTGTAACTTACAACTGCAGAGATGTTTTAATGTTTAAATACTTATTTTAATATACATAGATGTGATGGCGGGAGAGTTGCAAATCTAAGGTTGGCAGACGTGGCAAGTGGCTACATCACATGGCGTTTTGTTGCTGTGTGCACAACGAAGCGTTAATTTCGCTTGCTCCGAAAAATACTTAGAATTACTACATGTGTGTACATGTTACCTACCTAAGCAAGTAATCAATTCACTGTTGCATGTGTTGTTAATCGCTATGTGTGAAAGGACCAAAAAGGCGTGGCTGCTTCGTGGTCGTTAACGTTGGCCCGTTTGTGTGTGATTGAAAATATTGGACGTGCAAAATTTGTACGTTTTAATCGTGAACTGTGTTTGTGACTAAATTAATTATACGCCTGTTTATTTATCACAACGTAAGTTAACCCTATGAATTTGAAACACATTTGTGTAACATGGTTATTTTTTTGTGATCTGAATGTTTGCCACAATCCCAACAAATTACTAAGCCCAGCCAGAAATTGTAAATAAATAATTAAATAAACCTAGTAAAAACTAATTACCTATGCAAAAAATATGAGCAGAATAAAATATACGGTAGGTCTATTTGTGTGCATGTTTACCACTATCTTTAAAGTCTGTCGTTGCTACATACAAAAAAATGAGCAACATGAGTTGCGTGTTTGAATTTGCTGTCTTTTTCATTGGACTGATTGCACCTTGGTTTTAATATTTATTCCACCTAAGGCCACCATTTTAAGGAAATAACCCAACACACGTCTATAAACAGAGGTTAAATACTACTGTTCTTTACGCCACAGTTGTAAAAGAATTACGTATTTGGTATAAAAGCAGGTCACATGGCAGTGTTTATGTTTAGGTGTAGCGGAAGGACACGTAATCAGTAAAAATAGTATGAATTCAGCAGGGCTTCAGAAAAGCCTCTTCCAGTCGTGAATAGACTATAGTTCTGCTGATCACTGTATTCCCACGCATCATCTTCTACTTGGTCTTCAACACACCGGGCACTATAGGCCATCCACGGTTATCTCACACTTTTCTCAAGCTCTGATATAGTTCTACTTCCAGGATATTTCTCCACCTCGTGCAAACAAAGCTTAACCGGGTCTAGAAAATTTCACCAAAGGGACAACGCGCCGTATTCGTGCGCGCTCAGTGTAATAAAATTTTGTAAAGGCTGTTCACGGTAAAATGAGCACTTTTTTTCAGCCCTGCTTACGATGTACTTGTATGCACGTTGCGTATTCTTCCACTTTATGTATATACAACTAACATTGCTATGGGCCTCGTCACTTTATACGTCGGTAAAGTAAAACTGTGAAATTATTACGAAAGCAAATATTTTACAAATCTCCTAATTTTTACACTTCGTTGCGTTTAAAAAAAAAGAAAGGTAAAGTATTAATTTAAGTAATCACAAATTATTACTCAAACTTTATAACTGACGTTAAGATATGGTACTGCTTTCCCTCCATCGTTACCAACATTACTGGGTGAATATCACTCAGTGCACCTGTTAAAATATATGTAGGCAGGGCAGTGACTTTTTCCAAAGGTTCGTTTCAAAAGTGCTCACTTTATTATGAAAAGCCTTGATATGAAATACGTCATACTATAGTCGCGCCGGTCTAATAAAGAACTTGGCTCCGCCTAGCCAAGTGACAGAAAATAGAGACAGACAGACTCGCAAAACACCAACACAGGTAGCTCGCAGGCAGGTAGACCAGTCTATATTTCGTGGGTAGAAGGGGCCCGACATTGGCTGACCTCCCAACTCATAATTTACAGTCTCTCAACTAAGTAGATACATACATTTTTCCCGAGTTCAGTGACCTGTAGGCTAGACTCCACAGTCGTTTGTACAGCCAAGCCTTCGACGTTTGTTGAATAGCTGCTGCCTCACAGACTATAGGCTGTTCACGGTAAAGTGAGCACTTTTGAAATCTCTCTCATTTTGAATAGTAGTCAGCAAATTTATTTTATTTTATCCTTAGACGTAAAATTCCGAGTGCGGTGGAATATGCACACTGTGTTTATTAATTACATGGTAACATTTATTATTGAAAGGTGGTAAAATGATACAAATGGTTGAAAAGAAGAAGCAACTAGGGCCTCAAAAGTGCTCGCTTTACTGTGAACCACCTATAGTCCAGAACCAGTATTGCGCACGCGTCTTAAGAAGAATGGTGCACGAGAGCCGTGTATTTGCCTAATTTTGGCCAAAAGTTGTTTTTATGGAATTTTTCAACATTTTTCGCACAGCAAGACTTAAAGAATAATTTCGAACACCTTACATTGATAGATATTCACTACCATTACTACTATCGGAGCACTGATGGAAGATAAGAAAGAATATCTTATTCCTCATCTTTCATCAGTGCTAACAATAATAAAGGCAAGAAGTTATTAAAACATTTATATCTTGTCGTGCCAAAAATTTCGATAAACCCTCAGAAAAACAAGTTACAACGAAAATCGGGTAAATATACTGCTTTCATGTATCGTTGACCTTAAGTGGCTGCCAGGCAATCACGAACCTCCAGTGTCAGGGTATCTTCATTCTGACTGGCGCAGCCAAGTAGAACATATCTTCTCACACAAACACGCAGTCAACAGACGAAATAAATTAGCAAGTTTGCACGGAAGAAGTTGAAGTATAGCATGTGCATTAAATAAATATTTTAGCTAAAGAAGAAGGTCCTAAAGCTGAATCTCCGGTATTTTCACTGTTTAAATCACTTAACATCACCTGAGTAATTCAACAGTCTCTTCAGTCAGTTTGATGAATTAGTGAAAAAATACCAGTTTTCCTTCACTTACCGATTCAGTAACATTATCCACGGATTCGTCAACCATTTAATTTGCTGCTTTTTATTGATTTTTTTTTGCTGATGGATCAGTTAAACAACGTGTATCAAATGATATGTGGTAGTGAGATTTCGCGAAAATATTTCAAGACAAGTTATAATTCAAAACACTGTAGGCTCATTTACCTGTCTTGGTTGACCGAATTAATATTTGACACGTGTTAACTGTCTGCACACGAATCACGTAGGAGCCGTGACGATGTTGCAGAATTCTGAGTTGCCCGGGGAAAGTAGAAAACGTCTTCTCAAGCAGACAGTAACCAATGGCAATAGACAAACTGCTGTTGGGTGATTATAGTATTGAAGTCTATCTTGTAATAAAATTTTTTCGCTAGAAATGACAAGCTCTACAAATTAAATAGTTTTAACAACGCTTAGAGTAATAACACGAACAGAATCGCTGCAGGGAATGCGACTCTGAGCCAATATCAGACTTGCAAGGAAACAATGAGCGAATCCCGCATTGCCAGGTGTAAGGTAACAAACACTCCTTCATCTCTAGGGAAGCAACAAATCTACACACAGTGTAAAAAACTTCCTGGCTAACTTCCTAAACTGTAATGGAAGTTTTTAACCTATACACAGTATGGTTCTTATAATACCACACACACATCAAGCTGCACATATAAGAAATGTCTAACAGCGCTACTATACAGAGTTGGGAACTTCCCTACGCATTTGGCCGTTTCCTGAGCAAATGTAGGAACGGTACAATGAGTGTATAGGGGGAAACATTACCATTCCTGCTTTCTCACTAAGCATATACACTGGTATGGTAAATTTCCGAATAATTTCTTAGAGTGCACATCAAAGGCTTAGATGTACAAACGACGGTGTAGTCTAGCCTACAGTCCATTAACCTCGTGACATTTTCCAATCTCTACACATATACACAGCGTTCCTTACCACACTAAAGAATTAAATCGAGTAGGTAAAAGTATGATGTTTTATAGACTGTTCACCGTTAATTAACAACTTTTAAATGCTCAAGATACACTTTTGTATTTATTTTGGAACCTTCTGCCATGTGAGGGACCGCGGTGGTTCAGTGGTAAGACTACACACCTAGGTGACCCGAGTTCAATTCCCAGCGGGTTCGCTCCCGGATTTGCGCATGTGGGATTCGTGCCGGACGATGCCGCTGGTTGCGGGTTTTCTCGAGGGTCTCCCGTTACCCCCGCGCCTACATTCCGGTGCTGCTTCATACTCACCTCGTTTCACCACGTCGGCTCTCAAGACCTCGATGTTACGAGCCATTCATTTCTCTCCACTCACTCACTCTATTCATACGGCAGGGAATTAAAAATGTGAAATTGTTAGCTAATGTACAGTTGTGTATCTAATGAATACGAAGTCCACGTGTCCTTGAGTGAAGACGTGTTGCAAACTAAAGATATTCATGATCAGTGCTGTACATCAGGAATCAGTGCGCAGTTTCCTGAGTCCTCCCTAAGATATATACGATTTAGTGAATTTTGTGCATCTTTCGCTTGTGAATAGTTAAAGATAAAGGCTGCTGGTTGTAAAGTGAGAACTTTTGAAATCACCCTTTGAAAAATATCACAGCCCCTAACTGGTTATATATTTTGTTAGGTACACTGGCTGTCATTAGCCCAGTAAAGTTGGCAACGACAGCGGTGAAGCAGCTCCTTGTCTAAACTTTAATTTAAAAGTATTAACCCCTTAATGCACACATTAATTTTTCAGTTCAGGTGTTGCAAAAGAGGAAATTACTGTTGCGAACAATACGCAGGAAGTTCTAATAACAGCTGATACTTTGCAGCCTATGGAAAGTGTTTCAGTAGCAACCAATAACAATACAGTTGGTGAGTCTGTAGCAGCCAGTAGCATTGCCCAGGGAAATGCTATGTCCGTATTGGTGCTAGATTCTGGACTTGTACAGGAATTGCTATGATTTTATCTCTTCTGAAACACGTCAGTCGTGAACGAGTATACTCGGGATAGTATGTGAAGGAGATTAAGTTAACATTTGTGAATATTGTAATATTTTCTTTTACTTTCTGTTTTTACATTAATATATGTATAAGAATAAGAAATTTGGAAAAAAAAAAATATATATATATTTTTTTTTTCATGATTTCATTGGTACTCATGACTAGACACCTGAGAATTTTGTTGGTTCAATTCCAGACGAGTTGGAATTCACACACTTGTACACGTTCATGTTATTTTTGTAAATGTTTGACGAATTGGTTGTCACGTCCTGGAGATAAACGAGCCAACAACAAACATACAATAAATCGAGCCCCCAACCACAGCCTTTTACTACCACAACAATTTAGCAATAAACAGTTGATAGTATGAGAGTATATAAGACTGTGAAGTCCAGCGTTACAGGTCATTGCACTCTCGAATTTCTCGGGTCTCTACATGACCGACGCATGAATGAAGTGATGAGGGCCATGGCAGTGTAAATTATGCTATATGGTGTAAGAGTACATACACACTGTGGATACGGGTAGATCTTGAGCAGGGATTTATAAAGTGCTCAGTTCACCATGAACAATATATAACATCAACAATACTTTGTTCACTACCTGCGAGAACCACGTAAAAAAAAAAAAAACTATAGAAACATTTCAACTCGTAAATTAATTTGGAACCGAAAGTGTTTACTGGATTTGTCAAAAATATAAGCATTACACGCTTGCATTGCAGTACAACGCCAAGACTTTGCCCACTTAACCGGCAGCGAGTATCTAGGCAGTTAACGGACAGTGATTTTCTTTTCAAAGGCTAATTCAATAGTATAGTCCATTCAAGCTTACTACCAACTTTCCTGCTGAAGTTCCACCCCATGCAAACCAAGTTTATCCAAGATTATAAATGTTCACCAAAAGGACAACGCATCGCATTCGTGCGCATCTCAGTGTCAAAATGTTTTGCATAAAAACTATTTTTTATTCAGCATTGCCAACACACATATTTTCACACTGCTTAAATTCATATTAATTATAAAACAAATATCATCATTTATAGATATTAAAAGTTGAATTTTATCGACAATAAAATACTTCCACATCATCAACACAAGTGTATAATGCTTGTGATACATATGGCATATTTAGGAAACAACCAAAAACGTCATACATGGAGTGATACTTTAGTAGTTAGTTTCAAAAAATGTGAAGATATTGTACCTTCTCTTACGTAGCATTCCACTTCTCCCTCTTTTTAATGCTGTCACCAATCTTCTCCTTTTCCCACTTACTTTTCAACACCTTTACTCCTATGACATCTATTTCACTTACTGATTGATTGAGCGTTCGTAGCTAACCTTGTTCCCCTATCTCTCTTCATTTTGTGTATACATTGTCATTGTGCTGTCACTAGCCACGTGTCTTTTCTTTTCTTCGTTGTCATTGGGTTTCGTTTTATTAGATTTAATTGTGTTTTGTTTGTATGTATCGTCACTTTTTTGTTTTGGTAATTTTCCTCATGTAATTGATACTTTTTATGGTATAGTCACTGCTCGAGATATTCCTTTTTTTTCTTCAGTTTTGCCATTTCCCTGTACGACAGAAGAAAATTATTTGTGGCTGGAGTGTTGTGTGCTTTTCAACTGTTGTATCTTATGGCAAATAAACAACATTATCAATCAAAAATCAATAGTACCCTCGAACATCCCATAAAACTGCGGCGATATTAATTCATCGTCGGCCGTGTGGTAAAAGAGCATCGTGTCTCGAGAGTGTTTATGGCCGAGGGCTGGTTAGGGGGAGGGGGGAGACTGTAGTGGCCGTGGAGCGTGGCAGGCCAGCGCCTCGCCAAAGGTCAGCGGCGGGCTGTTGGCAGCTCGCGTGTCGAAAGGTCACAAGTTGCCGCTTTGAGTAGGGGGAGAAGGGAGTTTCGGGTCCACTCCCTGCATTAGAGGAGTGGAGAGGGGAGGGCAACGACATGGACTCAGAAATGTAGCAGTCGAATTGGGGCGAGCGAGGTCAGTTTATTTTAGAGGGTCGCCGACACTGGAGCATTTGGAAACTTTCGCAACTCTGAACTTAGTATCTACACAAACAGAAACGCTGTTTAATCATCAGAGGCCATTAATTTTGCCATATTCTCTGACAGCAGTGGTAGACTTAACAATCTTTCGTACATTCGATTCGGTGGCATTTGTTTACCGCACTCTTGAGAATTTTCTCGCAAATTCACCACATCGTTGCCCACTAACATGTCAAAAGTCATGGACCACAGGGCTAGTATTGTGTATGCTCTCCTCTAGCCCGGTTAGGATGTAGCAAGTAGTCGTGGTATGGATTCCACAAGTGGACGAAACACCTGTGGAGCGATGCTGACACATGCAGTCTGGACAGCTACCCACAGTTCCCTGCTGTTTGTAGGTGCAGGATCTTGTGTGAGAATGTACCTCCCCACCACAACCTATAAATACTCTATGGGGTTCATATCGGGTGAGCGAGGTGGCCACATAAATCGTTGAAAGTCTCCAGAATGCTCCTCGAACCAATTATATACAACTTGGTCCGATGACACACATTGCATGATCCTGCTGGAATATCCCATCATTGCGTAGGTACGCGAAGTCCATGAAGGGCTGCAGTGCAATGTTGTCAGTCACTGATGCGATGTCAACGCACAACTGATGCAGGTCTGGCACACAAGTCGTCACAGTACGGTGGTGCCTCCCACTATTACCTTTACATACTGCTATACCATGAATCTTGGCATGTTGGTGTATACGTATACTGAGGAAGCGTTGATGGTAATTTTTTTCCCTCCAGACAGACATGGCAGCTTTGCTAATTTTTTTACAAAATGATCAAATGTGCAGAGAAGTTCCCAGAAGTTTACAGTGGTATTTATATATTTGCAGCAGGGTGTATGGTAAATTTTCCATGCCATATACAGGACGAAAATATTTATTAACGCATAGGAAATTTACTGAAAGAAAAATTGCTACAGTGTGGGTTGCGCCGCGTGGGGAGGATTCATTTTCTCTCCTGCTATGACTGTACGTGATCCTGCCGTCCCGATACTGATTGTTTTTTACTAGCTCAAGTTTGTCGAGTGTGTCCCAAGTAAGGTTTGAAATCTGCTACGGACACATACTCGTTTAAATTCTGGCCTTTTGCTTAATAATACTGCGAATTTTGAAGTCATTCTCAACTATGCAGTATCATTTTTCCTCGCCCACAAGTTATTATGCATAGAGGCAATTTTTTTTTCAAATTACATGACCTAACCTTTTTATGTATACTTTAACAGTCGAGTCACAAAGGATGACTATTTACTTCCCTGTTGGACTGCACATGGTTAGGTGTTAGGCTTCACTCGTCACGCAGGTTAGTTTAGGGCGAGAATACTAACCACTTGACATTTACCAGGAGCATACTTATGCACGTCTGACATGTTGCAGAGTAGGTGAAATCATGTTCGATGCTGTGCGAGTCCAGAAGCTAGCAGCAATACGGGCAGCGACTTCCCACGGGCAATGCAGCAGCAAGATTTACTAGTCGGACGATTCTAACTGCCACGCGTTGCAGGTGTCTGGCCGCGAATTACGGACACTCATTGTCGGAGTTACCTAATTCTGATTGGCCCAGTCAGGTAAGGAACTGTCTCCCAACAAAGACACATGGCTGATTGAAACAGTGGAATTCTCACTGATTCAAATTTAGAATGCATGTCCTAACGTTGAATGAAAAGTGTCACGTAAACATTTGCGAATACTGAAATTATTCCTTTATATTTTTTTTAAGCACACGAGTATAAAAGTTAGTGAATTTGTAAAATATTTACTTTCCTACGCTCTAAATCGAAATCAGTGATATCAGTCAGTGAAACAACATTCATTGTAAGTCATGGCTACCGCTGACAGGCGAATCAAGCAAATTGACTGGGAAGGTGAACAAGTGTCTTAAAGCAGTGTACTTCTTGTCATTCAGTGGGAATCACAAATAAACCCGTGAAATGAAATGTAGCGACTGTAAGGTAATGTAGGTAGCACCGAGAGTCCGCAGCAGACGGGGCACAGAGTGTAGAGTGCACGTCGTGTCAGCGTCTTTGCAGCGCAGGGGTGGGCAGGCACACAGGCACAGTCGGCCGTGCTAGTCAGTTGTTGTGTAGAGCTGGAGCTGGGCAGGCTGGTCGTGTGTGATATGATATGTCGCTTCTACACGGCGGCCTAGTAACACGTACTTACATGTGTGTACACGTATCGGGCTAAATAAAACACTAGGTGGTGTTCATCCCGAACTTTACTTGTCTCTGTGAAAAGTAACCTTATAAAACTATATTAACTATATTAATTAGATATTTGGTACTGATTATCAGCTTATCAATGTTCACTGTTTTCACTCATTTGGCGCTATTCTCACTGTTTCAAGTTTCGAGTGTAATCATTTCGCAGTTTCACTTGACCGACGCATGAATAAAGTGTTGATGCCCATGGCAACGTTAACGTTACATGTTGTGGAAGAACACACAACGTGCATACAAGTAGATCTTAAGCAAGGCTTTCAAACGTGCCCAGTTTACTGTGAACAGGCTATACTGCAGCAGACACACCAGCTTCGTGCTTCCGTATTACAACGTGTGTACAGAACAAATTCTAAAAAATTACACCAGTATTACAACTTGTGTACAGAACAAATTCTAGGAAATTACACCAAAGGACAAGGCACCGCATTCTTGAGTATTCCGATTAATCATATTTTGCATTAGAACTATTCCTTACTAGGCATTACTAACACACCTGTTTGTTCCTCTGTTTTTATTCGTAATGACTAGAGATGAAACATTATTATATATAAATCAAATTTAAGTAAAAGTTCAGTATAAAGAAAAATATTCTACTTTTATGTTAACAGAAGAAGTAAACGCTTGTAAAAATATGAAATTTAAGAAACGACCAAATACTTCGTACATGGGGTGATTTTTCAAAGGTTTGAACCAAAAAATGGGAATTAACTGCGAATAGATTGTAAGATTAATTGTTCTGCTGGTACTCATGTAAAATATGTAGATACATTTCCTCAGCAAAGGCGAGCGATACTAATGTACGAACAGTAAGTTATTTAGGCGTGAAAGAAATTAATTTTTTTTATTTTATTGTTTGCAGACAGAAAAAGTATTACGCAATACATAGTTGACAGCTAAAATGTTATTTAACAATATTACTGAATTTTTACTGCACAAATATCGTCTACTAGACTGAAGCTTTTTTGGGGCAACCAAATGTGACCTTACGCATATTACTTCACCCAAATAATAAACTGCATTATTAAATTATAGTAACTGTATTTAATTTAAAGAATTAATAATTTTTTCCTCACTGATATATTTTAAAAGGGATAACATTCCCCCCATATTAGAAAGATCCTGTCAGGAGAGGAGCCAATATTCTGTCTATGGTTAATAATTAAAAAAAAAAATTATTGCTGCAGGATGTCCCAATTAGTGTAAATACAAAGAAGCCTTTTAAAGTGTTTTCCACTTTTTCTTTGACAAAACGAGAGAAAGTGCTCCTATAGAGCGATAATGAAATAATCCGTGGAAAAATTGTGTTAAATACAGCGAATAAATCTCTCCGTCAGTTTCTTTTCGTCCGTTTTTAAAGCGGCCATCACAGAAAGTGTAAGCGTTGAATGCCAAAATATGATTAATTACGACACACCTATGTGTTGCGGCAAGATTATAATATGGTAAACAGTGATAAAACCTAAATAACACCGAAACACATGATAATACACATCATAACACCGTAATCTAAGTTAACAGATGAAATAAAACTAAATTAATAAAAATATTACATTTTTTATTTGTAAAGCTCCAATTAATTCTTATTACAAATTAAATTCCAAATATCCATTTAAGGTACAATTTTAGGATTTCTTGAAATTCAGCCCCTAAGAAAGTGAAACGGGGTGAAATGGGTTTTGAAGGACTCTTCGTTAGTTATTCAACCCGAAGAGATATCGTCGTACTCTTCAATTCGAAAGGTAGCCTATACTAATATCTGAACTATAATTTTAATATTTTTCGAAATTCAACCCCTAAGAAGGCGATAAGAGGTCAAATATGTTTTCGAGGACTCAATAGCTTAGTAACCCGGTAAGGTATAATTATGCTCTTTGCTTTAAAAAGCCGGCTACATAAATACTTCATAAAACAATTTCAAAGTTTTTCGAAATTTAAGCTCCTAAGAAGGCGAAAAAGGTGCGAATGTGTTTTCATGTTAAGTTACGTACCTACATTACATAGTTTATTACATGCCTGTAAACTCCAAATTAACATGTTTTGTAAAATCCTCCCAAACAATAAAAGTAAGGATATAATAGAATCCTATCTCTTACCGAGAACAAATATTTAATTTCTCTCTCAGTCGTAGGAAAAAAAAATTGTCAGAATTGAGCAGCATCAATAATAAGGAGCATATTTTTGTAGACTACGTTTTTGAAATACATCGCGTTGAGGTTGTATATACATGCCTAAATCACATTTTATTCGACTGTTAATAATTACTGTATGTACAACATTTTTGATGATGAGTTGATTGATTTATAGAGCCCATTTCAGCTGCACAGAAACCGTCTTTATGTTGCTAAATGTAATATATTTCTTGTAAACATAACTGTCAGAACTAAAATCTTGCAAATCACCCGGAGAACTGTCAAAATTACGTGATATAACAATAGCGAGTCTGTTCGTTTTAATTTTGTTTTCCAACCAACCTCAGCTTTCAATCAGTACAATAATATTTAACACATTTTGAAAATATTCCAGCAGCATTAGAACTAGAAATGCCCAGAAGACAAACATAAGTCCAAACAATCTGTATTCTGTAGTTTCGAAGAGTAAATTGATGAATATCTTAAAAAAAAAAAATCATCGCAGAGGAAGACGCAGTTGAACACGTTATAAAATGGATGATGAAGTCCACATTTCCCTGTGGAATTCATCAACAGCATCAACCTGCCTGACCTAACACCACACGAGGTTCTCCTCTAAGTTGGGTCTCCATTATTGTTATTGCCACAACGCTGCAATGGCACAAGGCCCCAAGTGAAGGCAAAGCAAAACTATGTAATTGAGATCACAGTCTTCACTGGATGTACAACGGAAAAGGAAGGGGCGTAAGTTTCACTCCCTTCACTTTGAGTACCTTCAGATTTCTAGGACACTGCAATTCGCCTTCAAGGTCAGTCACACCAAGGGACATTCGCTAGAGGTGTCAGGGATAGAAGACTGCTTGTCGCATGGACGTGGCTTGCTACAGTGTAGGCTCGCCTAACACCGAGAACATCCTATGGAAAAGGAATTAATTAGTAAATAACACTAGTAATAAATACGAATAAATATGTAGAGCAACATGTGTTTTGGTAATGCCTAGTAAGAAAAATATTACTAAACTGAGTGAAACAAATGTGGCGTGTCGTCTCTTTCGTGCAATTTTGTCGACTTAGCTAAGCTTTGTTTGCGTAGAGCGGAGGAATAGCCCGCAACTAAAACTTTGGCAAGACCTCAGAAAAGTCGTAAGCGACCGAGAATGGAATTAACGGGATGTCTGTAAGCTTCGGAGTCAAAATTATACCGATGGTAGAAGACTTTTGACTAAGTATTATGAGGTAAGGAACCTACGGTCAAAATGGATATTTCAGATGCCACGAGGCCCTACATGAGTAATGCATGTGAGGAACGTATGAGTAAACCGCTTAAGTTTTAATTGAAACAACTCTGTCTGCCACACGATACAACATCAATATTCTAAAAAATTGGGTTCTGCTGTGTTGGGGACACGACCGTTTGTTTTGCGTGAATACGTCTACGTTGACGTGCTCGGACACCTTGATGTATACTTTACGTTCCCGGCACCGCTTCACTCGATCATATGGGGTTTTATGGGTATCACTGGATTGCTTTTGAGATGCTCTTTCCAACCGTATACAACTTGTGTATTTCGACCTGGCTTTTTGACGAGTATAGGCCGAAATTGTATTAAGTTTTCTTAATTGTCTACATTAAAGGCATACATTTCACCATAACCACGCCACACAAATATGTTCATACGCTCAATTTATTGATTTTGACGAGAGCTGTCGATTTAAGTTCATACGAGAGTCGTAGCTTCTCCTAGTCAAAAGTCATACTACGCGGAAGTTATGAGACATGGCGAAACGAACCCAAAATTGCCCCCCCCCCCCCCTTCTCTGTACGCGTTGCTTCGCAGTTCTCACTCAACGTGACATATTCTTTGATCTTTTGGCAATCTAGTGGTGTAATTGAATTTTGAATATAGATGATAGATTCGGAGCTGCAATGCCAAACTGTAGCCGCCGATTTTGTTATCATCGGATTTTCTGGATTGCCTCCCACTATGGTCGCAAATTTAAAGACATATTCACGTCAAAACGAAGAGATTTGGGTGGCTCTTAACATCGAGGTCTTGAGAGCTGAACACTCTCCTCAAATTCTGGTTTGCAAACATTTGGTTGATTAGGACACTGGCTAGTTGTCTGTGGTTTAATCGACCCAGTTTCTGGTAAGTTTCTATCCACTGTGACAGAATGTCTTCCAATTCGGACACTGGTTGCATGTCTGCAAGTGTGAACAGTGGACACGTCGCAGGCGCCGTACACTGGCTGCATGTTTGCAAGTGTGAACAGTGGACACGTCGCAGGCGCCGTACACTGGCTGCATGTCTGCCAGTGTGAACAGTAGACATTTCAGACGCCGTACACTGGCTGCATGTCTGCCAGTGTGAACAGTGGACACATTGCAGGAGAGTTCGTCCTGTGTTGTATGCTGGCGCCACCGACAGTCGACGCGGCAGTTACGTAAACCAAAGCAGTTTACACGCACATTTCTCACACGTATTACTATAAACCCAGAAATTTCGCGGATTCAATTGACAACAAGCTAGACTTCAAGTTTTTCCTTTCTAATCTGAACGCTGTTCGTAAGCCATGGACGAATTTGATCCAATAACTAACCTGTGAGTAAATAAGGAACAAATCCTGCTCTACCTGGTCTGGGGTAAATCTGGAGCATCAGTCAGAGCACAACTAACCGAAGTTGAAGTACACAAAGGATACCGTAGTCTAACGTGTTGCCAATGAATCCGCGAAATTTCCGGGTGTCTGTGTATTACTGATTCAAAACCTCGTGGCGCCTGAAAAGCAATCCCAATCATTGGTTCCCTATCATAAAATATTCAGTTTAAAGCCGTTTACCAGCTGTGTAATATTGATCCTAAAGGTTACAGACAAACTGTTTCGGGGCCGCGGTAGCTGAGCGGTTAGCCTGCTCGCCTCCCACCAAGGCGAACCGGGTTCAATCCCCGTCCGAGTCACTCCCGGATTTTCGCTTGTGGGAATATTGCCGGAAGATGCCACTGGTCGGCGGGTTTTCTCGGGGATCTCCCGTTTCCCCCGTCCTTTCGTTTCGGCGCTGCTTCATACTCACCTCAATCACCCTCATTGGCTACCAAGACCTCGCTGTTAAGAGCAGCCCAAACCTCGTCACTCACTTACAACTTGCATAAGCCGTGGCACCTGCAGTGCATGCACGCGGCTGTACATGTAAAGGCTGTTCACAATAAAGTGAGCACTTTTGAAATCAACCGCAGAAAAAAGTCACTGCCCTTGTTTGGTTATGTATTTTTTTTGGGTACACTGGCTGTCATGCGCCCAGTAAAGTTGGTAACGATGGAGGGAAAGTAGTTCCATATCTTTAACGTCGAATGAAAAGTGTTAGGTAACCATTTGTGATAACTGTAATAATTTCTTTCACTTACAGTTTTTTTTAATCCACCGAAGTATAAAAATGAGCAAATATGTTGAATGTTTACTTTTCTAATAATTTTACAGTTTCACTTGACCGACGCATGAATAAAGTGACGAAGCCCTAGAAATGTTAATTTTTACATAAGACGGAAGAATACACAACGTGAATACAAGTAAATCTTAAGCAGGGATTTCAAAAATGTCCAATATACCGTGAACAGCCTATAGCGGCGTGTCTGCTGCGAATGCGTGGTGTTGTCTGTGGAGGGGGGGGGGAGGTAAGGTAGGGGAGGGTGTGACGTCACTGAGGGGAGGGCATGCACCCTGGGGACAAGTGTGCAGGGCGCCTGAGCGGCTGTGAATAATTGATCCGGCGGCTGGGCCGACTGCGGTGGCAATAAGTGCGCTAATAATTGATGTCGGCCTCCCTTTCTTACATCCAACCCCCTGCTCCTCGACCTTACGTCCGCTCCGACAGCGCGCATTACTACCACCTGTAACAAATTACTCTACACCGAACTGACGTTTCTACAGTCTTACCAGCTCTCTGTCTGTAGATTTTCCCGCCACATGTGGCGTATTTCAGTTCATACGTAGTGGTCGAGATTGATACAGTCTTTTCGCACTTTTTGAATTAAAACTTTGAAAAATCATCCATGTATTACGTGTGTCTTTATTTCCTAAATAGCCGTGTATCACAAACGTTTTGTACTTCTGTTAACATAAAAGTATTTTATTTTTCGTTAAATTATACTTTTGTTTATACTGTATCTAAAAATTATAATATCTCATTTATAATTAATACGAATGAAAATAGAGAGAAAAGGTGAGTTGGACGTGCCTCGTAAGGGATAGTTGTGTTTCAAAATATGAATAATCTGAGCGCAAAGAGTAGTCCATGTGGTGTAATGTTCTATACTTACAGTCGGAGTTACCCGGAATGGAATATACCTGGTGGTTAGAATATATCCTAGAGATTGAAAAAACAGTTAAGTGTTTCCGGTGAATGGATGTGCTGGAAGGAAAACTATAGTATATTACCACGCCGAGTTTCTAAATATTTACCTGAAATATGTATGTAGTGAAGTAATAAATATGTATATCGTACTTCGGCTATTGACGAATTTTGAGTTCTTTTCGCCGCGTCTCATAACTTCCGCGTAGTATAACTTTGGACTAGGAGAAGATACGTCTCTCATTTAAGTTTCAATCGACAGCTGTCGTCAAGATCAATCGATTGCGTGTATAAAACATTTGTGTGGCGTGGTTAACACAATGTCGGCCTATACTCGTCAAAAAGCCAATTCGAAACACATACATCGTATACAGTTGGAAAGAGCATCTCAAAAGCAATCCAGTGATACCCATAAAACCCCATATGATCGAGTGAAGCGGTGCCGAGAACGTGAAATAAACATCAAGGCATCCGAGCGCGTCAGCGAAGACATATTCACGCAAAACAAACGGCTGTGTCCCCAACACAGCCACACTCCATTTTTTTCTCCAAGAATACACTTAATATGACGAAAGTAAAGAAATAGGGCCATAGATAAATGTTTTTCTTTATATTTTCTGACAAAAATTTACATTTGCAGAACTTTTATTTACCGAGATACGCGTTTACGCGCAAACAACGATTTCACAGAAAACGTTTCAGCACATAGGACCCTTAAAGCTCCCGCCTAACTAGAGCTTTCTTCCCTCGTTTGATGCCGAGAAGCGCAGGAGCCATAAGGGCGACGCTGCTACGCGTATCAAATGCGTTCTCATCGCACTGCGTGTACATTTGCGACTCTCATCAGCGATCCTATTATTTTATTGGTGGAGAGTCTGTAGGGAGATTCAGTTCAGAACTCTTGAGTAGTTTTGCTTGTATCTGAGATACTAGGTTTTTAAAAAGCCGTTTTTTTTAAAATCAATCTCTGCGCTCTATGTGGAATGGTGTTTCTATTGTACGTGACGTATTGAAACCACTCGAAATAAGCGCGTGTTCTTTTCGTAGATAAGCACACTGCACGCGCGTTGAATAGTTTCTTGTAAAGGCTGTTCACGATAAAGTGAGCACTTTTGAATTCAACCTTCGAAAAAAGTCACTCGCGTAGCCACTTGCAATATCTTAATCATTTCTTTCACTTTTTTTGTGATTTTAATGCATCCAAGTGTAAAAATAAGCAGATTTGAAAATTATTTTAGTTTGTATTAATTTCACTGTTTCACTTGACCGACGCATGAATAAAGTGACGAGGCCTATGGTAATGTGTATTTTACACAGGGCGGAAGTAGACACAATGTGCATGCAAGTAGATCTTAAGTAGGGTTCTCAAAAGTGCTTAGTTTAGGATGAACAGCCTACAACACCGTGCATTTCAAACACACTGGAGCGCAGTTCTAGCGCCAGCTAGACGGGGTCCTTAAATAGACTGACTTCCAACAGTGCTCAGTATACCGCGACCAATGTATACCTTCATGGCGGCCCCGAAATTTCGCGGAAATATTTCTCCACGTGTTAGATTTCAATACCGTATGGGAATACCAGCAATTCCCATTGCTTATTGGCGGCGTGTCTTTGTAGGAAGACGTTTTGTTACTTGACTGACCAATCAGAGTCAGGTTACTCAGATACTGTACGTCTGTGAAACACATAAATCATCCAATAACGAAAGTGGATCTAATCTAAAGTGTTATGGAATAAATTTGATGTTGAAATATTTTCGCGATAATCGGATGTCCCTGCCTATACATGCATATTTTGCGTTATTGCAGTGTTTCTTGCCATACAGAAGTACTGTACATTGTAAAAAAAAAATGTGAGCTAAAATTCCCTTAAATGAAAGGGAAGCTAATTACCTCTACATGTAACCTAAAATTACCTCTTTAATGTACAGTAAATTTACATAACAAGTACTATTTCGTAATTGTACGGGAAAAGTACCTGACAAAAGTGGGGGAAAATCCCATACAAGTAAGGGAAAATTGACTATAATGTACAATAAAATCATGTTTATAGTTACCGCGGGGTATTAGTACTGAGAATTATTTTATTACATATGTCATCTGACGAATAGTAACCGAATCCTGATCTCTAAAATCCTCGACACTTGCTGGTGGGTGCGCGCGAGCCATGGCCCTCTCTCATGATAGGCCGATGCGCTATCCATTATACCACGACGACAGTGTGGCAGTAGCCTACTAGTGAATATTAGCCGTGTTATAGGATTGTTTCTTCCTCCCGTCCTCCCACTTAGCTGTTGAGACAATGCTGAAGAGATGCACGCGTCGTAAGGTAATTTTCCCATCCATGTATGGGATTCGTACGTGAATTATACTCTATAGAGTGCGGAAATTGTACTTTACCCGTAACAAAACTGTGTTTCCCACACAAGTTTGCTAATATTACCTTACACTTGACAGGTAATTTTCCCATAGTTTTATATAGAGTGTAGCCACGTACTGTGAATGGTTTGAGAGCGGTGGATCGTGGAAACTGACACAAGCAGAGTGGCTTGTCGCTCTGCAGTCTCTGGTGTTGGTTGTGTCGTGTCTTGCTGCTATAGGGATTTATGGCACGGGATTGTGGAGCGACACAGCAGCGTCGATAATCCCACATCAACAGTTGCATTGACTGACGGCTTGCTACGAGGCAAACAGCAGTCGCCCTAAATGTAGTGCAGGGTCGTCAGAAAGAAGTGATTGGTTCGCTAAGTGGAAGGGGGAATTTCCCTACCCCCACACCCTTTCTTACTTAGGGGCGCCACGACAAAACCAATTATGTTAAGTTTAACATATTACATACATTTATAAAAAATGGAGATAATTTAAAATAGTCTGAGCGGCTCTTAACATCGTCCTGATTCCTCACACTTTTTCCTTCTTCGCCCCCTCGACCAGCCTCTCTTATTTACTATTGGTCCTCATTCAAGCCCTGGGCGGGGCTACATTCTAAATCTGAATCAATGAGAATTTTACTGCTTAAATCAGTTAACAGCACCTAATCTATTCAGCAGTCACTTGAGTCGATTTAACTGATAAACTAGTAAAAAAAAAAAAACTGCCAGTTTTCCTTCACTAATTGATTGAGCAACATTTTCCACTGAATTCATTAACCATTTAATTCGCTGTTTTTCAGTGATCTGTTTTCTGACATGAACTAATAGAAACAATAAAAAAATGTGTAAGTTTCGTCTTAACCATTCTACGAGTAGACATGAAATACAGTCTTTTATTATGTTTTTACGTCTTTCGTTTCGTTTTCACGTAGCATTAAATGTAGCGAATCTAATGTATTTATACGTACTATTTATTTTAACAATCCTATTGTCACCAATTAAAATAATAAACGAAAAGAAAAGGCATACAATTTAAAGCTGCATATAAAAAATAAAAAACAAAATACATATACTTTCCCTATCAGTGTCAACGTTGTCATGGTAGCTGGTTTGGTAAGGTAACGGCATAGGAGCAGAATGTCGTGGGTTTAAATCTCGGATACCGCGAGTTTATTATTATTATTTTTTTTACTTTTATTAATTACGAAAAATTCCACAATTTAAACAGTGACTATCGGAAATATGTTTATTCCTCGTAACGACGTGCCTTAAACCAATAAAAACAATATTTGATTCGTCTGCTGTCAGTTATTCAATCAGTGAAAATGTTTCACTGGAACATCCAGTGGTTTCCCACTGATTCTAAGCGGAGCCATTTTCACTGTTTCCGGTAACTGAATTCCACTGCGAGTTAATGGTTTTCCACTGATTCGAATTTAGAGTGTAGTACCGCGAGATGTTGACAGTTGGCGGAGTAATACTGTCGTGAAGTGTGGTCAGGCCTTAGCTGGACAGCCTGCCTTATCTCACCTTCGAACGTTAGTCTGTGGTACGAGTCTTGATTGCAGAAATACCTTATTTAAGTCAGATGTAGAAACCCCCTCCTCTAGCCAGTCAGCGGCGCTGAACACCTGCAGAACACACCCGATATAGGACAGTGTAACTGTAGGAACGGCGTCTTTTGTCATCGGGACATCAGACCAAGAGGACGCCTGAATCAGCCTATGGCAACATGGACAAGGGGGATACCCACCAATAATATTTTAATAGAATATGGCTTGGTATCACATATTGTTATAATTAATTAGCTAGCGTTCTGTTAATCCTTTTAAAGCTCCCGCAAGTAATGTTGATAATAATTGTTCAATAAAGTCCCTTCTTTTACTGATATGCTCTGCCTATCTTTGAGTTATGTTTTACAAATCTATAGCCCCTTTAAGGTCGAAGTAAAGCAACTGCCTATAGAGGACTGCACCTGACTATACAACGTGAAGAACTCATAAAAAATGAGTACAGACACCATAAATGTTGTCAGAAAAACGCGATTTTTGGTGCATATGAAAGAAGAATGTTTATATTTTGCAACATTATAAAATATTTTTATTAAAATATACTTTTTAATTGTAAAAAAAATCAATGAAAATAGCCGTGTTAGACAGGTGCACTTGTTTTGGATTCTTATCAGATCCATCCATGTGTTTGTCCTATTTGTGTAGCAGTCTCCGGTGTTCACTGGATTGGTTTTAGAAAACAACCGCAGTGGAAGGTACTGCTCGCCTTGAGACAATTGAATCAATACGTTTTCATGTGTATATTGCTACACCCTGAGAAACAAACATTTTTCTGAAGACACGCTGAGTTGTGCGTTGATGACGAAAGCCACACATAAGGTTGGTTTTCGAAAGTATACAGCACCGGGTATATTGCGCAGGACGTCGTACACGAACGAATATGCTAGGGACACAGTGTCGAAGAGTGAAATAAACATACTCACTCCGAAAAAGGTTTTGTCGAATCAAACAAGATTTGTTAGGTGCAACGAAATTATTTCTTTATATAGGGCCAATGAAATATTTTGTTGCTGAAACCAAATTATTTTGTTGTCAATATTTCGTAGCCCCAAACAGTAAGATTTAGTCAGTGCAACTAAATATTTGTTTGGCTACACATACATTTAACAGTTTGGGCCGATATAAAAAAAATGTACACGTTCGACCCTGGATCACCTGCGTCCGAGCGCTACGGCGCCTTAGTAATCGCAGCTAATATGACAACCAATAACTCCGGAAAATTTTTAAATAGACATACTGCAAATATTGGGCAACGTGTGCAAACAAATATTTCAAGTTTTACAGCTTTACTTGTCTGTTTCTTGTTTCATTGTTTTAATATGCACTAACTAACACAGTTACTATCCTAATTGAAACAAAAAATACAAACAAACTCTCGATCTGTATTTTCGAACGAAGGCAGTCAAACGAGTGACCAGACAAATATATACAGTTGATTCAACGAAATATTTAGTTGACAGTCTAATCTTTTTTTTGTCCCAACACAGAGATTATGTTTATTCAAACATATATTTTGTTAGACGGATAAAAGTAATTTTGTTGCTTTTCAAATTTTGTTTGGCCTAAACGAACAAATATTTTGTTCAATTTTTTCTCGGTATATAGTCTAATCACGGTTTCTTCACACTTTTTGAATCAAACCTTTGAAAAATCACTCCTTGTATGACACGCTTCGTAGTTTCCTAAATATGTTATGTATCATACCGATTTAAAATTCTCTTAAAAATGAAAGTGTCATATAGGTGTGTTGGTAATGCATTATCATATCGGTGTGTTGGTAATGCAGTATCATATCGGTGTGTTGGTAATGCAGTATCATATATGTGTGTTGGTAATGCAGTATAATATAGGTGTGTTGGTAATGCAGTATAATATAGGCGTGTTGGTAATGCAGTATCATATCGGTGTGTTGGTAATGCAGTATCATATAGGTGTGTTGGTAATGCCTGGTAATAAGTAGTTCTTATGCAATGTATTATTACACTGAGTGAGCACGAATTTGGTGCGTTGTCCCTTTGGTGTAATTTCCTGGACTCGGCTAAGCTTTGTTTGCACGAGGCGGAGGAATATTCCAGAAGTATAACTGTAGCAGGGCTTGAGAAAAATAGAAAGTAACTGCGAATGTACTATACTGTCTAGTTTCGACAGTACTGGGCCACAATACTGAAGAATAGTGCGAGTTCCAGCCGCTCAACCTAATAATATGGCGTCGCCAGCCAGAAACTTGTTGGAACCATACACTAACGATGGAGTAGACCGCTTGTTCGTCTTCTACGCATGTGCCCAACATTGACCTACCCCAATCATTCACAACTGTCTAAGTCACATAGCCAACACTGATGAAAGTGTTTTTTAATATTTTAATTTTTAAATGACAAACACTATTATGTGAATAAAATTCCTTTTACCAATTTTAATTTTATAAAAATGCATTACAAACTGGTTAGAGAAAGTATACATACACCTCAAAGCATTTGTTTACAAATCAGTTTTCTAACCTCAAATCCAAACCACGCCATTTTCGCTAGACGTGTTGGTAGAGCAGCAGTTCAGTGTTGGGACATGGAGATTGGTTGTGCGCAGCCAGCGAGATCGGTCTACCTCAGCTTTAGTCTATATTTGTGTGGGCTATTCACGGTAAAGTGAGCACTATAGCCTTCTCATTTGGAGTAATAGTCAATAAATATACTTTATTTTAGAATTAGACGTTAACTTTCAAGTGCTGTGGAATATACACACTGCTTTAATTACTTAAATGGCTATTTATTTTAAACTAGCTATGCATGCAGCTAATGGCTAAGGTATTTTTTCAAAGATTGATTTTCATAAGTCTGTTCCAGTTGTGAATGGACTACCTGCATTAAACAGCTCTACGTGCGTTAAACAGATCTACGTGCATTAAACGGTTAATATAAATAAAAACTTGCACTGCGCCCGGGACTATGCCTTTGCAAGCTCAGCTAGTGTGACTACGCCGGGAAACTGTAATGTGGTTAAATATAGGCTATTCACGATAACGTGAGCACTTTTGAAAGCCCTCCCATTTGGTATAATTGTCAATAAATATATTTTATTTTAGTCTTAGATGCAAATTTCCGAGTGCGGTGGGATCTACGCTATATGTTTGTTACCAAATAGCAATATTTATTTTAAATAGTAGTGAAAGGATAAAAAATGGCTGAAATAAAAAAAGGAACTAGGGCCTCAAAAGTGCTCACTTTACTGTGAACAGCCTATGCATACATTCAAAATACAGGTCAATGTGCGGAAATAAACATTTCAAGTTTCGCACGTCTACTTTTTAGTTTCCTGTTGAATTTGTTTTATTAGGATATTTATACCATTATTAATCATTGATAAATGCACTAACAAACACTGTTATTATCCTGTCAAAGAAATACAAACAAACTCTCGATCTGTATTTTCGAACGAACGCGATGGAATGGGTGGCCAAACAAGTATATATAGCTGATTCAAGAAACTATCTGTTGACAGTCTAATTTGGTTTGAACCAACTATGACGGTGTTTTGCCAACACATACAGGACGAGGTCCTTGTCTCAACTGCTTCCTGAATGTAGGTGTTTTAACTTGGAAAACAGCCGAGAGCCCCCCAATGATGTCAAAATAAGGGATTTGGGTTGGTTCCAGTGAAAAGGTTTGAAAATATTCGTTGTCTTGCGTTTATATATAAACTTCAAATCAGTTACATAGCAGCCCCCCCCCCCCCCAATATCACAATAAGTAGACTTTACATAAAATATAATTTTCAAATTTTCCCACTGATTACATTTGGTATGAAAAGCTAGTATCAAAATAATTCTGTTTAAAACTTCCCCAATGATTACATTTCTAGAAAATTACATCTCTTTCCAGCTATATGCAGGTTACATCTAATATTATTCTTTAAAGCATATTTAACTAAAATGGCAGCAAGCCGCCGCTCCCCCCACACAACTTTTAAATGTTGACGGAACGGCAGTTCCTGCCCAAGTGAAAACCATGTGCTGTCTCCCCGAACCTGGCCGAGACACCTGTATTTATATTTCTCTTAAAACCATCGAAAACAATACAAAATGATCTTCACTCTGTCGATATCCGGAAATCCTGGAAGGGCACCCTGGTGGTATGTGACTGGCTGACAGGCATCACGTGGTAAAGGTGACGTACGAGGGAGGGGGGAGCAGTCATAGATTTCGTGGGCGGCACAGCCCCGCGGTGCCCGTACTTGCAGACCAGCAGGCCCTCCCAGCGGACGTGAAGCGTGGAGCTCGTCAAACACACCCCCGTCGCAGCGAAGGTAAGCCGTCCCAAACGGCCAACATTTCCTCAACTTCATATGGAACCATCGGCTCTAAGTTTAGTTCGATGTGCAGGGATAGCCGTCACACAACATAGAGGTTTTATTAATTCAATCGTGTATTTTGTTAGATAAACACAATTAATTTTGTTGCTTTCCAAGTTTTGTTTATTGAACAAAATATATTATTGAGGCAACTAATGGTTTTTTTTTTTTTTTTTGTATTTACGAACAAAAATCTTGTTGGTAGTTCTCTCAGTGTATTTGGCAGCACCCAGTAACTAATCAAAAATCAAAGTACCTTCCTGAACCTAGCTGTAGGGTAGTTAGGTAGGCAGGTAGGTAGGTAGGTAGGTAGGTAGGTAGGTAGGTAGGTAGGCCGGGAACATACCTACAAGATGATTCAAAACATCACCAACGACAGTTAATACAATGTGCGGGACAGCAAACCGAACATTTCTCAAGATGGGGCTCATGTCCGGAAAATAATTATTTGTGCACTGTGGGGCGTAAATTTAGACAAAGATTTGAATATGGCGATGGGTGTATGTTCCATATTGTGTCACGAAAGCACCACCAACCCATCAAGAAAATAAAATCGTGCAGTAAATTACAAAAGGGTCTTGAATTGTCGACTCGCTACTTGATTACAGAGCCTACACGGCGGTGCAGAGATTGATGCGCTTGTGGTTGTGCGCAGAGTAGCTCGGTCGCTGCGCGGTTTTGTAAGACGCGGTCCTTCTCTGGTGGCGCAGGAGTGTCATACACCATACCGTTCATAGTACCCCAAAGATAATAGTTGAGAGTTGTGTCAGATCTGGGGACCGCGGTGGCCATCGCACAAGTCTCACCGCCCAACAAAGTAAGTGTTGTTGGTGTTATTTTGAATCATCCTGTATTCTCTGGCTGACTGCGCGGGGTTCTGGAAGTGTACATTTGATTGTATTGGTTGTGTATTGGCTGCGATGTCATCTGGAAGTAAGTCAATAGGCGCTGATTGGCGGATGGTGGGGCGACGTGTTGCAGGCCAGTGACGTCATTTTGGTGGCAAATGGGTTTTTGGAGTCCGTGGTGTATGCCGCTGTTACACCTATGTATTCTGTATTGTTCCCTTGGTAGTGGTTTCATTTTATATTGTAATGACTATTGGAACATTTGTTTAGTTAGATTCGAATGGATTTAAAACACAAAGTAAATGGGTTTAAATTAGTACGTTACAAAGTTTATCATATTATCTTGAGAGCTGTGCTGTGGATGGGTGGGATGAGGAGGGGATCTAGGGATGCACAGCTGATCGACGTAGCTGCTGTGTTCTGGAAACTACTGGACGAGTGCAGTCCGGGAGAAAGGCCTGGAGTCGAGACGGGACCCTGGAGGAACTCCTCTCACATGACCATCCATAGGTACGGTTTCTTTTTGAGAAAATCGGGAGAAAAATTAAAAATATTATACAACATCACAGCGTCAACTAATGGCCTTCAGTCGGGGACTAGTTACATATTAAATATTTTTATTCTGTTCTGTGTTCTTAAATCAACTTCCCAATTTTCATATGGGTTGGATTGTATGCAAATGTGTCTACTATAATAAAAAAAAACTATGTACTATTGTAAAGTGATATCTTGTTGCATATTCATAAATTTGGTCGTTGAAAAGTGTCAGTGTTTTGTACTACAGCGACAATGCTGTATCTTTTCTGAACTGATTGTTGTATTAAAACCCAATGGTCACCACTTTTTCAAGTTCTGAGGAAACAGAATACGTGCGAATCTTGTTTAAGTTATTTTCCTTCCTTGTGGTCGTATGTGAACTTGAGACGTTGAATGTTGTTTATAAGGGATTCCCGCTCGAGTTCTGTATGGCGGGGGCCTCGCGCAGTGGAGGCCTTCCCGCGTGAACAGCGCGGTGCGGTGCGCTGCGGCCGCGCGGAGGGCCTTCCCGCGTGAGCGCGGCAGTGGGTGGCGCGCGGAGCATCGATCGCTGTAATCTGCCGGGGCTAAGACTCGGCCGAGATGCGCCGCTACTCCCCAGTCCTCCTGCGGCTCAGCCTGAGAGAGAGAGAGAGAGAGTGTGTGTGTGTGTGTGTGTGTGAGAGAGAGAGGGAGAGAGTCCGGGGTCTGCGGCTATCGAGGCTGTGACGGGAGATCGAACCCGCTCGCCCAGCTGCTGCAGACACCGCCCTGCCTCGCGCCTACACCTCGTCCTACTTACCTTTGCCACTTCTCACTTCTAAGAGGCGGCCAACTAAGGATTTGCAAAATTCGAATTATTATTTACTATAGGCTGTTCACTGTAAAGTGATCACTTTCTAAGGCACTCCCAACAGGCTTTAACCACTAATAAATATATCTTATTGTAGCCTCTGGCATTACATTTTGAGGGGGGTGAAACGTACACACTGTATTTATTGGTCACATTGCAAAGTTTATATTCAAAAGCAACAGGAAGTCGGATGTTGGATGAAATGAAAATTTAGAAGGGCCTTAAAAAGTGCTCACTTTACCGTGAACAGCCTATAGAAACATTATACTTAAAAAAAAAAATAGTGCTTTGGTATTGATTTTGCCACTAGACCATAATCATTTTTTTTTTTTTTTTAACTCAAGTCGTGTATTCAAAAATTCACCAGTACTTTCCTCGAGCCACAACGGACGATCGAGAATTACTGTTTCGATTGATTCCGGCTAAACCGATTGATCCATCACTTCAAATTGCCTAAAAATTCGGGCGTATCTAGTGGGTATGAACCAAAATATAAACCGATGAATTTTGAAACTCTTCCTCCTAATAAATATACAAGTAAAAACTTCCTCTTACCGTGATTTTAAGGCATTCCAAAATATACAAAGGTGATTCGACTGTCGAATTTCACAAACGGATGATGGAAATTGTATAATTTGTATGTGACGACATTAATTTGCGCCTGGAAATACAGAAGTTGCGATTACCTCTGAAAAATAAACATGATGTTCGGAAAATGCCTCAACCATTGTACGCCGGCGTTTCAACTACTGGTGGATCCCGGTACGTGTCTTGGGGGGGGGGGGGGAGCAGAAAGGGGCATTTGGCCCGGGCCCCACATTCTACGGGGGCCACTTTTTTGGATTAAAAGAAATAATTTACAATGAATTGAGTTTTTTAAAATCACCATCTTTCCTTGAGGGGTTGCTGCAGATATTACAAATAGAAGTACATGTTTTTATTGTATCTGGCACAACAGTAACTTATTTTTCATTTAAAGTAGTAAGTTAGTTTAGTAAAAAGTGCATTCGCAAAAAACCATAACTTAACGTCGAATGAAAGGCTGAGTTGGCTTGCAATGATGTGTAATAACGCATAGTAAAGATAATTAACTTTCGTATAAATGTGTCGTGATTTAAAACTATAATTTCTAAACTTGAGCTGTAAAGAGGACCTCAAATTTATGTTGCCCCGGGCCTCACATGCCCATAAAATGGCTCTGCGTGGATCCGTCGATGAATTTCCGAAAACGCGGAAGGGATCTGAACAAATGAAGTATAGTCAGTAGAGACAATGATTTATCGCAGAAGAAGTTTGCCACTTCATTGTCTCAGCCAATGAGTACGTAGCGTGTGTATATGTATACAAGTTAAATATTGTGGGCGGTTCCTTTAAGGGGTTTCCGGCTTCCCTATTGGCCGGGCCGCCGGCGGGCGAGTAAGTTGCCAGGCGCTGATTGGCACACAATGTTCTGACGTGTCGTTGGTCAGTAACGACATTCAGCTTGTGTGTGATGTTGTTTCGCCTCTCTACACTTAACGCACTGTCTACATTTCAGAAATATTTCTTTCGTTGTTGGTATACAAAGAGACACATTCGCTAGTTGAGTGACCTTGGAGTAGGACTCGTAGCTGTTCGTATATTCAAACAGATGTCATCTATAGTCGACCGTATTCACTATATCACCACCGTTTTTAACAAAACATATGAAGATTCACCTCATGTGTGCCGTATCTCGTTGGTTCCTACATATGCCATATATCACAAGCGTTTTATACTACTGTTAACACAAGAGTATTTCTTTAATTGTTCGTTTACTCATATATTATTTGTAATTTATAACATTTTACTTATAATTTATGTGAATAAAATAGAGAAAAATCTGCTCGTGACTATTAATGCGAATGCACAAGAATGTGGTGCAATTTTCTCTTTGGTGTAATTTTCTAGACTTCTTAAGTTTTGGCGCTTCCGGCTTCCGTGGTAGGATGTGAAGGGCTTGCATTTGGTAGCCTCTCTTTATTGGCTCGCGACCTTCCAGAACGCTTGAAATAAGTCGTGTACCACCTGCAAAAATAGCAAAACGATACGAGCGTTTGACTTCCACCTGGGCTCGAAACAAATCCACCATTTTTTTTTTAAGTCGCTAGTTATTAGCCGTCGTGTGTCTGAACGCGTGCGAGGATGCTGGTTTGTGTCAGTGGTCCAGTGAGGGTTGTGATCATTCCCATGTTGAACGTTCATGTGTCGCTTGCTGCATGCAAAGAGATAATACATGTGACGTCACACCACCCTGGAAATGAGTACTGGACCTTACAGCGTTCATTCATTACTGGCTGGTTATCATTCAGATGGTTGGGGGGGGGGGAGGGAGGTGGGGGGGGGATACGATTCTGCGCCCTAATAAATAATTTTACCGTTATTGTGTAAGGGGATTTACAATTATTCGTGTATATAAGCTGTCCATGGTAAAATGAGCATTCACTTTTGAAAGCCCTACTTAAGATCTACTTCTTATCCGCCCTATATAAAATTAACATTGCTATAGGCTTCATCACTTTATTCATTCGTCGGTCAAATGAAACTGTGAAATTATTAAGAAAATAAATACTTTACAAATCTGCTCATTTTTACTCTTTGATGCAAAAAAAAAAAAATAATAATAATAATTTTAAGTTACCAGAAATGGTTACCTAACAGTTTTTATTCGACATCTATATATGGAACTTATTTCTATCCATCATTATCAACTTTACTGGGCGGATGTCACTCAGTGCGCCCATTAAAAATATATACAACACATGCACATGTAGGTATGTAATGTAAAGGACTTTTTAACGTTCCCCGATTTTATGCTTGAAAGCTTAGCAGGGTACCGCTGACAGACTAATTTATAACCTAACTTAAATTAACATCCATGCGTTGCCTGGGATTCGAATCCAGAGCCTCCCGTACCCAAGATCGGTGGCGCAACATCCAAATGCGACACGGGAGGTCGGCATATGCATGTAGGTTATCTATGTTATTTATAAAGTGCTCACACTTTGTCGTGAACAGCCTTTACACACACACACACACATATATATATATATATATATATATATATATATATATATATATATATATATATATATATATATATATATATATATATATGCAGTGTTCTTGTATACTCCGACCACAAGAGTAAAGAAAGTAAACAGAGAAGGCGAAATGTATGCCGCGGTGGTGTCACGCTACTCGCCCTCCCTCGCCCTCTCAGTCTCCAAAAACGCGAACCGGGTTCGATTACCGGCAGGGTCGCTTCCGGATTTTCGCCCTTGGGAATCATGCCGGACGATGCCGCTGGTCGGAGAGATTGTCTCGGGGATCCCCCCCCCCTTCTTGCATTCCGGCGCCACTCCATGTTCACCTCACTTCACCCTCATCGGCTCTCGAGACCTCGATGTCATGCGCCGTTCCAAATGTCTTCACTCAGAGACTAAATGGTAGGGTGCTTCCTTTGATGTGGACGTACTCGTACTTTGATTGGCTGTGCGAGACTCTGGGAGTAGGCCTCGTGTTAGGTTGGCTACTGCGCTCTGCGATGTATTCCCTGTTGGCTCTCATGCTTCCTGGCAAGAAGGATACCATCAAACTCCGCCATGTTGCTATCTAGTGACGTCACTGTGTTAGCGTGTGCCGCGGAGGAAACCACTGTTCCGCCTCTGCATTCTTAATTGTTCTGCGACTTCACTAAACACAAACGACACCAGGGCTTTATATTATTATGCACTGAGAAAAAGGTTTTGTTGAATCAAACAAGATTTGTTTAGTGCAAACAAATTATTTGTTGGGGCAAATAAATATTTTGTTGCTGAAACCAAATTATTTTGTTGTTCTCATTTGGTTGCCCCAAACTGTAAGGTTTGGTTGATGCAACAAAAAATTTGTTTGGTTGCTGTACATTAAACAGTTTACGTCGATTAAAAACTTTCACAATTTCGCACGAAGTTTTGAACTTAGATCACCTATGTCCGAGCGCTACGCCTTAGTAATCTCAGCTAATGTGACAACTGATTATACAGGAAAACTTTCATATAGATATATACTGCAAATATTGGGCAACGTGTGCAAACAAATGTTTCAAGTTTTGCAGCTTTACTTGTCAGTTTCTTGTTGCATTGTTTTATTAATGTGATTACATGATTGTTAAGCATCAACAGATGCACTAACAAATACGGTTACTATCCTAAACTGTCCCAAAAATACAAACAAACTCTCGAACTGTATTTTCGAACGAAGGCAGTCAAATGAGTGGCCAAACAAATATTTATAGTTGATTCAACAAAATATTTAGTTGAGCGTCAAATTTTTTTTGGCCCAACACAGAGATTTTGTTTATTCATACATATATTTTGTTAGGACAACTGAATATATATTTGACCCTACACAAACAAATATTTTGTTCGATTTTCTCTCTTTGTGTTGTTTTCAAGGACAGAGAAGTTGGCAAAGAAGCGAAGCCCGAGATGCACTCTCAAAATGTTAACTTCCTTTTAGCTTTAATTGTTTAACCTTCTTCGTTGAGCAAGTCTTAGCCTGCTCGCGAATCAGTCAAATGTCTGGGAATAAAATAATCCCTGACTGCGGAGCCTGTGTTGTGATCTTGTAGCGAGGTTTGTCCGCTCTGGCCGATGTCTGGCTTCTTTCTCTCTCTCCGTCCGGTAGCTGCTTCCTTATCTCATTTCTTCCCCCCACCGCCGATACGAGCTTCTTGTCAATTTCCTCTTCCTGCTGGATCTCCTCTCGACTTACGTCTGCCTCCCCTCGGCAGTTCGTTACTGGTACGCCGAGTTCACGTACTCCCTTTCTCTTTCTCTGAGGCAGGCTACACAGTAAGACCTTTCTGTACTTGTTACAAACGATCCTCTGGACACTAGGTGCCAGACATTTTCTTTTAATTCTATGGGTGGAAGATCGTATATTTACAACACATCATTTTAGAAAACATGCAGAATTGCTTGTGTAGTTCAACTTGAAGTCTACAACACTTGCTTGTTGAAATCCAACATTAGTTTGTTTTACACATTCCACACTAACGTTTTGCGAAGTTTTGTGTGCCTTATTTGTAGTATTACAAAAATATCTTTTCCGTCTAGTTGCCAGAGAATATCGTGTACAGTCCTATGTACATTAGAGCTTCAGACGTTTGTTCATTGGCTGCTGTCCCAGAGAGCAGCCAGTGCTACCCCACACGTGGCTGTATGGGATTCGCTACTTGTTTCCTTGCCAATCTGATATAGGTCCAGGGTCGTCCGAAGGCGTGTCTACTAAACTGTCATCCAATTGCAAAGGTGACTTCACTGTACAGATGTTTAACGTCTAACTTGTCTAGTTCTACAAAGGATTTTCTTGGCAACTGGTTTCCTAGGATTTTCATTGTAAATGAAAAAAATTTATTACAGCGTATAGGTACATACAGGACGTTATGAAGTTGGCTTATGGCAGCGAGAATAGCGGCCGGGGGGGGGGGGGGGGTACCAGCGCTACCGCCAAATGTTATGAAGTTCTCCTCGCAGAGACAACTCTCCGTACATGATAGCTAGACCTGAAGAATTCGCAGACTAATTTTTTTTAAATTTATAATTCAAAACACGTGTATTTATATAACTTTAGCCATTGGTCCACACGGTGTCCGACACCTCCTGGAGAATGCTGGACCAATCGTTTCTACCCACTGTGACAGCAGTCAACCAATATGCAGTTGACATCGGCATATTTGTACATAAGACTGTAGATTTTAGCATACAGGTCATTGAACTCGCGAAATTTTCGGCTCTCTAATGATTTGTTTTGGGAGCGTAGCAGAAAGTAAGTTAAATGAAATGATAGAGCTTTTACTGTTAATGAGGGGGTGTATTTTGATATGGGGGACTGACGATTCAAGACACTGTAATAATAAATGTTCAGACGATCTACTAAAACTGAAAATTAGATTTTATTACTTTATTATTACTATGTTTTATCACACGCAACTATTGGCAATGACTAAATTGGAGAGTTCCGACCTTAACATAACGCCAGAAGCTGTGTCTAGTAGCACATTATACTGATCCTCCCTGGCTGCTGGCTGACGTGGAAAGACAATACGCTCTGCCACGTGCTGACCTATATAGGCGCGTTATTTGGTAAGCTGTCAACGTTTACTGGCTGGAAAAAAAAGGGGGGGGGGTGGTTATGTTGCTGGTTCATTTGCAATAACTTGACGCAATCCTTGACGTCCTGATTTAAAGGTGCGATGGCTAGAGACCTGCAAGTTTCGCGTTATTTTGTGCATACAAACAAAACTCCACGACTTTGTTTCATCGTTTGACATCCACCATTGGCCGACGACTAGTGTAGCGCCTCCCAAGAACGCATTTAGCCAATGGTTAAGGCTGAACGTTCGAACAACCAATCTACGGAGAAGCGCTCACATAGGTTAATGACGCTGAATAGTAGCCAGTAGCCAATGAAACCACGAATTCCTAACTGCTAGGTATAGAGAAGTGAAGTCTAGCTTCTCGCCAAACAATAACGCGAATTTTGCATGTCTCTAGTGATGGTGCGTTCACGCGAGGATGTCTAATTAAGGCCTGATTATATCATAACAAAGGGCTTTCAAAATTCATCAATTTAAGTTATTATGACGGTATGATTGAACTGTGTCCATTGCTGACTATGTCCAGTCATACCATCACAACAGCATGAGCTCACCATTGTTGACTATGTCCAGTCATACCATCATAACAACATGAGCTCACCATTGCTATTGAACTTCGAAGATATGCTCAGGTTACCGATTTCAGTCTTTACTTACAGAAGGCAGATAGGGACATGTTGATGCCAGCTGATCTCCAAGCCACGACCAGTGATACTACAAAATTTACTTTGCATTGCAGAATGTTGTATGCGGAATATAGTTTAAATTATCTAAAACTTTTTTGCTGGAAGGTCACCACCATCCAGCAATTTTATATTTTCATCCTCCACAATTATTATGCTGTGCACGAGCCTAGATGTACGATGTGATGTTTTTATTAATATTATTATTATTAACTATCCATGTGTGACAATGTTTCCCTATTTTGCTGGCCCGATGATAATTCTGGTGTTATGATACCGAGCTCTTGTGTTCAGTCTGCCAGGAAATGAAGGTTGCTGCTGTGGAAACATGGGCGCTGCTTATCATACACGCATTATAAGATGTTCACGGTAAAGTGAGCACTTCTTAAGGCCCCCCTAACAGGTATTAACCTTTAATAAATATATCTTATTGTAGCCTCAAGCATTCAATTTTGAGGGCGGTGAAACTTATACACTGTGTTTATTTGTCACATATGGAAATAGGATGAAAGGCAAAGTTTAGAAGGGCCTTAAAAAGTGCTCACTTTACCGTGAACAGCGTATACCAGCCAGTATCATTAACTGAGTTAAAGAAAAGTAATGGGAGCTAAGCAAAATTTCTTGTTCGTAATGGACCACGCATGTCTTGTAGAAAGATCGCGTCACCTGATAATATTGTTGAAAAACAAGGATATCGTTAGCCTTGGTTGCTATAATACGTAAGTGCTTATGTTATAAATTCCAGGGATGACATTTCAATAGACAGTCCAAGCAAGACTGAGCACACACAGTCTTGGTGCCAAAGTATTTCCAAGTTGGCAACTATCAGACTGTACCTCCGTCACTGGTGTTGGTATACGTGACCGTGTGACAAACCAAACAAAATTCTACGGCGGCGTATTGGATGCGCGAGGTTCTGGAGCAGCTTCTTGAGTTTGATTGGCTACTGTGGGCTGAAAATGGTTCCCTATTGGCAGGACTGCCTTTGGTCAAAGCCAAGCTGTGGTTGGTGTAAGGCGTTCCGCCATGTTGTTGGCAAGTGAGGTTATTTTGTTAGCACGTCTGCCTGTAGTTCGGGGTTCATGCCAAATACAAGTTTCTATTCTGCATTCGAATGTCTTCCATGTTTTTGTTCTGACTTGACTTATTCCAATGTTGCAAAGGACTGCGTGTACACTGTAAAAAAATTTCTTGTAAACTTGCTGAACTGTAATGGGAATGTTTACCATCGTTACTAAACCACATTAGGAACTTCCCTACGCATTTGACTCTTTCCTCAGCAACAGTATGAACATTACCATGTATGTATGTATGGGAATATGTTTTACCATTCGCGCTTTGTCACTGTACGTATACACCGATATGGTAAATTTACAAATAATTTATTAGAGTGTAGGTCAGAACATTTTTTTTGTATGACTGGCTGTCTTCTGCATGTATAGGTGTCTGAAGCTAAGTTAACGTTTCACTTGACCACTCACTTACACGATGGATTATGGTTGTTTGCTTACATTAAAGCCGCGTCTGAAATTCATCACTCAATCACGAAAGAATAAAGACGCTACAGTGTTTTAGATCATACATTAACACAAATATTTCACGGTTTTTCACTGTTACTAGCTATGGTTATATTCATTTTAGATTAGCAACCGGAAGAAAAATATTATTTCAGATGTTATAAATAGGGATATCCGTTTTTCTTGAAAATATTTCATTATTGACTGTACTTCGTTTACACTTTATATCTCAGCTCCGCTTTGTGAAACAATGACTTCCCAATACATTATAGGTTATACGGGTCTAGTATCGTGCAGGCCCTCCTCTAGTCTTGCGAAGTGTAGCAACTCGCAGTGGCATAAACGCCACAAGTGGAAGAAAACACCGTGAAGAGATGTTGACCCATGCAGTCTGGACAGGTACCCACAGTTCCCCGCTGTGTATAGGTGCAGGAGCTTGTGTGAGTGTACCTCCCCACCACGTACCATAAATACTCAATGTGGTTCTTTTCAGGGGAACGTGGTGGCCACAGCAGTAGTTGGAACTCTCCAGAATGTTCCTAGAACCAGTATGTAGGCTACTGTCATGACCAGCACACACTCACTCACGCGATGTCAGACCACAACTTATATATATGAAGGTCTGGGCACTTACAAAATGTCACGCTACGATGGCGCCACCTCTACATACTGCTATACCATTACCCTCGACATGTCAGTGTATGTTAACGAATCTCGGGAGTCTGCCCACGAACCACAAACATCCAGTACAGAAGTAACACAACTCTAATTATCCCATCCAAGTACAAAATGGCTTTCTGCCACAGTCATTCGCAGTGGTTTAAATAATCCAACCAACCACGGAAGTGGATCTGATGTTACGTGTTTTTAAATACAAGATAGGAACTCCTTACTGATTACACACACTTAAAAGGCAGTTCACGGTAAACTTATAGCACTTCTTATATGATCATTGCCTGAAATAATTATAAAATTATATATGTTTGCTAGAGATAGGAAAATTTCGCGAGTTCAATGACCTGTAGGCTAGAATCCTCAGTCCTCTGCATACTGTAACCTTAGCTGTGTGCTCATTGACTGTTGCCTCACACCTGGCAGTTATGGGATTCACAAGGTGTTCCCTTGCAAGTCTGCTATTGGCTCAGAGGCGTACAGGGCGGGTCTAATAGACTGCGATCCTATTGCGAAGGTGACTTCACTTTATATGTGTTTGACGTCTATCTTGACCCGAAATGAAATCGCGAAATTTCCCTATCCCTAATGTTTCAAAATTTATTAATTTCTTCACGTACAGTGAATCTAAGGACGCGCGATTTTCGCGACAAGGTTTCATGACCACTTGTATTTCGTTGTACTTTCTCGACTGGACGACTTACAAGTCACTCGTCTTAGTTGTCTACTCACGAATCAGAGACGCGCACTATAGGATAAACTTAATTCTGGTTGGCCAGATAAGTAAGAAAATGTTTTTTTTTTTTCCATAAAGATGCACGATCAATAAACGAAATAAAACTGTTGGTATACCCGTAGGGTATGGAAATATAAAATGCGCTTAGATACTTTCGTGAAATTCGGGTACCCCTAATTATATGCATTAAATAAAAAATTACCGTAAAATAAACGATTTCACTATTCCCGGGTGTAAACGTAACACTGTTAAGTCAAACTTAAGACTCGGAACAACTTACTCTCCGTCGTTACCTACGTGACTGGACTCTCGCCAGTCAGT
This sequence comes from Dryococelus australis, assembly GCA_029891345.1. Taxonomy (NCBI): domain Eukaryota; kingdom Metazoa; phylum Arthropoda; class Insecta; order Phasmatodea; family Phasmatidae; genus Dryococelus; species Dryococelus australis. Next base: position 34,390,676 of record CM057003.1, read on the forward strand.
ATACTCAGTTATAGGCTGTTCACGGTAAAGCGAGCACTTTTGAGGCGCTAGTTACTTTTTCCTTTCAGCCATATTTTACCCATTAACCATCTTTCTAAATAAATATTGTCATGCAAGTATTAAACACAGTGTGTATATTTCACTGCACTCGGAAGTTAACGTCTAAGGCTACAGTAAAATATGTTTTATTAATGTTAGTCCAAAAGAGAAGGCTTTAAAAAGTGCTTACTTGATCGTGAATAGCCTATAGAGCTGTGAACAGGCTATATCAAACTGATATAGCTTGTAAAACAGAAGATGTCCAGACATACGGGTTCACTTTTTTTGCTCCTTAATCGTGATATCGCAGTCCATTCCCACTGCGACTGTTCTGGGAATAGGTTTGCATTCCGTCGCAATAAAATTCCTGTCCAAGTCCACGTGGATATTTAGAAAACTGTGAACGTTTGCCGTGCTACCAAGAAAACTTGTGCAATTGTTGCGCATCGTTCGATACGTAAAAGGCAACATGTGGGAGCTCAGGCTACAAAGCCCAGCCGACACACGTATCCCAGAGCTGCCTACCAGAAGTGTCCATGACGTGAACTGCCAAGGAAATTATAGGTGTGAAGGTGCACACAAATTAAATGGAAAATTGTGCACGTAAGTTTATTAATAGTTTTAGCTATCAGTGTTCAAGTGCAAATTTACTACTACATTTTTTCTGGTATCTTGCTTAACCCATTCGGTGACAGATTAACTTCGGAGCTGAAGTGTTTCAATCACGTAGTTTTTTGGTATAGGCTGTTCACGGTAAAGTGAGCACTTTTGGGGTCCCTAATTTCTAATTCCTTTGAGCCATTTTTGTATCATTTAACCACCTTTCAAATACATATTACCATGTCAGTAATAAACACGGTTTATATATTCCGTTGCACTCTGAAATTAACATCGACGACTAAAATATAATATATTTTTTGACTATCATTCCAAATCGGGGGGGGGGGGGGGGTGGTTCAAAACCGCTCGCTTTACCGTGAATAACCTATATGCGCAGCACTTGAGTTCAGAACTTGTCTTGCAACCAATGAACAGAGCGTTGTGTAGGTACTCGATGACAATGGTGTTAACCATTCACGCCACACAGCTACAGAACTTGTCCTGCAACCCATGAACAGAGCATTGTGTAGGTACTCGATGACAATGGTGTTAACCATTCACGCCACACAGCTATAGAAAATCCTTCAAATCATATCAACAATAAGGAAGACTCAATTAACTTCCACTTATGTTTTATCTATCAATTAAAATTCATGTATAATAAATATAAAAATCCGAGAGAAAATAGTTGTGTAGGTAATGCCTAGTAGGAAATAGTTTTCATTGTTAATATTACTAAACCGGTTGTGGACAAATGCGGTGTGTTGTCCCCTTTGTGTAATTTTCTTGACACCATTAAGGTTTATTTTTGCTTGAGGCGTAGGAATACTTTGAAAGCAGTACCTGAGTTGGACTTCAAGACTGTTGGCAGTGACTATGAATTGACTATATTGTTAAAGGCTGTTCACGATATAGTGAGCACTTTTGAAATCAGCCTAAGAATAAAGTAACTGGCCCCGCCTGCATATATTATAACGGGATCACTGAGTGGCATGCGCCCAGTAAAGTTGGTAACGATGGATGGCAAGTAGTTCAATATCTTAACGTCGAATAAAAAGTTTTAGTTACCGATTTCTGACAACCTAAATTATCTCTTTGGTTTTTTTTTTATCCATCTGAGTGTGAAAAAATACCAGATTTAAGCATATTTACTTTTCTAATTATTCCACATTTTCACGTGACCGAAGAATGAACAAAGTGATGAGGCCCGTGGCAAAGTTGATTTCTCATTAGGTTGAAGAATACACATCGTGCAAACAAGTAGATCTTAAGTAGGGTTTTCAAAAGTGCTCATTTTACCGTGAACCGCATATAGTATTTATTAGTAGAAACATACAAACTGTGTGTTTTTATACCCGCAACACGGTATACTTTAGAGTAATCTAGGTAATTAACTCTGTGGTATTGGTATATTAGCCTTTATTAAAGGAAGATCATTTTCTTCTTTGACAAAGTTGTGTATGATTAAACCATCCCAATATTTATCTTTATAACCTGCATGTTAAATGTTAAAAAAAACATAAGTTATAAGAAAAAATAATACAAATGAACATTTTTTTTTGTTTAATCCTTGCCTTAGAAAAAAATGTTAAACACCGCGAATTTGGAAGTTCTAAACTAAGAAGATTGTAGGAGTGCTGGCCTGGCTACCGCATTATTTGAAACGAAAAAAAATTATGTCTTATCTAAGAAGTTAATTAATGTCCTTTGCTCATTCCCCAGGGAGTTTGTTTCACGACATAATAATTAAGTTCCGAGTTTTTCAAACTCTTGTTTTTGTTTCGCCTCTCGCTTTCCATTAATCCGTCTCCATTAGCTTAAATATGGCATGATGGTGGGGAGGGGGGGGGGGGGGAAATGCGCCTTGAAACGAAATATAAAGCGAAGTCTGGGGAAGCGGGTTTAAGGAGGAGGAAGGGAAAAGAGGAGGGGATATCTTCACTGCCCTTGGTCTCATTAAGTTCTAAAAGCAGCAGAGACACGCTGTCGATTTGTCAGGGTGATCCTTTCAAGGAGGGAGGATCCTCTCTCGGAGAAATATTTCAGTCTCTCTGTACACAAGCAGACGAGAGGAAGACGATTACCTCACCCATCAACCCTCTGGTCAACCAGGAGCCGCGGTCTTTGTCACGTGATACCTCTCGAACCTCTTTCAGCCAACCACTGACCATGTTGAAGACAGAAGGAGAGTGGCTGGCTCTCCATTGGATTACGGTGGCTAAGTGGTTAGCCTGCTCGCCTCCCACCAAGGCGCTCCGGGTTCAATACCGGGCCGGTTCACTCTGGATTTTCCCATGTGGGAAACATGCCGAACTATGCCGTAGGTCGACGTGTTTTCTCGGGAATCTCCCGTTTCCCCCGCTCTTTCATTCCGGCGCTGCTCCATACTCACCTCAATCACCCCAATCGGCTCTCAAGACCTCCATTTTAGGAGCCGTCCCGATCTCTTCACTCACTCATTCCAGTGGATCACCGTATCTATAACGCAGAACACGCACAGCTCGTTAAAAAGTAGGACAGACTTTAACAATTGTCACAAAATTGTATTATTTAATTGCACACGAAATAACGATGCCTGTATTTTTTAACCCCTTAAAATTTGATCCTGAGTATACACGTCCACGCCAGACATGTTGCAGAATACGGACAATCATGGCCAGTGCTGTGTAAGTCCAGAACCTACAACCAATAGAGAGATCGCCTTTCTCTGGGCAATGCTATTGGTTGCTGCTGACACAAAAACTATTTTATAAACTGTTACTTCTTGTTTCATTGATCTGCTGATACTCTTCGCATAGGTTTCAACATGTCAGTTGTTGTAAGAAATGTTTGAGTACTTTTCTCACCACAAGTTTCCCCTACTGCAATACGTGAAATGAAAAATTAAGATTTCAAAAAAGTTAAGTATTTAGTTATAATTTAATTATTTTAATAAAATAAAAAAGTTTAATAGGAATTCATGTTTAATAAAATGTAATCTACGTAGGCTCCAGAAAGTTTATTTTGCTAGAAAAGCTTCGTCATGTAGGGCAGTCATAATAATTAAAATGGTTGTATGTAAAAAAATATTGGCAATCATGTTAACTAATTTTTTAATGGTTTATTATATGTACTTTTAGTTAGTTACAAACATTATAACTTCCGGGCTGAAATTGATGTCATAAAATAAATTATTAAAGTCTTTGTAAACTTTGTTACTGCTATTTTAATATACACGACAAAGAAATTGTTATGATAGTTTTGCTCCAACACGGAAATACTCTTAAATTTGGATTACAACAGACTTCTGTTAACTGATTTTAAAACACTGAAACAATCCCAGGAAAGTACTTCACAGTGTTACACATTTAATTAATTTTTCTTTCGTATGCAAAATAAATCGTACTTTTCCTTACAGTTTCACTCGAGTGTGTAGTAGTTTGTGCTGCGTGTTGTACAGTCAGGTGAAGTGCTCCATTTTAAAACCACTCAGCTTCTACCGCAAGTAACGTACAGCGGTTTTCCGAGTTTGAGACCGAGAAGCGTGGGGATGATAAGGTCGACACTGCCACGGCGCGGCAAGTGCGCCGTCGCCCCTAAGCGCAGTGTTCTCGTCGCACTACGTGTATAGGCTGTTCACGGTAAAGTCAGCACTTTTGGGGCCCTAGTCTCTTTTTTCCTTCTATCCATCTTTTATGCTTTAACCACCTGTCTAAATAAATATTGTCATGTGAGTAATAAACACAGTGTGTATATTCCACTGCACTCAGAAGTTAACGTCTAATGCTATCATAAAATATATTTACTAGCTACTAGATGACCCGTGCGACTTCATTCGCATGACTTTTAGGACTACGGCCCCACTTGATATATATATATATATACATTGCGGCCCCACTATTGGGTTCTCTACTCACTGAGCTACTGCGGCTCTTGGAAATGGACAGCCCATAGACAAAAAAGAGAGGCGAAATGACGAAACTTTTTTTAACGATGCTTTTTTTTTATGCAGTAAAATTACAATAAGAATTTTCTTGAAGGACTGAGATAAAATTACAATAACAATTTTTCTTAAGGAAATGAGATATTTTTCCGGATAAACAGTAGCCTACGTCACTCTCCGACCCTCCAACTATATCTGTGCAAATTATCACGTCGATCCGTTGCTCCGTTCTGACGTGAAAGAAGGACAAACAAACACACAAACATACTTTCGGACTTCCATAGTAGTAAGGATTATTCCACATAAGAGGGCTTTCAAAAGTACTCACTTGACCGCGAATAGCCTATACCTTGTGTGACTTTCAGCGGTGACCGTATTATTTTATTGGTGCAAAGTGTGCAGGACCGTTCAGTGCAGGACCTTGAGTGGTTTTGTTTGAATCTGAGGCGTATATTTTGAAATAAAGCGGTTTTGAAAATACGTTTTTAATAATTTTAGAATTACCTCAAATGGCGCGTTTAACCCTTTCACACTCACTTTAATTTATTGTTTCAGGAGTTACAAACAAAATTTTTTATGACGTCTGCTGTACTTAAGTCAACGCAACAATTGTTACGTTGCCATAACCAATAAACTGCAAGCTTTATGTTCGGCTACAGTTGCATGAACCAATAATGACCCAGATAAGTAAGACGGTTTGCGAATCATTTACCCACACCAAGATAATTGGTCATTCAGCTTAGCAGTGAACAGTACGGACCAAAAATAACCTACACTTGCGTAATGTACACAAATGTGTACACTGGGTCGGAATGGGTTAACGTGCGTGACGTCTGGAAGGTACCCCACAGCGCTCGTCTGGAGTGCGTGTCTTCCTTTAATAGACGAGTACATTGAACGCACGTTTGATAGTTTCGTGTAGAAACGTGTATTTCTTGCACTGTGCAGCGCAGTTGAAGCTCGCGTCGCTGGGGTTGGGGGCGGGGTGTGACCTGGGGGTGGAGTGGGCCCAGCCCAGCACAGCACAGCCCAGCCCAGCCGGCCGCGGCGTGTGAATGGACTGTCCCGGGACGCCTGAGAGATAGGCCACCAGGCGCGCGACTCAGCTGGTAGGGCGGCTGGCACTGCCGGGGCAGCTGTATTGATCACAGCGCCTGCGCGGGCCACACACACCCCCCTGGTCATGTGATGGGACCTCCCCTACCAACCATCCTCAAACATTCACGCTGTGTCGTTCACCGACTACAGTCCCGTCACCAACAACTGGCGCCGCCGTAGTAACACTCTACTCCTTACTCTCTACTTACCTGAAGCCCTGCTCAAGTTCTACTCACGCCGCCTCATGCAAGCAATGTTTGACCCCTTAACAATTCCTCCTCAGTATACTCCTTCACATCTGACATGTTGTAGAATAGTTACTTTGCAAGTAGAGAAACTAGAACCAATACGTACATCGCCTTTCCCTGGCCAATACTATTGGTTGCTACTGCTACACCAACTAGACTATTAAATAATTGGTTGCTTCTTGTACTGCGGATATATTGAAACCCTTCCCATAGGTTACAGTGTGTCTGTTGTATACGCTGCTAACGGTAAAGTGAACACATTTCGAGGCCCCAGCTTACTTTTCCCGTCCAGCTATTTTTTTTATCCATTAACCATATTTTTGAATAAATATTCCTGCGTAAGTAATACACACAAAGTGTGCATTCCACTGCACTCGGAAGTTGACATTTAAGGCTAAAATATAATACATTTACTGACTTATTTCAAATGAGAACGCTTTCAAAAGTGATCATTTTACCGTGAGTAGAATATAAGAAACTTGTAAGTACTGTTCCCACAAAAATGTCTTCTTAATTGAAGTGTACCTTGGGTCTGCTGAATCTAGAAAATTAAACCAAATGAACAAAGCACTGCTTTCATGCTGACTCAGTTTAAATAATAGTTTGCATAATAACTATTTATTATTAGACATTATGAACCCACCTTATTTATCTCTCTTATGCATACTAATTACCATTTAAATATTATAATTTATATATGAGTAAAATTTAGTTTAACGGAGGTAAGATACTGTCATACAACATATATCTAGGAAACAACCAAACACGTCTTTCATAGGCAACTTACGTGCCGGTCGCCAGAGTAGCCAATCAGGGGGTTTTCCGCAGCTCGTAGCGACCAATCAGCTTCGCGCGAGGTCACGTCCACAACAGAGGGATCTCACTTCTGTTTACTTAACTATTCTGTGTACTGATAGCAGAATGAATATAGAGTAGAGTGCGAATGCTAGCGTAACGATCTCCAATAACGCTATCAAAACAACGTGGTTATGATTCCAGGTTAGAACAATGTTTACGTGAGCAAGCACTGTGAAGTGTTTGCACACCTTCCCGAACCTGTCTGTAATGCAATTTGAATGCATGCATCTTAGCCAAAGCATTTTAATCTTCTAAGAGGGTCGGTCAGTTTGAAATTGAAATGTAAACAACCACACAAATCACTGTTGTCCATCTCACGTCGACAGTCTTTGCGGCCAATAACCAAAATAAGTAGTGGTTGTGGACGTAGGACATTGAAGTCGAGCATGGCCATGAATATTTTCGCGAAATATACCCGTCCCTAATCATAATAGATGATGAATCATAGCAAAAATATCTGACGACATGTTATATTTCAACTTGTTACACACATGTCTGCGACGTTTCTTTGCTCGCTAGCTGCAGTACACGTGAGCTACTACTTCCTTACTTGACAGGTTTAGTGAGACTTTATGTTGCTCTCACAATGAACGTACGTGATTCACTTGTGACAAGATGCCAATGTCGTGCCAGTCATAGAAGTATTAGAAAACTATATAGGTTTCGAGACTAGTTTAAGGGCGCCGCCTACCTGGCGGTGAAAATGCCTCGCAGTGTGTTTGAAATGCGCGTTTTTTTTTTTTACGAAACCATTAAACATGTCCCCATGATACCAATGTACGTAAAGAAAACACATTTCGGGCGAGGTACGTATAATACTCTCAATACATCACACATTATAAATGCTATTCCCGAGTCATCCAACATAGCTAAAAACGGCTTTTTCACACTGCTGTAGCTCATAATATGCTGTTTTGTAAACATACTAAACTATTATAGGTACCTGCATTGAAACTTTCTACAGACTTTACACCAATAAAATGTTAGGGTCACCGCTTAAAGTCCCATACGTACACGCAGCACAACAGAAACACTGCACGCCAGTTCAGTGCCTTGCGCGTAGGAGCGAAGGGGCATCAGCCACGCGTGTTAATGTCGTCCTTATTGTTCTCGCGCTTTCCCTTTCTCAAACGCGCTAAAAACATCCAAAATAGGTGGCGCCCTTGACACGAAATAATTCGTGCAGTGTTAAAACACTGAATTATAGCATTCGGAATTCGACTAGAAAGGTCTTATTGGCCTGTTCCGATGTTAGCGGACGACTTAACACTAATTTATGACCTAACTTAAACTAACACCCATGTCTTTACCTAGGATTCGAACACAGAACCTCCCGAACCGCAGACCGGCGGCACACCAACCGACTGCGCCATAGAAGGTCGGTTGACTAAGAGTTCGGGAGGACCGGGTTCAAATCCCGGTCTGGCCATCCTGACTACGGTTTTCCCTAAATCACTCGAGGTGAATACTGGGATGTAGCTGGTTCGTACACTGGCTGCGCACAACCAGTCTCCGTGTCCCAACTTTGAACTGCAGTTCTGCCAACACGACTAGCAAAAAACACAGTGGTTTATGTTTGCTTTCAGATGTATGTATACTTTCTCTAACCAATTTGTAATGCAATTAGTTTGAATTCAAATTGGTATAGGTTGTTATCTGTAAACTGAGCACTTTTTGAAATCCTTGCTTAAGATCTAGTTGTATACACGTTGTGTGTTCGTCCGCCTTATGTAAAATTAACATTGTAATGTGCGTAATTCATGCGTTGGTCAAGTGAAACTGTGAAATTATTATAAAAGTAAATATTGTACAAATTTGCCAATTTTTTTTACACTTCGATGCATTGCAAAAATAACAGAAAGCGAGATAAATTATCTAAGTTATCACAAATGATTACCTAACACTTTTGATTCGACGTTAATATATAGAACTACTTTCCGCTCCATCGTTACCAACTTTACTGGGCACGTGTCACTATTGTTGCCGTTAAAATATATGCCGGCCGGGGCAGTGACTTTTTTCTACGGTTGATTTCAAAAGTGCTGACTTCATCATGAACAGCCTGAGTATTTCATCAGTATAATAGCCACGACCATAGAAGACAAGTCTGGACACTTGCCTATCTAACAATGTTAACGAATATTATTATAATGTTATTGAATGACTTAGTACACGCAGTAGCCGCAAAGAGCTGCAAGCCAACTAGTGTTATTAGCGTTCCTGGTATAGGGATAACACCATAGAGATATGAATGTCAATTCCCCATTTTAAGAAAAAATTGAAATTCCCCACCCTATGTTAGCCATGTAAAACAGCACTACTTCGGTAACAGCGCTCTGCGGTTGGGTTCATGAACTAAATGGGTCAATAAGGGCGTTAACTTTTGAAGCTAGTGTCCAGATCTGTCTTCTACGGCCGTCATAATAGTTATCGTCGTTTAAAAATTAAGATATAAACTAACACATTCAGCATTGTTGACAGTGTGACTTTGACAGTTATGTTCCTTTGGGCTAGGATAATGATGGTTACATGCGCAGAAGACGAGTATGTGGTCTACCTCATCTTTAGTCTATGAGCTGGCTCTTTCTCTCTTCCTGTTTATCTGGGCAGCTTGCTCCGACTCTAATGACTCATTGTCATCAGTATCACAACCTCTGTATTATTATTCACTCTGTGATGTCGTCTTGTATATTCGAACCACAATTATTCTATCATCGATCGCTGCCGAATAAGTTACCCAGACTTGGTAGCGAGGCATTCCGTCCTTGTTCTTGTTCTTGAGACAATTTCTAATAAAATGTGACAACACTTTGATAGTAACTCAAATATAGTTAGGAGGCGGTGGTGGTTGAACGGTTAGACTGCTCGCCTCCCACCAAAGCCAACCGTGTTCGATCCTCGGCCGGTTCACTGCCGGATATTCGTAATTGGGAATCGCGCAGGACGATGCCGCTGGTCGGCGGGTTTTCTCGAGGATCTCCCATTTCCCCCGCTGTGCTGCTCCATTCTCACCTCATTTCACCCTCATCGACTCTCAAGGCCTCGTTGTTAAGAGCCGCCGAAATCTTCCCACTCCACTCGAATGTCTGTACAATAGTTGCAGTTAATCGCGAAAGAAACGAACAGGTCGTACTGAAACAGTGCAGTGTTCCGTACATGATAGTATCGTCGACCGCCGATTGAACCACCGCTGTACAAATGTCGAGCCAGCTGTGGTACATCAGTGCCCTAGGTCATGAACGCAGTGTTATCGATTGCAACAGTGGTGTCGAGTACTATATGCCTCTCAGATGTTACCTTCACAGTCTATGTTAATTTTCATTTAAGGATGTCCGCTGTGTTATTTGAAGTGCCTAGGACATCTAAGAAATATCTTGAATTCTGTGTTCATGTTTGTACATATAAACATGTAGGTATGGCTTAAAGTGTATTTACATTCTTTTGAAAACGTCTTAACGTGGCAGTGTTGTACGAGATACTTGCGTTGAATATATTTTGGTTTGCAACAGTTACCTTTAAATTCCTGCTTTGAGAAAGAATTCTCTGAAGAAAAAAAATTGTCAGTGGCTATAAAAAGTGTTTTGTTGATGGTTTCCAAGGCGATATTGTGTTGTTGGTACAAAAGAAACAGATTGTGGTGCCCGGTAACTCAAAGCTATTTAGTGCTCACCGACATATTTGTTTACTGAGAAAACTTTTATTGGCTGCCACGAAATATTTAGTGGCAGCAACAGCATTCAAATCATCCACAGAAAAATATTTTGCTGTGACTACAAAATTACATCCGTTATATTCTACGCATGCGCTGTGGCATGTTCGAAGTGGCCAGGCCACCTTCTGCCTGGCCACGACGCCATATGTGCCTTATACTTTATTTATTTTTTTAAAAGACATTCCGGTATAGAATATATTAAGTACAATTATTTTGTCAAAAAATAATATTATTGAAATAGAAATAATGGCGACCGGGAGGGGAATACAACTCTCACCTTGGGAGCTTGACATTCTCCACTTTATGAAACCTAACGTCCTACCAACTGCGCTATTTTAACATGTCTGATTATGTTTCATATTATCGTTTTCAGCACAGTATAAAAAATTGCAGTTCTATTTCGTTACCTGGAAATAAGTTATGATCTAGAAATACATAGACATTTAGCACACGCGAACTGCTTTTCAAGACTTGAAAGCTGCTGTAAGTTCCATTTAGTTCTCATATTGTGCTTTAATATGTCAATATAATGCAGGTTTCACTATACAAGGTTGTCGCTGTCCACTAGTAACCGTCATTTGACAACATCAAATCAAAGTTAACTGGCGCTGGCTGGACATTACTTGAATGTCGCAGCAACACAACATATTTCGTTCTTCCTGTAATTTTTAGCGTAATATATAATTTGGGCGCGGCACGATTTCTATGAAGCTTTATTAACATTAACCCTTCAACAGTATATTTTGTAAATTGTTAACATTATTAACTTTGCACCGCGTTATTAATTTTGCTACATCATAAACGCTTAAAGATATATCTCACTGGTAGTTTTTTTTTTGTTGCAACGACACTAGACTTTTTTTTTTGTGCATGGGATATCTAATTATAGCCTGTGTGTAAATTTCCCGCTATCTCAGACATCCTTACTTATCAGGTAGGTCTAAGTCGGTAATATCCAAGACAGTCTCTCAACATGACTGTGATGTTAGTGTACAGACTGGCAGATGAAAGACCCATATAGAAGGCAGGCAATATTTCTTATCCGTAGTAGGCCTGGCTTCACAAACCAGCCTCCTAGTACCGATACCAGTTTAGCTATTCTAAGAGCACACTACTTTACTTTCCTATCTAATGGCAAAAGCCGATTTTTACGACATCAATAACACTGATATATGCAATATCAATACGACCGGTATTTGCACTGCGCTACCGATTTGAATGTTTCCGATGCCGAAATTTGCGATTTCAATATAAGCTACACATGCGACATATCGCCATAGACTTCCAATAATTTCTAGAATCGATATAATCTATCGATTACGATATATATTAAATATTTAGAAAAATTATCTAAACTGTAATGTAAGTTTTTAACCACTGCAGAGTATTGAAAATTTACCGCACCTTAGACTGCAATATTAGATATGTGTTATTATACACATGTGCGAAATACACGAAGTGTTTTAACTCTTCCCTGAGCAAATGCATGAAAAGCTACCACGATTGTATGAAAGCTACCAAGAATGCAGGGGGGAAGATGTTGACTATTCGTTCTTGTCCAGTATACGTATAAGATGCTGCGGCAAATCTTCGAACATTTTCTTAGAGTGATGGCCACCGTGTGAAAGAGCCGTACTTGTGGAACTCGGTCGACTGCACTTGCTCCCCCCCCCCCCCCCCCGGAGGAGGGGAGTGCATATCTTTGGAGGTGCCAGTGTGAGGGAGAGCCATGTGATCCGCCCCAGGGGGTAGTCAGGAGTCTGCACAGGGGAAGGAGGGGGGTGATCCTAGCCATGTGCTCACCGGGGGGGGGGGGGGGTTGATTACCGTATTAGCACGGCGCGGCCGGCCTATCAGCGCGATAATTGTCCGGCGAAAAACTACCTCTCCCCTCCCTCCTCCAGCATGACGTATCTCCACATTCCCTCTCGCACTTGCAGCTGTTTGACACTGGCTGCTATCGACGTCATGTGACGTTATAGGCTGTTCACGGTGAACTGAGCACTTTTAAAAGCCCTGCTTAAGATCTTCTTGCGTGAATGTTGTGTATTGTTACTCCGTATATAGGCCTAACATTAACATGCCCTGGTAACTTTGAGCATGCTTCAGTCGAGTAAAACCGAGAAATATTAGAAAAAACAATATTTTGCAGAGTGCTGACTCTTACACTGTATACGTTAAAAAAAAACATAAAGAAAAGCAAACGATCACCTAAGCCTTGTAGTTCGTGAAGGCTCGGGACTAACTGACCTTCCGTCATTGCCAACCTTACAATGTGCATGTTATTATGTGTGCTGGTTTGAAAATACGCACGTAGTGGAGGCGATATTTCCCAGAGGTTCATTAAAAAAACTCCTCAGTTAACTGTGAATAGTCATCAACTCGTTCCAACAAAGTTTTATGAAGTTCTTCGTAGCATGACGTCGTGTCACATTCTTGCGACACGCTGGAGACATAATACGACGTCGTCAACAGTTCCCAATAAGTTCTCTGCAACGTATATTTCAGTCGGCGGCATTCCTAGTGCACAATTACACAAATACAAAATATATTGTATAACTTGTACTCTGTAAAGTAAGAACTTTTGAAATCAACATTTAAAAAAATTCACTGTCCCTTACTGTGTGTATTTCAACTGGCAAGTACAGTGACTGGCATGCTGGCAACGACATTGGTATAATAGTTTCATGAATTGACGCCGTATTAGAAGTAAAACGTTTACATTTATGGACAGTGTATTTATATTATTTACTTTTAGTTCGTTTCATGGTCAGAAGTGTAAGAATTTGTTTGTTGTTTGTTGGTAGCATTTTTACATTTCTTACAATTTCACAGTTTCATTTGACTAACCCGTGAATAAAGTGACGTGATCCTGACAATGATAATTTCACATATGGCGGAAGGATACAAATTTGGGAGAAATGCAGATACTATGCAGGGTTTTAAAAAGTGTTAAATAACTTTTATATATATATATATATATATATATATATATATATATATATACATATATATATAAAGTTACCAACTACAAGATTATGTAATCCGACAAGAAGCACAGACAAGTTTATTACTAATACAATTTCTTTAAGTGTCGGTTTGTATTTTGGGCGTCGGTTAGTGAAGAGATTAACATCGAGGTCTCGAGAGCCGATGAGGGGGAAGCGCGGTGTCGAATAGTCTCCACAAACCTGTGTATACTCAAATCTCCGCCATGTGTCCATCAGTTGCTACCAAAGCGAGATGTAATTTCCGACTGTGTTGCAGGTTCAGTCTCATGGATTGTGAAGTGTTTGTGATTGGCTGCGAGCTCTCTAGACCGTATTAAACGACTTCTGACGTAGGGATGTAAGTTATTGAAACATACAATATTGTGTAGTGTAGCCTTTCGGCAAATAATAGTAGATTTTTCCATGTTCCGAAATGTTACGTCTTTCTTAAAAATACTTAGAAAAACAAAACAATATTTTGAGAGGAAATAAAACCAGTAAATTCATTCCGAGTAAGAATGATGCATAGACAGTGGGTCATCGTTTTCATTCGCTAGTAGAGAACTCTGAAGCTTAACCGTTTAAAACTACCCTGTCACTAAAACAGGTGACCATAAGTGTTTTGAAATACCAGTGGCCATGAAGTGTCATGAAAATAAACCGCCTCTATTTCTGTAACTTACCCGCTGGTACGATATAGTTACCGGAGTGACAAAATGTACGACCGCTTGTGAAATCTTTAACAGATCTGAGTCAAAACCAATTCGTCAAGAGAAAGGCAGTATCTTGTTCGGCTTCCAGGCTTGCTGTTCTTTTGGACGAATTGTCGTCTGCTCTTTGTCCTCATGTCCATCGGCAGACGTTGATTGGAGAGAGGAATTGAAATTTTTCTCCTGCCCAATGAACGCTGCTGAATGACGGCCATCGGCAGACATGGACGACCAGTGCCTCTGGAGAGTATCACTCTACACTCTCCGTAGGGCCTCAATTTTCGACGTGGCTGTCTTAGGAATGTGCTGTTTATTCCATATATTGTTTCGTAAAAAGAAACTTTTACAAATAACCAATATATGCAATATAGGCTATTCACGGTAAAGTGAGCACTTTTTAAGGCCCTGCTAAATTTTTTCTTTTAGCCAATTTCTTCATTTCCGCCACTTTTTAATATAAACATTGTCATATGGCACATTCCACCACTCCCAGAAGTTTACGTCTGAAGCTGCCATAAAATATATTTATTAGTGGTTGAAGCCTATAGGAAGGGCTTTAAAAAGTGGTCACTTTACCGTGAATAGACTATACAGCGCTATTATAAATTTTTTTTACCTCCTACGCAAGTTTGCCCGGACTTTGAAGAAGTGTTAGAGTTACTTAGTAGAAGAGGAGGGGCGAAACTGGAGCAGTGCGCTATCTGCATCGACCTGGCTGTCTGGAGATAAAAGATAAGTTGCCACTTCCGCTAGACGGGTAACAACAGATCTTCCAAGGTCACCGTCTTCATAACATCCACTGCAAATTGCGTGTTCGCCTGACTACTTTATTCATCGCCAGTCAGCTGAAACTGTGAAGCTACGAGAAAAGTAAATATTTTACATCTTTACTGGTTCTTGCAATTAAATGCATTAAAATACACAAAGTAAAATAAATAATTTCAGTATTTACAAAAATTTTATCTAACACATTTATTTCAACTGTTAATACAAGGAAATACTTTCCCACAATGGTTACCAACTTTACTGGGCGCATGTTACTCATTGCGCCCATTAAAATATATGCAAGCAGGGCCAGTGACTTTTTTAAATGTTGATTTCAAAAGGGCTCACCTTATCGTGAACAGGCTTTAGCAAATAACAAATTAACTAAAGGAGAGCCCCCACCTAAATATGTTCGGAAAAATATTCGAATCAGTATTTTTCTTCGATACCCCGGATGGTTTTAGCTAAGGACGGCCGATGCTCACGGAAAGGTTTTGAAGTTTTGTTTGAGAATACTCGAGCTCGTAAATGGAAGTTGTTAAGTGCGCCGCGGGCCCGGTGCATGAATTGCGTTGCAGCGTGTTCGACTCCATGCTACTTGAGGCGAGGTACGTAAAGCCTGTTCGCGATAAAGTGAGCTCTTTTGAAATCAACCTTGGAAAAAAGTCACTGCTCCTATCTACATGTATTTTAACAGGCGCACTGAGTGACATGCTCCCGGTAAAGTTGGTAACGCAAGACGGGAAAGTAATTCGATGTCTTAACGTCGATTAAAAACCATCAGGTAACCGCGTGTAATAACTTTAATTATTTATTTCGCTTTCTGATTTTAGAAATGCATCTAAGTGTAAAAATGATCAGATCAGTAAAATATTTTCTTTTATAATATAATTCGTCGTTTTCACTCTATCGACATATGCATAAATTAATGAGACCCATTGCAATGTTGCTGTTACATATGGCGGAAGAATACGCAATGCGCATGCAAGTATATTCTAAGCAGGGCTTTCAAAAGTGTTCAATTCATCGTGAACAGCCCATACCCGCAATATGGCACGTACAAAATGATTACTATTTTCCAACATTACTAAACACAGCTTTTTGACACTGCTGTATTTCAATGTACTCGTTGGAAACATGGCAAACTGTTGTAGGTACTTGCACTGGACTTTCGTGCGGTCTTTCATCCAATAAAATGATAAGCTGGCCGCTCAAACTCTCTTAGGTAGAGGCGGCACGACGAGAAAACTGCACAGTGGCTCGCGCGTATGGGCGAAGGTGGATGAGGCGCGTGTGCCTGTGTCGCTCTTATCGCTCCCATGCTCCCCTACCTCAAACACACTAGAAACCTCCAAGCAAGCGGTGGTCTGAGTATTAACTAACCCAGGCACTCGCTCGCAGTCAATATCAGAGGAGCAAGTCTTACTGGGACAGTGAAGTGAGAAAATTACTTCTGACAAAACCCGCTGCCAGTAACCGAAAGAAAGCTATATAAGTTGAGGCATTTAAAACAGGCCACCTTAATAAATCGCCAATTTGTAAAGATAGAAGAAAATAGTTCAGACGAACGTTGTTTGGGGTGAAAGGGGCCATAATGTGACGTTAGCAGTTTGGTGTTACGTCGAAGGGTTAAGGAGATGTGAGGGTCAACTTCGGTTTTGTAAATGGGATGAAATACTTTATTACACACCTCCGAACAGCTATTCGCAAGATGAATGCAAATATGTGTCAAACGTACTAGAAAGGTGAACATTAAACCACATCGTCCCTTTTAACATACCGAAGTTGACCCCCATATTTCCGCCCCCCCCCCCCCCCCCCTCGGCGTACAACACACCTATTTATTTACATAACATTATGGCCCCTTTCACCCCAAACAACGTTTGTCTGAAACATTTTCTTCTGGCGTTACAAGTGGCTGATATATTAGGGTTGCCTGTTTGAAATGCCTCACCCGGTAGGTAGAGATGGTGATTTTTCGCGAAAAAATTATGAGAACATAGCAAACTTCAATACTATAAGCACCCAACAGCAGTTTGTCTACTGCCACTCTTTGCTGTCTGCGTAAGAAGTTTTTTGTATATTTGACCGGGCCAATCAGAACTCGGTAACATCAGCACGGCTCCTATGTGATTCGTGTGCAGACAGTTAACATGTGTCAAAAAGTAAATCAGCCAATCAAGATAAGGAAACGACAATACAGTGTTTTGAAATATATCTTGTCTTGAAATCTTTTCGCTAAGTTTCACAACCTCTAGCTATAGGCCATTCACAGTTACTCCCAACTTTCCTCAAAACCTTGCTTAAGTCTTACTTTCAGGATATTCCTCCGACTTACGCAAACATACTTGACATAGCCTAGAAAACAACACCATAGGAACGACACACCGCATTCGCGCGCACTCAGTTCACTAATATTTTGAATGATAACTACTTCTTACCTGGCATTGTCAACACACTAATATTTCGAATGAGAACTACTTCTTACCTGGCATTGCCAACACACTAATATTTTGAATGAGAACTACTTCTTACCTAGCATTGCCAACACACTAATATTGTGAATGAGAACTACTTCTTACCTGGCATTGCCAACACACTAATATTTTGAATGAGAACTACTTCTTACCTGGCATTGCCAACACACTTATTTTCTCCTTAGATTTATTCATATTATTCATGAATAAAATATTATAGTGTATAGATGTAATATAAGTAAAAGTTTATTTTAATAAAAAAAATACCACACTTTTCTGTTAACAGAAGTATAAAACGCTTGTGATACGTGACATTTTTAGGAAACGACTAAACATGTCAATTTCTTAAAGGTTTCCTACAAAAAATGTGAAGAAACAGTGAACATACTATATATAGGCGCAGGTAGGTGCATATATCGAAGTCTAGCCTGCGTGGAAATATATTCCATAAAATCAGCCGTCCCTAGTTTCAAACCATTAACATACACGTTAATGTTTCGTTTCAGGAGTTGCAAACAAGAGATTTTTAGCTTACGAATTAGTTCGCGACTGCCGGCTTGGCAGGCAGGCCCGTTACAACTACTGACACTTTGGAACCTGTGCAAAGTGTTTCAGTTGGTCCATTGCATAGAAAGCAACCAATTAAACAATAGTTGGTGTATCAGAAGCAACCAATGACGTTGCTAGGGGTAAGGCGCTGTCCGTAGTGATTGTAGCTTCTGGAGTAGTACAGGACTGACCATGACTTCAACTATTCTGCAACATGTTAGACGGCGACCTCGGATACTTGGGACAATATGATAAAGCAGGGCTTCTTAAACTTTATGTTTTCGAGGGCCCCTTTGTCATTTTGCCGGACCTCCAACCGTTTTATTATCACAAGCTAAGAAAATATTTTCATGTATACAACCTATTCACAGTCCACCATGAAATTGTTACGACTTCAAGTTTAGTTCTTAACCAAATTTGCAAAACCCAGCTTTATTAATAACAAAAAATGTTACACAGTCACATCATGATTAAAATATTTATATGAAAAGTAAAATATATTTGTTTCACTTGCGGACTTGTAATTTCAAGCTCAAGGACGCGCAGGAATCCCTGGACCAAAGTTTGAGAATTTTCTGTGTGAAGGGGCTAATATATATCTGCTTATTTTGATATTTTCTGTTTATGTACCGTGACCTCGTGACCTACATACACGCTGCAGCTATTAGTTACTGAAAATTCTGAGTACTGCGGTATCCACTAGGGGCGTATGGATGGGTTGAGAGTAGAAGAGTATGTACCGTCTGTCTCATACGCTCACATGAAGTCTGCTGGAGACTTATGGCAGGAAATCTTCTACTTGTTTCATAGAAATTGACCTCCTAACGTTAAAAGCTAGTAAGTGGTTGCAACATTCGTTTTTTTTTTCTTTTCATATTCACATCCAAACTGCTATTTATACCTGAAACAACATACGTGATAAACAGAAGTGTAAACGAGCAACTTTTCAACTCTACCGAAGCAATACTACTAAAATAAATATGTTACGATTCGAAATGGAAAAGAAACAACGGTTAGGAAAGTGATGAGGCAGAAATGTTCAGTAAATCTGAATTTATTTAACATGTTTTTCTAGGCACCTATTAGAAACTTGAAAAAAAGGACCAATAAAAATCAGTGATAAAAAATATTCTCACTCAGTTGGGAGATGACATTGTGATACTCGTAGTAGATTTTGAAAAATAAATTAATAATGGTGGCACTGATTATGGAACTCGTAAGCAGCGGGGATTTAAAGTGAGCTAAAAGAAAATTGAAACGCCAGCCGTTAGTTGTTAAAGGAAAAAATAAAGAAATAAACTAATAAATTAACTACAATGGTTTTTTTTTTTCAACTCTCACCATTTTTAGGCAAGTCCCGAAGTTCGGTATCGGAGATAGTGATATTGTTACGCCCGGTTAAAGAGGAAAACATGTGTTTACAGCCAATGATAAGGGAGACGCAATAAGATACGTGCGTACTGCAGTAAAATTAGCCTCTTAATCACATCATTACGCAAAAAAAAAAAAAAGGTCTTAGGGCTGAGTAAGCAGTGGTTGCAGGCAAAATTCGATTCAATATAATTTTGATTACAGACTTTATTTGAAACTCTTATGCATTTACATAATTGTTGTCAGTTTAGCACAGTTTATTGGACGCGGCCTCGAGGTAACTATTAAATACGAAACACAGTGGGATTTCGGAATCATGAGCAACTAAATCGCAAGAAAAAAATTATTGTGTGTTAAAAGGCAATTTATAAAATGACACCGGCTCGGAATGTATAGAGACGTAAAGTGGAGCGCGTTGCCGAACAATAAGGAGGATTTGGCGAGTCGCTAAGAATAATTCATGAAAACCTGGTCCGGCTCCCAAGTAGTCGCAGCGCTGTTCGTAAATAATAAACGTGCAACGTGATGATTAAAAATTACTCCAAACTTCAACCACAAAGTAGACAAGTACATAGAGACTTTCAACCACAAAGTATACAAGTACATAGAGACTTCAACCACAAGGTAGACAAGTACATAGAGACTTCAACCACAAAGTAGACAAGTACATAGAGACTTCAACCACAAAGTAGACAAGTACATACCGACAAGATGGCGTGGTGGTTCCTCTAATGGGAACTGATTGGCAGAGCAAGGGTTCGGCAGTTCATCATGTCTGATTGGTTAACCCGTGCTGCGACAGGTCCCTGTTGTCTGGGTTACCAGCTGCTGAGTATGTTACCAGGCGCAGATTGACAAACGGCTCTCCAACATTGTTGTTGGCCAGTGAAGCCATTTTGATGTAGTGTGCGGCTGGAGTTCGCGGAATAATCGGCTGTTTCACATCTGTATTTTTCAGTACTATGCTTTTCAACTACAGGTGATGTGTATGCAAGTGTACGCAGCCCCGGTCCAGTTTGTGTGTCCGCGACTGTACCACCCGGCCGCCCCGACCACGCCGCAAAAAGGTTACAAATGTCGAAGGCCGCCCGGTTACAGATGACGCTTTTCGCTCCGTGTTTTGGTTGGTTGGGAGAGGGTGGAGGTAGGGGATGAAGTAGTAACATGCTCGCCAAGGGGATGGATCTTGAGGAAGGGTGATGGGGTGTGGAGCGGTATCGCGGTATTGGCAGAGATGGATGAGCCGTCATGGGGATGTCGAACATGACTAAGACGAAGGTCCTGGAGCGCCTTGGCCCACACTTTATATTCCCGGGCGCCGGTCGCGAGTACAGTCTGGTGCGTGCAGCCGCGGGCACCTCGCCTACAACCATTTATCACCGCCGTCTCGGGCTTTTAGCAGGTCGTACTGTCCGGGGGGAAAAAATGAAGCTCCTGTGATGTCTCCACAGGCGGAAAGAATGTCAGACACTTCTGTATACACATGTCTCCACAAGCGGAAAGAATGCCAGACACTTCTGTATACACATAGACCACCTACTGGCGACCATCGAATCTATACGTACGTATATGTATGCTAAAGGTTTTGACACGGTGCTCATATGTTATACGAGCAATAATTTATTTGTCGCCTCGCTTTAAAAATATCGTGCATACGTATAACCAATTTTGTTACACATTTTGATTAGTAATTAGCGTAAGAATATACAAGTGCTTATTATAGATATATTTATTTATTTTGATGAGCTGAGATTCAATATGTGTTTTTCCTTTCAGGTATAGGTTATGCACATTTATATTTATGACTGGCAATGCGGAGTATGAAACAAATTTTATGTTATTGTAGATTAATATTATTGTGCTATTTCAATTTTAATTTCTTTAAACGTTTCCTTTTCTCTTGTCCTGCTCAAGATATGTACATAATATGAAACCACTGATAATTTTCAGATTTAATACTATTTGAGCTATCATATTTCTGTTTCGCCTCTTGTTAATGTGAGTATTTTTTCTTGTTCTTTATGTTTACGTATGTGTACACTGAGTTATACCTGGTTAAGTGCAAGAGAAGGCATCGAATCTTTAACTTCGCCAGTATAAATAAAGTCGAAATAAATAAATAAAAGCTTGTCCCTCAAAAAATAACACTCAGCAAGAAAATCACCGTTTGGCCATATAGAATTTCATAAACTGATAAATCCGGTTTATTCGTCTCACTGTTGCTAAGGCAGACGTAATTATTTCCACGGCCTTGAACACAACGGGCCATCAACAACCATTCGTATGTACACCTGATGAACTCTCTGTGTACGAGTGTACAAAGACACGTGGCGAAGGAGATAAACAACGGCCATTTAATCGTACAGCGCTTCACAGATACGTAAAGATGTTTCGCATCTAGCTTGTTGCAAGCGATAATTTCGCTAAGTAATTTCGAAAAAAAAAAGAAAAAAAAAGTGCATATTAATCTGTATTAACTCGTTCATGTAATCCAACATTCAATTCTCGAAATCGTTCGCAATTAACCTCTTTGCTCACAAATTAATTTGAGAGCTCTGGTGTTGCATTCATGTACTATTCTGAAGTGAGCTGCACTAGTGCTTCTTGCAACAACGAGCTATGTAACCAGAGATGCTGTAATCTCTCAGATTACTGGAGAGTGGTAGATTGTTGGGTACAGAACCATCCATAAGTTTTCCTCACGTGCAACATATCCCACTGTTCCTAAGTATCATTTCGTGAGCATTTGTATAATGAGACAGTCATATCTGCGACACGAACTAGAGTCTCTTCGTGTCTACTTCCAATTTCCCTGAAGTCCTGCTGAAGTTATACTTTCTGGATACTCGCTAAGTATTCTTCCGCGACATATAAATGATACTCAAACCACTTTAAAAGGAAACGCCAAGGAATTAGACATATATGTATGTATATATGTACATATATATTTATGTGTATAGATACACAATATATGTAATACATAAACATGGAGTGACGTGTTTCCAGAAACTGCATTCATGAAAACCCAAATGCGGCATGAGAAACATATACTTTAGAAATAACTTTAGAAAACTTCACGTAATAGTACTGTAAATGAGAACTATAAGTTTTTTTTCTCTTTCTAATTTGTATCGACTACGAAATATTTAAAATTGGATCGGATTAGGAAAGGCTTATCTAAATCCCCCAGTGTTATGCCTGAAGACTTAGCAGGGGACGATTTACAAACTAACTTATGACCTAACTTAAAACCCATGCCTTACCCGGGATTCGAACCCAGAACCTCCCTCACTTCAAATCGGCGGCGCACCAGCCGACTGCGTCACTGGAGGTCGGCAAATAAATATTATTAATTAACAGTATTTATCTAAATGTTTATTTAATAAAAATCAAAATACTTCGATATTAACGATAGGCTGATATACGATTTATTTAGGGAACAATAAAACCTGTTCTACACTGGGTGATTTTCCAGATGTTGTGAAGATAGGGTGAAGAGCAGGCCAGAGAGGGGTGGTAGAGGGGTGGTTCGTGGATAGGCCAGGGGTGAGAGGGGTTAGTTATTATCATGCTCCGTCGGCCAGAGTGGATCATCGACACTAGTCAACTTTATTATCGGAGGCAATCAAACTTATGTAAAAGTCCATTACGTTCCAGAGGTGGGTTGGGAGGGGGGACACTAAAACAAACATCCTCCCTCCCCTGCGTGAGGTCAGCTGACCTGGATGCGGCCCCAGAGCATGTGGCAATACAGAGGCGAAATTACCGCGTTCGCAGTGACAGTGATTCGCGAGCAAAGTGTGGCCGCGGTGGCTGAGCTGTTATGCCGGAATCACATAGCCGCGACGTGCACGACACGACGGCCAACAGCCAATAAAATACAATATAGATCGTCGTAAGCCCGACCGATTCTGTCGTCCGACCAGCAGTTTTGGATTAGAAATTATTTATATTCTCCTTCGTGTCATGCGACACGACGCACAGAATCTACAACATTGCAAAATGAAATTGTATTGAAACATTTCTCTGTAGTGGTAAATACGCAGCTTAAAAGTAAACTAAATTTAAACTACTCTATCCAACTATTAAAAATAATTATTTTATCTTTGTATGCATTAGAGATACCAATTTGTCACCATTATGTATTGCAAATCTCCCTCTTTTTCACCGCCTTTGTCTCTGACGTAGCCTATGAGCGCCTTCTAAATAGTTAGGTTAAATGCCGAGAGCGTGGTGTCGGTCGTGCTGTAAATTTAAGTAGTCACATTGAAATGTATCGTGGTTGCGTTTTTGGTCGTGTCGTGCTGTGTTGGTCGGGGCTATGTGATTCCGGCCATAGACTGCTCGCCTCCCAACAAGGTGAACCGGGTTCGATCTCCGGCCGGGTCATTCCCGAATTTTCGCAAGTGGGAATCGTGCCGGAAGTTGCCGCTGATCAGCGGGTTTTCTCAGGTATCTCCCGTTTCCTCCTCCTTTGCATTCCGGTGCTGTTCCATTCTCCACTCATTTAACCCCCATCGGCTCTCAAGACCTCGATGTTAAGAGCCGCTGATGTCTCTCAACTATTTCAACAACTCGATGAAAATGTTTTCTGAGAAATAATCATTGCGGACATGCGCACTCGTAGAGCTTGCGTTGTCATCACTGACGATGACATGTCAACATGTGTCAGTTCGCGCTATCCTCACGGTGTTTGTATTAAACCTCTGAAAAGTCAGCTCACGTGTGACGTGTTTGGATGTTTCTGAACCCCTTAACATTTTATCCCGAGTATACTCGTTCGCGTCTGACATGTTGCAGAAGGCAGACAATCATGTGCAAGACCAGATGCTGGCACCAATACGGACATTGCCTTACCCTGACCAATGATATTGTTTGCTGCTAGCACATCAACAATTTTCGTTGCTTCTTGTGCTAATGATACATCGAAACCCTTTCTATAAGTTCTAAAGTCTCGGATATTATAAGAAACTCGCAAGTACTGTTCATGCCAAAAATTTCTTTTTTTGCAACACCGGGGCCTTAAAATTAATGTGTACTTTAAGAGGTTAAACATAGCATGTTTATGTCTATTAATATACCTATCAGTACCTTATTCTTGGTCAAATTAAACTTCTACTAATTTTTAAGCTATAGATTGTAATATTTCATCCATAATTAATGTGCGTGTGGACATACGGGAAAAATAGGTGTGTTGGTAATTCTTAGTAATAAATAAGTATCTTATAAAATATTATTCATGTGAGTGCACACGCATACAGTGCGGTGTCACTTTGCAGTAATTTTCTAGACTTGGTTAAGCTTTGTTCGCACGAGGCGTAGGAACAGCCTGTAAGTAGAACTTCAGCAGGACTTCAAAAAAGTTGAAAGTAACCGTAAATGGACTAAAGGCTGTTCACGATAAAGAGAGCACTTTTGAAATCAACCTCAGAAAAAAAGTCACTGCTCCAACCCGCATGTATTTTAACGGGAGCAATGAGTGACATGTGTCCATTAAAGTTGGTAACGATGGAGGGGAAAGTAGTTCCATATATTAACGTCGAATAAAAAGTGTTGGGTAACCATTCGTGATAACAAAATTATTTATCTCCCTTTCTGGATTTTTTAATGCATCGAAGTGTAAAAATGAGCAGATTTGTACAATACTTACTTTTCTAACAATTTCACAGTTTTACTTGACCGACGTATGAATAAAGTGATGAGGCCCATGACAATTTTAACTTTACATAAGGCGGAAGAACACACAACGTGTATACAAGTAGATCTTAAGCAGGGCTTTCAAAAGTGCTCATTTTACCGTGAACATGTTACAAAGGACAGCATTATGTGCTTGTTCTCCTGGAGATGTGTTATCGACCAAGCCACCTCCGACCGTGTCTGACAAACTATGGCGGAATTTAAAATTTAATGCGAACGTATGCGTATTTGAAGTTTAAAGTATCGTCAAATGGAAACCCAGAATTATCTTGTTCTGTTTTTGGACCACAGTTCATTCCATACGGCGTAAAGAACTCTGGGCAAAGAATGGAAACTAAAAACTCGGGTCTTACATTGGCGCACGCGGTCACTACAACTGAGTGTTCACAATTGGAATGGCATGAAGGTTCTCTTGACGTAGACTTACTCATTCTCTGATTGGCTGCACGAGGTTTGGCAGGCCTTGCGTCTCATTGGCTACAACAACAGCAAAGTAATTACAAATTCGATCAGTGCTAGGCCATTTGCCATAACTGAACTATATTAAAGTTTTTAAATTAAAGTTAATTAATGTAGTTCCTATATAACGTTATTCATTTCTCTTATCGGGTAGTAGCCGAAAAGGGGATCATTGGACTTCTTTTCAATCCCCCCTCCTCCACATTGATCCTAATTAAAGGTCGTGAACTCTGTTACATAATCAGTTGAATTAAGTTAAAATGTTGTTTTATTTGGCAGAGGGGGTTTAATTTTGAAGGAAGTTATTTACTTGGGCTACAATGTGCTGTGAAAGACGATTCCCTATTGGATGGCCCGCTGGCTGACAACCGAGTAACCAAACTCTGGTTGGCGTACGGCCAGTGACGTGGAGTATAAGAGGCTGTTTCACATCTGTATTGTAAAGTATTCTGTGACGCAGTCATGTGCAGATGCTGAACACCATATGTAGGTAGCGGTAGTGAAATTTCGCGAAAAGGGTTCAAGACAAGTTATATTTCAAAACACATTACTGTCTGTCACTTGGTAACAGTCTGCACACGAATCACGTGGGAGCCGTGCTGATGACGCCGAACTCTGAGTGGCCTGGTTGAATAGTGAATACACCTTCACAAGCAGACAGCGACCAATGCCAATAGACAACCTGCTGCTGGGTGCTTATAGTATTGAAGTCTACCCTGTACTCGAATTTTTTCGCAAAAAATCACTAGCTCTAACCACGTGGCCTTATTATATTGGTCTCCCTCCGAACCACGTGGTTACAGAGTGATGCTCATGAAGGAAGCAAGACTGGAGGTCGAGGGCAAATAGTCGCAAAGCCCGGCTAGAACGACCTGAACGTGCTAACGTGACGTCATTCCTCTACACCTCGCGTATCTGATGCACCCCTTCTCCAATAAGCGCAGCGTCACACGCGTAGACTACATAGAACGGAATCACTTTCGTGCGGCACGGCGCGTGTCGTGATGTCAAAGCTATCTCGGTGGCAGAGGGTAGTTCTCGCTTGTCATATTTCCTCCAGCCGCCTTGCAACGAGGCCTAACTGTTCTCCGTTTTGCGACGTAATCAAACAAGCGTGCTCTTTAACGAAATACCATCAAATCTGAGACGCCATTAACAGGGCGATCTTTTGCCGGGTCTTATAAAGCGTTATAAAATTTATTTTGCCGTAAAGTCGTCTGCACTCGTAAATCGTTATTGAATGCTAGGTCTCCCCTGAAGGCGGATACCTTGGTTGGCGCTCCGGTCTAGCGCGAGACACAACACATGCGTCGGCGGTTCCACCTTCGTATTTTTTAAAATCACTTACCTGAGAATTTTGGAGTTATCAGGGTGGTAAGCTTTGCTTAGAGATAGCGATTCTTCGCGAAAAAAAAAATGAGTACAGGTTAGACTTGAATACTATAGGCACCCAACAGGAGGTTGTCTGTTGTCATTGGTTGCTGTCTACTTGAGAAGGCGTTTTCATATTTAGCCGTGTCAATCGGAATTCGGCAACATCGGCACGGCTCCTACGTGATTCTCATCCAGACAGTTATCACGTGTCAAAAAGTAATACAGCCAATAAAGATTGGTAAACGACTCTACAGTGTTTTGAAATATAACTTGACTTGGAAATCTTTTCGTGAAATTTCACTACCCCTGTTGTTTGTTGTTGCGTATAGACACCTGGTAATGTAACGAATTAAACTGGAGCCTAGATACAGTCACAAACCTCACCTAGCCATGTCTGTTTTCTTAACTCCTTTAGAACTCCCATTCCGCGAGAAGATTTTCGCGCATGCTAGATTTTAGTTTATTTTTTGTGTGTATCGTTAAGAAAAGTGAAAAGGGTGTGGGGGGAGGGTTTCTTTTTTTGCTTGTGATACCACAGTAGACACCTAAGATGCGTTACACGTAAATCATCCAATCAAGAAAGTGGTCCTGAGCTGAAGAACTATGAAACACAACTGCTCATCAAATCTTTTCGTAGGCGACTCATGTATAGCGACACTCGAATTTCGCGAAAATACATCACGACCTGTTGTATTTCATAACACCTTACCTCAGATACACTTTCGTCATTCTATGATTTATGTGTTCCGCCTCTTGGGTGTCTAATCGCGAATCACAGACGTACAGTATCTGAGTAACCTGATTCTGATTGGCCAGCTAAGTAAAAATGCCATCCTGAAAAGGCAATAAAGAAAATGAAACTGCTGGTATGCCCATAGGGTATTGAAATATAGCATGTGCAGGAATCTTTTCTAGAAATTCCTGGGTTCCTACTCACTGCAGCCAGGGAAGAAAGAAATGTTGCAGACATGTGCATAGCATGGTGAAACATAACACTTGGAGTTCTCCACATTTTTACTGCTATTCAAGACAAGACAGGTGTTAATGTCCTATATGCACTATTGGAGTAAGGCCAGTTCTGTTTGGTTCTGGTTTCCCATTTATTGCTCTGCTATTGGTCCGCGTAATACACTACACGCCAACTGGCCTGTACTACGCGCTATGCGTGGGGAGTCGATTACCACTTGCAGAAAGCGTTCTCTGTAATTATTATGTTGCGAAATTCCAACGGCAAAATCTATATATATTACGAAGGAAAGGCATTGCATGCATGAAATTTGCAGGGATCACGTTCAGTTTGGTACATTCCGCCATCTTTATGAGCAGTTTCGTGACAATCGTGATTTGTTTAGTCAGTAGGCAAGAAAGACACTACAAACATTTGACCACATTGCAAATGCTATACGCAATCGATATACACAAAGTGCTACTAACTTACAGTTGCCGATATTTATCTATTGAGGGGTTCCTTGTAACTCTGAAGTGAGTAATTAAATCCCATAAACGAAAATAATCGAGTGTAACCAAGTACAATTGAATGATATGTGTCCTTTGCAAAGCTGTGAAAATCTTTGCATTATATTCATCGATGCTCCAGCATTTATATTCACAATAATACAACGGCAAAAAACACTGTGCCCAATAAACGACAAAAATTTCATAAACCAAATAAAATATTAACTTTAACAAAAACAAATGTATCGAGTCGTTGGCAGAAACAACATACAAACGAATGCCACAAAAAAGGAAGAAAGTGGCATAAAAATAACGAAACTTATTCACCAAAGAACTGTGAAACAAAGAGAGAGAGAGAGAGAGAGAGAGGAGAGAGAGAGAGAGAGAGAGAGGAAACGATATAACTCAAATATATCAACCATGCTGGATGTGTGTGTGTGTTCCCGGTTAATAACTTTTAGGTCCAGAAGGAAAATATTCAACATGAATAACAATAGGTGAATTGTGGTAGTTCGTTACTAAATCTTTCGTTTACTTTATTTATTTATTGTACTTTAGTTCAAAACTTTGGCAAGAATTTCTTCAAGAAGTGATTATTTGGAAAGTGAATAACTGCTAACACAGTAAGTTGGTTGAAGTCATGTTTAAAACTTGAACCGTCAGTTACTCTACGTGAAGTTCTTGAGGAATACTTCATTCACTGCACAAAATTAAAAGTCGTTTGTGAGATTAGAAAGAAAGAGATAATAGGCATGATTAAACGTCTTGCAATTACAACACTATTTCTTTCTTTTAATTAAACTTTGGTTAAAACAACATACAAGTAGATTGACTGCTCACAGATTATAAATATCTAAAAGGGTACGCCGAACAAAAGGAAATTAACTCTTTCAGACCCACTTTAATTGACTGCTTGAGTTGTTGCAAACAAAAAAATTTCTGATGCGTACTGTACTTAAGTCAACGCAACACTTGTTACGTTGCCATAACCAATAACCAGCAAGCTATATGTCCGGCTACAGTTTTATGAACCAATTATGACCCAGATAAGAAAGACGGTTTGCGAATCATCGGTAATATCATTGGCCACTGAACTTCGCAGTGTCCAGTAGACTAGAAATTACCTACACGTGCGTAATGTACACAAATTTGTACACTGGGTCTGAATGTGTTAAATATGTTTGTTACAAATTGCATAAACTCTGAAAGAATATAATTTTTAATGTGTAAAACAAAAGTTGATTGTGGATCTGTGAAGTCAGCACTTCCCACCAGATCGCGCTAGTGCTAGCCGCTCGCTCCGCCTAGCCCGGCTTCTTGCTGCGTCACCCCCCCCCCCTCCTCCCCTCTCCCCTCCTGCTTCCACGTTGAACACGTATAGGTAGAGGCAGGAAAACGTCGCAAATTAATCTCGGGACAAGATAGACGTCAAACACGTATATAGTGAAATCACTTTTAAAATTGGATCACAGTTTATTATACCCGCCCTGTACGCCTCTGAGCCAATAGCAGACTTACAAGGAAACACCTTGCGAATGCCATAACTGCCAAGTGTGGGACAACAGCCAATGAACACACAGCTGAGGATAGAGTATGCAGAGAACTTAAGGGTCTAGCCTACAGGTCATTGAACTCGCGTAATTTTCTCTCTCTACGTATAGGTAGAAGCAGTGAAATTTAGCGAAAAAATTTCAAGACAAGTTATATTTTAAAACACTGAATGGTCATTTATATACCTTGATTTTCTGAATTACTTTTTGAAACGTGGGGCCATGGTGGCTGAGCGATTAGCACGCTCTCCTTCCACCGAGGCGAACCGGGTTCAATCCCCGGTCGGGTCACCGGATTTACTCAAGCGGGAATCGTACCGGACGATGTCTTTGGTCGGCGGGTTTTCTCGGGGATCTCCTGTTTCCCGCGCCCCCTCATTCCGGCGCCGCTCCATACTCACTTCAATCACTCTCATCGGCTCTCAAGACATCCCTGTTAAGAGCCGCCCAAATCTCTTCACTCACTCTTCACTTTTTGACACGTGTTAACTGTCTGCACACGAATCACGTAGGAGCCGTGCCGATGTTGCCGAATTCTGAGTGGCCGGGACAAATTATGAAAACGCCTTCTCAAGCAGACAGCAACCAATCGCAATAGACAAACTGATGTTGTGCGCTTATTAAAGTCTAACGTGTACTCATATTTTTTCACAAAAAATCACTAGCTGTACGTGTAGGCTGTTCACAGTAAAGTGATCACTTTTGAAAGCCCTCTCATTTTGAATAATAGTTAAATTAATATATTTTATTTTAACTTGAGACGTTTACTTTCGAGTGCGGTAGAATATACACACTGTGTTTGTTATTTACGTAACAATGCTTATTTAAAAAAAAGGTGGTTAAAGGATAAGAAACAGCCGAAAGGAAAAAGTAAAATAGCTCACTTTACTGTGAACAGCCTATAAGAGCGTGCACGCAGGACAAGACCTTGAGCAACCTGCATGTGTTTGCCCCGGAGCTCTCTCCCCTGGTAGTGAGGGTCTCCTGGCTGGCTGGAGAGGAAGGATCTCCATGCACTGTAACAATAGTCAACCAGAAATGCGGCAGTGGCACAGACAAACCAGGTCACCCGCACTCTGCTGGCGCGACCTTGAATGAACTTCCTCTCCGACACTGGCTACAGCCACCACACACAATACTCAGCTTTAGCTAGGGCTAATGATATTTCGCGAAAATATTTTAAGACTAGTTATATTTCAAAACACTGTAGGGTCACATACCTATCTTGATTGGCTGAATTACGTTTTGACACGTGTTAACTGTCTGCACACGAATCACGTATGAACCGTGATGATGTTGCCGAATTCTGAGTGGCCCGGTCAAATATGAAAACGCCTTCTCAAGCAGACAGCAACCAATGGCATTAGACAAACTGCTGTTGACTGTTTATAGTATTGAAGTCTACCCTATACTCAAATGTTTCCGTGAAAAATCATTATCTATAGCTTTAGGCCATTCACACTTACTTCATACTTTTCTGAAGTCTAGCTAAAGTTCTACTTTGGTTACCCACTACGTATCCTTCCGCTACATTTAAATACAAACACCGCCATGTGACTTCCACGTTTTAACTTTCAAGTGCTTTGGTTACTCTTTTCAGCTGTTCAAAGGATTCTGTCATATATCAAAAGTCATTTCGTACGAATGTTCACAATTTACAATTTACGCCTAGGTTAGCTTTATGACTTTTCTTACAATGTCTGTATTGACAATAGTTCTTACGGTTATTATCTTACATTGTTCACATATTTGATATTCATGACATAAGCATATTACACGTAATACACGTTAATATTTTGCCGCGTCTGTGTTTAACCCTGTTACAGCTGTGTGGGAAAGAACCATAGCATTTTACCTCTTGTTATTGTTATGTGTAGGCTTATTGTTTTATAAGGATGGCCGCAGTTGCAATAAGTATTAAAACGAAGGAACAACCAGTACAATTAATTCAAGTACTCAACTCACGTCGCTTATTTTTTGTACGTAGCATTGACAAACTTAAATTATATTGGTGAACATGCACACAAACAGACCTACTGTAACTTTTATTCCGCTCATATTTATTTGCAAAGGTACTTAGTTTTGCTAGGTTTATTTAATTATTTATTTCATGTTTTCCGGCTGGGCTTAGTATTTTGTTGGGATTGTGGCAAACATTCAAATCCCAGAAACGCAAGCACGTTACACAATTGTTTTTCAAACGCACGCCTAGGGCAAAGTTATGAAGTTGTGATAAAAAGACACGAATTTCAAAACTTTAATTTCCTCATCAAAACAGTTGTGGCAGAATTTTGATTCTTTGGTTTACAGTATCATGTATTCACGTGACAGTTGTGATGTCAAAATGTTGTTTGATTTATGTGTATATGCTGAATGTCTGTTAGGTTATTAATGTTTTTAAATTTGTTGTTTAATTATGTTAAATTACCTATTTCATCAGTGTTTACCTTAATAAATAACTTTGAACTCTGTATTGGAAATGCCACTGCAATGCCTGTTAATATTTGATGTCCCGCTTTGTCTGTATATGTAATTTTTTTTTAAAAACGTTTCTGGCGGAATTGTTAAGAGTGGGATGTACCCCCGTGGGAACCCCTCATCCAAGGTAAATAAGCGAGGGAGCAATACGGGCGACACTAACACGCACGCCTAGTACCTCATCGCTCCTACGCACAAGGCGTGGAGTGTTTCCGTCGTGACGCTGTACTGTGCAAACTAGATATGTAAAAGTGGGGTTTTATTACACGCGATGAAAGACCACAGACCAAACTACGTCCGAATTTCTGTACTTTTCTCTTGCCGCTTAAGGAAACGGCATAGGAAAGCTTTAAAATTGCGATACTTGACCATCGTCATTAATTATTTTCTCCGGGAATACACATGATATGACAAAAGTAAAAAAACTAGGGGCCTAGATAATTGTTCTATATTATTTCTGACAAAAAGTCGTATTTTCAGAACATTTATTTACCGAGATACACGTATTTGCGCAACAACTATTTCATAAAAAATGTGGGGTTCAATCCCACTCTTAAAATGTATGTGAGTTTGATATTCATGAACTGCTTTTGTTAGGAAAGAATGACATTTCCGTGTTTGGTTTGTTCTACAGGATAATGGTAACGTCGATGAGCAAGCAGCACGTTGGTTACTGGCTGCAAAAAGTACACTAAACACAAGTACAGGGAACATAAAAATATTATACGATTGGAACACTTTGACTCACAAGTTAACGCGTGACTGCAAGTGTTAATATACTCATACTTTTTTACAAGCTTTTATTTAGCTTGCCTTATTTGTATGTATGGGAGATGTCTGTTCAACCTCTATGCACTTAACTGGCATGCAGTCTACTTGCAGCATATCACTGTTCGTTAGGTTGCAGCTCAAAGTGTGGAAGGAGCCACCAGTGTTTAAATTTACATTTTTAGTCTTTGTAGTCTCACTAACTGGTTTTGTTATTGATATATAGGTAGACTATTTACACATTCACGACTCTACCTATATAATAGGAACAAAAACATTGTTGAGACTACAAAGTGAAAAATAAATTAACAGTAAACATACCTTTTAAAGTTAACTGGGCATTACCAACACACCTATGTTCCCACTGTTTTCATTTATATGGTTGTATTAATTATATAGTAACATTTATCGATAAAATATAAGTAAAAGTTCAAATTAACGAACTTTAAGATACCTTTACGTAAACAGAAGTATAAAACGCTTGTGACACATGACGTATTTAGGAAACAAACGAACATGTCATACATGGGGTAATTTTCGCTATGTTGTATTCGGAAAGTGTGAAGGAATGACGAGTATAGCACACGCTGAGAGTGCAGCGTACTCGAGGTGCAAATTTGCACGGCAATTGATTGGTCCGCTGACAATGGCGTCAAAGGAAGTGTTTCGCTGCCGCATTGCATCGGGAGGATTTTTTAAATTACAATTTCCATTCACGCGGCACTCGATGAAGCGGTGTGGCTGTTCCACAGATAAGAAGGAGCTTATTCGTACACACATTGCCGCTGATACAAGCGCACCTGCATTGTTCTTGTTTCGACAGTGAAATATTACATTTCCTGTTCGAGGCTACCTGCCGCTTGAAATACTTTGCAGAGAAACGTGCGTCCAATTTTCTCATCTATGAAAAGAACACACTTCAGATGAGGGCTGTCGAGTGCTTTCAAGACGCCAAGCACGTTAGAAACACCATTTCAGAGTACTCCTAAAAGGCTAAAAAAAAAAAAAAAAAAAAAAAAAAAAAAAATACACGCTTTTTCAAAGTGTTGCATTTCAAAATATACGCTTCAGATACATACAAAACTGCTCAAGGTCTCTGCACTAAACCAATCTACAGACTTTCCACCAATAAAATAATAAGTTCGCCGCTGGAAGTGCCATAGGTACACCCAGTGCGACGAGAACACTGCTCGCCAGTTGAGAGCCTTGCACATAGAGTCGATGGCGCACTTAGTACGCGTGGCAATGTCGCCCTTATTGCTCCAGCGCTTCTCGGCCTCAAACGCTGAGAACATCTCCAGGTTGGTCTGAGCCGTAACTTTATAGTTGTTTAGCGGCGAGTTTCGGAACTGATGCTAAGCTAACGTTTCCTTATGACATTTCGCTGTTTAGTGTCCTAACAGCAAGTTTGATCATTTCTCTCGGCTTGAATGCATCACTAAATACAAGGTTTGTCATTTATTTACTTATTTTGTACGGAACTTACTGTACAAGTTAAAGTATATAAAAATATTACTTTTAACGTGACGTGATGTACGGGATTACAAGGGTTGCGTATTTTTTGGAAATAATGCAGGAATACGTGTATACATTGTATCATATAACTTCAATGAAATTTGACAGACGTTGTGACAAACCTACACAGCATGTAAACAGTAAACGCTCCCATTTGCAAAGTACTGTGCCAGCTGATGGTTGTTCCAGGCTCTTTGCGATTATTGTAAAATAAAATAGTACTCGGAATTAAAAATAATAATGTGGAAAATTAATTACAATTACAACATTTGTGGTTAAAATTACGCTCATAGACTAATACACAATTTTTATGAGTTATAGAGCAAGGGCTTTAAAAATATTTAGAACTATAATGGTAGAGCATGCGAACATCACAGTTATGTGAAAGGACTCCACCAATCTCCGTTGAGTCTGTTGTCTATGGTCTCCACCCGCCCGGTGAAAAGCCGTTGTTGCCATTGTGCTCCCTTCCGTCATAATTTATCAATATGCGGGAATTCCTTGCTGGTGGTGTCGGAGTATTATATATGCAGTTAATTAATTTTGTATTTACGTATTTCATTAACTGTAGTTCGCTGTAGGTGCCTATTTTGAACAGTCTCCTCAGTGAAATGAATTATCGACACGTTTCTTCCGCTTTGTAAAATGGTTTGTTATGTGCTGTGATCCGCCAGTTTCTGTGAGCATCGCGAAGCCCGAGCGAAAAATTATTTAAGTTGTGAAGTTTGAATTTGTTGGTTTCGATAAATAGAAGTGTTTTTTAAAATTTGCATTAGTCAGAAAATAAATTATTTTGTATCAGTAGTCGACAAGTAATTTTAGTGAATTAATCATCCAAAGTTCGGCACGTGTTTAAGAATTACGAAGTGAACAATAAATTTTTGTGTTTCGTAAATCATGTTTTCTTACGTTGTTAGAATATTTGAAATGTATTTAGACTTTTATTTAATTGAAACACTAACGATTTTTACGTAGAAGTTAAATTTTCTTAGTATGTTTACAATGTGCATTCCGTACATCGGTATTAACAGTGAAGTATATATTACGTTTTGTTCTTGCGGGAGTTTTTCAAATGCACGTGGCATAAATAAGCGCCCTTTTAGTGTAGTTAATTATATAAACAATGCAATGATATTTATCTATTGAGCATTTCTCGCTTCGGTACGAACAGCGACACATCGATCACATTTAGTTCTTTCGATGAAGTTAAAACGCTTGAGTTATAGTAAATTGATTATTGCTATTTCCGTACGAACAAAATTTTCCACTGCATCATCACAACAATGCAAGTTCCAATCGCCACTCTGTCATAAGAAGAACCACAAAAAATAACGTCCCACGAAAGACGTTAAAATATAGCCCCCCCCCCCCCCCAATGAAACAGAATCCTAACTAGTATATTATGTGATCATAACAGAAATAAAACAGTTGGAAATGGCAACCGGCTATAGTAGCCTAAATACTGGACAGAAGTTGTCAGCCTTTCAATGCTTGTCATTGGATTAGTAGTTTGATTACAAAGATCGTTTTCTTCACCGACAGAACGCCTATGGCGGAGGGATACATGGTGGCCTCACTTCTTTTCGAGAGCTGTCAAAATTTACTGAAGTTAAATGAAACAGAGTATACTCCAAAACACTAGAGCTGAGATCCACTTTCGTGATTGGATGATTTTAACTATGACGCATTGCATGTGTCTGCCCGCAAATCACTGATACTTAATGTCGCAGTTGCCTAATTCTGATTGGTCCAGCCAGTCAAGTACGGAACTGTCTCCTACAAAGACACGTGGCCAATAAACAAAGGAAAATGGCGTACGTCTGCCATAGGACATTGGAGTATAGCCTTTGCGTACGATGTAGTAGCGGTGTAGATGGCACACACGTGTGTGTGTGAAAGCCACGCATGTCACATGTCGATGAGACGTGCCGGACTAAGAATCTATACTAAGCTCTCAGCACTCTGGCAGCTTCATTCCGTGTGGTCGGGCGGACAAATCATCTCTGCTCGAGTATGAACAGTACTGAGGAATCTCAATTATTTCCATTTTATAACGCGACGTAGTAGGGCATCTGCTTATAGCTAGAGACCTGAAAAATTCTCGATTTCAATGACATGTAGGCTAGAATCAGTAACTGACATTCAAGAAAACTCCTTTCTATCTGGGCTGAGATAAAACTGGGGCATTATCGAATGACTAACTAATACACAAAGAATTGTGGAGTCTAGCTTGTTGCCAAATGGATCCGCGAAATTTCCGGGTCTCTAACTAACAATGAACACTTTATTTAACTACATACGCTACCGTACACGACTCTCTTATAAATATGTGGCTTTACTCATTGGCCCGTATGCTGATTAGACCCGGCTTTCATTCCTATCGTGTGAGATAACATTTTCATCTTGAAATAAGGTTTCTCATCTAACTTTTGATCTGGTAGAAAGGCTAACCTTTATATTCGTCCTGCACTCGTATCCGCCTACTTTTTCTTTTACTTCGTAAGTTTACTAATAATGTATGTCGTTTCAACATATACGCGCTCTACGTGTACATTTAGCCACACACTTCTGTTTGCTTCGGTGCGCTTTAATTAGGGACACCCGAATTTCGCGAAAAGATTTCCGCGCATGCTAGATGTCAATATGTCATGAGCTTACCAAAGGTTTCCTTTACTTATTGGCAGTGTGTCGTTGTGAGAAGACATTTCCTTACTTGACTGTCCAATCAGAATTAGGTAACTTCGATACTGTACGTCTATGATTCGCGGGCTGACACCCAGGACGCCTAGATCATCTAATTAAGAAAGTGGATGTGAGCTAAAGTGTTATGAAATACAACTGGTCGTGAAATCTTTTCGCGAAATTCGAGTGTCCCTAGCTCTAATATATCTATATCTCTCGCGAGGGATTTGCCTCTCTGATTTTTCACAGTTAGATGGCGGCAACTTAGCATACGGTACGAAATTTGCCAACACTATGTGCCTGCTTCTCTTTAAGGCGCAACCACAGAATAGTAAACACTTTTTAAATTAGACTCCATTGTTATACGTTGTTCTTTAGGCTGGGAAGTAACGAAAATCTGCTCGTCTATAAAATACTTTACAGAGCATAATGAACTGATAAATGCTATAGGCCTATGCTATTCGCGGTAAATTGAGAACTTTTGAAAGGCCTGCTTAAGATCTTCTCGCATGCACATTGTATATTCTTCTACCCTACGTAAAATTTACCGTACCATGCGCTTTATTGCTTTACTAATTAGTCGTTCAAGTAAGACTGTGATATAATTAGAAAAGTAAATATTTTACAGATTTTCGAAATTTATTTCTTGGCTATAAAGTAAGTTAATATTGCAATAAAACGACAACGTGCAAAGAAAACATTTATTATCAGCAAACCTTTTTTTTTCTATCTTTCTCTTTAAATTAAAGCAATATTTTGTTGCGGTAAACAAAATGCCTCCAGGAAATGGTTTTCTTTGCCGCACAGAAAAATTCGAATGGATTTGTAAGATTGCAAATGCAAGTGGAATGCACACGCATTTGGGCCTTTGGAGAATAACTTGAATCCAAAGTAATTCGCAATTTTTTTGTCCGTGCTGATAATGATCACATCGGTGGTCAGCTGTTGAGACATGTTGTTAGGTCGACTTCAACTCGGGCAATGTTAGAACGATTTCTTCGTCCTCGTAGACAGAACTCGCGCGTACTATAAGCTTACATTACTTTGCGAGTTTGTATGGTGACTGTACACGAACTATGCTTTACGTTAGTGATTATTTTCATGGGTAAAAATTGACATTTGAATTTAGTTTTAGTAGAGAGCCGAGAATTTCGCGGGTTAATTTCTATAAAAGTTGGAATTCACACACATGTACGTTCATGTTACGTTTGTAATTGGTCAACGTGTTGTTTGACGCCTGCTGGGGATAAATGAGCTAATAACAAACACGCAATAAACTGTGCGCCCAACCACCGCCTTTTACTACCACAACAATCAACCAATAAACAGTCGATATCTGTATGAGAGTATATAAGACTGTGAAGTCTAGCTTACAGGTCATTGCACTCGTGAATTTATGGGGTCTCTAGTAATAAACAGGGTGGACCGTATATCGTCGTACACGACAGTGTAATTGGGACAGTGCCAGCTCACCAATTTACTTGCCAACAACCGACCAGTAATGAGACTTACCAGCACAGTAAGTATACCAAGTGTAATTTGGATCGACAGGATGCAGGTAAAGGGATATTACATAGACCAATAGAAATGGCATAGTCTATTAGAAGTTTTTTTACACTTTTTAAGATCAAAACTTTGAAAAATCACCCTATGTTCCTTTTTTGGTTATTTTCTAAATATCCCACGTGTTATAAACGTTTCATACTTTCGTTATCATAAAAATACTGTATTTTTGGTTAACTTGTGCTTTACTTATTTTATGTTTTTAAATTATATTTCATTTGTCACTAACTTTAATCAAAACAGGGAGAGAATATGCGTTTGGTAATTCCTAGTAATAAATAATTCTCATGCAAAGTCATTTTTCAACTAAATGCCCGCGAATGCAGTGCCTTGTCCCATTAGTGTAATTTTCTAAACCAGGTTAAGCCGGGGTGAGAGATTTGGGCGGATCTCAACAACGAGATCTTGAGAGCCGACGAGGGTGAAGCGAGTTGAGAATGGAGCAGCGCCTGGATGGGAGGAGGGGGAGTAGTCTGACCTCTAGAACACCGCGGCTCCCAATTCGCAGAGTAAACAAGTCCACAGAGGCGGCATGCCGAGGTGATTCCTTTGATGTAGCCGTAGCCATCATCTTAATGGACTGCACGAGGTTCTGTAAGTGGGTGCTGCATCTGATCTGGTGGCTGAGGACTGAGAAATGTTTGCTATTGGCTGCCCGGCCTCGTGGCAACCAAGTTACCAGGTACTGATTGGCGTAAGAGTGGGATGGGCCCACGCGTTTTCTGTGAAATAGTTGTTTGTGCGAATACGCGTATCTCGGTAAATAAATGTTCTGCAAATGCGACATTTTGTCAGAAAAGATAAAAAACAATTACCTATGCCCCTATTGGGGCCACGGTGGCTCAGCGGTTAGCCTACTCGCCTCCCACAAAAACGATCCGAGTTCAATCCCCACCGAGTCACTCCGGATTTTCGCATGTGGGAATAGTACGAGACGATTCCGTTGGTCGGACGGGCTTTTCGGGGATCTCCTGTTTCTCCCGCCCTTTCATTCCGGCGCTGCTTCATATTCACCTCAATCACCCTCATCTGTTCTCAAGACCTCGATGTTAAGAGCCGTCGAAATCTCTTCACTCACTCACCTATGCCCATATTATTTTACCTTTGTCATATCAAGTGTATTCTTGAAGGAATTGTAAAAATGGTCAAATATCGCATTTTTTAAAGCCTGCTTATGCAGTTTCCTTAAGCGGAAAGAGAAACGTACAACGATACGGACGTAGTTAAATCTGTGGACTTTCACAGCGTGTAATAAAACCCCACTGTTACAGGTCTAATCTGCACAGTATAGCGTCACGACGGAAACACTGCACGCCTTGTGGGTAGGAGCGATGAGGCACTAGGCGTGCGTGTTAGTGTCGCCCGTATAGCTCCCTCACTTCTTGACCTTGGTCGGGGGGAGGGGGTCCATCCCACTCTTAAGTAGCGTGTGACTATGTCTCAGCACGTCTGTCCCTCCTCCTCTCGTCACAGCTGCTCTCATTAGTGGCGGCAATAATTAACCCCCCCCCCTTCCGCGGTGCACGCAGATTACCCCCCCCCCCTCCTCCACCTATTACAGTGCGCCGGTAACAAACTTCGCTGTGGCTTTATTATGTTCGCCGCACTCTCCCAGTGCCCTGGTCGCCCTTCCTCAAGTCGCCCTTCGGTTAGCATGCTTCCCTCGTCCTCGCCCTGCCAGCCTGCGCCATCTACCCGCCTGCTCTTAGCTACACCTGGCCTTCCTTCGGCATATACAGGTTGCTTCACTCGCTCTCCTCGGCCACTCGTATTCACTCACAAATATCGTCCCCTACAGGTTATCTAAATTGTGTAAGTTAGTACACCTCTAGTTTATGATAGCAAGCTGCACGTTGGTTACTGGTTGCAAAAAGTACACTAAACACAAGTACAGGGAACATAAAAATATTATATGATTGGAACACTTCAACTCACAAATTAACGCGTGATTGCAAGGGTTAATTTACTCAACATTTTTACAAGCTTTTATTTAACTTGCCTTATTTGTATGTACGGTAGGTGTCTGTCCGACTTCTAAGCACTTAACTGGCGCGCAGTCTGCCTGCAGCGTATCACTGCGCGTCAGGTTGCAGCTCAAATTGTGGAAGGGGCCACCAGTGCTCAACTTCACAGTTTTAGTATTTTTAGTTTCACTATTTGTTTTTATTATTAATATATAGGTAGACTATACATTCACGAGTATGTGAATGTATAAATAGTCTACTTATATACTCATAAAAAATTGTTGAGAATAAAAAGTGAAAAATAAATTAACTGTAAAAAAATCTTTTAAAACTAGCCTTTTATTTATAAATGCGCTAAAAAAAAAAAAAAAACTGCAGTAGTTACAGAATTTGTAGAACTTTTAAGACGTGGTCGAACAGCTGTAACATACTTGACTACAAATTGATATTTTTGTATCAATTTATATTTAGTATATGAATCTTGGTGAGTGTAGTTAAGAGCCTTATGCAAGATATGTAGTTACTATACTTGCGTAAATAAGGTAGGTATACCTACGTTCTAATTGTAAATAGTGAACAGCCTTACGCACGATATGTGCTTACCACGCTTACGCAAATGAGGTATACCTACGTTCTATATAGCGCCAAGCTTTTATATATTAAATATAAATCGATACAAAAATATCAATTTGTAGTGAAGTTTATTACAGCTGCTCGACCACGTCTTAAAAGTTTTACAAATTCTGTAACTACTATTATTATTTTTTTCTTTTTAGCGCGTTTATAAATAAAAGGTTGGTTTTAAAAGAATTTTTACAATTAATTTATTTGTTCTAGGTGTTGCCGAAGAATAGATTTTTCGCCTGACAATTAGTTACTAATTCCTTGTAATAATTTGTTCACTGGAATCTATGATAAGTATTTATATTGGTCAATGGCACCGAGAGCAACGAATAATAAACTGTTAGCGTGTCAGCAGCTGTCAGTAGCATTATCCATGGAAATGACTCTGCGTAAGTGGTAGCCTCTGATCGTGTACAGCAATGATCATGATTTTACCTATTCTGCACCACGTCATCGTGAACGAGTACAATCTGGATCGTATGTTAAGGGTTTAACGACACGCTATTTTCGCGGAAAGATTCAATTATCAATTGTATTTCAAAACAGTTTAGCTCGCCTCCACTTTCGCAGTTGGATGATACTACTTGCTACTCGTGTGAGGTGTCTGCCCTCGAATCTTAGGCTCTCGGTAGCGGAGTAGCGTAATCGTGATTGGCCCAGTCAAGGACAAAAGAGAATGAAATGTATGCTGCATTTCGTGCCAAGGTGGTATCCAAACCTCTATAGTTGCCAAATAATTAAAAAATTGGAAGACGCATTCAGCATTTACAGTTTTTTGCAGGGGAATTATTAGTGGTAGCGAAATTTCGCAAAAATCTTTTACGACAAACTATATTTCAAAACACTGCAGGGGAGTTTACCTGTCTTGATTGGCTGAATTATTTTTTAACACGTGTTAACTGTCTGCATATGAATCACGTAGGAGCCGTGCCGATGGTGCCGAATTCTGAGTGGCCCGGTCAAATATAAGCGTTCTCAATCAGACAGTAACCATTGGCAATAGACAAACTGCTGTTGGGTGTTTATAGTATTCAATTCTACCATGTTCTTATTTTTTTTCGCAAAAATTCACTAGCTCTAGGAATCATGTACGTTCAGTGTTAGAGCAACAAAGTGTCAGTGGGCGAGTCTAACATGTGCTGCAGGACAGGGAGGAAAGAGATGTTTCAAATATGAGCATAGGATGTTGAAACATAACATGCTGTGAGGCATATTTGGGATAAAAGACCACCTGTACTCCTGTGTACGTCGCAGGCGATCTGGTAGCGGACCTCTCTTTGAATTACATGTCCAGCACACAGAGCAATTATACAGTTCCTCAACAGTCGTCAGCGGCGGGGACGGTACAAGACAGAATAGTAAAACCCACAGAAGCGGATTTGAGTACGGCTTCTTTGATGATGTAGCTGCAGAATATTTAAGATATATATTTTTTACGTGGCCATCCACAGGTTAGGCACGCTTTATTGTCACTCATGGGGCCTTGTGCAGTTTCTAGGTATAAGACTCTTCCCTTCTTTATTCCTGTTACTTTCCTCTCGCTTTCTTCTGACCTGCGGCTTGCTATCGGGACTATAAGCTGGTCACGGTAAAATGAGCACTTTTGAAAACTCTGCTTAAGATCTACTTGTATACACGCTGTGTATTCCACCGCCTTATGTAAAATTAGCATTGCCACGGATCTTGTCACTTTATTCATGCGTCGGCCAATTGAAACTAAGGAATTATTAAGAAATTAATTACCTTACAAATCTGCTCATTTTTACACTTCGTTGTATATAAAATACAGAAAGTGAAAAAAATTATTACAAGTTATCATAGGGCTTAAATGGTTACCTAACACTTTTTATTCGACGTTAGGATATGGAACTACTTTCTATCCATCGTTACCAACTTTACGAGGCGAATATCACTCAGTGAGCCCGTGAAAATATATTCATGCAGGGTTAGTGACTGTTTTTTCTAAGGTTATTTCTAAAGTGCTCACTTTATTGTTAACAGCCTTTGCGTAATTTGCCCACCTCTTTGATATTGTTACGACATATTTACATGCAGCAGGTTGTCTGGAGTAGTGGTGTGCCGTGTGTTTCCTTTTCCCCCCACCCCCACTGTGCTGTGTTGTAGTGGTTAGGCTACTCATCTCCCACTTCGGCGAACCGGGTTAGATTCCCGCCGGGGTCGCTCCCGGATTTTTGCACGTGGGAATCGTGCCGGACGATGCCGCTAGTCGGCGGGTTTTCTCGGAGATCTCCCACTTTCCCCGCTGCTTCATTCCGGCGCTGCTCCATACCAAGCTCGTCAGCTCTCAACAACTGCCAAAAATATCTCTACTCCACTACTAACTTGTCCTTACAAAAATATGCGACATTTTATTGTCCCTAATTGTGACGTATTATAGGTAAAGATGGTGGTTTATTACGAGAAAAGTTGACTGCTTGCTAGTATTCAACATATTGTACACATAACTGGCAGTTTCATTTCCTGATTGGCTGTCATGTATGTATGAAGCTACTATCCCATTTAATTGGGCCAATGAGGGTTCTGATACTATAAGGCAGAACGTTTGTAATTGACCTCAAAGAATTTAGCCGAGTCAAAACCTTGGTCCTCCAATCATAAAAAGATAAACCAGTTATTGTGTTATTAAAAATATGTTGGCTCAAATAATTTTCACTATTTTAAATCATCTCTAATTATAGCAGGTATGGCCGCATGTTCTTCGAGAAAAGATTTCAGGACTTCTTGTACTCCAAAACACTAGAGCTCAGATCCACTTTCGTGATTGGATGATTTTAACTGTCGCGCATTGCAGGTGTCTGGCCGCGAATCACGGACTCTCAGTGTCAGAGTTACGTAATTCTGATTGGTCCAGTCAAGTAAAGAACTGTCTCCCTACAAAGACACGTGGCCAATGAATGACGAAAGGAAAACTGCACGTATGACATAGGACAGTGGAGTGTAGCCTTCACCTAGTGGGAAGCTGTAGCATATTTAATGTTGACTGGACTGCAAGAGAACAGC
The DNA here is from genome assembly GCA_029891345.1 of Dryococelus australis. Lineage (NCBI taxonomy): Eukaryota > Metazoa > Arthropoda > Insecta > Phasmatodea > Phasmatidae > Dryococelus > Dryococelus australis. The sequence goes on from CM057003.1 coordinate 34,435,165, forward strand.
GTAATTTCTCTCTTGCCTGGCTGACTGTTTGGCTCGACGTTCACGAAGACAAGTCGTAAAAGTAACGGTCCATTCGCGCGATAAAGGAGGATTTAAAGTGCCGCGTCTTGCCAGATGAGCTCGCCAATTTTTACGCGTGCCGCACGAAGAGCAGAAGGGCCGTGTGTGTGTGTGTGTGTGTGTGTGCGCGTGTAGCTGGCCCTGAGCCAGTCTCGCAGCAGATGTACACACACATACCAGAATACAGCAGCTTCCCTCACTGAACATGAGCAGTACACGTCGTTCGCCCTTGACTCTTGAACCGCCGCACACAATGTTAGCAATTCACGTTTTTCTGCGAAACTATTAACCCATTCTGACCCAGTTTAAACCATTATAGGCAGTTCACGGTAAAGTGAGCACTTTTTAAGGCCCTGCCAATAGGCATTAAACACTAATAAATACATTTTATGTCAGTTTCAGGCGTTAACATTTGGGAGTGTTAGAATGTGTATTCTGTTTATTTGTTACAAAGCTGTGCATATTTTAATAAGTGCCACAAAGATAGAACGTGTCTAACAAGAAAAAACTGGCATACCTTAAAAAGTGCTGACTTTACCGTGAATATACTATACGTACATTACTTACGCACAGGTAAATTTTTTATCTGTACTGCACACTACGAAGCTCATTTACTAATGATCTTACCTGTGGGAAAATTATTCTCAAAACGTTCTACCTGGCTAAGTTATAATTTATCGCTTCATATAGCTACAGACGAACATATGGCCTACAACAAACTGACTTTGACAACGAAACAAGTGTTCTTATCGACTTAAGTACAGCACGAAGCATATTATTTTTCGTTTGTAACACCTGAAACCGTAAATGAAAGTGAGTCTGAAAATGTTATAATGCGTCCAATGACCTGATTTGCTAAAAGAACGTACACTTAAGATGAGGCTTGAGTGCTTTCAAGACGTATCGCACATTAGAAACACTATTTTTGAGCACAACAAGATGGCTAAAAAGTTTTATTCAACGCGTTTAAAGGCTGTTCACGATAAAGTGAGCACTTTAGAAATCAACCTTAGAAAAAAGTCACTGCCCCTGCATGCATGTATTTTAATGGGCGCATTGAGTGACATTCGCCCAGTAAAGCTGGGAACGGTGGATGGAAAGTAGTTCCATATTTTAACATGAAGTAAAAAGTATTAGGTAGCCATTAATGATAACTTAGTTATGTTTTTTGCCTTCTGTTTTTTTAATGCATCGAAGCTTAAAAAAGAACAGATTTTAAAAGTATTGACTTTTGTAATAATTTCGCACTTTCATTTGACCGACGCATGGGTAAAGTAATGAGGCCCATGGCAATGATAATTTTACATAAGGCGGAAGAATATACAACGTACATACAAGTAGATCCTAAACGGGGCTTTCAAAAGTGCTTATTTTAACGTGAACAGCATATATCTCAAAATATACGCGTCTGATACATAAAGCCTGTTCATGATAAAGTGAGCACTTTAGAAATGAACCTTAGAAAAAAGTCACTGCTCCTACCTGCACATATTTTAACGGATGCGCTGAGTGGCATGTGTCCAGTAAAGTTGGTAACGATGGAGGGGAAGTAGTTCCGTATTTTAACGTTGAATAAAATGTGTTGGCTAACCAGTTATGATCATTTAACCCTTTCAGACCAACTTAAATTTACTGTTTCAGGTGTTGCAAACAAACATTTTTATGATGGGTACTGTACTTAAGTCGGCGCTACAGTTGTATGAACCAATTATGACCCAGAATAGTAAGACGGTTGGTGGATAATATACTCAAAGGTAAAATCGATGTTCATTGAGCTTTGCAGTGTGCAGTACAGACCAAAAATTACCTACTCGTGAATTATATACAGAATTGTGTACACTGGGTCTGAATGGGTTAAATTATTTCTTTCGCTTTCTGTTTCTTTGAATACATCGAAGTGTAAAAATGAGCAGATTTGTAAAATATTTACTTTTCTAATAATTTCACAGTTTTATTCGATAGACGCATGAATAAAGTGATGAGGCCCATGACAATGTTAATTATACATAAGGCGGAAGAATACACAACGTGAATACAAGTGGATCCTAAGCACGGCTTTCAACAGTGCTCATTTTACCGTGAACAGCATATATGTGTAAATATGTTCTGACCTACGACAGCAAGCAGATACCACGTAATTTTAATTACGCACAAAAATATTAAACAACTTGTAAAATTAAAATGCAAATTTCCTATAACCGTACATTGTCAGTAATTATTGAACTCTGAATGCGAAATTATGACGCGGAAACGAAGCACTCCTGCAAACGAAGGTAAGCCGAGCCTGAAGAGCTGTACCTAGCAAGCCTGCAGCCTCGCACTCGACCACACATTACTTCCTAGCTTCGAGTGTTGCAATCTTATGATTTTTTTGGAATGTGCTGTACTTGTGTTCAGCACTCGTCTTGCAAAACCAGTGAACAATTAGCTGTGTGTTTAATGATACTGGCATGAGCCATTCGTTCCAAAGAAGTGTAGACAATTTTACAAATGAGGTCAGCCACAATGAAGTTTTGGATACCGACCGACGCGTTGCTGAATACGGTACTAGTCATAAATATCGTTCAACTGCAACGTATCCACGACCGTGGACAATGACTGAACGGGTTAAATGAGGAGTTAGTTTAAAGAAATCCCTTCAGTGTATGAATTTTAAAAATATATATCCAACACAACTTTTCCAGAGAATATTGCCACTTTTGAAATCTTCAAGAAAATGGTATTCGTTTTTTTTTTTTTTAATTGAACATAATAATTAGCAGGACTCAATTAACATGCCAAAATTCCTTTAAATATGTCACCTAGAATACTTTTTGTTTCAAGCTATTATCTTCAATATTGTGTGTAAAATTCGTGCTTGTAGTGAAGTAGAAACGTGTGCTTGGTTACATATATATATATTTTTCATTTTGATGGGGATAGTAGAGTATTCTTTGTTAGTATTGCCTGCACATGTGATATTTCGTACCACGTGTATTTTGATGAATATTTGCATCATTCTGTTTACAAAGTACTGTTCTATCTACGTGATCATCATACTTGTTCTCTCACATGCGTTTGTGATTTGAAATAACAGTGTATAAATTTCTCAATCAGTACTTTTTCAAATAAGAACGTAGTTCAGTATAAAGATAAATAAAAAAAATGGTCGCTACGTCGATTTCTGACTGCCAACATAACAATGTGAACAATAGTAAATTACTCTGCTTTATAATGTTGGCAGTGCAATAGAACGTATTTCGACTGACTTCTGCAAACAAATGAATAAGATAATGTTCTCTCGTCATACGGGCGAGTTGCGATTCTGTTCGTTTCTAAGCTGTTCTCGATAAAGTAAGAACTTTTGAAAACAACTTTTGAAAAATATTGCTACTTTTGCCTACACGTATTTCAAAAGGCACGCTGACTGGCATACACCCAATTAATTTGATAACGACGGTGAGAAAATAGTTCCATATCTTAACGTTGAGTTCAAATTGTTATGTAAACATTCTGAACACTTGAAGTTATATACTTGGTTTTCTGTGTTTTTCCAAGTACATTAGAGTCAGAATCAGAAAAATTACGGGAAATATTTACTTTTATAATAATTGCACAGTTTCAATTAACCGACGCTTGAGTAAAGTGGTCAGGCCCATTCAATGTTAATCTTGCAAATGGTGTAAGAATATACGATGTACATACAAGTAAAGGCTGTTCACTATAAAGTGAGCACTTTAAAAATCAACCTTAGAAAAAAGTCACTGCTCCCACCTGCATATACGCCTATTTCAACAGGCGCACTGCGTGACACGCGCCCAGTAAAGTTGGTAACATTGATAAGAAAGTAGTTCAATATCTCAACGTCGAATCAAAAGTATTAGGCAACCATTTGTAATACACTAAATTATTTCTTTCGCCTTTTTTTTTCATATATAGTGACGTACAAAAATATGCAGATTTGTAAAATATTAACTTTTCTAATAAATTCATAGTTTCACTCGACCGACGCATGAGTAAACCCATGTCAATGGCAATTTTCCATAAGGCGAAAGAATACACTATGTGCATACAAGTATGGGCTTTCATCGTAATGGCGATTACGACGCCACTGTGTCTCTAGTTCGGGCGCCTCAGACACGCCAGACAGTAGCAGGTGGGCGGGGCGAACTCCACACCCCTCAACAGGGGCTGGTATGGGGTGTGTACACAGAGCGCCCTCTCAGCTACTGCCCGTAGTGATGGGGGGGGGGGGGGGGGGGGGTCACGCGCAGTAGGGGTTACCCAATCGCCGTTTGAACGCTGAACTACAAACACATAGGCCGCCGTGCGCCGCCTGAGACACATACAAGCCCGCTACACGCTGGTGTTCCACCGACCTGCATACACACCTCATACTGTCTACACACCGTATATAGGCTGTTCACGGTAAAGTGAGCACTTTTTAAGACCCTTCTAAATTTTTCCTTTCATCCAATTTTCATTTTCCTGTTGCTCTTTAATATAAACATTACAATGTGACCAATAAACACAGTGTATACATTTCACCACCCACAAAAGTTAATGTCTTAGGCTGCAACAACATCTATTTATTAGTGGTTAATGTCTGTTGGGAGGGCCTTAAAAAGTGCTCACTTTACCGTGAACAGCATATAGTAACACTTTCACAGGCAAACCTTTGGAAAATCTATACATGTATGACGTGTTCGCTTCTTTCGTAAATATACCATGTATCGCAAACGTTTAGTCTTTTAACATTAAATTATTCTTATTTTTGGTTAAGAGTGTAATGGACGCCGTGGGTTCCCCGCATCCAAGGTCAAGAAGTGAGGTAGTGCAATGCTTGCAGTGTTCCCGTCGAGACGCTGTACTGTGCAAATTAGATCTGTAACTGTGGGGTTTTATTACACGCGATGAAAGACCACAGACCAAACTACGTCCGTATCTTTGTACTTTTCTCTTGCCGCTTAAGGAAACTGCATAGGCGAGCATTAAAAATAAGATATTTGACAATTTCCATGAATTTTTTCCTCTAAGAATACACTTAATATGTCAAAAGTCTAAAAAATAGGGGCATAGATAATTGTCCTTTATTATTTCTGACAAAACCTCGTATTTATAGAACATTTATCTACCGAGATACGCGTATTCGCCCAAGCAACTATTTCACAAAAATGCGGGGGTCCATCCCACTCTTAAGTTGTACTTTAAGTTATCATTTGTCTATTAATTATACTATATAATATACGATAAGTATGAATAAAACCAGTGAAAAAATAGGAGTATTGATAATAAATAGTAAGAAACATTTATCATGCAAAATATTTTAAAACTGAGAGCGTACAAAGGCGGTGTGTTGTCCCTTTGGTGTAATTTTGGTTCACGTAATTGAGTTTTATTCGCATGAGGTGGGGGAATATCCTGTTAGTACAACTATAGTAGATCAGGAAAGTTGGTAGTCAACATCAATAGGGACTCGGAAATAATTCATTCAAGGACAAGCTAGATTTCAAGGGTGCATACAATCGGTTTTTGTTTTTCAGTTGAATCGCAGTTTCTAAGACACGGCCTGAACGAATTAGAGCCAATCACTAACCTGCAAAAATTAATTGAGCACCGGCTTTTATGCTACCTGGACTGCGGTAAAACTAGTGTATCAGCATGGCCACCTGTTTTTCGCGAAAAAATTTCAGGACTGCTTGTACTCCAAGACACTAGAGCTCAGATCCACTTTCGTGATTGGATGATTTTAACTGTCAAGCATTGCAGGTGGCTGGCCGCGAATGACGGACTCTCAGTGTCGGAGTTACGTAATTCTGATTGGCCCAGTCAAGTAAGGAACTGTCTCCCTGCAAAGACACGTGGCCAATGAATGACCAAAGGAAGACTGCACGTATGACATAGAACATTGGAGACTAGCCTTCCTGTAAAAATTTCCGTGAAAAACAGGTGGTCCTAAAGCCGATATTACACGATAACTCCAGCCATACTTGGTTCTTGTATAAGCTTCTACAAGCCTTGGTACACCACCAGCCGGTATACCAGCCGCTATATGAGCCGCCATGGTAGATTCACATTACAAGACAGCAGTTCGCGTACTAGCATTTGGTACCCTTGGTGGGTGCGCAGTGTGTGGTTTGTAGTAAATATGAACCCCATTAGTAGAACAGCTACCAGCTACATCTTAATATTGCTATTTTACTGTTCGCCTTTTACATAAATTAATTGCTTAGCGCTACCAGTGTAGTTTAATTTATTTTCTTAAAAATGTTGTGAAGTCATCAAGAGTACGAGTGTGTTATTTTTAGGGATAGGTGTTTTTCGCGGAAATATTCATGGCCATGCTAGACTTCAATATCCTACGTCTCCAACCACAACTTCGTTTGGTTATTGGTCGCGTGTCTACGTGAGAAGACATGTTCTCATTTGACTGGGCCAATCGTAATGAAGTACTCCAATACTACTCGCCCATGATTCGCGGACAGACACTTGAGGCACGTGATATTTGATATCATCCAACCACGAAAGTGCGTATGAACAAAAGTGTTTTGGAGTACAACTGGTGTTGAAATCTTTTCGCGAAAAACACCTGTCTCTAGTCATTTTAAATTTTGACGAAAATTACTGGCCTTTTGCAAAATAAATTTTTCTCTTTACGTACCGGGATATTATCAGCGTGTAAAATTTAATGATAAATAAAGTTTGGGTCTGCTGGAGTTACGAACTCACGCCCAAAAGTTACATGTTAACAGCGGACGCCGCGACTTTATCACTGCACTACCAGTTCACACACCAGGTGTACAGTTTATGTACTATATATGTCATAAGAGTTTGAATACACTATGTCATACAGTAGGCAATGTTGTTATTACTCAGAATGGCTTGAAACAGTAATTGAAAGTTGTCATAGTTAATATTATTCGTCGTCGTATTTTACATCTATTTGAACAAATTTCAACTTCAAGGATGTAAAATTAATATGGAGGCGTCCTTTTAGGTTTCTTCATCAACTCGTTGCGAAATCTGGCCGTGCAAGGCGGGAGATGCAATGACGGGTGCCACACTAGCCCGTATACCGGCTACCATGGCGGACCTTGCACAAGCTTTTACGTAATCTAGTATGGTGTAATATCGCCTTAAGTATCAGCCAGTGAACAACTATCTGTGAGGCTCGAGTACACAAATTATTGTAAAGTATAGCCTGTTCACAGTTGAATGCGCTAAATTCCTTGGTCTCTAAACATGGACTACAGAGTAAATAAGCACACAGTGAGGAAATAGCATGTCGGTTCGTGTGATGTGGGAGAACCACTTCTCACAATGGCTGTGCAAGTGTCCGCGGAGAGCGTATTGTGTCTGACTGGCTACTGCGTCTTACGCAAGGTTTCCTATTGGCTGCGCTGCCTACTGGCATGCGAGTCATAAGGCGCTGATTGGAGAACGCCGTCCCGACACGTTATTGGCCAGTGGCGCAATATTGCTGGCCAGCGTGTGCGGCTGGACTTGGCGGTGTGAGTGACTCCTGGACTTGTACCTCTGTAGGCTGGTCGTCGTACACATTATAGACTAAAAATGAGGTTGACCGCTTATGCGCCTTCTGCGCATGTACCCAACATTGACCTACCCCAATCCTACACAACTGTCAAAGTCACATGATCAACAGTGATGAACGTGTTTGTTTATATCTTAATTTCTAAGTGACAACCACTATTATAATAAGAAAACACTTTTACCCGTTGAAAGTTAATCAAACTGCATTACGAATTGGCTAGAGCAAGTATGCAAACATTACAATGCACTTGTTTACTAAACAGTGTTATAACCTCAAATCCAATCCACGCCGTTTTTGCAAGTCGTATTGGAAGAAAAGCAGTTAAATGTTGGGACATGGAGATTGGTTGTGCGCAGCTAGCGAGATCGGTCTACCTCATCTTTAGTTTATGGAACACATCTCGTTCATTCACATGTCAGTCAAGTGAAAACGACAAATTGTTAAGAACTTGAACACGTTAGAGATATGCTGATGTTTACTCGGAGGTGTATCCAGTACAAACACTCCAAATTATTTGACATAAACAGCGACACCAGAATTTAGTGAAAATATTCCTGCACATGGTATATTTCAATACCCTACGGAAATCTCAGTGTTTTCTATTTAGTATTGTTGCCGTGTCTTTGTGAGAAAAAATTGTCTTACTTGGCTGGTCTATCAAAATTAGGTTACTCCTGTATTGTGCGTCTGTGATTCGAAACCTACGACGCGTAACACGATTAGTAGGGGAGCATGGGTTTCAGATCAAAGGGGATGCCTCTTTTATTACTCGGATCATCAATTTGATATCAAAGGTTAATTAAATCGATTGAAAGGGTTAATCAAAAAAGGTTTAAAACTATTCCGATTTTAATCCCATCAAATATTTCTTAATCCGATGGGTATACTTTATTTTCTTCTTGGATGGAGGTAGCAGGAGCTCTGTACAATGTTGACGGCGTGGTGTTCTGGAGGCGACTGACCATAGTGGTGAGTTGCAATGTCTTATATAGGTGTAGAGTTTAGCGTAAGACTTGGCTAAGGATAACTTTTTCTAATTTTTCTAATGTTAAGGTGTTTGTAGGGATGTTGGTGATATATCGACGATTTTTACGAATGTATTTAACACACAAGAGAAAATCAGAGTGTTTAAACAATTTCGAAGACTGGTCTAAGTGTAAATGTTATGTTTTTTGAGGGATATTGCTCGTAGACGGTAGATAGGGGACTTTGAAATATGCGATTTACGTGTTAATCGATCTGTTTTTCAAATGCAACTAAACTTTAGAGAAATTCCGAGTGATCTACATATGAATAAATTGCACATATCGAAACGCAAATTTCAAATGACTGCATGACTAATAAGTGCAATTACGTGAATCTTAAATGTAACACGAGTCCCGAGCTTAGAAATATAATTTACACGAGAGAGAATTTTAACTATGTGAATAACATCTGATGTCGATGAGTGCAAACTCAGTAAACGAAATCCAGCTAGTTAGCATGAATAAATAACACATTAACAATTTTACACGATTCAGCCAGTGAATACGATTTAAAAAAGGACACAATCACGTGCATGAAATATTAAAATAAGTCCACTCGAAGTATGAATGAGTAGCACTTACATCGAGCTGTGAGTAGATATGTGTAGCGCATCTGATAGGCAACTGTTTTTAAATTACGGTAAAAAGTCATAAATGAAGGGATTTTTTTTTTATGTTTATGAAATTCACTGCAATTGTTAACACAAACTGAATTTTTAAACTGTCAGGAATTTTCGTAAATTGACTTCAGAAAAACACGTCGTGAAATGACTCCAGGAGCTCCCAGAAATCACACCTCCATCAACCTTGGATGTAACTGGAAGAATGAGTGGATGCTATGATGCACGACTGCTTATATACGTGGGGCGCGTTCGGAGGCTGACAAGTAAATGAGTTGAAATTTACGACTACCAGAAAACCTACCAACCTTTTATTAATGAGTTATTATCAACGAACAATTTAATCACATCTTAATGAACGTTAAGCATTTCACATCAAATAACAAAAAACTTAACCGCTGCCATGTTTGAAACTAACAATTTCACTTCCCTGGGAAGAATAAATAAATAATTCACTCACTTTATTTATCGACGTATCCAGAGAACTGGTTTACCGTTGCGAATAAATGTTTCTATCGCAAGGAGCTATATTTTTAAATAATTCACTTTCAACAAGCAATAAAACTTTCCATTGAAGATTATCGCGACGTTGGTGTCGAACCCGATGGTATCTCGGTTTAATTATGACAAAAATTATCTTAAAAATGGAGATCTCACATACTTAATGAGAAAATATATCACGATATGAGTATACAACCTTCTTCGAAGAAAAATAATGAAATCAAATACTTATCACAAATGCAGTATATCGATCCGAAAAGGAAAATAAGTTAACACAAAAAAACGTTTCCCGATAAAATACTATGTAAATTGCATCTATCACTAGAGATGAAGGTAGGTGCGATGGGCACCGGTGTGGTAAACCCCTATCGTAAGCTCGTTGGCCGCCAAGTGTGTTAGAGGTGCAGTGTTTATGAAGGAGCTGAAAAGTAGCACGTCCATCTCCTCCAAGCATACATGAGCGACTGAAGATGGCACCGAGTGTTCAGAGAGCTTTACACCGGGAAGACTGCTAGTAACCACCCCTCCCTCCCCTTAGATGGAGTACAACCGCCGGGCTGCCTGTGAACGATAGTAAAATGTTTTTGGTAATTTCTCAAGATGGTGACAACTGATTAGTTGTGTGCACATTGGGAGGAGCCTGCCTGCCACCCCCTCCCACATAGACCCTTCAGAACAGGCCCAACACCACGATGCCAGCCATCTCTATCTTCCCCTACCACCCCTCTCTAGAGTGCGAGGTTCTGGGGCTTAATCACCCATGAAGGGTGAAGGATTGAAGCATGGGAGCCAACACTAGAAAACACTTTCTGAATGCTGTAGCAAGGACGGCGCATTGTCTTGAAACAGGTACTGCAGGGGCACCAACTCACAAAAAAATTACAAAAAAGCATTCCCAGGGCTGAGTCTGGGATGCGTAAACTGGTTTCTGCGAACTCCAGGCTCGATCGATAGTGGAGGTGTTCAGAAAAGACAGCTTCGGGTGTAGATGGGAAGGGGTGGCTCGGAGCACCCTGCTCCTGATGTGCACACAACTAGGCATTTGTCGCTATCTTGAATAAGTTGCGAAAAATGTGAATCGAGTACAGACGGGTGACTGACCCCCAGGACCTTGCACTCTGGCGTGGGATGGTAGGGGGTATATAGGTGGTTGACATCATGGAGTCAGACTTGTTCTGAGGGGTGTAGGTAGGAGGAGGTGGCAGGCAGGGTCCTCCTGATGTACATGCAGTAGGCAGTTGTTGACAAAATGAGAAATTACCGAAAACATTTTTACGATCGAGGGCAGTCCGGTGTCGCACTCTGGTGAGGGGAGAGGAGGGGTGCAGGGAGCAAAGTGACCTCAGCTATCCCAGTTGGCGCCATATTCAGTCGCTTATTTACATTTGGAGGAGATGGACATGCTACTTGTCAGTTCCTTCATAAACACACACCTCTAAACACTTGTTGCTGACGAGCTTACTATAGGGGGTTGCCATACCGGCGACCATCGCACCTACCTTTATCTCTAGTGATAGCCACAATTTACGTAGTATTTTATTGGGAAACTATTTTTGTGTGTTAACTTATTTTACTTTTTGGATCAATATACTGCGTTTGTGATAAGTAATTGATTTCATCGTTTTTCTTCGAGAAAGATTGTATACTCAAATTGGTTGGTTACATTGTGATTATATTTTCTCATTAAGTATGTGAGATATCCATTTTTAGGTTAATATTTGTAATAATTAAACCGAGATACCATCAGCTTTGACACGAACCTCACGCTAATCTTCAACGGAAAGTTTTATTGCTTGTTAAAATTGAATTATTTTAAAATACGGCTTCTTACGATACGAACATTCATTCGCAGTGGTAAACCAGTACTCTGGATATGTCGTTAAATAATTTGAGTGAATTATTTATTTTTTTATTCTAGGGAAGTGAAATTGTTAATTACAAACATGGCAGCGAGGTAAGTTTTTTTTTTAAATTTAATGTGAAATGTTCAATGTTCAGTAAGATGTGATTAAATTGTTTGTGGATAATAACTCATAAATAGTAGTTTGGTAGATATTCTAGTAGTCGTACATTCCAACTCAATTACTTGTCAGCCTCCGAATGCACGCCACATATATAAGCAGTCGTACGTCATAGTATCCACTCATTCTTCAAGTGACATCCAAGGTGGATGGAAATGTGATTTCTGGGAGCTCCTGGAGCCATTTCATGACGTTTTTTCTGAGCTCAGATTACGAAAATTCCTAACAGTTTAAAAATTCAGCTTGTGTTAACAATTGCAGTGAATTTCATAAACATAAAAAAAAAATCCCTTCATTTATGACTTTTTACCGTAATTTAAAAACAGTTGCCTATCAGATGCGCTACACATATCTACTCACAGCTCGGTGTAAGTGCTACTCATTCATACTTCGAACTGACTTATTTTAATATTTCAGGCACGTGATTGTGCCTAGTTTAAATCATATTCACAGGCTGAATCGTGTGAAATTGTTAATGTGTTATTTATTCATACTGACTACCTGGATTTTGTTTACTGAATTTGCACTTGTCGACATCAGATGTTATTAACATAGATAAAATTCTCTTGTGTAAATTATATTTCTAAGCTTGAGACTCGTGTTACATTTAAGACACACGTATTTGCACTTATTAGTCACGTAGTCATTTGAAATTTGCATTTCGATAGCGTAATTTATTCATATGTAGAACACTCGGAATTTCTCTAATATTTAGTTTCATTCGGAAAACAGATCGTTTAACACGTAAATCGACATCTTTCAGTCACCTATCTACCATCTACGAGCAATATCCCCCAATAATCATAACATTTACACTTAGGTCAGTCTTAGAAATTGTTTAAACACTCTGATTTTCTCTTGTGTGTTAAATATATTCGTAAAAATCGTCTATCACCATCATCCCTACTAACACCTTAACATTAGAAAAATTAGAAAAAGTTATCCTTAGCCCAGTCTTGCACTAAACTCTACACCTATATAAGACATTGCAACCCACCACTATGGTCAGTCGGCTCCTGAACACCACACCGTCAACATTGTACAGAGCTCCTGCTACCTCCACCCAAGAAGAAAATGAAGTATACCCATACACAAAATCCAGAAAAAAAATTGATCGGAATAAGAAGTTTTTGATCGGATTTAGATCGCATTGAGAATTTTTTGGTCGGATTAATATCGGAATAAAATTTAACCCTTTTTGATTAACCCTTTCAATCACTTTAACTAACCCTTTGATATCAAATTGATTTAATAAAAGCGGCATCCCCTTTGATCTGAAACCCATACGCCCCTGATACTAACACGTAAATAATCCAATCAAGGATGTGGATCTGGGCTTAAATGTTACAAAAAACAACTGGTCAAGAAATGTATTCGCGAAAACCAGGGAGTCCGTAGTCGTAAATGTAAAGATCACATTCACAATCCAGCATCGATGTTTGTAACTAGTTGTATCGCTGCAAAGTCAACTAGCAGCCTGCAGCCTCCAGTGTGTAGCCAGCACAGGTAGTTGAGGGTCCCGCCTGCCTGGCTGGAGCAACTTGAACTGCGGTGCAGTGTACTTGAAATACTGGTTTCTTGACCAAACTATTAGGCTAAGCGCGCTCCCGGTGTGTTCACCCACGGAAATATATCATCACGCCCCAGACGAGAAAGGAATGGTATTTGAAAGTTACCACACATGCTGTAAATATTATTTTAGGCCCCTTCAATGTAGTTAGAAACGTCTTTTCAGACTCCAGCTTCTTAAACCATACTGGCCGGACATAAGCCAATCTACGCTAGGAGCCTCTATTGATCTTTCCTCAGACTTGACATCAATACAATGATAGGTCCACCGCTGAAAGTGCCATAGGTAGAGGCAGCACTACGAGAACACTGCACGGCGGTTCAGAGCCCTTCACGTAGAGGTGATGGCCCTCTTGTAGCGCGAGCGAGTGTGACCCTTATAGCTCCCAGGCTTCTCTGCCAAGATGAAGAAAAACTGCGCAGGCAAGCTGAAGCCTTAACAAGCAGTAATATTTTCCTAAAGCTGATATAAAAAGTGCTCGCTTTACCGTGAACAGTCTGTATTAAGGTTGTTCACGGTAAAGTGAGCACATTTGAAATCAACCTTAAAAAAATGTCGCTGTTCCTGCCTGCATATATTTCAACGGGCGTCCTGAGTGACAAGCGCTCAGTCAAGTTGGTAACGATGGGTAGGAAGTAATTCCGCATCTTAACGTCGAATAGAAAGTTTTAGGTAACCATCTGTGAAAACTTAAATTATTTCTTTCGATTTCTGTTTTTTTTTTTTTTTTTTTTTTTTTTTATAGTTGTAAACATTGAAAGGTTTGTTAAATATTTACTTTTGCAATAATGTCACCGTTTCACTTGACTGAAGTATGGATAAAGCTGTGAGAGCCATGTCAGTGCTAATCTTACATAAGGCGGAAGAATACACAACGTGTGTACGAGTATATCTAAAGGCGGAAGAATACACAACGTGTGTACGAGTATATCTTATGGCGGAAGAATACACAACATGTGTACGAGTATATCTTAAGGCGGCAGAATACACAACGTGTGTACGAGTATATCTTAAGCAGGGCTTTCAAAAGTGTTCACTCGACCGTGATCAGCCTGTACAGTGAGGTAGGTCAGCGAGGGGACGTAGGTAGAGACACGGCAACACGCAGTCAGTGAGTGTAGTGACTACACGGGCTGCTACAATAGGAAATGTGTAGCCGGATGAGGTTGCAAAGTTCCCGGAGGATTCAGTTCCAGCTTGCCATCCCGCCACTTCCTGCAAGGAGTACCACATGTTCCCCGCGGGAGGACAGGGCGACGAGCATTCAGTGCCGCTCTCACACTGTCAACTGTTTACCTTCAACGACACTTGACAATCAAATTTGAGGAAAAAATACTGCTATAAAATATTTCCTTCCGACAAATTTTATCAAATAATCTTGAATGTGTTAGAAAATATGTCACGCTATCAAATTTTTTTATTGGGAGAATATAATTTGAAATATAATTTAAAATTTATTTTCATAGTGACACAATGCTTTGGTTTTTCCATGCGGTCCATTAAAGAAGAAATGTTAGTAATATTGTAATTTATTTTCGTTTCTTTACTATATTCAAATTTTATTTATAAGACATTGTTCCTGCACAATAAAATTAACCCCTCTGAGTTCGTAATATTATGTGCAATATCCACTTAAAATAGCATTCAAGCCCATACAGCTTCTACATAAATTAATTATCTTAATAACTTTCTTCGTTTTCAGCAATTGTTCGTTATTTTAAGTTTCTTGGCGTCAATTTCTGTAGTGCACGATTCTGATTGGCTGATCAAGCATCAAATAAATCTTAGAACTTGTCCAATTTTCAAATGTTTGATGGAAACTGAAGCCATCCAACTTCCTCAGACAAAAATTGCAGCTTTTATGACTTTTCTATGACGTCATAACTGTCCAACTTTATTTGACCAAATTATTGGAATAATTTTAATGGAAAAATTTGACAGTGTGACAAGGGCTTTAAACTGATTCCAATAAGTTGGCTCAAATAAAGTGGGACAGTTGTGACGTCATCGGAAAGTCATAAACGCCACCACATTTTTGTCTCAAGAAATTGGATGACTTCGGTTCCCTTCAAGCATTTGAAGATTGGAACAGTTCTGTAATTTATTTTATGTTTGACGGGCTCAGCCAATCAGAATCGTGTACAACAAAAATTAACATTACGAAATTTTAAAATAACCAACACTTGCCGGAAACGAAATAGTTAATGAATGTTATTAATTTATATAGAAGCTGTCTGGGTATTAACGCCATTTTGAGTGAATATTGCACATAATATTAAGAACTCAGATACATCTAAATCCATTGTGTGGGAAACATCTCTGCTAAATCAAATTGAAAATAGTAAACAAGTGAAAATAAATCACAACATTCTTTCCTGCAATGGCCTGCACAGATACGCAACAAGCGAATCTCACTTTGAAAATAGTTTTTAAATGTGAATTCAGATTTGATACTGCCAGTCAAAGATTTGACTGTAATAAATTCAAAGACATTCACGATTATTTGATGAGACTTGTCGGAAGCATGAATTTGATGGGCGTATTTCGTCTTCAAATTTGATGGGCGTATTTCGTCTTCAAATTTTAAGGTCAAATATATTTAAATGAGAAAATTCGAGAGTGTGACTGGCGCTTTAGCCACTCCCTGCTGAGCAGTTTCACCAACTTAGTACGATAAAATTTCCCGTACAAGCTCGGTTGGAAGCTTCCACGAGACGTGCTACCCGAGCCTGCATGCGGGCTGGTATGGAGGTTTCCATACAATAACTCGACCCACGATACGTGCTGTCACAGTGCAATAATTATAACGCTACCTCGGCGACTGTGGTCCAGGAACTATCGTTTCATTCGTGACTAGGGACATCTGATTTTCGCGGAAACATTTCGTGACCAGTTGTACTTCACAACACTTAAGCTCAGATTCACTTTCTTCATTTGATCGTTTAGGTGTTACGCGTTTTGCTAGCGAATCAAAGACGCACACTACAGGAGTAACCTACCTTTGATTGGCCAGCCCTGGAAGAAAATTTACCCCCCCCCCCCCCCCCTCTAAGACACGCGACCAATACTCTAAAGAAATCTGGTGGTATACCTGTATAGTGTTGAACTATAATATGCACGGAAATTTTTCGCGAAATTATGTCGTCTCTGCTCATGATTTCGAGCATTATCGGTCTGTACAAAGAGCCTTACCGTTTTGTTGTTACAGATGAAACTTAAGTGTTAAATAAACATGAATGTTAACCTCAACTTTTACACAATGCTGTTTTAAAAGAAGTTAGCATTTTCGTAGTTATTTTCTATTTATTTGTGCATATTGTTCTAAACTCTTTTTCTCAACACAAAATAAACAGAATTACTCCACCATCCACTCTCTCACAAAAAAAAAAAAAAAAAAAAAAAGAAATTGGCTTTGGCTGTGTTGGGGAAACGGCCGTTTGTTTCGCATGAATACGTCTATGTTGACGCGCTCGGATGCCTTGATGTTTATTTTACGTTCCCGGCACCGCTTCACTCGATCATATGGGGTTTTATGGGTATCACTGGATTGCTTTTGAGATGCTCTTTCCAACCGTATACAATTTCTGCATTTCGGCTTGGCTTTTTGACGAGCATAGGCCGGAATTGTGTTAAGTTTTCTTAATTTCTTACATAAAAAGCATACAATTTCACCATAACCACGCCACACAAATGTTTTTATACGCGCAATCGATTGATCTTGACGAGAGTTGTCAGTTGAAACTCAAACGAGTGTCGTATCTTCACCTAGTCAAAAGTTATACTACGCGGCAGTTATGGGACGCGGCGAAACGAACTCAAAATTGCCCCCCCCCCCCTTTTTTTTTTCTCCCTCGCGCGCGGTGCTTCGCTGTCCTCACTCAACGTGATCCTTTGGCAATCGAGTGATGTAATAGGATTTTGAATGTAGACGTTAGATTCGGAGCTGCAATGCCAAAATGCATCCCCCGATTTTGTTATCATCGGATTTTGTCGCCTTGCGACACTATGGTCGCAAATTTAAAGACGTATTCGCGTCTAAGAGACAGTAATATACAACTCGGCGGTCTGTGCCTTGCTTAACAAGCGCGTAATCTTGTTTATAAAATAACTCCAGCGAAGGACAGTTAGACTGGGTACTGCGCAGTTCTAACGATAGCTCAGCAGCACTTCGCTTCTGTCGCGCGCACGTGTTCTGTGTCGGCGGGCCGCGGCGCGGGAGACGGTCGCCATGGCAACGGCGCGGCGCGGTGGAGTTGTTTTCCTCGGGCGGCGCTGTTGCCAAGTGTGCTGCGAGTGTGGAGCGCGCGTCAAAACGGCGCTCCGCGGGAGAACGATCGCCTATCGATTGATCGACCTCGCTGCCTCCCGCGCCGACACCGCCTCGTCAGCGTTGGCACCACCATACTCTTAACATCTCCCGCCTCCCATATCCACAGCTTATTCGCACCTTCGCTATCGAACCTTTGAAAAAAACACATCATGTATTATATTAACCGCTTGCTTGTTTCTTAACCCCTTCACATATTATCCCGAGTTTACTCGTTTACGTCTTACATGTTAGTGAAATGATTGTATGTGCTGTGGAAGTTCAGAAATGTAAGGTCTGTTCACAATAAAGTGAGCACTTTTGAAGTCAACCTTAGGAAAAAGTCACTGACCCTGCCTGCATATATTTCAACGGGCGCATTGAGCGTCATGCGCCCAGTGAAGTTCGTAACAATGGAGGGAATGCATCGAAGGGTTAAAAGTGAGAGCAATTATGTAAAATATTGTATGTTGGTTATTGGCTCATTTATCTCCAGGAGGTGTCAAACAACACGCCGACCAATTACAAACGTAACAAGAACGTACATGTGTGTGAATTCCAACTTGTCTAGAAATGAATCCGCGAAATTATCGGGTCTCTATTTACTAGCAACGTCTATTTACAGTGTAACCCATATTTGTATGTATACATCATACTCAGGTTGGAAAGCTCAATGCTTTAAGTTTGGCAACTAAAGTTTTTCGCCATCAGGTGACACTGTTGCCTGTGTTCCGGACTTCCCCCCCCCCCCCCCGGTTTCTTAATCGAAAAGAGTAAAATGCAAAGTTGCTTGTGCACAGGTACCCATCACTGACCTACCCTAAGGCACACAATTGTCAGAGTTACACGGTGAACAGTTAGGAAGGCGTTTGTTTATATCTCAATTTTCAAAAGACAAGCACTTTTGCGTGAATATAATTACTTTCATCAATTTTAATTTAATCAAACTACATTACAAACAGGTTACAGGAAATATAAAACCATGTGAAATAACTTGCTTACTGAATTGTATTCTAACCTCAAATCCAATATGCATCGTTTAAGATAGCTAGGGGTCGTGAAATTTCGACACGTTATATTTCGAAACACTGTAGGGTCATTTATACATCTTGATTGGCTGAATTACTTTTTACGCGTGTTAACTGTCTGCACGCGAATTACGTAGGAGCCGTGCCGATGTTGCCGAATTGTGAGTGCATCGGTCAAATATGAAAACGTCTTCTCAAGCAGACATGAAACAATGGCAATAGACAAACTGCTGTTGGGTGCTTATAGTATTCAAGTCTACCCTGTACTCATATATCTTCACGAAAAATCAGCGGATCTAACGACAGCGGCATTGTCAGGTGAGCAGTTCAATGTTGGAGCACGGAGATTGGTTGTGCGCAGCCAGAGAAAAATGTTTACCACATTCTTTGTTTATGGAATAAACCATACCGGGAGTAAGGTCAGTTGTAATGCAGGTTCGGAACAAAACGACATTTCTGATGGGAGAGTCTGGCATTAGGAACATATCCCCCGCTACGTGCGCTGTGTTCGAAAAGGTAACTTTTAGTTAGAAATTTTAAACTACGTAATAAAAGGGACAAGATTTTCTTAGTTACGAAGTTATGTTATGTTTTATTTATGTTTATTGTAATTATCCTGTTTTTTAACGTTAAGTAGGCCTATTAGAGAAAATTCCGGTACACGTGCGACCATAGCGCTTACCGAGTGGTGAAAATTTTTGGTTGCCAATCTTTTAACATTGCTCTTCCCGACATGTAAAGTCTATTCACGATAAGGTGAGCGAGTACTTTCGAAATAAACCTTAGAAAAAAGTCACTGCTCCTACATGCATATATTATAATCGGACGCGCTGAGTGATATCTGCCTAGCAAAGTTGGTAACGATGTAGAGAAAGTATTAACATTCCTTAACGCCAAATTAAAAGTGTTAGGTAACCATTTGTGACAAATGAAATTATTCATTTGGTTTTTTTTTTTTTTTATGGCCCGAAGTGTAAAAATGAGCAGATTTGTAACATCTTTACTTCTCTAATAATTGCACAGTTTCACCTGTCCGATGCCTGAGTAAAGTGGCGAGGCGCATGCCAATGGTGATTTTACATAAGGCGGAAGAATACACAACGTGCATACAAGTAGATCTTAAACAGGGCTTTCAAAAGTGTTTGATTTGACCTTGGGGAGTCTTTAGTAGAAGTAACGTTGCTGGGAGCTGGGTTATTGCGAAGCTGACATGTGCCCTGATCATGGGAGGTGGGTGTTATTGGGGTGAAGAGGGAGGAGGAAGGAGAGTGGAGGGGGAAGTAGGGGAGGCAGGGCTCTCATTAAGAGCGCGCCGACCGCACAGACAAGTGCAGGCTGCTGGTAATTAACACGAGGTAGGGGAGGTTTGGTGGAGGGGGTGACGTCCTTAGTCATTTCCTCTGCTGGCGACCCTCACAGCCTCCCTCACTCTCTGTGCGCTGCCTCGCTACAAGTTATTTCTATACTCTAGTCTCATCGTGGTTCCTTCACACTTTGTCAATCAAACCTTGCAAAAATCACCGCCCACGTCACACGCCATATTGCATTTTGTATTTGTTTCTTACTGATTCAAATTTAGCATGATATACTTAAAATTGGTACGATAGAAGCTTAGCTAAATGCCTTACCCATTATTACAGATATAGCATATTAACTAGTAATGCATATTTATCCAACTATTAACATAATACAAAATTGCATATATTAATTCGTTCGCAACTTTTAATCACAACCAGGGGGCACCTATTAACAATTATGTACAAAAATTTACATAGGACCATAAAGTGTAATGCTTCTTAAGGCTGTTCACGATAAAGTGAGCACTTTAGAAATGAACCTTAGGAAAAAGTCACTGCCCCTGCATGCATATAAGTTAATGGGCGCACTGAGTGACATTCGCCCAGTTAAGTTGGTAACGATGGATGGAATAGTTTCACAGTTTCGCGTGACCGACGTAAGGCGGAGGAATACACAACACGCGTACAAGTAGACCTTAAGCAGGCCTTCCAAAAGTTCTCATTTTACCGTGAACAGCCTATATAGTGAAACATCGTCAGTAATGACCCTGACTCTTCTGTTATGACCAGGAATACGAGAAATTCGCGACTTCAATTCAGGACAAGATAGATTTCAAACGCGTGTACGCTGAAGTCACCTTTGCAATTGGATCAGAGTTTATTAGACACACCTGTACGACTCCGCGCCAATAGCCGACTTGCAAGAGAACAAAAAGCGAACACTGTACTGTCAAATGCGTGGTAACAATGGGGCAACAGCCAATGAACAAACATTTGAGGTTTGACTATACAAATGATTGTGGAGTCTAGCATACATTTCATTGAACTCGCGAAATTTTTCTATCTCTAGTTATGCCACTAAAACAAACAATGTCTGTATAAAGGGTGATGCAGCCTCTTAATGTGAACTCACAACAATCCCTCAGTCGACAGCCTCTCAGTCAAGACATCTGGCAGTTCGAGGGGCTCTGGGTTAGAATCTCGCGTAAGGCATTTAAGTTAGGTTATAAGTTAGTCTGTAAGTCGTCCCCTGGTAAGCTTTCAAACATAAAACGGAGGGACGTTAAAAAGCCCTTTACAATACAATACAATCTGTCGCCTGTCAATCCTTCTCTACGGCAAAATTTCAGCATGACAACTTAACATCTTGACCTTTCTTTTGTTGGAGGTATATTTTAGTTGGAAATACATTTTCAAAAGAGAAGCATTTTGGGTAAATAATTATTTTACGCAATAAGAACTTTTACTGAATTATTATTTACATTTTAAATTCCTGAATTGACCGCCAATGGTAAATAAACACATATCTAAAGCCTTGCATTTTTTTTCAATGTGTATATTCACGTTTGCCGAACATCGTCAGAAGGCGGTGACCTATCCGCCCATCCGTCGAAAGTAAAAGTTTGAGAAATATTTGACGGATTGACTGATGGATGAAAAACTTGCCCTCCGATTGGTTGAAGATCACGTGACCGCCGGACGGAAGGGCGACTGACGAATGTGGCAGATGGTTGTGAGCCTACCTTTATGTGTTTGGTTGTTCCCAAATATGCTTAAGAGACGTGGAAAATTCGCGTTATTATTTGAAAACAGACTTGATTTCAAGCTCTTGTTTTTATATGATTACAT
This sequence comes from Dryococelus australis, assembly GCA_029891345.1. Classification (NCBI taxonomy): domain Eukaryota; kingdom Metazoa; phylum Arthropoda; class Insecta; order Phasmatodea; family Phasmatidae; genus Dryococelus; species Dryococelus australis. Next base: position 34,456,973 of record CM057003.1, read on the forward strand.
TTGTCGTTGGACTACTGTTTGTCCGGCCACGCCCTGACCAATAGGAAACTACTAACAAGAAAGTGGCCCAATCACGTCCAACCAAGTCAAAAGGGAACATGGGCACGCGCTGCTGCATAAGCCAATAAACAAACGACAACGTCTCCGATGTGATTAGGACGGTTGAATTATAGCGTGGTGCCAGATATTAATGACGCGAATTTCACACGTCCCTACTTATGACATGTATCGCGAGTGTTTTGTATTTATTTTAACATAAACACTTTTTAAAATTAAATTAAACAATAATTTTTAAGTTGTGTATATTAATTATAATATTTCATTTATAGAGCTAGTGATTTTTCGCGAAAACATGTGAGTACAGGATAGACGTGAATACTATAAGTACCCAACAGGAGGTTATCTATTGTCATTGGTTGCTGTCTGCTTGAGAAGGCATTTTCATATTTAGCCGGACCACTCGGAATTCGGCAACATCGGCACGGACTTGTACGTTGATTCGTGTGCAGACAGTTAACACGAGTAAAAAGTAATTCAGCCAATCAATATAGGTAAACGACCCTACAGTGATTTTAAACATGACTTGCCTTGAAATGTTTTCGCGGAATTTCACAGCCCGTACTGATTCGAGTTTAGAGCTTAGGAATTTAGGAACGACGACTGCGTTATTCGTGTTTATCGCTTAGTTGCTGTATGAGCATGTCGTCCAGCTATATATACACTCTAAATATGAATCAGTGAAAATTTCACTGTTTCAATCAGTCAAACGTATCTGACTGACACAACAGAAATTTCACTGAATTTAACAGACGAACCAGTGAAAAAATGCCATAGTTCCTTCACTGATTGATTCAGTGACGTTCCCCACTGATTCGTCTGTCATTTTTTCCACTGTTTTCTAAGTGGTTTATTTTTTGACTGATGGACCAGTGAAACATCTGAGCAACTTGCTCCGTCTTTAATTATTTTTGACTGATGTATCAGTGAAACTGCGTGTAAAAATTACCGTCGAATTACTATCTTCCAATGTGCTGCTTGTATTTCTCAACTGTACTTCCCGTACTACAGTCCGTATTTTCGAGTCAATTTGTTCCCCAATCTCGCTGAGCCAATGGGAATACTTATAATCTAATGAGAGACACGCGTGAGACGTTAACAAGCAGATAAGAGCATCTTACAGCAAAAGATGTATAAGCTTATTATACTAAAAGAAAAATTCCACAAACTACCTCAAACAATATATGTAATAATATTTATTTAGGCTATACTTTGGAATAAGAAGTTTTGTTGTGCATGGTTGTCTGTAAATTTTAAGAGAAAATATATTTGGCCAAGTTCATCTTAATCATGACAGCTTGTTTCGGGTTCCTTTATTTAATTTTTGCTAATGTCTGGCATTATTTCATGTGTACTTCCTCTGCCCCTTTCCAAAAGGAGATTGCGATTTTGAAATGTAACTAAGCAAAAGAGTGTAATATAATTTCTTTGTTTGTTGCCATTGATATCCCATGTAATTTGTACTATCTAAACAGTGTTCTGCAGAAGTGTAGAAAAATATGTAGTTTGGTACCCAACGTCCTTAAACCGTTCCTTTTCCGTGTCCATAATGGGGGACATGTTGCACATAGAGGATATTATGGGTCGGCACTGTACTCAGCAAGGAACCAGTGGTCGGTATTCCGAGTAATCTGATTGGTTTAAGTTTCTGCATCTCATATATGTGAATGGTTACTGCTGACATAAATCATCCAGCCCATCAAAATAATTAACTATTGCAACACTTGAGTTTGTAAATTGATTCAGGACTCAATGGGTCAACTCGCAAAGTTATGTTGTTCTCTTGAGTGGAGTATTGTAAAGTGTTAGTGACTATTGCATCGATACCTAGTCGATACGCAGAGACAGGGAGATTTGCGTGAATTCGTTTCAGGCAAGGAGAGACGTCAAACACGCGTTCACTGAAGTCGCCTTTGCAAGTGGATGACAAGTTCATTATACCCGCCCTGGACGACTCTGAGCCAATAGCAAATTTGCAAAGGAAGTATTTAGGAGATTGGCAACACTGTCGCATCTCTGGGGCAGCAACCAATCAACAATCATCTGTGACTCGACTGCACAGACGCCTGTGGAGTGTAAAGCCTACGTCGTTGAACTCCCGACATTTTCCTATCGCTACCAATAGGGCGGTAAGCGCAGCCAATCAAACGCAAGCCAGAGGCCCGCGCAGCCAATCAGGAATGTTTAGGCTCACATGAAAGGAGCCGCCACGTTGCTGTCTCCCCGGCAATGCAGTCACGTGACGCGCAGTTGTGCCCTTCTGGCGCGGAGTACTCGAGCAGATGCCTTACCTCCCTCCCTCCCTCCTTTCCTCCACCACAGGAACGGCAACAAATATTTCATTATGGAAGAGGAAGATAAAAAAAAGCAGGCTGCGTCGATACCAGTCCTGACACAAAAATGTAATAAAGAGTCAATAAATTAAGCAAGATGGCTGTGGCGAGTCTTGGTCCCTTCAGGAGTATGATACATGTGGAGGTCACAGCTCTCCTAGTGGAGAGGAGGGATTGCCAGGGTAGAGAGATCATGTCGACTGCGCAATAACCTCCTCTGCATCGTCGTAGCGTTCAATGGCACACTGGTGGCTGACTTTAATTCCTGTATTCGTCGTACGATAGGCATGAGACCCAAGGACGTGAAAGACAACTCGCTACTAAAAACAGCGTTTAAAGTTGAAAAAAGGTTTTGATCCTCGCAAACCAATAGCTAAAGTTGTTGACATTGTGCTCATAAGCAGACAGAAGGGTGCATTTACCAGTGGATATCCAGGGTACTGGTCTACGGAGCTATTTCGTGTCGATCACATACAACATTACTATCCTTGCACATATAATTTGGAAGATATGGATCATGTGCCTATACGTAGAGCCTTCTACTAGGAAGAAATAGAGGTCACGAAATTTCCTGATACGTATTTGGTTGAGAAGATCTTGCGCCACAAGAAAGGAAAAATACTGGCAAGATGGTTGGGGATTCCAAATTCAAAGACAGCTGGGTGAGTATGAAAGACGTAAGGGACAAGTGGCTTTGTTATCTCTATGTTTGACCTTTGCCTACATATATAAATAGCAGGGGTAATTATTTCACAATGTCATTCTTGTGTCCGTGACAAGACGAGTTTTTTGATGGGGAGCAGAACTCAGTTCCTATACCAAGTGGTTTGCAACATAGTCAGTAGTGACACCATTTTCAATGTTTGAACCATTGCCTTCGGATCGACTACATACACCCGAAGACCGACCCACTGGAGACTCGACATCGTGGACACTGTCACCATCGAGCAACAGTGCTGTATGCGGTATGTGGGAATCACCACACCTGCCAACACCAAGAAGTCCAGCCAAGTGTCCGTACAACCCTGAAATATGTTGCATAAGGCATGTGATGGAAGAGTAAGCTACTGTGATGGATGGTGTTCTACAGGAGCTGCGTTGGCTGCAACAGACCCTTACTACATTAATAATAAAAAAGTGAACATGAAAAATATGTGTTGATTTGCTAATAATATTATAGGCAGTGGACATAAACCACAGCAATAGACATTTGTTTGTAAATTGCTTACGATAAGAACTTTTTTGTTCCCTATTCTTTATGTTTTTATTATGCAGCTGTGGATCCTATAATGTTCATAAGTTCGATCACAATATACATGTTGGGTGACGATATTTGGTTTTAAAATATATTGTTTCAGAATATTTCGTTATAATATAATTTCTAATATATTGTTTGAAGAATTTTGGATTTAAAATAATTGCTCGCACGCTTTTTAGATGGGATGTACGTTTTTAAAAATGATAAAGTGACTATTAAAAACTTTCGATACTCATTAAAATCACTTTGGTTGACATTAAAAACTATCAATACACATTAAGAACACTTACGACCTTTAAATAATTTGGAAAATCGCCCTCATAGGCATCCCGGTCACTTTTAAATATCTTTTGAACATATATGATTGGAACTCATGACCTGTTGATATATACATAGGGTGACGATTTTGGTTTTAAAATATATAGTTTGAGAATAATTCGTTACATTATAACTTTGAATATATTGTTTGAAGAATTTTGGTTTTAAAATTATTACTCCCATGCTTTTTAAATGGTGTTTATATTTTTAAAAATGATAAAGTTGATATAAAAAACTCTTGATACACCTTAAAAGCACTTTGGTTAATATTAAAAACTTTCAATACACATTAAGAACACATTTATGACCTTTTAAGATTTTGAAAGAAAAACACCCTTGTAAGCATCCTGTTTATTATTAATATCTCTGAACAAATATGATTGAAACTCAGAACCTGTACCGAGAGTTGTACAGAACGACACGCGAGTCGCGATAGGCTAGTCCCGACAGTAGGTCTGGGTCGTCACGAACCTGTCCGAACCTGCCATTTCCATCGATAAAGAGTCGGGCGAAAGAGGTGTAGCAGACAAAGATGACTACAAAGTTAGCTAACGGAATTAATGTCGGATGCTAAATCCAAAATGGCGTGGCTGGGATTTTTTTGGTGGTAAATTTTTATTTTTAAGATGGCGGAGTGACTAATCGATCAAAGGAGAGAGAAAGAGAAAGAACCAAGGAAGAGAGCGAAGTAGAAAGAACCAAGGAAGAGAGAGAAATAGAAAGAACGAAGGAAGAGAGAGAACAAAAGGAAAATAGGTGGAATGCAAGAGAGAGAAAAATGGGAGGACTCCGAGGAAACCCTGAATGATGAAATGTGAGAATAGGAAGTGAAATCCAAGATGGACGCCATCCTAGACGAATGAAAGATCAGGAAGAATAGAGGTAGAATGCAAGAGAAAGATGTGAGCACTCGGAGAAAACCCTTGGAATGCATGAGATGCCGCATTGGAATGATAGAGCATGAAGTGCAAACACAGGATGGCAATGGAGCGAATGTGATTAATCGAACGAAATTGAGTAACATTATGATGTAATCCAAGATGGCGGAATCCAACATGGTGGTCACATGACCGGAATGACAGTGCGAGAAGTCAGCGAATCCAAGATATCAGCTGTAAATAACGTAATTTAATATGGTGACAGGAAATGATGTAATCCAAGATGGCGGTCGTAAATGACGTACTCCAAGATGGCGGTGGTCGGAGCCTCCGATCCCACTCATGGGTCCTGCCCCAGAACATACATTTTCCCTCTACTACCATCATCTCTACCTATAATATTTGATGGTGGTAGAAAGTTGAGTGGAGGAACGCAATGCGACAGTTACATGGGGTGTAAGGGACGGGACAGTCACCTGGCAATGAGCGGCATAATAGCGGGAACTCATTAGCCTCATTACGGCGCCTCTGTTATACACTGTTCACGATAAAGTGAGCACTTTTTAAGGCCCTCCCAACATGCATTAACTTCTAATAAATACATCTTATCGCAGACGTAGGCATTAAATTTTAATGGTGGTGAAATGTATACACTGTGCTTATTGGTCACATTGCAATGTTTATACTAAAACGCAGCAGGAAGATGGAAAATGGATGAAAGGAAAATTTATAAGGGCCTTAAAAAGTGCTCACTTTACCGTGAACAACCTATAACTGCAATGTCCGCCTCATACGAGAGCAGTGCGGGCGTCGTACAACGTAGCAGACTGCAAGATGGCGGCCAAACTGCCCTCAGTACACGAGGACCTTCGCCACTGCTCGTAGCTGCGACATTTAAATAGAAAATCCCACTTTAAGGAAATTTCGACTCGGTGTGTTAGTCTTAAAGATAGACGTTTCAAACTAAATGTAGTCTTTACGAAATTTTTGAGGATAAGTTCCCTACAGCGGAGATTTTTCTATAACATGTAGTCTATAGCTAGGGACACAAAATCTTCGCGAAATGATTTCCCGCCCAGTTCATAACACTTCAGCTCAGATCCACTTTATTGACTGTATGATTTACGTGTCCCGCGTGTCTTGGTTGTCTACTCGCGAATCATGGACGCACACTACACGAATAACCTGATTGTGATTGGTGAGCCAAGTAGGGGGATGTTTTCTCACTAAGTCACACTACCAGTAAGTACGAGAAAACTGCTGATATGGCTGTAGGGTGTTGAAATCTAGCATGCGCGGAAATTTTGTCGCGAAATTCAGTTGTCCCTATGTATAGCCTGTTTGTAAGACATGTTTAAAAGTTATGTTTTACAAAAAAAGTACATAGGCCCCAACTGCCTGTCTATATTGAAAATATACGCTCGTAGGGATGTTCTAAAAAATTCTTAAAAATACATTTAGTTTGAAACGCCTACATTAAAAATTAACGTACTGAGGCGAAATTTCCTTAACATGGGATTTCCTATTTAAATGTCGCAGCTGCCGGCAGGTAAGCAGGGGCTTTAACCCACCCTCACAGTTAAACGTCCCACGGCCAAAGGTGAAAGGTGGTGGTTTATCGCAGGAAAATTTGGCAAGCCTTAGTGCGAATTTACCACTGATAAAATATGACTTAGCATATTGATGTCTGCACGTATTACCTAGCAGGCACTTATATGGTACGACCGGAAAGTGCCATTACCCGCTATGTAATGGGTAGAGATAGGAAAATGTCACGAGTTCAATGATCTGTAGGCTAGACCCCTCAGTTCTCTACATACTGTAACCTCAGCTGTGTGTTAATTGGCTGTTGCCCCACACCTGGCAGTTATGGTATTTGCAAGGTGTTTCCTTGCAAGTCTGCTATTGGCTCAGAGGCGTACAGGGCGGGTATAATAAACTGTGATCCAATTGCAAATGTGTCTTCGCTATATATGTGTTTGACGTCTATCTTGTCCCGAAATTAATTCGCGAAATTTTCCTATCCCTGGTAAGGGGTGTGTATTATTATTAACAGCTCAGAAAGGCACAGATCTGCTGTCACTGAAGACAAGGTTGAAGTGTGCTGTTTATATTCTCCACTACACCAATATGAGTTGTGTTGGTCTCTGTATTTCTACTTACCCTCTTACTATTGGTCCTGGCTACGCCGGACACGCCCACAATATCCCCGCAACGTTTATTATTATCATCTGTCTATCGGCCAATGGAGTCGCTTGTAGACTATGTGCCAATCAATGTGCCGTAACAGGTGTTGTAATAAGTTTCGGAATCCAACGGGTTCGTTTGAGAAATTATTAAAAGTAACAGTTTTATTATTATGAATTTAAATGTTGACTAGTTGTAATTTTTTGCTTAGTTTCCCATAGAGTACAGCGAAGCAACAAAATAATAGAAGTGTGAGATTTGTTTTTGAGAGTAAAAAAAGTTGCAAATAAACGTTGCCCGAGTATATACGTGCATAATCCTCAGCGAGTTAAATATTAAATATTCCTAAACCCATACAGGCGGATAACAACTGATCAAATGAGGGTAAAGTCAAGTTTTTACAAAGTTTCCGTGGGTATTCATAGCAGATATCATTCGTCCCCAAGTACGGCTTGAAACTTTCCGCACCACTGCTGGACTGATGGACGCAGATGCATTACGAACAGCTTCTTTCAATTTGTCAGTTGTGTTTGTTCTACTCTCACAGAGCACTATCACTAGAGTCCCGCAGATATCGCCAATTCATCTAAGGACAAGCTATAATTCTTCAAACATATACACATATGAATTTCGTTTCGACTGGATTGCTGTTGTAAGCCACGCCCGGGGTGTATCTGCACTCTTCTGGTCTGTTAAACTACCAAGTTAACCAGACAAGGTTAAGTAGGGGATGCGTAGCTAGATGGGAAGTGTAAGAAGAGGTATTTACAAGTTCACACTGACACATTTATTAATTACTCTTTATCATACAATATTTGCGTCATAACAAATCAAGATTATTACAAGATATAATTGCTGTCTCGATCTAAGTCATCAGACTCCGCACTGAAGCCACTCAACTTATAAAAACATCACGAAAATCTGAATGCAATATAAATACGATGAACTACAAGTAAGTTATATTCGTCTCGGCCTATCGAATTCTTGATACTGCCACCTGCACCTATTCAAGGTTATGCTTACTTCTGATGGTTAAGGTTACAGCTCTGTCTACGGGCGGTAGGGGCTCCCGCTGACCTCGGTAGCTCGTGGCGACATCTTGCAGCCGTCAGCGTCGCATTGTCCTGGGACTCTGTCTCTGTAAACCTGGTAGCAGTCTGGCAGTCTAATGATTTGGAGGAAGGGGGGAGAAAATATTTTTCTTACCAAAACAAGTCCACTTTTAATGAGGAATAGGTAAAATAAACGTAAAAATTAATTTTAAAACATTAATTTATTTACAAAATTAGGAAACTACAGAATGTTATATAACATATGACATATTAGACGATTGTTTCAAAATATATACAAATAGAGGTGATCTAAAAATTCGTTATGTCGATTCCTAAGTTGTATGGAATAAAGTTATTTGTCTCGGATATCTCTTTATGATGTAAATAATTTGTCGATAGTCGGAATGGGTTATACGATTACAAAATGGCAGCCGTTTCCCTTTAAATTTTCCTTAAATGTATTGAAATATCATGGAAATTGATACATTCAAACTTCAATAGAAGTCATTTCTAGCTGAATACGTGTTATTTCAGTAATATTATGTCCAAATTTGTTTTCTAGGGAAACTGATTTGTACATAAGTTAGAGTATATACACATTTTATGGTAGATAGTGTATATAAAAATCTCGATTGGGGAGCTTTTGTATTGAAACATTGGTTATAAGTAAATTTTGTTGTCGTATACAAGTCTATACGTCAAATACGTATTTTTCTCTGCTATACACACATATTTAAAACCAGATTGAAAGTTTAAATATGTATGCATGTGTCGTGTCTTCCATCGTAATAGTTGAAACTTAGGTAAATGGAATGATAAATGTTTGAAAAACGATGATATTTCAATGTTAAAAATAAATAAATAACTAGTGAAAAATAACAATCGCAAGCAGACGGGTGAATGACACCCAGGGCCACGCAGACCGGCATGGTGCGGAGGGGGTGTAGGGGGTGGCTGGCAGTCTGGACTACACGGCCCGTATCTGAAGGGGGGTGGAGGTGGGAGGGGGTGGCTATAAGCAGACAACTCCCCGATCTGAATGGCACTAGGCAGTTGACGCCATCTTGCTACATTGCCGAACATTTGACAATCGCAGGCAGCCCGGGGTAGCAGTCTGGCGAGGGGTGAACGTGGGAGGCGGTGGCTACAAGCAGGCAGGCCCCCCGATCTGAAGATCTCTGGACACTCGGCGCCATCTTCAGTTGGTCATCAACGCTTGGACTAGACGGATGTATACCGCACCAGTTCTCTCTCTCGTCTTCGCCGCACCTCTAGAAACTTGGCGGTCGACGAGGTTACGATAGCGGGTCACCGCAACTACGGACTGGCGACCATCGCACCTACCTTCATCTCTAGTGCTAGCCGCGATTTTCGTTAAGCGATATTATTTGCTCCGGGGTTCAGATATCGTTCACAGTATTCGTAAACTATAGTGTGAAATATGTTTTTAATTTATTGGAAAATATAAATCTACGTGCGTTTGTTATTTTTATAATCGCCTCAAGTATATGTATTGAGCGCGGTCTACGAAAATTTCTAGCAGTTTAAAAATACCGTTTGTTTTAACAAGTGCAGTGAATTTCATGAACATGTAATTTTTTTTCCCTTCATTCACAAGTTTTACCGTAAATTAAACACAATTGCCTATCGGACACACTACACATATCTACTCACAGCTCGCATAAGTGCTACTCATTCATACATCTAACGTACTTATTTTAATATAATTTCAGGTACGTGATTGTCTCTGGTTTAAATTGTAGTCAGAGTTTTTTTTGCCGTATAATTCACCAGGCTGAATCGTGTAAGGTACGTGCAATTTGTACGTGTAAAATTGTTAATGTGTTTAGGAAGATTGTCGTTTAATTAAAGTAATTTATAGGGACATTTTTGCTTCGTTAATTAATTCATTTAGGAGAGTGGCGTAATTTCTTTTTACATGTCGATTACATCTCTAAAATTCCTCCTCGTCAGTCTCACAGGCAGACGGACGTGTAAGGTATGTGCGAGAGGCGTCTCATATATATATATATATATATATATATATATATATATATATATATATATATATATATATATATATATATATATATATATATATATATATATATATATATATACACACACACACACACATACATATAGGGACTTTTGTTGTAGATCGTTAATTCCACACTCACGTAATTGTGTTATACTCCTCTCTCATGTAAATTATATTTCTAAGCTCGAGACTCACATGTTTAATTCCATACTGGAGTAATAGCACTTATTATTCATGTAGTTGTTTGAAATTTGCTATTCGATGCGTGTAATTTATTCATACGTAGAACAATCTGAAATTCTCTCGTGTGTAATGTTTAATTAATTGCATTCGGAAAACAGTTGTCAATCGGTTGTCATTACTAACAAGTAAATCACACCTTTCAAAGTCGCCTATCTCCCACCACCGTTTACGAGCAATATCCCCCAAGAAAACATAACAATTTACACTTAGGCCACTCTTGCACTCAACTCAACACCCATATAACGCATTGAAACTCACCACTCTGGTCAGTCGCCTCCAGAAACTACACCCTCAACATCGTACAGAGCTCCTGTTACCCCCTCCACCCACCCAAAAAGAAATAAATAAATAAATTTGACACTTATGCCATTCTTGCACAGAACACAAAATTCAGAAAAAATTGATCAGATTAAGAAAGTTTTTATTGGATTAAGATCGGACTAAGAATTTTTCGATTGGATTAAAATTTAGCCCTTTTTGATTAACCCTTTCAGTTAATTTGATTTCAAATGGTTAATCCGATTAATCAAAGCGACATCCCCTTTGAAATGAACTCCCCCCCCCCTACCCGGGCACTATTACTTAAGCTGCTTGGTCATTGAGATTCGCAGTTAGCAGTACGACGAAAAATTAACTACACGTGTGTAATGTACACAATTGTGTAAACAGGATCTACATGGGTTAACATAGACGTGGTACAGCAGAATACTATAGGCTGTTCCCAGTTAATAGAACACTTCTAATATCAACCTGTGAAAAATGTCGCTGCCACTAACTGCACATATTTTAACGGGCGCCCTGAATGACATGTGCCCAGTTCAGTTGGTATTGATGGATGGGAAATAGTTCCATATCTTATCATAGAATAAAAAGTGTTTGGTAACTATTTATGATGAAGTAAATTATTTCTTTGGCTTTATGTATTTTTTAATACTTACTTTTATATTAATTTCACAGTTTTACTTGACCAACGCATGAATAAAGTGATGGGACCCAAGACAGTGTTACTCTCACATTACGTGGAATAATACACAATGTGCATACAAGTAGATCTTGAGCAGGGCTTTCAAAAGTGCTCATTTTACCGTGAATAGCCTATACCGCCTTAGTTCATGCGTACTAAGTCGGTACAACTATCGTGATAGAATTTTGCTTGGCAAATAATTCAAGCGATTTAATAAAGCAGAAATACGTGTTTTCATTAATATCACATTAAAATATATTACAATTATTTCTGCTAAGCTTTAACACAACACCAAAGATCTCAGTTATGGCTTTCTGTAATTATTCAGATACCCAAGCTAAGATATCAATTAGATTCTGTTAACACAATACATCGATGTTTAAGCTTTGCGATACTCAAACCCCAACTAACAACCTGACGGTCTCAAACTTACCACTGATATATATTCTGCACGGAAGGAGGTCTATCGTCCATTCACGGTTTCTTCGGCCTTTTAGAATCAAACCTTTGAAAAATCTCCCCATTCATGACGTACTGGGTTGTTTCCAACATACTTCCTGTATCACAAACGTTTTATGCTTGTTTTAAGATAAAAGTTACTTTTTTTTCCTGTTAAATTGAAATGTTAGTCATATTTTATCTCTAAATTATAATGCTTCGTTTATAACTAATTTTAATAAAAACCGCGAGAAAATATATGTGTTTCTAGCGCCTAGTAAAAAATAGTTCTAATACAAAATACTGTTACAACAGAGTGAGCATGAATCCGGCTCGTGGGCCGCCGCTGGCAGCAGCGGCTCGCTGGGCAAGGACTCCAGCGCAGCGGCACGGCAGGCGACGGTGACATAGAAAACGCTCGCCCAATCTCGTCTGTGGCTTATATACGTGAGGCGCTGGGCCCCTATCTGGCTAACTGCACCTCTCTGAGTAGCTCCACCTCTCTGTCTAGCTCCGCCTCTGGTTAGCTCCACCTCTCTGGCTAGTTCCACCTCTGACCAGCTCCACCTCTCTGGCTAGCTCCAGTTCTCTGGCTAGCTCCACCACTCTGGCTAGCTCTACCTCTCTGACTAGCTCCATCTCTCTAGCTATCTCCCCTTCTCTTTATAGCTCCACCTCTCTGGCTAGCTCTGCCTCTCTGGCTAGCTCCACCACTCTAGCTAGCTCCACCTCTCTGGCTAGCTCCACCTCTCTGGCAAGTTCCACCTCTCTGGCAAGTTCCACCTCTCTGACTAGCTCCACCTCTCTGACTAGCTCCACCTCTCTGGCTAACGCCACCTCTCTGGCTAGCTCCACCTCTGACTAGCTCCATCTCTCTAGCTATCTCCCCTTCTCTTTATAGCTCCACCTCTCTGGCTAGCTCCGCCTCTCTGACTATCTCCACCTCTCTGAGTAGCTCCACCTCTCTGAGTAGCTCCCCCTCTCTGGCAAGCTCCACCTCTCTGTCTAGCTCCAGTTCTCTGGCTAGCTCCATCTCTCTGGCTAGCTCCACTCTCAGGCTGGCTCCACCTCTCTGGTTAGCTTCACCTCTCTGGCAAGTTCCACCTCTCTGGCAAGCTCCACCTCTCTGGATAGCTTCACCTCTCTGACTAGCTCCACCTCTCTGGCTATCTCCACTTCTGTGGCTAGCTCCACCTCTCTGACTAGCTCCATCTCTCTGGCCATCTCCACCTCTCTGTATAGCTCCACCTCTCTGGTTAGCTCTGCCTCTCTGACTAGCTCCACCACTCTAGCTAGCTCCACCTTTCTGACTAGCTCCACCTTTCTGGCAAGCTCCACCTCTCTGGCAAGCTTCACCACTCTGACTAGCTCCACCTCTGGCTAGCTCCACCTCTCTGGACAGCTCCATCGCTCGGAACAAAACACACATCTTAACAGTCATACTAAGTAACTTGAGCCCAGTAAAATTGACGACGGTTAGAAAGTAGATCCTGTGTCTTATCTTCGAATTAAAATCTGTATTTAATATTTTGTGAATACTGAAATTACTTATTTTGCTTTCATTTTAAATTCGTATAAGTGTAAGGATTAGCAAATTTGTAAAATATTTGCTTTTTGTAATAATTGCGCAGTTTCACTTGACCGACGCATGAATATAGTTAGTTGTCAGGTTCACACTTATATTAATTTCACGTATGGAGTTTGACTACATAATGTGCACACAAGATCATCTTGAACAGGGTTTTCTGAAGTGCTCAGTTTAAAGTGAACAGCGTTTATTCAAGTGTCGGCTAAATGAAAAACTAAGCGTAATACCAACTCTTCAAAAGCTAGGCCCGAGGGTAGTGGCTTGGGACAAAACACGCACGTATACAGGTTCGCTGTTTTAGTCATGTTTTTCAGAATTTCGCAACAACATGTAAAATTCTTAAGTAAAGAGGAATTATTGCAAGTCTGCATAAATTGACACTTTGGACAGCAAATGCCATTAAATGTGTAAATGAAGAGATGATATATTTTTGCGGCGGCGCCTACAGCGAGGTGTTGAGAGCCTAGGAGGGTGATCGAGGTGAGTATGGAGCGGCGCCGGAATGAGGGGGGGTGGGGGAATCCCCGAGAAGCGCCACCCACCAGCGGCTTCGTCCGAACCGGTTCCCACATGTAAAGATCCGGGAGTGATCCGGCCGGGAATTGAACCCGGTTCTCCCTGGTGTAAGGCGAGCTGGCTAACCGCCCAGCCACGCTGCTCCCAAAAGAGTTATTCTGCTCGTAACTTTGGATCTTCTTGTGCTTCATCGGAAGGATTACTTCACCATCACATTATCCGCATGCACTAGTCAAGAATCCTGCAGAGGGAAAGAGCGTGGCGTGTAGATCTACACCGGGCTAGTCCTGTGTACGTCGTGGATGTCCTGACATTTCAACCGCGGCGTTGCGTAAGGCGAGGCAGCGGGAAGGAAAATGTCACCACATTTCCATAGTGAAGACGTCAACAAGACTACCCCTCCCTCCCTCCCCCCACACCCAACCCTCACACACCATTCCTGAACCTTCCCAGACAAGTAGTCGGATCCTCTGGTTATGCAACTGCGCGCTGCACGTCGTTACGTAGCGCTTACGTAATGCGGACTGGTCGGGTGGTGCAGGAAGTGCGTACAGCTCTTACTGACTGTGTTCACGGTAAAATGAGCACTTTTCAAAGCCCTGCTTATGATCTACTTGTATGCACGTTATGTATTCTTCCGCCTTGTGTAAAATTAACATTGCCATGGGCCTCATCACTTTATTCATGCGTAGATCAGGTGAAACTGTGAAAATATTAGAAAAGTAAACGTTTTACAAATCTGGTAATTTTTACACTCCGGTGCATTAAAAAACTAGAAAGTAAAAAAAATAATTTAAGTTTTCACAAACTGACACCTTGCACTTTTTATCAGACGTTAAGATATGTAACTACTTTCCATCCATCGTTACCAACTTTTCAGTGCGCCTATTAAAATATATGCAGGTAGGGGTAGTGACATTTTTCCAAGGTTGATTTCAAAAGTGCTCACTTGATCGTGAACAGCCTTTACACGGGAGCAGCTGTGTGTTGCTGTGGGTGTGATGGCTAGCCGTGACCACATAGTAAATAAAACACACACAAACGTGCTCACTTGATCGTGAACAGCCTTTACACGGGAGCAGCTGGGTGTTGCTGTGGGTGCGATGGCTAGCCGTGGCCACATAGTAAATATACACACACAAACGTGCTCACTTGATCGTGAACAGCCTTTACACGGGATCAGCTGGGTGTTGCTGTGGGTGTGATGGCTAGCCGTGGCCACACAGTAAATAAACACACACAAACGAAATGGCGTGGCGGTTTCTTCAAAGTGCCCTGACTGACGGTGCGAAGCTCTGGGAACATGCCGTCTGTCAGATTAGCTACTGCGAGCTGTGAAGGATTCTCTATATGTTGCAATGGCGTGTAGTGAATTTTTATACAGTATAAGCAATATAATAACCCACATAATTTATTTGAGTGTTTTAGATTACATTTGCAAGTGCCGGGCTGTGGTTCCATTTTCAATTTATACTAATAACAAATGCAATTCTCAACTTTGCTTACCCTCCACGTGTATTTGCCTGTTTATAATACCTAACATTAGTTATAAAAACGGAAACGATATGAATGTAATAATAATTAAACTGAATTTAATTTAGAGAGCATATTACAAATTATAAGAAAACTCCCGTTCAGCCGAACACTTTCGTCCACTTTCCAAAGAAAACTGTAGGACTGGAGGACGCAAACAGAACAACTGCTTACCCTACCGAAGGAACGCGGCAGGGTAACTCGCTTGCGAGTTCGAGTCATCGCTAGTCGCTCCCGTTTCTATAAATAAATACTAGATAGAAGCACTATGCGTGTACAGTACGGCAGTTACGAAAACGGAAACTCAGATTTAAATATGTAAGGCGAAAACTATAATGGGTCAAACATTTGCAATAAGTTTCGGTTAGGATTGCTTACCTTGCGTCTATAGAATAAACGCCACTAATATGTTGTGATGGCTTCTGGAAAGAATAATATAAGGAGCTGATCGGCGAATTGTGTTCCGATATGTTGGTGGCCTGTGACGTCATTTTGGTGAAGCGTGTTGCTGGAATTCGTGGAAGAAGCAACTGCTTCGCCTCTGTAGACGTGAGTACTCTAGAGCTCGACGAAGAAGCTCGGTTAAGGTTTCCTATGATATTATTTAAACATTGCAGCAATGGTTCTTTACTACAGGCATCTTTACTACAGGCAATGGCTAGTTCATCACCACATCCGTTTCTTAATCTACCCGCTGGGACCACGGTGGCTGAGCGGTTAGCCTGCTCGCCTCCCACCAAGGCAATCCGAGTTCAATACCCGGCCGGTTCACTCCGGATTTTCGCATGTGGTAGTCGTGCCGGACGATGCCGTTGGTTTTCTCAGGGATCTCCCGTTTACCCGCCCTTTCATTCCGGCACTGCTCCATACTCACCTCAATCACCCTCATCGCCTCTAAAGACCTCGATTTTAAGAGCCGTTCAACTCTCTTCTCTTACTTAATCTACCCGCTACCCTCTACCTTCTTTGAGGCCAATCTGATTTGTGGAATTTCCAATTCCTCTCTAACGTGAATGGCCAATGACGAGCTCACAACGCGATGTTCATTGCTTACAAGAAAAATGCAGAACACAAGTACAGCCCATACAAAATATTACGAGTTCGCAACACTTGAACTAGGAAATTAATGTGTGACAGAACGAGTTAAAATGTCCTCCCTAGGAATGGTTTAGTTCAAGGTCACTGAAGGCTTTTATAACCGGCCTCTGTCCGAAAAATCTGTATGTTGTATCTAGAGGCACGTGGTTATCGCGAACACAGTTCCGGGCAGGCTAGAATCGTATACCCTACGTACACATTAGCACATTTGCTTATTCAACTGCGTTTATTTTAGAGAAGACTTTTTGGTTAGATACATGCAAAATTCACGTTATGTTTTGCAACAGCCTACACCTTACTTTCTTACACCTACCTAAGCATTGGCCACTGGCAACTGTACGCTGTCATTTGCCCACGTGCCAGCGTTACTGAAGATCGCTGAGCTGACTACATTTGAGTCTTCACTATCAGCTGTGAGATTTCACGTCACGTGCCAAGCAAATTAACGATCAGTGGTAGAAGTAGGGTACAACGCGTACGCTATACAACGTCTCGGAATTCAGCCTGAGGACACACTATAACGCGAATTTCGCAAGACTCTAATTATGGTATTTCAGTGGGCCAGTCAGGTTTATCTTCCTCCGGAATAGAATGGCTGTGATTCGTGGGCTCACAATCGCGAAAGTGACTTAACCTATAGTGTTTTCTAATACATATACATAATATTTCTTCTCGCGTGAATCGAGCCACCCAAGTTATAACTAGGGCTAGTGAAATTTCCCGGAAATATTTTCAAGACAAATTATATTTCAAAACACTGTAGGGTTGTTTACTCATCTTGATTGGCCGAATTAATATTTGACACGTGTTAACTGTCTGCACACGAACCACGTAGGAGCCGTGCAGATGTTGCCGAATTCTGAGTGGCCCGGTCAAATATGAAAACCCCTTCTCATTCTCAAGCAGACAGCAACCAATGGCAATAGACAAACTGCTGTTGGGGGCCTGTAGTATCAAAGTCTAAACTGTACTCAATCACTAGCTCTAGTTGTAAGGTAGACATTGCCGAGGGTATGTAATGTAGCTGTACAGTGCGGTACAGGTCAGTCAAGGTGCAAGGAGGTGTTTTTATCGTTCAATTATTTAATGTCTGTCTCGCCCACCTTCTATTTAATATCCTGAAAATTGTGGGTAAATTAAGTTTTACAGATTCAACCGAAAAAATTCTACTTGCTCTCTTGTAGTTGGTTTTTCTTTTCAACGGGCGCCAAGTTCATTTGAGTTGTTATTCAAAAATTATTATTTTTATTTACGATAGTTAGTATTATTGTGCTGTAAATATTTTTTAATATCCTGACATGCTTAATGAAAATAGCGGAACTACAGCCATGCGACTTTGATTTTCAGCTCCAGAGAAATTTTCCTTTTCTTCATATCCGGAGTCACACTCGGTCATTGTGATATTTAAAGTGTCTTTTTTCGAAAGGAGACATCTGGAATCGAGTTATTTTTGTTTTACGCACATTTCATTAAGAAGTCTGAAAATGGAAACATATACACATTTATATAAAAGAAGAAAGTAGGCAGAGCTTTCTAATCTGCTAAATTGGCTACGAACAAACAAGCTTGTTTTATGCAGGCCCTACGTCTGCTAATTACACGAAGACATTGGCATTCCCGTCTCAGCAGGTTGTTACTCGTGTAGTTAAATGTTACTGCGTGATATACGACACGTTTTACGAAGCTCCTCTTCAAATTGTTAGACGACGTTTACATGCCTAGAATGAAATATAGCCATCATCTGCTTCTCCTTCAAGCTAGCACCTGAAAAGCTTTTTTGAAAATGTAAAAAATTCCGTAAATTACTCGAGAATATGTCACTTGGTTTTTCTCGTATTGCAAATGGCTCTTGTGAAGACTATCGGGTAACTATTCTTACATTTTACTATTTATAATTTTCAGTCTTCTTTGTTAATATCTATCGCGTTCAGATGTGAGTGATTTATATTGTTACACGACACCAGTGGCGTGAGTCCGTAAAGGACGGAGGTCTTAATAAAAATAAAATAACTAAATTTAACTTTTAATTTACTTATAGTGCTATAAAATACACACAGCTCTTATTGACAACATTAAACTATTAATGTATGCTATTCTCAATGATTGCAATCTTTATGTTAACCTCAATTCCAATTAAAGTCCTTCCCGATATATCTATAATGGCTGTAGTAGTTTAATTCTCACTTATTATTTAAACGTTTCAGTCTTTGTATTGCCATCATTCCAAACGTCTTACACTCACACATCCAGTTCAGTCACGCCCGTCAGTCGCACCCTTCCCTGTACCGACGCTCGCAGTCGCAGACTTCACTCCCGTTGCTCACACTCGCCGCCACTCGTCGCTCTCCTTGCACGTCGTCTATCGCACACCTCGCGCTTAATGTCGCACAAGCTCCCGCACTCTATACTGTCGGCTCGTCGTGGCTTACGTAGTCTCGCTGGCCCGATCTAGAAGGTTCCTCGCTCCTCGAGTCTCGCTAACAGAGGCTAGGGCGTTGATCAGAACATTCCTGCGACGATAACCCCAGAAATTTAATCCACTGAGGGGCAAAATGTGACAGCATTCGCGGTGACACTCATTTGTGAATCTTTACACACTCCTTGAGATTCTAGAGAGGCCGTCGACACGCCGTCATTCGCAAACCCGAGTGGAACGCAGGCAAGGGAAGCGACACCAAGTAGAAAGCCTTCCAGCCCCTGCAGTCCGCAGTTGTGCAGTCCGCAGTCGGCAGTTGGCAGTCGGTAAAATACTTTCCGTAGTGAGCAGTCAACAAAATATTGGCATAAATAAAACTGTCATTAAAAAAAAAAGTAAACACCTGGTTCTCGAAAAAATAAATATCTAAAATGGTATAGTTATTTTAATGTATTTTAACCTTATTTACTTACAAAAGTATTCGAATTCAAAATGTTTTTATAGGTTTTTTTACCTTAAGCTGTATTTTTATCGTGCTTAATGTTTCCAAATACAAATTTGGCTACCAAAAAAACTAATATCAATGACCATTTGAATATTCTTTCGGAAATTAATCTTTATCTATTCGCAAAAGAGCGATTTGAAAAAAACCTTCTTGGAGTATTTATTTTAAGGTCGTATTCGTGCTGTTTGTTTATAAGTTTTTCTTTCTATCTGGAAGAAAATGTCGGCAAATGACGTTGCAGGTATGATGAGTTTTGATTTGCTATAAGCAACTTGCAGTCGGGCATTTGGAAGTCCAGGATCTAGTTCACCGATCTGCGACTGCAGTGCGATTGTGGGCACCCGACTGCTCGACTGCTCATTGTTGAAGGGGCCTAACACTCTGCATCTACTACATGGTTAGGACCACCTGGTTTTCAAGAGAGATTACACCATTAGATCAAAGGAAACTTGCAAGTGTGCACATAATGCATTGAAGTCCATCCTGAGCGTAAAGTTTTTTTACGAAAATTAGGTGGCCCACTGTCATTAGAGACACCTGATTTTCCCGAAAAGCTCTCTTGACTAATTTAAATTCACTGCGATATACACTTTCGAAGTTAGATGATAGTAACTATTTCTCACTTCGTGTGTGTACCAGAGAAACACACACCTTTAGGATAGGGAAAGGAAAATTTCGCTACTTGTAGACTAGACTACATTATTCAATCTATTTTTTAGCCTTAGCTTTGTGTGCATTGGCTGTTACCCCAGTACGCGTCCAGGTTTACCTCGGACCACGTGACATGAGATTTGGTGCTTGTTTCCTTGCTTGTCTGTTATTGGCTCAGAGTTCATCATGGCGTGTCCAATAAACTGCGACCCTATTGCCAACGTAACAGAAACACACACCTGTTTGAAGTCTGGCCTGTCCATAAATTAATTTACGAAATTTTTCATTTCCTAGTAACGGAGTAACGTGAGTCTGTGTGGTACACTCAAATATCACGTCTCCTTGCAAATACACGTGGCTGTTAAACAAAAGGAAGCGACGTCTGTGCAAGTAAGGTAATGACATCTAGCTTGCGAGAGTACTTACAAGTCAAAAGTCATGGGATAGTAATATGCAGAGACCTGAAAAATTCGCGAGCTCAATGACCTGCAGGGTAGACTCTTCATCCTTATGTACAAATATGCCGATATTAACTGCACATTGGTTGTCAGTTCACACAGTGGAAGGCGACGATTGGGCCAGCGTTCTCCAGGAGGTGTCAAACACCGTGTGGACCAATGGCTACAGTTATATAAACACGCGTGTTTTGAATTCTAGCTCGTCCCAAAATGAGTCCGCGAACTCTTCATGTCTCTAGAAATATGTAAAGTTACCATTCGGTGGCGCCACTGTACCGTGGCGTATTGCAAGTGCCCAGACCTGCAGCAGTTGTGCTCTGACTTAACGTGAGTGAGTGTGTGTTGGTCATAGCATTGCACTGCAGCCCTTCATGGACTTCACAGTGTCGTCGGCCCAAGTTGTCCAGAACTGGTTCCAGGAACATTCTGGAGAGTTCCAACTACTGCTGTGGCCACCACGTCCCCCTGATATGAACCACATAGAGTATTTATGAGACGTGGTGGGGAGGTACATACTCACACAAGATCCTGCACCTACACACAGCAGGGAACTGTGGGTAGCTGTCCTGACTGCATGGGTCAACATCTCTTCACGGGTGTTTCTTTCACTTGTGGAGTCTATGCCACGGCGAGTTGCTACACTTCACCGTGCTAAAGATTGGCCTGCACAATACTAGACCCGTTTTCTATGACTTTTGTCATTAAAGTGTAATTATTTTCAGCGAAAATCACGTACTCCTATTGCTCTTTTCATATTTCTTTAATTTTTAATCAGACCATATGGGGTAGTTGTTAAACCATTCTGGACAACTTGCAGCCTTAAAACAATTTCATCGCTCTGTGACAGCCAGCAGGCGACGAACAGTTGAAAGCTGCAAGTCTGAATGTATAGACTGTTCACAATGAAGTAAGCACTTTCGGAATCAACGTTTCAAAAAATAATCACTCTCCGTGAATGCATTTATGTTGCAGTGTATGCTGGCATTCCAGCTGCTAATTAAGTTGGCAGCGGAGAAATAAAAATAGTCCTAACACTCGGCGCCATATTGTGGGCGTAATACTTGGATGTATGTCAAGTGAGGTTGGTGTTTCATGATTTATTCACAAAATTTTTGGGCCGCCGGTTTTCTGCAAAAATATTACAGGATTACTTGTATTGTAAAACACGTCTATTTATAACAAGTTTCGTGATTGCAGGATCTCAAAATTTAACGTGTCTTACATGTCATTCAGCCATTCACGGGCATTCTGTGTCACGGTAACTTAACCCATTCAGACCCAGTCATTTGTGTACATTACGCATGTGTAGGTGATTTTTGGTCTGTACTGCACACAGTGAAGCTCAGTATCCAATGATCTCACCTGCGGGTAAATGATTCGTAGGGATAGGAACATTTTGCGAATTCATTTCGGGACAAGTTAGACGTCAAACACGTGTACACTGGATTCACCTTTCCAATTGGATTAGCATTTATTAGACACGCCCTGGACGGCTCTGAACCAATAGCAGACTTGCAAGGAAATGAGTAGCGAACCCCATACTGCCAGGTGTGATGTAATACTGGCTATTCTGTGGGGCAGCAGCCAATGAACAAACATCTCATGTTTGGTTATACACAGGACTGTGGAGTCTAGCCTACAGGCCATTGAACTCGCGAAATTTCCCTATCCCTAATGATTCGCAAACCGTCTTACTGGTCTGGGTCATAATTGGTTAGTATAACTGTAGCCAAACACATAGCCTACAGCTCATTGGCTGTGACAACTAAACAAGTGTTGGGTTGACTTAAGCACAGCACGCTTCACTCATAAACATTTCTGTTTGCAAAATCTCACACCATAAATTAAAGCACTTCTGAAAGGGTTGCGTCTGATTGGCCAATAGCCAAAGGTCATTAGCAAGTGTGCACGTGCGAATAGTTGGAGTTTAGCCAGCGCTAAATATTTTCCCGAAAAACAGCTGGCCCTGGCCACTACACTGAGAACTTGGACATGAGTATCAACATTTACAACCTGAGAGGTCCGCAGTTTCACTTGGGAGATGCTATCAACTGACCTCCGAATTTCGTGGAAAGATTTCCTCGCGTGTTAGGTTTCAACAACCTAGCAAGTTTTCTTTTGGTTATTGGTCGCGTGGCTTTGTGAGAGAAAAGCTTTAGTCAGTTCGTGACACCTTAACTATTTTTTTTTTTTAAAAAAGGCCTTTGAAAAATCACTCCATGTATGGTATTTTTTCTTTGCTAAATATACCATGTATCACAGGGGTTTTAAACTTCCGTTAAACCAATGAAGTACATTATTTATGATTAAATTGAACTTTTACATATATTTAATGTATAAATTATAATATTTCATTCATATTTAAATGGATGAAAACAGAGCGAAAACAGGTGTGTTGGCAATTCCCAGTAAGACATAGTTATAGTGAAATATGTGGTCAGATTGCGTGTGCACGAATGTAGCGCGTTGTTCCTTTGGTATGATTTACTAGACTTTGTTTGCACGAGTTTGAGGAACAGTCTGAAAGTACGACGTTAGCAGGGCTTAATACAAGTTGGAAGTAACCATGTATGGATTATATAACCTAAGCAGTACTTTACAAAGTTCTACAGTTTACCGTTAACACATTGAGGTCTGCACACATTTACTGACACTTACGACAAATTAGAAGTGAGTCACCTATATCCATTACTGCAGGAACACAGGTTCTGTTGGTGTCTGTGTTAGAACTCACCATCTTCCTATTGGTCCATACGACACCGGACACTACCCTCTACTTTACAGTGTTCATTATTGGCTGGTCATCCACCAACCAATGGAAAGCAGAGCTGGTATTGTCCCAATCAAAGGCCCTTTATTATGTAAAAGGATTTACGCCCATTTGAGTACATAGCTATAAAAATATAAGTTCTACCGTTAACAATATCATTGTTACTGCGCTGTGGTGTTCTTGTGAGGTCGTGTTAAACACTGGCCGAACAATGACTGCACATACATGCAAGATTTGTTCTGAAGAAGAAAGAAAGTTTCAAATTAGCTTTGCTCGAGCTACACTCAAGCGTAGTCTACAAAGTGTCAACGGTCTATAATTACATGAAGTCTAGCCTACAGGTGGTTGAACTCGAAGATTCTCCACGCCGCTATTTAAAACTTAATTTGGCTCACCATAGATGGCGTGTGTGCGGTTGCTCTCGCTGCAAATGCGCAGTCGACACATGTAGATAACGAGCAAAAATGGCTATTATTAGTAATTGTCAAAAAAAAGTTTAGGTTAAATGTTGTCGGTGGCAAATTGTGTAAATTACTAAATTAGAGTGATTTCAGCAACAAATTGAAGAGGGTAGAATGGAGAAAGTGTGTTTTCTGAGGGTGCTTCTGGCTTAACTGTTCACATAAGATAAAACGCTTTTATTTCCATTAAAACAGTCCCAAAAATGATTTTCTATTTTAAGTGCTTAAAATTTTTGCTTCATATTTTGGAAGGGGATTTGTTGTTATGGAACACAAAAGAGTCTTGTTTCATTAACTGTCGAAGGATGCGGCAATGATTGGTGATATAAGTTCTTATGGCACGGCATGCAACACGAATAATTAAGAGAAGTCTGCGAACGTGAAGCACCTTTCATAAACCTAAATATTCAACTTGAGCACTGAACCGATTGCATTTGCGGAGAAAATATCAGCCATATATATATAAAATTCGCAATGAACTAAAGTAATCACAAAATAAGGTCGGTTACACTTCGAACACAGTCGCAGATCGTATTAACGCTTATAATATACAATATCACGTCTATTCTTTAACGTAAATAACATCAAACACACAATCTCAAGCTTATCTGATATTATGTTGCATCATTAAAATTTTAATTTTTTGTCTGCTTAAAATATGTAGTTGTCCAAGCATTAATCACCAGTCGTCACATTTCATCAATTCGTGAAATAAGCAGATCCACGTCCAACCGTTACAGCACAATCATAACATCCGCTAGTTGTCGTTTAGGTTATAATTACTACACAATATCAACAACTTCTAGGTGCGAAGAAAACATTATTCACGGCCACTTGAAAAAAACAGTAACTTATGTACCCGTGTGTCCGCGAACACCTTGTAACAAATTATTTCATTGGCCACTGTAGTTCGGGTAGTGGGAGTGGGAATGTGAGGCCAGAAGTGCCCCGCCCACTTGCGTTTTGTGTATTTAATAGCACCCGTGGTTATGGGTGCAAGTGCAGAGGATTTTTATTTGCGTTGCGTTGCACCGGTGCAAATGTTAGTTAAAGGCTGTTCACGATTAAGTGAGCACTTTAGAAATTAACCTTCGAAAAAAATCACTGCCCCTGGATGCATATATTTTAATGGGCGCACTGAGTGATATTCGCCCAGTAAAGTAATAGGTAACAATGGATGGAAAGTAGTTCTATAGATTAACGTTCAATAAAAACTGTTACGTAACTGTTTGCGACAATTGAAATTATATCTTTCGCTTTATGATTTTTTTAAATGCACAGAAGTGAAAGAATTAACAGGTGTTTAAAGTATTTCCTTTTCTAATAATCTTACAGTTTAACTTGATCAACGCACGAATAAAGTGACGAGGCCCATGACAATATTAATTTTTACATAAGGCGGAGGAATACACAACGTGCATACAAGTAAATCTTATGCAGGCATTTTAAAAGTGCTCATTTTACCGTGAACAGATTATACTTATATTTAATCGACCCCCAGGTATAGTGACCCATTTCCGTTCGTGTTGTGCCTCTGTATGTGTGTTGTGCTGTGACGACCTGCGCTCGGACTAGGGCGGCCGTCGCTGTAGCGTCTTCCCTGGGAGGCGTCGTGTGCAGGCAGGCGAGAGCTGTATGTATCTCCTCTCTACTTCCCTGTATTGTCTTCAGAGACTCCCCGCTCTTCTGTCACAGTGAGGAATAGCTGGAGGGCGCGGAGGCATCTGTCATCTACGCCGTCGTAAACAACTACGCATACGCATTGCCACCA
This sequence comes from Dryococelus australis, assembly GCA_029891345.1. Classification (NCBI taxonomy): domain Eukaryota; kingdom Metazoa; phylum Arthropoda; class Insecta; order Phasmatodea; family Phasmatidae; genus Dryococelus; species Dryococelus australis. The sequence goes on from CM057003.1 coordinate 34,482,509, forward strand.
CACTAGTCTTTCATAACGCCTTGACGGTTATGCACGGCCACCTCGCCTCACCTCGCCTCCTCTTTATTTATTTACAAATAAGCTCTCAGTTTTATTGTTTTGCATTTTATTTATGCGAAAATAATACAAATAAGTGTAGAGACGTGTATAATTCGCGTTATTTTCTTGCATCACGCTAGAATTCACCGACCTGTACACAGGGACACCCGAATTTCGCGAAAACATTTCCGCTCATGTTAGGTTTCAATACCATACGTGTATATCAGCAGTTTTCTTTGCTTATTAGTAGGGATAGGAAAATTTCGCGAGTTCAATGGCATGTAGGCTAGTCTCCACAGTGATGTGTACACTCGAGCCTTACTTGTTTGTTCATTGGCTGTTTCATTAGTGAGTAGCCAATGTCACTCCATTCGTGGCAGTATGGCACTCGCTACTTGATTCCTTACAAGTCTGCTATTGGATCAGAGTATTCCAGGGCGTGTCTAATAAACTACGATCCAATTGCAAACTCAACATCAGTGTACACGAGTTGGACGTCTACCTTGTCCTGAAACAAATTCGCGAAATGTTCCTATCCTTAGTTATTGGTCGCGTGTCTTTGTGGGAAAAGATATTTCTACTTGCCTGACCAATCACATTTATATTACTCGTGTAGGTTGTGTTTGTTGGCAGGGATACTTGAATTCCGCGAAAATATTTCTTGACAAGTTGTATTTCATAACACTTCAGCTCAGAACACCTCTCGTGATTGGATTATCTAATTGTTACTCGTCGTAGGTGCTTGCCCGCGAATCACAAGCGCACAGTATCGCAGTTGCCTAATTATAACTCGCCCGTCAAGTAAGAAAATGTCTTCTCACAAACACACGCCGCCAATAAGCTTGTTTGCCTGTGGATTATTAAAATATAGTATGTGCGTTTTTCTTTTTTTGCGAAGCTTAGATGCCCATACTTATAGGACATACTGTTCAACGTGTTGACGAGGGGGGTTTGTGGGGGGGCTTTGAGGCTCCTGACATGGAGGTGTTGAGAGAGTCGTGTGCAACTTGTAGACGTCACTTACAACTGCTCCTTACTCACGCACAACGTTTGTAGATCGCAGTGACGTCATGTCCTGTCCTGTCAAAGTCACAGCTTCTGGAATGTTCAAATAAAATAAATAAAAGCATGTACAGTACGTACAGAAAATTTAACAGGAGCGACTGAAAGTTAATATCTTAGATAATTTTAAGGTATGCTTAGCGAAACTTATATCACACAAATATCGTTAACTACTTACAAATAAAAAACATGGAATAATTTCTTTGTTTGGGGGAATTTTAAAAATTTCTAAAATATTTCGTAGCGTTATTTTAAAGATTCCTTGAAGCAACTCTTTGTATCTCATTTAAGTATGAAATTTTTCATTTTGTTGTTTTTTATATTATTTGTACGTCCAAAAAAAAAAAACAACTAAAATTGCATTTTTGACAAGCCATAGTGTAATAAATACGCCGTCTGAAATGTACGTATGCGAGGAAGTAAGTTATTAGTGTGAGGAATGTCTACGAGGTGAAAAATGTTTCATAAAAAAATTGGGGTGGGCTGCGATGTCGTCTACACGGCCGTAGGAATTTTTGAGTGACAACCTTTGTGGGTGGTGAGAGGAAAGAAATCTAACGTCTTTATGTATTTGCTTGAGACGTGTCTATTGACTTCTTCCTTCGTTTTGCATTTCATTCTCTGAGTTGTTGCAACCTATCTTGGTGCTTTTTACGTTTGCGCTGATTGTGTCGTTGGTTGGCCTTAGTCTCGTCACGTGATGTGGCATGTGATAATGACGCAATCGCCACGTTCGCATTTCGCTGCTGTGTAGAATTGTCATTTTCTTCTTCATACAACTCCGGAATGGATCGAGGTAACTGAGTCATCCTTTCAGTATTTGATTTGCCTTGTCGAGCACTATTCATGTTGTTAATATCATTAGTGTCCTTTTCGCCTAGCTCGTAATTTTAAACTATTTTGGTTTGTAATCTGCAAAGCAAATGATTATTGGTTATAAAGGCACTATGTATGTTTATTATTTATGATTCTTGGTTATATTTTAGTTACTCTTTTTTTACGCACAAACTGACACCAGAATTTCTCAGATCGGATGAGACGTTCGGTCGCTACTGAAGTCTTAAGCTTACTAAACCTCTCGAACTCAGATGTTCACAGCGCGGGTCCCACCGCGGACTGATGACGTCAGAACGATACGTTTGTGTGTGAAGCACAACGCCATAGGACCGACCTATACTATCGTACATTTATATTTAACGTAGTGCTCATTGTCAACGAGTAATTGTCACGGACTCGAGAGCAACATTTCCTGACGCTCACTTTCTAAACGCAAGGGGCTGAGTTGTAAGACGTTGTCACGTCAAAGTACATAATGATGAATTTTCCGGTGACTTCCATTCTTAAGAGTACATCAACCCGTAATCTTATGTTCTTTCGCTTTCGAGGCGCAGCGATTCGGGCAACAATAACACGTGTGACCATTTTCACGATTGCGGTCTTAAATAATATGTTGTAAGTGTGGGTGGAAGGAGCTATGTAGTTATAGTGTGATCAACAGAGAGAGCATCGACATGCCTTGAACAAGCTGGAAGTAGTAGTTGATAATCGTCCACAACCTCCAGCAACACTTCCATATCTCACAAGAGCTGCCCAGGGGCCTTCGTCCTGAAGAGGACATCAATCAACACATTGATTACAAGTATGTCGCGGCGTGTTAGGGGCCTGTACAATGCACATGGAGGACATACACTGCACTAAGCTGCAGTGGGAAGAAAGAAACCCCATCCTAGTCAGACACTACATTAAGTTATTTTGTAGTTCTTTCGTGCTTATTTGTCTGTGATATTGGGAAAAAGGTTTTTGCCAGAAACTCTATGAATCTCACGTTTATATAGAAACCGTTGGTAACTTCTAATTGCTATGCTTTATTTTATGTATACCCCGTAAGTTGGCTTTATGTGTGTATATTCCAAACTTTTTGTGAGGTGTCTAATTGGTTTTTATCTTTTCTGGCAAAAGAAAAGTTGCATTTACAAGACATAAACTTGCTGAGATACACGTAAACAAAGAACGTACAGACAATATATCCGGACTAGTAACTTTTTGTAACCTTATTTACCTAATTATAGTTCATTCATGGTTATTTCAAACTTTTCTGAAGCCCTGCTAAATATCTATGTTTCAAGATATTCCTTCCCCTCATGCAAACAAAGCGTTACTAAGTATAGGAAATTACACCAGAAGGACAATGCTCCACATTCGTGTACACTCTGTTTAATGGTATTTTGCATAAGAACTGTTTGTTACTAAGCACTACCAACGCACATATTTTCTCTAAGCATTTATTCATATTAATTATAAAATAGATATTCTAATGTATAGATAAATATAGGCAAAAGTTCGATTTAATAAATAATAATTAGAGACCTGAAGAAATCGCGAATTCATTTTGGGAAAACCTAGAATTAAAAACAAGTGTGTTTATATAACTTAAGTCATTGGGTCACGGGGTGTTTGACACTTCTAGGAGAACGCTGGCCCAATCGTCGCCTTCCACTGTGACAACAGACAACCAATGTGCAGCTGAGAGCGGCATATTTGTACATGAGACTGTAGAGTCTAGTCTGCAGGTCATTGAACTCGCGAATTTCCCAGGTCTCTAAACATAATGTATGTTAATGTTAACACAAGTGTGGAGACACCGCTAAGAGACAGTATCCTCCCTCAGGATGTTAGGCGAGGGGAGAGTGTGTGTTGGCAAGCGTGTTGCTGTGTCGTCAGGGGCGGGGGGGGACGTGTGTGTCGGGCAAAGCACGTGAGTTGTGTCCGGGGGTCAGTAGCCGCCGTCCTAGCTCGGGTCGATGCTGCATTGTGCGAGCTAGCAGAGGCGCAGCGAGACCCTCACTACGACAATCCTCATGCCGCCACTGCCGGTATGGCCTCATTGTACGCGGCATTGACACTGCGTCCCGCGTTCACTGCCATTCACCGCTAGCTATAGGCTCTTCACGGGAAAGGGAGCTCTTTTGAAGCACTACTAACTTTTTCGTTTCTGCCATTTTTTATCCTTTAACCACCTTTTAAAATAAATATTGCCATGCAAGTAATGAACACAGTGTGTATATTCCACCGCACTAAGAAATTAATGTCTAAGGTTAAAATAAAATGTAATTGCTGATTAATATTCCAAATGAGAGGGCTTTCAGAAGTGCTCACTTAACGGTGAATAGCCTATACACGCGAGTCGCCTGCACTACTGCAGGACCACTACAGTATCTCTGTTGCAACACAGTCATGGCTGTCTTCACCAGTGCGCGGATGCTAGGGAATACCCCCACCCCCTCCACCCCCTCATAACATTCAGTAACCCCTTAACACATTATCCCGAGTATACTTGCTCACATCTGACGTGTTGCAGAATAGGCGAAATCATGGTGCAAGTCCAGAAGTTTGCACCAATCCGAACATGGCCTTCTCCCTCCTTGCTAAAGCTATTGGTTACTACTGACATACAAACTCTTATATAACGGGTTGCTTCTTGTGAAATGGTTGTAGTGGAACGCTTTCCATGAGTTGCACAACGTCAGTTTTTATAAAGTATTGCAACGTGAAAAATTTCTTGTTTTGCAACTACTGAAACAAAAAAAAAATGTATATATTACCTTTAGTGATTAACAAGCTCATGCAAAAAAAAAATTATTTCCCTGCCAGCGAAAACTGTTCTCCCCCCTCCCCCCTCTTCAGGTTGTGTATTCTTCTGCCATATGTAAAATTAACATAGCCGTGGGTCTGATCACGTTATCGGTGCGTCGGTTAAATGTAATTGTGGAATTATTAGAAAAATTTATATTATACTAGTTTGCTAATTCTTACAATTATATTCATTAAAAAAACAGAATTCTCAAATGTTTACCTGACACTTTTAATTAAACGTGAGGCCATTGGACTACTTTCCCTGTGACGTTGTCTACTTGACTGACCACCCAGAACCAGACATCGTACCCGTTCAAATATACGCACGTATAGGGGCAGTGACATTTCTCATAAATTGATTTGAAAAATTCTTAAATATCCCTGGACAGCATGTAGTTGGCTGTATTTCACATATCTGCGAGTACTCGAGTTGACGCCTGTAGTTCACTAACTACTCACTAGGTGTGAAGACATTCCTCTTGTGACAAGACTGCACGTGGTTCAGGCACACCACTATGGAGTGTTTACTAACTGGCGGAGAGCTATACAGGGCGTGCCGTATGAAGTATGGCGCTATGTAAAGGTGTGCCGTAAACTGGGGTTACTTCGCACCTACAGGAGTAACTTTGCTGCTATTCTGCCATGAAAAGGCTAAATTTAGTTGGGTATTTCAAACTTTAAGTGATATCTGTCCGGGCAATGTTTCCCTAATCCTTCACAAAATTACACCAAAAGAAATATTTAAGTGGTGCAAAGTTACCCCTGCAGGTGTAAAGTAAGTCCAGTTTACGGTACACTGAGAGTAAATTAAACAAAATATTTATATAGGTCAAAAATATATTTAGTTGCACTAACAAAATATATTGTTGAGCAAACAGAATTTTAAAAGCAACAAAATTACTTTTGTTCGTCTAACAAAATAATGTTTGAATAAACAAAATCTTTGTGTTGAGCAAAAACAAAAATATACTGTCAACTAAATATTTTGTTGAATCAGCTGTATACATTCGATAGCCTTCGTTCGAAAATACAGCTTGATAGTTTGTTTGTCCTTTTTGTGACAATTAGGATAGTAACCGTGTTTTTTAGTGCATCCCTTTTTGCTTAATATTCGTATAAACACACCAATAAAACAATTCAACAGGAAACTGTAAAGTAAAGCTGCAAAACTTGGTTTGCACACGTTGCCCAGTGTCTGTAGTATATCTACTTAAATGCATTCAAATTTCATCAGTTGTCACATTAGCTGAGATTACTACGGCGTAGCGCGTGGGCACAGGTAATCTAGGTTCGCAACTCGGCCGGACTTATAATATTTATTTTATTTCATCCCAAACTGTTTAATGTACTTGTAGCCAAACAAATATTTAGTTTCACCAACCAAATCTTTGTCTGGGAGGCAACAAAACGAGAACAACCAAATAATTAGGTTTCAGCAACTGACTATTGCATTGCTCCTATACAAACAAATAATTTGGTTGCACCAAACACATCTTGTTTGATTCTATAAAACATTTTCCTCAGTGTAGTTCAGACTTTCACGTCATTAAGTTGCTAAAGAGTATACTGCATATCGTTAATACAAGCAATGAGCGGCAGACGTTGTGTTCAGTGGATATGAACTAAACGCTTTAGAATCAGTTTCACACATGAAGGATTGTTGGTGAGCTTGGTAGAATACAGAACCTATCAAATATAGCCTTTATGTGCAACATGCAGAGTGAAGCGATTTGGGCGGCTCTCAACAGCGATGTCTTGAGAGCCGAGAAGGTGATTGAGGTGAGTATGGAGCAACACCGGAATGAAAGGGCGGGGGAAAACGGGAGATACCCGAGAAAACCCGCCCACCAGCGGAATCGTCCAGCACGACTCCCATACGCGAAAATCCGGAGTTACTCGGCCGGGGATTGACCCCGGTTCGCCTTCGTGGGAGGCGAGCTGGCTAACCGCTCAGCCACCGCGGCCCCAAGGCAACGTGTAGATGAAAGGGTTAAGTCTTACTTGCAATACGAGAAATCTTATATTAGTGAGGAATGAAAGGGTTTAAGTGAATATACGTCATTTGTGCGAATTCCACGGGCAGTTACTATCAGGAAACTCGGGCAGTGAGAGGAGAAGCAAGCAGGTTTGTGTGAGACGAACTACGCGAGTGAGGAATCAATGTCGAGTAGTTGTTCGCAGTAGAGAGAACTGGTGCTGTGTATCGGCGCCAGCCACGACTTCAAAGAGACCAGGCAGCGTTTGTATGTCGTGGCCGCCTGTTTATGCAACACACGCACAACACTGGATTAAACTGCGAGACCACCCCCCTCCCCCCACCTGTTTTAATCCTTCCTCAGACAACTCTCAGCGTTCAAGTGCCCTCTTTATATTTACTTCTAATCACTGATCATTATCACTGCCTATTTCCTTTCACAGACAAAGTAACAATGAAAATAACACAGACGTTAATATTATGCAAGTGAATGTTGTGGGAATCAACATTTCAAGCAATTTATTTCCTTGTCACTTTTAATATTAAACCATGCCTTTTTCCAACAAGGTTTGCATTGCATTGGGCATATAATGCTCTATAAGTGCACTTGATTCTCGCTGGAATAGCTTCACGCTCACCACACTTCCATATCCTGCTTCTATATGCTATAGTGTATTCTCAGCGTCTTCGCACTTTTTGAACAGGATCTTTGAAATATCTCCCCATACATGACATGTTTAATTGTTTCCTAAATACACCATGCATTGCAAGCGTGTTATACTTCTGTTAGAACATGAAAGTATTTTATTTTTGATTAATTTTAATATTTATCTATATTTTATCTATAAATTATTTATATGAATAACATAGGAGAGTATATATATATGCGAGCGGTTAGCCTGCTCGCCTCCCACGAAGGCGATCCGGGTTCAATCCCCGGACGGGTCACTCCTGATTTTCACATGTGGGAATCGTGTCGGACGATGCCGTTGGTCGGCGGATTTTCTCGGGGATCTCCCGTATCCTTCGCCCTTTCATTCCGGCGCTGCTCCATACTCACCTCAATCACCCTCATCGGCTCTCAAGACCTCGGATGTTAAGAGCCGTCCAAATCTCTTCACTCACTCAAGCCGGGCTTCAGAACTGTTGCAAATAACGACGAATGGACTATACGCATATATCAAGCAACGAGTATTTCGCGAATTAATTCGGAGGCGAGGTGGACTCCAAACACTTGTTTTTTTTTCTCCTACTGTTGTGATTGGGCGACAGTTATTTAGACACGCCATGTCAAACTGTGAGCCAGTAATAAGTAGGGATCTGTAGAGTGTGTGTGTGTGTGTGTGTCTGTGTTTAACAGTCCTGTTCAGAGGCCTCACTTGATCACAGCAACCAACAAGCACACGATAATGTAATGAGTGTATAGAGGGCTATCCAGCCTAGCTTGCTGCCAACTCAATCCGCGAAATGCTCGCGGCTCTACACATGAGTTCTCCTTTGGTTACTCATAGTGACTGGAACATTTCGACTTGTAAGTTAGACTTGTTGGTTCTATGTATTTGCGAGCCTCAGGTTCGTACTGTCCATGTGTTCAGTCAATTCGACCTTCAGACCAGGTGCCACGTGATAATACGTTTCTTTCCTTGAAGGTCTGTTATTGGCTCACAGTTCACATGGGCGTTTCTCATTAACTGCGCTCCAGTTGAAAACATAACACAAATGTACATCTGTTTCAAGTCTAGCTTGTCCTAAGGTGAATTCGAGAAAATTTCCACTCCCTATAGTTACGAATTCTATCAATAATTTACTAGATGATCTTGCTATGCTTTTACCCTTCCTTAAAGACTTCGTACTTTCTTTAAAATAGTTCGCGTGAAGCCGTATTCTAATAAAATACGTCAACTCAAATTCGCTTTCTTTATTGGATGGTTTACGTGTTAGGCGTCTAAGTTGTGTGCTCGCGAATCACAGACGCACACCACACGTGTAACATAATTCTGATTGGTTAACCAAGTAAGAAAATCATTTCTCACAAATACACTCGACCAATGAGCAAAATAAAACTGCCAATATACCCGTAAAGTACTTAAATATAAAATTTGCGGAAATCTTTTCGCGAAATTTAAGGTTACTTTTTGGGCAAAAAATATCTCGTGTCGTGACACTCTAAAATGTAAACGAAGAAATCAAGGGGTAGGCAAGCAACAGTCGATTGGCCAAATAGAAGTATGGTGCGTGACCTTGCAGAGTCAGGACATATCAAGAGACTTTTCACTGACCTTCTCCGCCTGCTCCATCCCAGCGGGCATTGAAGAGGGCAGCGATAATAAGCGTCATTAATTACGTACAGGAGATTTAATCCGGGTTGTAGGAGGTGCTCTGGTAGGCCCGGGGTCTGTAGGGACTATGGGGATCACAATAACTCCCACCCCCCACCCCCTATCCAACCATTCTCTAAATACGAAATTACTGCCTGTATAGACTATTCACGGTAAAACGAGCACTTTTGAAAGCCCTGCTTTTTACTTGTTTGCAGGTTGTGTATTCTTCTGCCTTATGTATGATTAACATTGTCATGGGGGCTCATCACTGTATTCATACTCTATCAAGTGAAACTGTGAAATTATTGGAAAATAAATTATTTTACAAAAAAACCTCATTTTTACACTTCGATGTATTTAAAGAAACAGAAAGCGAAAGAAATAGTTTAAATTATCATAGATGGTTACATAACACTTTTTATTCGACGGTAAGATACGGAACTACTTCCCATCCATCGTTATCAACTTTTATTGGGCGCATGTCACTCAGGGCATCCGTTAAAATATGTGCAGGTAAGGCAGTAACTTTTTTCTAAGGTTGATTTCAAGGTTGATTTCGAAAGTGCTCACTTTATCGTGAACAGCCTTTAACCTCTAAATGCACATATTGATTTTTCAGATTAGGAGTTGCAAAGAGGAAATTTTTGGTGGTAACAGTACCAACGAATTTATTATAACAGCTGACATTTTGTAGCCAATGGAAAGTGTTTCAGTATATCCATGGTACAAGAAGCAACCAATGATAAACTAGTTGATGAGTCAGTATCAACCAGTAGAATTGCACAAGGAAATGCTATGTCCGTATTGGTGCTAGCTACTGGACTTGTAGAGTAGCGACCATGATTTTACATATTCTGCAACATCCCAGGGGTGAACCAGTATACTCGGGATAGTATGTTAAGGGGTTATGAATGTTTCATTGTTAGTTTATCCTAGACTTACAAACACGTGTAACAGTTTGTGAGCACTCCCATGAGGGTTGTGTTAATTCTACATCCTCAAACACTTCCCGCACTCTGTCCAATCACGTAGCGAAAGTGCCGCTTGCAACGAGCTAGATGCAAAACACCCGCTCGCTTATGTGAACAGCTGCACGTCTCATTGGCCGTTGCTTATCGCTAGGGAAAGGAGTTTCTCGCGAAATTATTTATGGCCATGCTAGAGTTCAATATCGTACGTCCAAAACCACAACTTATTTTGGTTCTTGGCCGCTTGTCTACGTGAGAAGACATGTTCTTATTTGGCTGGGCCAATCGTAATGAAGTACTCCGATATTGAACGTCCATGATTCGCGGACAGGCACTTGAGGCACGTGACATTTAAAATCACCTGACACGAAAGTGCATATGAAAAAAAATGTGTTTTTTAAGTACAACTTGTCTTCAAATCTTTTCGCAAGAAACACTTGTCCCTACTTATCGCTCTCTCCATGTGTCTTGTTCTCTAGTCCAAAGATAAGTCGTCAATTGTACACATACGTTAGTTGTTCACTGTTTTCAACAGCGTGGCCATATTCATCTTCACCTGTATCACCACCTGCTTTCAGAACAAGGTAGACGTCCAACTCGTGTACACTGATGTTGAGTTTGCAATTGGATCGTACTTTATTAGACACGCCCTGGGATACTCTGATCCAATAGCAGACTTGTAAGGAATCAAGTAGCGAGTGCCATACTGCCACGAATGGAGTGACATTGGCTACTCACTAATGAAACAGCCAATGAACAAACAAGTAAGGCTCGAGTGTACACATCACTATGGAGACTAGCCTACATGTCATTGAACTCGCGGAATTTTCCTATCCCTACTTATAAGTAGAGACCTGAATAATTTCGCGAGTTCAATTACCTGCAGGCTAGACTCTACAGTCTTATGTAGAAATTTGACGATATCAACTGCACATTGACTGTCTGCTGTCACAGTGGAAGGCGACAATTGGGACAGCGTTCTCTAGGAGGTGTCAAACACCGTGTGGACCAATGGCTAACATTATATAAACACACTTGTTTTGAATTCTAGCTTGTCCCAAAATGAATACGCGAATTCTTCAGGTCTCAACTTATAAGTAGGGATAGGAAAATGTCGCGAGTTCAATTACCTGTAGGCTAGACTCCACAGTTCTGTGTAAAACCAAACATGAGATGTTTGTTCATTGGCTGCTGCCCCACAGAATAGCCAGTGTTACATCACACCTGGCAGTATGGGGTTCGCTACTCATTTCTTTGCAGGTCTGCTATTGGTCCAGAGCCGTCCAGGGCGTGTCTAATAAACTCTGATCCAATTGGAAAGGTGACTCCAGTGTACACGTGTTTGACGTCTAACTTGTCCTGAAATGAATTCGCGAAATTTTTCTACCCCTACTTATAAGTATACGTATCAAGCATATTCCTGTATTATATGCTCAGGCGGTGTTTTCCAGCTCTTCGATATTTATTGAGGTGTGCATTATTCATCTATTTTCCCTTGTTTTCTATACTTTGAATAAAATTTAGTATAAGAAATTAAATGCGAGGGAATATAAATAAACTAGTTCACTAGTCTAGGTCGGGAAAAGCTAATATGGTGATTTTCTGTCCTTAATACAATACTCGCACTCGTAGACTTACTTTGCGTTTCCTGTTTCTATGTTGACCTTATACGATCACTATGTTGACCTTACACGATCACTATGTTGACCTTACGCGATCACTATGTCACTTCAGTTATTTTGTTAAAGAGACCTGACCATTTCGCGTTACAATTCATTAGCACAGCATATGGCATTCAAGTACATATATGCCAGTTTCACGTGTGTCATTGTTAGAGCTAGTGATTTTTTCGCGGAAAAAAATTTTCAGTACAGGGTAGATTTCAACACTATAAGCACGTAACAGGAGGTTGTCTATTGTCATTGGTTGCTGTCTGCTTGAGAAGGCGTTTTCATATTTAGCCGGGCCACTAGGCATTCGGACACATCGACACGGCTCCTACGTGTTCCGTGTGTAGACCATTAACACACGTAGCAAGTAATTTAGCCAATCAAGATAGATAATCGTCCCTGCAGAGTTTTAAAAAATAACTTGACTTAAAATCTTTTCGCGAAATTTCACTTCCCTTGGTCATTGTGCCTCCGCTCATTCCCAACACCAGCAAGCACTGCTGGACTCTGAACCAATATCAAACACTCAGTGCTCTGGTAGCTTCATTCAGTGAAGCTGAGTCAAACAGCATAATGGGCAGAGTCACACTCTGGGCGCATTTGAACCAATAAGTAACACGCAAGAAAAAAAGGGTTGTATCACGTGTCAGCTGGTCTCGGATAAAGCGGTATCATCAGCCAAAGAACAACTAACTGAGGCTCGAGTAAACGAGGATTGGAATCTAGTGAGTTGCTAAATGAATCGGCGACGTTTCTGGGTCTCTAATAATGAGTTCTGCCTGTGGTAGCAGTCATTGAAGAACTGAACTCCACTTGAGTGTGTAGTAGGGGACTGTGCATGTCCGCCACCACTCCCATATCTGATATGTAGAGACCTGAGCAATTCGTGGCTCATTTTGAGACAAGCTGGAATTCAAAATTCTTGTGTTTATATAACTTTAGCCATTGGCCCATAAGGAGTTTGGCACCTCCTGGAGAGCTGGCCCCAACCGTCGCCCACTGTGACAGTAGATAACCAATGTGAAGTTAATATCGGCATATTCGGACATAAGACTGTAGAGTCTCGCCTGCATGTCATTGAACTCTCGAATTTTTCAGGTCTCTACTCATATGCCCCTGGAATATAGCGCTATCATGGGACCAGGGACCGAAGTTTCCATAATTAGGACCACCGATTTCTCGCGAATAAATCGGAGCACCCAGTAGACTTCAACTCTATGTATACACCTCGGCTGTTATCATACGTCCATTGCCTGCTGGTGTCGTTTCCGCATTCGACCGAGTCACTCAGTATTCCGTAACTCCGACACTCCACCTTCGTGATTCGTGCACAAACAGTTAACACGGACCAGAACATTCTTCAGCCAATCAATAAGGCTGGACGACCCCACAGTGTTATGAAGTCTATCTTGTTTCGATTATTTTTCTCGAAATATCACTGCCCCGACCCATAACTCGTTACATGTATTTGCAAATCTAGTTGCAGCCCTACACACTTGGGTCAAATCATCGAGTCGGCGGCAGGCTGCCGTGTTTGTGTTTGAGCTGGGCTCCGGGCTCCTATTTATAGCTGTTAATCACTGTCGCTATCGTAGTAAACCTACGTGCAGGTGTATCGGCGAGAGTGTTAAACTCCCCACCAGTCTCCTGATTTACGTTTTGTACAGACTGTGGAGTTTTAGTTCGATGACAACTTATAACGCCAAATTTTAAAGTCTCTCTTGTCTGGGGTCACCATGACTGAGCGGTTAGACTGCTCGCCTCCCACCAACGTGAACCGGGTTCAGTTCCTGGTTGTGTCACTCCCGGATTTTCGCAAGTGGGAATCGTGCTGGACGATGCCACTGGTCGGCGGGTGTTCTTTTCATTCCGCCCTGCTCCATACTCACCTCAATTATCCTCATCCGCTCTCAAGACCTCTATGTTTAGAGCCGCCAAATCTCTTCACTCACTCACTGAAGCGGATCTAAACTCCAGTGTTTTGGAGTACAAGCAGTCCTGAAATTTTGTTCATACCACGACGAGAACACTGCAGATCGGTCACTGAACGTAGAGGCGATGGCGCCCTTTGTAACGCATGCTAGTGTAGCCCTTATAGCTGCCGTGCTCCCAGTGCAGAACAACGATGCAGGCATTGACAGAGAGGGAGTTGTGTGCAGGGACTTGCCCGCTTCCTGCGTGGAGAGGCCAGCTCGTCTAATAAGGAGGAGCATACGATGTGCGGGCAGGACTTATCTGGATCGTCAACAGAGCGGCCGGCAGAGACAATGCACCCCCATTGTGCAGGGGTAATCGATCCACCCCCCTGGGACACTCCTCTCTCTCTCTCTCTCTTCACCCCCGCACGTCCACCGACATCGTCCACTCGATGACTTGGCAAATTCTGACGGCGTATGACGAGAAGCCGGGTCGAGGGAGGGATACGACGATAGAGACGCTTGGCGGGACGCGTGTCAACTAAGCGCCAGTGTTGTTGCCAACTTGTGACGTTGGACTAAAGACGAGGCAGACCTACCCAACACTGACCTACCCCACACCAGTACAACTGTCAAAGTCACATGGTCAACAGTGATGGACGTGTTTGTTTACATCTTAACACTTACAACACTGGACAATATTACGTACAGGAACCAGCACTTCCAACAAGCGTACATTCTATATGTGTTCGTGAAGAGGTTGCAAGATGGCCTTGAGGGGGTAGGTTTACGGGAACTCGCTAGAATAAAATATTTTGTGTAGAATGAATGTTTGCACGTACACACGTATGCCGGTGAATCGGTAATCTGAAAATACCAGCTTTTATTGCCCAGGGAAAGTATAAAACAATCAAACAACTTTTAATTTGACACGTTTAGAATATTTACGAGGGATTGGCCGTAGGGAAAGTAGCAGGGGGTGCTGATCGACCAGCCACGAGTCCCTATCTCAGTGTTGTCAGATAACACGAGCACAATTTCTCACAACGCTGGTCAACCATTCCCGTTCTTGTTTAACTGTAAAAACAATGTAACCCACGTAGTTTACTGTTCGTTTTCTACGTTGATTTACTCATTTTTATTCCCAAACCGCAATACAAGGTGCATGAAATAATCAAATAAAGAATAATGACAAACAATTGACGGTAAAAGTTCGAGAAAAGACTATGTACCGAAATACCAATCTTACTATTATGTCCTGGGAATCAACTAAAGATATTTTTCTTTAAGAATTATAAACACCTATACGCATGTGTTTGAAGTATCCCGGTTCTTCTCGTTCCTTCACATTTTCTCGCCAGCTACTAAAATTTCCCCCGGAAAATGGGAAAATTTCCTGCCATCTGGCAGCAATGTCTCTAGGCTAATCTCTTTCGAGCTTGAGAGAACACAGACCATAGACTAAAGATGAGGTAGAACGATGTCTCTGGCTGCACATAACCAACATTGAACTGCAAACCTGCCAACACGACTAGCAAAAACGGCGTGGATTAGATTTGAGGTTAGGAACACTGTCTAGCAAACAAGTGTTTTGAGATTAGATGTTTGTATACTTTCTCCAAACAATTTGGAATGCAGTTAAGCCCGAATTCAAATTGGTGAAAGTATTTTATTAAAATAAAATAACTTGTCTTTTGAAAATTAAGATATGAACAAACGAGTGCATTATTGTTGACCACGTAGTTGTGTTACTCTGGAATAGGGAAATGTTGGACACACGAGCAGAAGAAGAATAATGAGCCGGGTACGAGAGGGTCAACTGCTCTTGTCTGTGACGTAGCCAGAGACATATGGCGAGCTCGCCAGTTTGGCAGGATTTACAACTACCCGTCGCGTCCGCCCGTCATCCGTCCGTCCATCATACATTCGTCCGTCTCCCAGCCGAACGATTTACAACCAAACTTCGCCTGTCCGTCAGTCGTAAGTTCATTGCTGCAAACTAATGAAAATAAAACTGTTTACAAACAGAAAAAGAAATTCTCCATAAAAGGTGAGAAAATTTTTCAGTATTGTGTTTCTAAGTACCAAAAACAATCATACACGCACGTAACGGCAATAAATCGATGTAAAAAGATTTAAAAAGCATATAGATAATGATTTTATTATTTTTAAGGGCTACTATTGCACAAAATAGCTCGTGTTTCCAAACGTAATTATTACTTAATCTTCAGGAAAAATGTAACATGATTTAATTTTACAGTTACATAAACATATGAAAAAAAAAGACAGCCAAAACAAAACATTGAACGCACTACACAGTCTTGTAAAGAACTCGGGATGAACGAATAACAAAACGTGCAAGTTTAGAAGGGTGTAATTTCATCC
Source organism: Dryococelus australis (assembly GCA_029891345.1). Classification (NCBI taxonomy): domain Eukaryota; kingdom Metazoa; phylum Arthropoda; class Insecta; order Phasmatodea; family Phasmatidae; genus Dryococelus; species Dryococelus australis. Next base: position 34,498,478 of record CM057003.1, read on the forward strand.
GTTCGTCCGTCAAAAGTTAAAAAGCTTGCCAAGGTTTCGACGGACGGATGGATAGAATTAACGACCACCTCTGATTGGCCGTTGGTCACATGATTTTCGGATGGATGACGGACGGACGTGACGGGTCGTTGTAAACATAGACTAAAGATGAGGTAGACCGCTTATGCATCTTCTGCGCATGTACCCAACATTGACCTACCTCAATCCTACACAACTGTCAAAGTCACATGGTTAACAGTGATGAATGTGTTTGTTTATATATTAATTTTAAATGGCAAGCACTGCTATGTTAATAAAATACTGTTACCAGTTTGAATTTAATCAAAAAGTATTATATATTGGTTAGAAGAAGTTTAAAAACATCTCCTAACCTCAAATCCAATACACGCCATTTTTGCTAGTCGTGTTGGCAGAAAAGCAGTCGAATGTTGGGACACGGAGATTGGTTGTACGCAGCCAACGAGATCACTCTACCTCATCTTTAGTCCGTGGTTGTAAATCCTGCGTTAGCTTGGCGAGGGAGGAACCTCGACGTGACATCATGTAAGCGAGGTTTCTGTGTTCGGCCAGCGTGACAACCTGCAACCTGCTTGCCTTACTCCTGTCCGCTGTGCACGCTGTGGCTGTCCGAGGACACGGGAAACTGCACTGCACTCTGATGTCCATTACACCCTCCTGTCTCAGCCAGCCCTTCACTCCTATCCGCGGCCTTGGTATGGTCGACCTGCTTCTCTCGCTTTGCCTCGTTAAATAAGTCCCAGCCGTCCTTCTGTCCACGGTCGACACAAGTGCAGGCGGCGCTTAAAAAAAAAAAAAAAAAAAAAAAAAAGGACTTTGGCTGTGTTGGGGACACTGCCGTTTGTTTTACGTGAATACGTCTACGTTGACGCGCTCGGATGCCTTGGTGTTTATTTTACGTTCCCGGCACCGCTTCACTCGATCATATGGGGTTTTATGAGTATCACTGGATTGCTTTTGAGATGCTCTTTCCAACCGTATACGATTTCTGTATTTCGACTCGGCTTTTTGACGTGTATAAGCCGACGTTGTGTAAGTTTTTTTAATATTTTCCATTAGACTTACACAATTTCACCATAACCACGCCACACAAATATTTTTATGGACGTAATCGATTGATCTTGACGAGAGCTGTCAGTTGAAAATTAAACAAGCGTCATAACTTCTCCTAGTCAAAAGTTATACTACGCTGAAGTTATGAGACGCTGCGAAACGAATTCAAAATGCCCCCCCCCCCCCCCCCTTGTGATGCTTCACAGTCCTCATCAAACGTAACATATTCTTTGATACTTTGGCAATCGAGTGGTGTAATTAAATTTTGAATTTAGAAGATAGATTCGGAGCTACAATGCAAAACTCTATCCCCCGATTTTGTTATCAGTGGATTTTCTGGATTGCCTCACTCTATGGTTGCAAATGTAAATATGTATTCACGTAAAATATAAGCCATTCTGTCTTCTTTCAAGATTTTCCTCTTACACAGAAATAAAACAAGCTTGTGGTACTACTTATACAGAAATTATTAGTTTTAGTGTTATAACAGAAGAGTCGGTGTAATTTCTGAAAATGTTTAATTATAGGAGTATTATATTTCAATAGTGGTTCCCTGGTTGTCATTGAAATGTGAGTGATAAATCAATATATAAAACTGTTATAAAGTTAATTGTTGTATAAATATGCGTTAGTAATTCGTATATTATGTCTGTTGTAATGAAGGGCAAAGTAATCAGCTAAGCTTGTATTGTTGCATTTTTCAATAGGTCCTCATAGATTAGAATTATAAATAAATAAAGAAATGTCTAATATGTCAGCTAACACGGGCTCACGACCATGGCCACGTTGTGCGAAGTGAATGGTTCTTATGGCCAGTTCTGTATACAGCACCAGTACCTGAAGCCAATCTGATGTGTGACATTTTCAACACCTCTTTGACCTGAATGGGTAATGACAGTACGAGGTTCTCTGGCTGTTTGGGGCCGAGGGGGGGGGGGGCTTGGTGGTTAGCCTGCTCGCCTCCCACCAAGGCGAACCGAGTTCAATACCTGGGGGGGGGGGGGGCTGAAAAGTATCCATTCGGAATTGTTACCATTCCGGATTTTGTACCGACATTCACAGTCCAAATATCCTGAAAAGTGCACACAGTCGGAATGTTTACAATACCGGTAAGTGTGTTTTTAGTTGTCAGCGACGCTTGGAGTTTCCCCATAAATTATTGTTATGTGTAGCCTATTTGCATTGAGAAATAACGTGTGTGTGTTTTGCACACATACCGGTATTGTAAACGTTCCGATTGTGTGCACTTTTCTGGATATTTGGAATGTGAATGTCGGTACAAAATCAGGATTGGTAACAATTCCTACAATTGATACTTCTCAGGATTCAGTGACGCATTGCTTTGATAATAAAATGTGAATGGTTACCATTCTGGATTTTTCTGCGCAAGTATGGATGCAAAATTTCCGGAATGGTAACCATTCTGAATGAATACTTTTCAGTCCCTCCCCCCGGCCCCCTATAGCCTGGTCGGGTCACTCCTGTATTTCGACAAGTGGGAATCGTACCGGACGATGCCGCTGGTCGGCGGGTTTCCTCGGGGATCTCCCGTTTCTCCCGCCCATGCATTCCGACGTTCCACAATTCTCATCTCATTCTTCCTCATCGGCTCCCGAGACCTTGATGTTAAGGGGAATGGTGCATGAAAGTAGTATAGTTACCCGATTTTCGATATAAGTCGTTTTCCAACGGCTTTATCGAAATTTTTGGTTCGACAAGAAGTAAATAATTATTTTAAACACATTTTTACGTTAGATTTTCACTGCCTTCATTATTCTCGGAGCACTGATGGAGGAAAAGAAAGAATTTTTTCCCCCTTTTCTTCAATCAGTTCTCCGAGAATAACGAACGCAGAGAATTTGTAACAATGTAAGACGGTGTTAAAATGTGTTATTTACGTATTGTCAAGCTGAGAATTTCGAAGAATTTTCTGTGAAACAAGTTGTGACAAAAATAATATAAATATATGGATTTCGTGCACCATTCCCAGGCTACAATGAAAAATGTGTAACGCCCTGTGTGGTGTATAACTTCAGGACGGCGCAGCGGTGAAATGGAATACAGAGAGCAACATGGCGTCATTGTACAAGTGGATACAGACGACTTGCATCTCGTATCCTGAATGTTACTAAGTATGTGATGAGTCAGAGTACTAAAGTATACAGGAGCCGCTTAAGAAAGCCATTCGCCAATCAGCACGTGGTAAGCCACTCTGCAACCGGCAGCCCTAGCCAACAGAGAACCTTCAGCAGTACGCAGTAGCCAGTCAGACACAGGGCCCGTTTACAGAGTCTCGTGCAGCCAATCAGAAGATTGCAACGACCACGTAAAGGAACTGCCACGCCACCTTGTCTCCGTGGATTGTCTGTTGTGTGGAGATTTACGGCTCTTGAGAGCCGACCAGAATGAAATGAGGTGAGGATGGAGCAGCGCCGGAATACAAGAGCGGGGGAAACGGGAGATTCCCCAGAAAACCGGCCGACTATCGGCATCGTCCATAAGCGACCCTACGGGAATGGAAAACGCCTAGGTGGGTTCATCTAGCAAAGTATAATGTTTGAATAAACAAAACCTCTGTGTTGGGCCAAAAAAAAAATAGACTGTCGGCTAAATATTTTGTTGAATAAACTGTATATATTTGTTTGGCCACTCATTTGACTGCCTTCGTTCGAAAATACAGCTCGAGAGTTTGTTTGTATTTTTATGTGACAATTAGGATAGTAACAGTGTTTGTTAGTTCATCTATTGATGCTTAACACTCGTATAAACATATTAATAAAACAATGTAACGAAAAACTGACAAGTAAACATGAAATAATTGAAAAATTAGTTTGCACACGTTGCCAAATATTTGCAGTATATATATATATATATAAATATATATATAAAATATTATATTAATAATATATAAATAAATTAATGCTTTCCATGTCGTGAAATGTAGCATTACCTGAGATTACTAAGGCGTAGTGCTCGTACTAAAGCGATCTAGGTTCGAAACTCGGCCGAACTTGTAATATGTTTTTATATAGTCCCAATCTGTTTAATGTACGTGTAGCCAAATAAAACATTTATTTCCACCGACCAAACCTTACAGTTTGGGACAACCAAATGAGAACAACAAAATAATTTGGTTTCAACAACAAAATATTTCACTGCCCCTTTACAAACAAATAATTTGGTTGCAGCAAAGAAATCCTGTTTGATTAAACAAAACGTTTTTCCCAGTCTGTCCTCAGAGTAGCCAACTAACTACTGTGCGCCTGTCACGACGAGGAGTCGGCTATAGTTGTGGCTGCACTGGTGTGTCGTTTACAGTCAGGGTGCAGTCTGCTGGAGCGAGAGGATGCAAGGTGGACATACACGTGCAAGGTACTGGACTTTGTCCCAGCAGAGAGCGCTCACTGTCTGTATCTCAGGGTGCAGTCTGCTGGAGTGAGGGATGCAAGGTGGACATACACGTTCAAGGTTCTGGACTTTGTCCCAGCAGAGAGCGCTCACTGTCTGTATCACAGGGTGCAGTCTGCTGGAGCGAGAGGATGCAAGGCGGACATACACGTTCAAGGTTCTGGACTTTGTCCCAGCAGAGAGCGCTCACTGTCTGTATCTCAGGGTGCAGTCTGCTGGAGCGAGAGGATGCAAGGCGGACATACACGTTCAAGGTTCTGGACTTTGTCCCAGCAGAGAGCGCTCACTGTCTGTATCTCAGGGTGCAGTCTGCTGGAGCGAGAGGATGCAAGGTGGACATACACGTTCAAGGTTCTGGACTTTGTCCCAGCAGAGAACGCTCACTGTCTGTATCTCAGGGTGCAGTCTGCTGGAGTGAGAGGATGCAAGGCGGACATACACGTGCAAGGTTCTGGACTTTGTCCCAGCAGAGAGCGCTCACTGTCCGTATCTCAGGGTGCAGTCTGCTGGAGCGAGAGGATGCAAGGCGGACATACACGTGCGAGGTTCTGAACTTTGTCCCAGCAGAGAGCGCTCACTGTCTATCTGCTGGAGTGAGGGGAAGCAAGGCGGACATACACGTGCAAGGTTCTGGACTTTGTCCCAGCAGAGAGCGCCATTGTCGAGGACCTCCTATCATACACTGGAGACACGCTCGTTAATTAAAACTTTGCGAGCCACACGCTTATTTATAGGCGGTGAACGCAGCATGGTAGTAGTGTGCACGGGCTACTGCTCGCACGGGATCTTGTAACAATAACCTCCTTTTTCTCCTCACTACAAAGGACATGCCACGGATACTGGAAACTCATCCTCACTTGCTAGCCATAACCGGTGCAATGGGTTTTAACAACTGTTTCAGGCGAATAGTAAAACTTGCTTTTGTCGGCCTGTAATCCGTGATTTCGTTATAATACTTTTTTTAATAGTAAGTATATCTTTAAAACAGAGTATACATATTAAAATAGAAGGTGGATATGATACAAAATTACGAAAATAAGAGTATCGTGGATGTTACGTGCGGAGTTGTTATTAATAATCGGCCATGTTAGCATTTAAGTTTGGCTTTTTACAGTATTTATTAGTAATCAATTATCTTTACCATTTCAGATAACCTCTTAACATACAATCTCGAGTATACTGGTTCACGCCTGGCATGTTGCAGAGTAGGTAAAATCATGGTCGGTACAATACAAGTCCAGTAGCTAGCACCAATACGGACATAGAATTTCCTTGTGCAATGCTACTGGTTGCTACTGACTCATCAACTAGTTTATCATTGGTTGCTTCTTTTACCATGGATATACTGAAACACTTTCCATACGCTACAAAGTGTCAGCTGTCATAAGAAATTCATAGGTACCGTTCCACCAAAAATTTCCTCTTTTGTAACACCTAATATGAAAAATTAATATGTTCATTTAGGTGTTAATTGAACCGTTTTACTAATGGTTAATTTATATGAAATGGTTAACCCAGTGTTTAATTATTAATTTTTACAATAATTTCGCGAAGTTTAGAGTTAATGTTGCTGTTAGCATTTTTTTCTATACAAAATTTAAACCCCCATTTCTCCCCTTGCGGATAGAATTTTTAAAAATTCCTAGTTAGTCGCTGCCCATATTTCATCGCTAATGTTTCCTCCAAATTCCATATTTCTAGAACCAATGATTGACGCTGGGCGTTGATATGCCAACCAATCTGTGTTTTCTTATACAGACACACACACACACACACACAAACATACTTACAACATATACACACATATATATTTATTTATATGTATTTATCAACACGTAGGGTATCGAAGTGAAGTATAACACGCTCGGAAATCTTTTCGCTAATTTCGGGGGTCCCTACTTACAACCTGATCCACATGTTTTTCGCGGAAATAATTTCAATACTACTTGTATTTCAAAACAATAGATCATTTTAACTGTCTCTCATTACAGGTGTCAGCCCGCGGATCGCGGACACTCAGTGACGTAGTTGCCTTACTTGACTAGCCCCATCAGAATGAGGAAATCTGTACGTATGACAAACGAGATTAGAGTCCACGTCTTCGCATAAATCTTTTTGCCAAAAACAGGTGGTCCTCCTTATAACTAGAGACCCGAGAAGATTCGCGAGTTCGATGACCTGTATGCTAGACTTCACAGTCTTATATACTCTCATACAGATATCAACTGTTTATTGGTTGCTTGTTGTGGTAGTAAAAGGCAGTGGTTGGGAGCACAATTTATTGCACGTTTGTTATTGGCTCATTTATTTCCAGGACGTGTCAAACAACACGTCGACCAATTACAAATGTACATGTGTTGTGAATTACAACTTGTCTAGAAGTGAACCCGTGAAATTCTCGGGTCTCTACCAGTGGCGATGCGTGCTATAGTTTCATGGACAAGCTACTGTGTGCAGGGGGTAGTAGTGGTGTTGATCTCCCCAATAATGGGGCACGTGAATCCGGGGGTCCTCCTCCGGGAAAATTTGTATTTCAAGATGCAAAATGGTGTCATTTAAATATTTTTTCGTACCTAAATATAAAATACACCTCTTGTAAAAATATCAATATTTTTTAACATAAAATTTGCCCGAGTGAAAAATATTACAAAGATACCTGCATCAAACCCGGGACCTTGTCCACTCAAATTCAATATTATTTTAATACCCGTCGACAGTGAGGTATTTACATACGGAGCAATTTCGTTTGTACAGAAGTGTAGACAAGAAAAAATATTATTCGTTTGTATAAAAATGGAAAGCAGCCAACTCAATTTTTACCAAATTCTTTAAGAGACGAAAACGAATTTATGTGTGCTTCAAAACGCTCGTGTTTTTGAACAGCACTGCACAGATTCTTAAGGTCACAATACCCAGTTACAGTCCACGTGTTAACATCCTTTGAAAACAATAAACATGACCAGCAAAACAATTTTGTTTAGGCTGTTACAGCCAGCTAACCACGAGTGTCTCTGATAAACATTGTTTGGAAATTACGTACAAAATTACCTTTCTTGTGTGTTGTTGTGATCGTAAGTTCAGGTGTCGACCTATTCTCTTTAATGATGTCACATCTTTCCTAAAAAGTGAAAGCGCTACTGTAAAAATGCCTCACTCATAATCCACACACGCCACACTTACCTCCACATGTTTCTGTTGCACTAATTCTACTTACTCGGATCTCAGTCTCACATGGTAATTTTATAATTTTTATGTAGGGCAGACATCGCACGCGAATATGTATAACATTCTCAGCACCAAAACTAAATTAAATAAAAACAATGCCATTCGTGTTGTGCACACAAACTTGCCCACAGATCGATCTAGTTACTGTAAACTACAGGACGCCAACTGTCTGTGGCTAGGCCAACTTCGGCTATGTCCGCTTCAGTTCGGTGAAGAAAGCACTACCATCGTAGCTTCTAACACAGGTTGACACAGCCATAAGCCCCCGCATCTCCCCGGGTGTCTTCCTACCCTCCTCCCCTCCGTCGGCTGGGAAACCATAGCGACCAGTGACGCCTCGTTAGGGAAGGCAAGGTAAGCAGTGCTTCCCCAGACAGTTTCCTGACAGTGTTATATTTAAAATAAATATTAAATTCTAACTTATATTTACTTTAAGGTAACTTTTGCCTCCTGCCGTACACATTTTACGTGGGAAACAATACTGTACTATAGGGATAAGAAAACAGCTCGTAGGCTAGCCAAACCAAGACGTTTGGAAGCAGTGTAAGTAATGCTTTCAGCAGGTCCGTTAATTTCCAACACGTGCCGATCTGGATGTCCTTCGCATACTTCACACTTCCCTCGCCGGCCCTCAGATGTTCGGCTGTCTCTAGCAGGTGTATAACAACTAGAGTGAAAACATCAATATGCGAGCGGTGCGGGAGTGCGTGCACATTCTATATGTGCGAAGAGCATAAATTAACGTACATATTGTAATATTTCCGTTCATAACATTAACAGTTGGAACAATGGCAATGTAAAGTTGTGCACAGTGAATGCAGGGAAGTAATTTTAATGTGCTAATGAATCAGAGGAAGGCATTCAAATGCCACTTTTTGAGGCAGTGTGAGGAGTCAGTGCAGCGATAGTTGTTCCACCCGCACTTGTTTACAGAATAAAACAGGAAGTAGGGTTCAAGGATGGTACATCAAAATCTTTTTCTACCCCACACAAACATCGAGCGAAACGACAAATGAACACTAACATTGACGATTTTGAAATTCAGGCAGTGAGGTGGACAATAAATAACTCCCACATTATTGATAAGTGTCGACCGATTGTTGGGGCTGCCGGCAGTGTATTTGTGCGATTATGATTTGTACTCCTACAACGTCGATTCAGAAGGTGAACGGTCCTGGAAAAACGCTTGTACGCATTAGTTTACATGCACATTTCAAGGCTGATGTGAATATTTGCTCTATAAGTACAATAAAACTATGTAGGCCTACATGTTTGAATGTATCAATACCACGTGTTCCGAAAGCACAAGGTAGCTTTCCATGACACATTTTCCTGTAGCTATTCAGTGATGTGGCCTGTGGGAACTGTGTGAGAACTGTGTGTTGTTTAATCTAGGCGTAATACGTCTGTATCGGGTTGCTAGACAACCTTGGTGGCGCGAACTCTCGCTCTGGGTGACAATGTCCAGTGTCAGTACGTCTAATTACACTGATTAGCAATTCAAGGACATTAGGGTATCATAAACACCTGTTACACCCGTGGCCGGTCTTCGCACACACATCGCATGATCTGCTTACATGTCCCTATATCTTCACAGCTGTGCTGCAGCTAGTTGAAATGTGATTATCGGTTTATTTTTGGTGACATATAGCTGCACAATACGAACGGTAACTTACACGGGCGCAAGGATAATGGTAAATATGTTCTCAGCTTGGCTGTTATGACTTTGGCGCTCGTGTTCCCTCCCTCCTGTAGGCTATCAATGGACACCTCACCTTCTGTGCTTCCTCCCCTCACGCTGTGCGAGAAGAGTCTTTTCTTTTGATGCGCACTCTACCTGCTTCATGTTTTCCTGCCTCCTGCTCGCTTGCGTTGATTGCTTTCCAACTTTACACAAACGAATAAAGAATTTTTCCTGTATACACTTCTGTACAAACAAAATTGCTCCGTAAGTAAATACCTCACTGTCAACGGATATTAAAATAATATTGATTTAAAGTGGACAAGGTTCCGGGTTTGATGAAGGCATCTTTGTAATTTCTTAACTCGGGCAAATTTTATGTTAAAAAATATTAATATATTTATAAGCAGTGTATTTTATATTTAGGTACGAAAAATATTTAAATGGCACCATTTTGCACCTTGAAATCCAAATTTTCCCGGGGAGGATTCCCGGACTCACGTGCCCCATTATTGGGGAGATCAACGCCACTACTGCCCCCTGCATGCAATAGCTTGCCCACGAAACTATAGCACGCATCGCCACTGATTGCGACCGCCTACCTGCTGAAAGCATTACTTACACTGCTTCCAAACATCTAGACAACGAACGAGTTGTTTTCTTATAATGTACAGTATTGTTTCCCGAGTAGAATGTGTACCGCATGAGTGAAAAGTTACCTCAAAGTAAAGATAAGTTATAATTTAATATTAATTTTAAACATAACATTGTCAGGGAACTGTCTGGGCAAGCACTGCTTGTCCTAAAGAGACGCCACTGGTTTCTACGTATAACACACCTTAGTTGTCAGTAAATGTGTACCGTGCTGGAATTTCTAATGAACGCATGCGTGCACGCAGACCGGGTAGGGGAGTACTGCAGAGTGCCAAGTTGGCCCCGGCCCACCCTCCCCCACCTTGACGAGGTACCTGGGGGTTGCTTGCATATCCTGATCGCCACTTCAAACGAAGGGCGAGCCCTTGTGCGTCAACATGCAGATATCACTTAGCCCCACACGGCAACCATAGTTGACGAAGTATCGAACACCACCTCGTGTGAGGGACGTCGGACCAAGAGCCGACGTCCCTCGGTTTAACCTCACTTGCAACCGTCTAGCACGGCTTTGAACAAACCTTTCTTTTCGTGGTTATAATGTGGCCAACAGTAATGTTCATCGCCCATACCGAAAAACGTCAAGCCATTCAGACCTAGCGTATACTGTTGTTAGGGACAGTGATTTTTCAGAAGAAAAAAATGAGTACAGGGTAGACTTCAACACTATAAGCTCCCAACAGGAGGTTGTCTATTGCCATTGGTTGCTGTCTGCTTGAGAAGGCATTTTCACATTTGACCAGGTCACTCATAATTCGGCAACATCGGCACGGATCGTACGTGATTCGTGTACAGACACTTAACACGTGTCTAAAAATAATTCAGCCAATCAAGATAGGCAAATGACCCTACAGTTATTTTTAAATATAACTTGTCATGAAATCTTTTCTCGAAATTTCACTACCTCTAACTATTGTGTACATTACGCACATGTGGGTAAGTTTTGGTCTGTACTGCACACTTTGCGAAGCTCAATAACCAATGACATTTCCTGTGGGTAAATGATTCGCAAACCGTCTTAATGGTCTGGGCAATAATTGGTTCATACAATTATAGCCGATCATATAGGCTAGCCGACAGCTCATTGACGGTGGCAACGAAAAAAGTGTTGTGTGGTAGTACGCAACATAATTATTTGTTTGTTTTCAACACCATAAACCGTAAATTGAAGCGGGTCTGACAAGGCTAGGTTACATAAGAGAGGGGAAAATGCAAGATGGAGTCAGATATAAACTGGTATTCTCGGAAGAGGCCCATCAACTATTCCGGACAGAGAGGCCATGAACCAAGGCCAGCCATATAGGAGCTTCGCGGTGTGCACTACAGACCAAACATTACCTACAGGTGCGTAATGTACACAATTATGTATGTACACTGAGTCTGGATGGTTCAAGTGATGCTCTTCTGGCTGCATGAATCACGGCCGACCTGTATCTGGGTAACTTGAATCTGATCGGTCCAATCAGGTGAGAACATATCTTCTCACAAAGACGCCTGCCTGGTCACTAAACAAAGGACAGCTTCAAGTTTGAATGCATGTAAATATTATCAGGAGAAACAGGAGTGCTACCTGTGAGAAAAGGAAAACGCTAGGTGTGTTCACTGTTAGCTAAGTGTAATTATAAAACCGACGTTTTTTCCAAAGTTACAGTTACTCCAAGGCCACCATTCTCAGGTAAATTAATTGACGCGCCCTAACGTATTCTTCTTATGAAGCTACCACAATGATGTTCATGGCTATATTTTTCGAATACACTCACATCGTCATAGTGGTCATCTAAGTATTGAAACACGAATCTACCCACGTCAGGATAAAAAAAATTCGTATAACATGCAAGATTTTATTACAACCGTGGTTTTGCCCACGCTCAAGAGGCTCCACAAATAAAGTTTTTTTTTATACAGAGTCCTCTGTTAATATACCGCAGCACTGCTTCTTTCTCTTCTTTGGAAGAAATAGTTAGCAGAGATAAATAGCCGATTCTGGTACACAATGCTTTCAATGTAGTGGCCTTATAGGCACGTAAAATTGCCGTTTGCAGGGGCGTTTAGCCTCCTCATAGCGTTGTGAAAATACACGGAAATATTAAACTTTTATAAATGACAAAATATGGATATAACTGATACCAAAACCTCAAAGAGACAAGTAGGTGTAATTGGTTATGACGAATGGAAATTAGTTCCATGGATTAATGTTGGAATAAAAGTGTTAGGTGAACATTTGTGAATACTGAAATTATTTTCTTTGCTTTCTGTTTTTTAATGTATATAAGTGCATGAATGGGCAAATTTGTAAAATATCTACTTTTTTTTATAAATCGACAGTTTTACTTGACTAATGCATGAATAAACTCTTCAGGCACACAGTACTGTTAATTTTTAATATGTTTTAAGAACCCACAATGTGCATACAAGTAGGTGTAAGGGTCCCGTCTACCAGCTGGTGGCTGCGAGATCTAAATAGGAAATTCCATGTTAAGAAAATTCCTCCTCAGTGCATTAACTTTGAAGATAAGCATTTCAAACAAAATATATTCTTCGCGAATTTTCCAGGTATAGTTCGCTATAGCAAAGACATTTCCATAACATGTACAGTCTGTTTCCAAGGAATTTGTAAAATGTATGTTCTACAAAAGTACATCTTCCTTTCTATAGGGATCTTCTCCTGAGAAATTCGCGAAGAATACATTTTGTTAGAAGCGCCTGTCTTCAAAATTAATGCCCTGAGGCGAAATTTCCTTGACATAGGATTGCCTATTTAGATTTCGCAGCTGTCAGCCGGTACGCAGGGTCCTTAAGGTGATATTTCTATTTTTTTGGAATTTGGTTATATGAGAGAGGTTTTGGAAAGTGCCCCCTTAATGCAGTTATTAGTTGTCAAATAATTATAGTTTTAAAGTGTAAAACTCAAATTCCGACACAAGAGTGTTATAGACAGTTTCAAAGTGTTGCAGTAGAATCTAAGCAAAGCATACTGCATTTGTGTTACAAGATATGAAAGGAACAAAAACAACTTCCCCTGTACAGTTCATGGTCTAAACTATTTAGTAAATGAATGTTAACAGTTTCAATTGAATGAACAAAAATATATTTACGACAAGCCTGACCCCTATTTTCAACAAAATACAGAGTGTCAATACTCGCTCACCTGTTCGTAAATCACACTAATTCTGACTCAGTATGTTCTGCACACCCTACAGATTGCATTAAATGCCATTTGGCTGGAGAAAAAAAGAATCTAGGAGCAAAGCCTAGTAAGCTGCAGAATTCAGGAAATTAAGACTTTTAAGTGTTATATTTTGAAAACTATAATGATTTGACAACTAATAACTGCATTAAAGGGGCACTCTTCGTAAGCTATTTCAGATAACAAAAAAAAAAAAAAGCTCAGTTTGTTGTGAGCAGCTTGTATAGAGAATGTGTAAGTGTTGGCGGCTGGGCGGGGCGGATATCCGGTGTAGGACACAGTGTCGCTGTTATCGCCGGCCGAGCCTCAGGTTCGCAGAGGTGGTATCACGTGGGCCGTAGTCGTGGATGTGCGGCTAAGCGAGCAGAATATCCTGCTCTCCGCGCAGTCGATCATTATCGTACTGTGATGGGACGACAAGGAAGTGTCTCGTTGCCATGGCAACGCCCGCCCGCCCGCCCGTCCTCACACTCCCGAGTCCCGCAGACACTACGGATGGGCCAACAGTTACTGTCGTGTAACGTGTTACATCGTTCCAGTTACAAACAAGTAACACGTTATTTTTGTAACAGATTACTGTAAAACATTTCTCGCTTGTTCCATACACTAAAGATGAGGTAGACCGATCTCGCTGGCTGCGCGCAACCAATCTCCATGTCCCAACACTGAACTGCTTTTCTGGCAACACGTCTAGCAAAAATGGCGTGGATTGGATTTTGAGGTTAGAAAAGTGGGTTGTAAGCAAGAGCTTAGAGATGTTTTTATACTTTCTCCTGTAATTTCCCACTCGCATTATAAACCTGGGTCAGTGATTTCAATTGATGTGATTATTTTAATTAATCTCTACTTGTCTCCTTCAGAACAAGCAGAAGTGGGGCCGCGGTGGTTAAATGGTTAGAATACTCGCCTCGCGCCAAGGCGAACCTGTTCTGATTGCCGGCGGGGTCGTCCCCGGATATTCGCGCGTGGGAATCGTGCCGTACGATACCGCTGGTCGGCGGGTTTTCTCGGAGATATCCCGTTTCCCTCAGCACTTGCATTCCGGGGCTGCTCCATACTCAACTCACTCACCCTCATCGGCTCTCAAGACCTCGCTGTTAAGAGCCGCCCAAATCTCTTCACTACTTTATAATTGGTTGTTTATTATCAGGACCACTGATTTCTCGCGAATAAATCGGCGCGCATAGTAGACGTCAACTCTACAGGATGTATACACCTCGGCTGTTGTCATACTTTCATTGGCTGCTGGTGTCGTTTCCGCATTCGACCGAGTCACTCAGGATTCCGTAACTCCGACACTCCACCTTCGTGATTCGTGCTCATACAGTTAACACGGACCAGAACATTCTTCATCCAATCAAAAAGGCTGGACGACCCCACAGTGTTTTGAAATCTATTTTGTCTCGACGTTTTTTCGCGAAATATCACTGCCCCTACTTTCTGTGCAATAGATATACTGCAACCATTTCCATAGGTAACAAAATTTCAGTTGTTATAAGATACTCGTAATTAGTGTCCACGCACAAACAATGTTGTTTTGCAACATATAAAACTAAGAATTAATATCTACTTTGAGAGGTCAATGAACTGTTTTTTATCTACTGGGGAATCAGTGTAACGCACTGACGTATAACTTTTAGGCCAGTCCATTTCAGTTCACTCTCAACAAGGAGATATCACTGTTGAATCAGTGAATATCAGCGACTAACATGATCAGAATTTTACCGATTCATGTGGAGCAATTTCGACATATCTGCAGTCAAATTCCGCTGCTCCAGGATGGTTTCCAACTGTTTCGATTGAAGTGTACGTTCCGCGCGCTCAGTAACTGTCCACGCATGTTGCACGGGAATGTTATAGTACCGCGCAACATGCATGTTGCACGGGAATGTTTAGTACCGCGCAACATGCATGTTGCACGGGAATGTTATAGTACCGTGCAACATGCAGTGCCCAGTCGTCTTCCCTGGTGGTAAGACTTGTGAACACTAAGCTGAGCTGAGCTGCTTCATGAGTGAGTGCTTTATGTCAGTCGTGTCATCACCGAACACAAAGCTAACAACTGGCATATAGGCTCTTCACGGTCAACTGAGAACTTTTTAAGGCCCTTATAAATACAGACCTGAAAAAAAATTCGTAAGTTCAATGACCTGCAGGCTAGACTCTGCAGTCTTATGTACAAATATGACAATGTCGACTGCACAGTGGTTGTCTGTTGTCACAGTGGGAGGCGACAATTGGCTCACTGCTCTACAGGAGGTGTCAAACACTGTATGGGCCAATTGTCACAGTGGGAGGCGACAATTGGCTCACTGCTCTACAGGAGGTGTCAAACACTGTATGGGCCAATGGCTAAAGTTACATGAACATACGTGTTTTGGATTCTAGCTTGTCCCAAAATGAATCCGCGAATTCTTCAGGTCTCTACTTATAAATGTTTAATTTCATCCAATTTCCATCTCCCTGCTGCTTTTTAATATAAACATTGCAATGTGACCAATAAACACAGTGTGCATATTTCACCACCATCAGAATTTGGTCGCAATAAGATATATTTATTAGCGGTTAATGCCCGTTGGGAGGTTCTTAAAAGTGCTCACTTTATCGTGAACAGCCTATAGGAAGAAAGTTCTTTGCCATCTGAAGTATAGCACGCAACAAATAATATCTTATTTGCAACACTATAAACCATTTATTAATGTGGCGATGAAATGGTTAATTAATCTCGTGATCCATGCAGTTGCTAGTGCAGTCCCTGAGCTGGTGCTTGGGCCATGAGATGAAGAAGACGATAATCAGTGCGACCCGTGTTCAGTTTATGATGGTGGTAAATGAAGTAGAAGGTCGGGAGTTGTGAAAGTAGATGTGGCAGGGTATTCCGGGAACAAGAGACCGGCGAGTGCCTTGTTAAGGCTGTGCTATAGAGAGTATGAGGTCGTCGCCTCGGGCCGCTGGGAAGCAGTTGAAAGGAGCAACTGGTAGGCTACTGTGTGGCGTGTATAGAGAAGAACGCGACTGTCGAGCCGCAGGCACAAGTCCTATTACAATGGCACGCAACAGGCGGGAACAACATGCCACCCGCTATTTGCCGCGTGCAGTCAACACTCTCTTGTCATCTGCCGCGTCGCTACCTACCTCATCGCAACACATACTCGTATGCATGTATGTGGCTATGCACGCATACAGAATGTTCAAGCCCAAGCTGCGAGAGGCGATTCCTTATGTAAAATAAAGACTAAAATGTATAGGAAACCATAATACCTTAACAGAATATTAAAGGAGATATGAGCCTGAGAAAATAGGGTCTTGGAAACGTATTTTCGCTGAATGCCTTGTATTTTGTGCCAGCGGTAGGAATGGCGGCGATTTAACCACACCACGTCCTACACGGCAGCGCATGTCGATGGGCTGACGTATCACTTCCGCAAGCCGAACAGTGCGTACAGACCGAGGATGTCCAGCATTACGCATGTGTCTCGACAACATAGACAGAGGACTTTGTAGGCGTTCTACAAGGTATACGGCAAAAATAAGTTTTCTAAACCTAATTTTCAGAGGCTCAAATCTCCTTTAATATTACATTAGGTAGACTTTATTTTTTCATAAAGACTCACCTCCCGTAGTTTAGGCGTTTAATTTGCGAACGTTTTGTATACTTACATATGTATGCATGTTTGTACGTGCGTATTTATGAACATACGTATGTACGTATTTATGTATGTAGGTATGTACGTGTACCTACTTATGTATGTATGTTTACAATGTGCAGCGTGTATTTATTAATTTATACCTGGTTGCATATACGAATGTGTGTACCAGTATGTATGTATATATATTTACAAGCATGCGTGTGTGTATTCGTGTTTCATGTATGCATATGCACGTATTAATAAAGAGAATGAGTCAGGAGAAATTGTGTTAGTAATTTAGGGTTAATATTCGTGACGAGAAATTAGAGCTAAAATGTATTTTGGGTGTTTTCGACAAAGTCAAAATTGTACCAGGTGCAGGCCCTTAAAAATAGAGTTTCAAACAACATTTATTAAAAAAATCATACGGTATGCTATTTGATATTTTGTTTGTAGTATCATTGCACTTTCGGGACCAAAATAGGGGGATCGAAATTAAAGAAAACAAGAAGTGACCGACGTTCGTGCAGGTATTGAAAGGGAGGTCAATATCCACTAAATTTACACATTCACATATACATGTAAATATATGTATATATGTATATACACTGGATGTCCCAAATCAATGTTTACTCTCTTTGTACAGTAATAACAATAATAACTATTAAAGACAACCTGGTTCGACTGTGTGTATAGGCTGTTCTTGGTAAAGTGGGCATTTTTGAAGCCCTAGTTACTTTTTTCTTTAACCATTTACTAAAATAAATATTGCCATAAAAGTAATAAACACAGTGTATTATATTCCACCGCACTCAGAATTTTACATCTAAGGCTAAAATAAAATATATTTAATGACTATTATTCAAAATGAGGGGACTTTCGAACGTGCTCACTTTACCTTGAATAGCCTATAGTAATTGTGCATTTGTCAGTTTCGTTCGCAGCCACGGACAGCTGTACTACGACCGTGGAAGAAATTACGGAGGCGATAAGGTTTTCTTTCGAACAACGTAATTAGATTTTGAAGTGTTATTGTAAATGTACGAACATGATTGTGGTGCAGATTTCAATACTGCGACACGTGTAAGAATGTCATGAGTACGCGACAAGTTTGAGATGTGTGTGATGTGAAGAAAGGACGGTGCGGCAGGAAGAGAAGCGCGGAGACTGTGTGCCCCGGGAACTGCGTATATGTTGTCTACAGTCACACGTTACTCCACGCTACGAGTGAAGACGACCCAGATAGGTGGGTGGAATTTCGGGAGTGACTTGTAAACATGTGCAAATGCCACTTTGTACCGACGTGATTGATCGGTCCGTGGAGGCGACCTTGAAATAGAATGGAACCGTTGAACGGCGCAACTAAGAATACTGGGCCGATGAATCTCCCCACATCGTGGTACAGCAAGCAGTTCATCTTCCCGGGTTAAGGTGCCGCTTCTACCCTCCAGCAGAAATTCTTCGTTTTCACGTCACAAAGTCATAATAATTACTGAAGATGTACGATTAGAGAAAACATACATTTTACGAGTTATTTATTGTAACATGTAGAGAACGTATTATTAAGATATAAGAATGTTCTCAACTTTTTACAACAAGAAGATAACACACAATTAAAATTACACACAAAAATATTAACCAACTTGTAAAATGTAAATTTTCCTATAACCGTACATTGTCAGTAGTTACTATGAATTCGAAATTAAGATCCTGCTGGAGGGTAGAAGTCGCGCTGTAACAGTCGGGTGCGGCCGGTTTGTCAGTGACGTCACAACACTGAGAGTGTTCATGTTTGTCACGAGTGTACACTCTCCCTCATGTTGCTACTTACAGTAGTTCTGACAGCTAATTACTCAAAACAAAAACTACCATCATGCTCTTATACTAAATGTATTTTATAAAGTACGAGACGTTGATTTTTTTTCGAACTTGCTAAGTTACATTAGGAATTGATCAACACAACCGGTCTTCGAGAAAATACTTATTACACCCCGTACAAACCTGCGTTTTTCCTTCGGTTATTGACAGTTTTTCCTTGTGAGAAGACAATTTCCTAAATGCTGTTCACGATAAAATGAGCACTTTTGAACTCGACCTTAGAAAAATGTCACTGCCCCTACCTGCATATATTTTAACGGGCGCACTGAGTGACATCCTCTCAGTAAAGTTGGTAACGATGGAGGGGAAGTAGTTCCATATCTTAACGTCGAATTAAAAGTTTCAGGTAATTTTTTAATTTGCTTTCTTTTTTTATATTGCATCGAATGTAAAAATTAGCAGATTTGTGAAATTTTTCTTTCCTAATAAATTCATAATTTCACTTGACCGATGCATGAATAAAGTGACGAGGGCCATGTCAACGTTAATTTTGCGTAATACGGAAGTACACAGCGTGTACACAAATAGATCTTACTCAGGGTTTTCAAAGTGCTCATTTTACCGTGAACAGCCTATACTTGCTGGGCCAGTCAGAATGAGCTTATTTATTTACTGAACGTCTGCGATTTGTGTCCGTACACGTAAGATTCTTAATAATTAAAATTACTCTATCACGAAAGTAGATCTGAGCTAGGGTTTTTAAAATAAAATTATTATTATTTTTTCAATATTAGGTGTAATTTACTATACAATTACCACCCAGCGTTTAATATGTTCCACGCTGGCCGAAATAATTTACTGGAACCACATCTTCCAATAGGTAGAGCCAGGGATTTTACGCGGGCAAATTTGAGCACTTGCGTGGTAGACTTCAATACTCTCAGCACAAACAGAAAATCTTACTTTGCTGTAAGCAGTGGTGGCGGAATGGTTTCGTTGAGGAGGGGGGGGGGGGCAACTTTGTTAGTTGCCTTCGGTCATAACCTTGGTTTTTGCAATGTGGGTCATGGCGCAGAGGACAAAATCAGTGTTCCTGCCTTGCACAGTAATTTTTTAAATATTTTAAACCAATTAAATGAGACTTCTAAATAAAAATAATAATATTTGCTATATCTGTTGAGATTTCTTAATTTTATTTTTTGCAAATTTTTATTATGGTAATAGATTTTTAGCATTAGAGTAATACAGTATGGAGTAAGATTCTGAAGCCATACATAAGGAGTGTTACAAAACATATGCTAATACTTACTGTACACACGAGCGCGCCAGTACACAAAAAAAAAACACCCATGCTATTTAATTCGGACTTAAAATCTACGAAAATACTGAGACACAATGTAACAATAAAATACAAGCATACAAAAATTGTCTGAGCTGCTGTCTTCGCCGCTCCAAGTGCCCAAGCTACTGTCTGAACATGTTGTAATGACAGTCATCATGTCATATGACAGCAGAATAAATGTTTAGTAACTCGACAAAGCGTACGTTCTAATGATCAATATATTACACCAAAGATACTTCAAACATCTACCTGGACGATGTCTTAGGCGTTGATTAGCTGAAGACTGGCTAAGCTGAACAGTATATTAATCTATAGATTACTTTTTCTCATTGCGTTTTATTTATGATTATTATTGGAATTATTGCCTTATAATCATAGTAAAAATAATACCCACAACAAGATGATCTCGATAAAACGAACAGCAGAATTTCGTAATCGCGATTGTTTTAGTTACATATACATATAGATGACCATATTAAGTTCAAGTTATATTTTTGCTACACTGACATGTATATTACAATATTATTACGTTTGGCAATAATTATTTATAACGAAATATTAAGCAGTAAGTACTATAATATGTGTATTGTAATTCTTGTGTAGTCTGTTAGAATACGAAACAACATAAAAGGGTTCGCCTTTTAAAAATGGAAATTTGACTGTTTTTTGTAAACTAGTTAATAGCATTATGTATCCAGACTCGTCAGTTCGTTGTACTTACTGTAGGCTACATGCATAGATATCTACTTTCAGACCTAATGACTGCTGTGACTCATTAAAACAAATTTAATTTCTAACTAGCAATGTAGGGCCTACCTGGATTGCAACAAGCTTAATATATGTAACACGTTTGTTTAACTTTCGCGAAGTATAATGGAGAGTGACAGTCTATAGTGATCATAGTGCAATCATAACCATTATTCTTTAACGGTTGGAGTATAGCACTATATTCGTGAAATGCTGTGTTTGTGATTTAATTAAGGAACAGTATTAAAGAACTAGCACTGATGAAGTAATTAATGATAAGTATGTATTTTGTGATGAACAAATTAAATCTAAAGAAATAGCTAAGTTTACAAGAATGGGTGAAGTCTGCTTCGTGTGATAGGGGAGTCCAGCTTAGCATATATATAGAACAGTATATACATTCTGATTGCTGAACTTTGCCTTCCTCATTACTATGGAAGAAATTGAAATGTTTGAATAAGAGAATAAAACAATATTGATGAATATCAGGTCTAGATCAAATACATTTACAAGAAAACTTACAAGCCTACTCAGAAAATATTTATGATAAGAATCTCTTAACTATTTTCGATGTGCGGTGTTGTTCTCGGACAAGCAAGATACTACAATTGTTGATAGCCTCCATGAAAATGAGAATGATATTTTGGTTATGTTCCACAACAGAGTTAGTACTAATCTTTATGATGAAAATCTTGCGATCATAGAAAAAGCTGCAAGTTTAATTAGAAGAGAAAATAAGTGTGTAACTCAGGATCCAGGATTTTACTAAACATCTTCTGAATTGGAGTCTGCAAGTAATCGGCATGCTTAGTTGCTCTGCCTACATCCCTTAAGTCTTTCCTTGAAACGCTAACCAATAAAAAGGACATGACTTAAAATTAGCTAGTATTGGTCAAGAAATCATGAAAAATATTTGCCCAAGAGATTGTATTTTCACTTAAGTCTTGGAGTTTCAGCTTCATTATAATTTTGCATCCAAGCGATTAATTAACAATATGCATGGACTGTTATTCTACTGCTCTTATCAAGTAGTTATGAATTTTGAAAGAAATGCTGCAGCGACTAACAGCGATGACTCAAACAGAATGGTTCCTGGAAAATTTACTCCGTTTGTAGCTGATATTGTAGACCACAATATATGGACTCTGGATGGTCATAATACTCTACACAGCTTGGGAATGATTGTTGTGTCCACTCCAGAACTGCAGACATGCGCTCTGATCGCACGAAAACAAATCACTTTAAAAGCAATTCGACAGCTCACAGTTATTCACCTTCATAATACAAAAATAGCAACAAACTAGAATCAACATACAGACCCCTTCCTTCTGTTAAACTTAAGAATGTTACCAGAAATCTCGATTTTCTGTGGAAGATGGGATGGTTGTTGAGGTCTCAAATGGCAAAATGGTTAGGAATGATCCAAATGTTGCACAATGATTCACTTCTAGGAAAATCAAGTGTTGCATTTCTCCCCATCATAGACATGAACCTTGAGACAAGACTTGCATGTAAGCTACTCAGCACTTCATTTAATCGCAGATCAAGTTTTAAAGATGAAAACTATGCCTATACTAACTCTTGACCAAACTATCGTGGTGGAAAGTCATAAATATTATACTGAGAGGACCAGAAAATAGCCCATTGTACAATTGTGTGCCCAAACTTGGTCCATTTCATACATCAATAAGTTTCCTAGGATGCAATGGACACTTCAGTTCATCGTTTTAATTGGACAAATCCAGGGAAATACTACGAAATATTATGTTGATTTTGGTGAATTTTAGATATCATATAGGAAATTTGTGTTCTTTACTTTTTGTTTCTACACTTTTGGTGGCAAAACGCACTATTTTTGACTTATCATTTTATTAATAATATTTCTAGGAACAATCTTGCGAAAAAAATAATAAATATTAGGTAAATTATGGTGCATTTTGGATATAATATTCGATATTCGATTCTTTAATTTTTGTCTGCCCTCTTTTGGTCTTAAAACGCACCGTTTTCGACTTATCACTTGGAAATATAGTGAGAAATGTTTGGCGGATTTTGGATATAAATAAGCAGATTTTGCGTTCATTTACTTTTGTCTGTGCACTTTTGGTCGTAAAACGCACTGTTTTTGACATATAATTTTTTTTTATCTTTTTCCGAATATAATACAGGAAAAATCATAAGAAATTTTGGTGGATTTTGGACATCATATTTAAATGTTGTGTTCTTTAATTTTTGTCTGCGCACTTTTGGTCGTAAAATACACTGTTCTTGACTAATAATTATTTTTTAGATTTTTCCGGGAAAAATCCCGGGAAAATAAACGAATATTATACGTTGATTTCTGTGGATTTTGGCTATGCTAATATAAGAATTTTCCCGTGAATTTTGATTTAATAAAAACTTTTCTTGTAATTTGTCCATTTTATTTTCGTAACTTTCACGAACTAATGCTGAAAACTATCACAAGGAAAAAGTCATTGGTAGAAAAGTGCAAAATTCGCGTTATTATTGGGCATCAGGCTAAACTTAACAGTACTATCTGTACTGGAGCCAGCGTCGTTTCCCCATTGGCTGCTGTATAGGTGTGAAGTTAGGCCCTTCTGACTGAACTGCACGGGACAGGAAGCGCACAGTTGTGAAGTGTTCATTCATTGGCGCAGAGTTAACCAGGGCGTGTCAGATTAAGTATGATACAATGATAAACGTATTATAAAGGTACACGTGTTTAAAGTCTAACTTGTCCCCAAATAATAACGCAAATTTTGTAGGTTTCTAGTCATTGATTATGGTAAACCATAAAAGTAACACAAATTCTAAACCACAATTCATCAATGCACTCGTTGGAACAATGAAGGATTAAGAATTGCTTGAAAAATTTTCCCCTTCTACTATGTCCAGTTAAGAAATATACCTGACTGCTGACCCATTCACGAAGAATCAGGAGCGGATCCAGATATTTGTTAAGGAGGAGGCACCCTCCCTAAGTCAGACTTACTTAGACATAGCTGTTTTATACGAGTATTGCGTAGTTTATACACACAAGTGCACATTTATGTGTTACATATGTACACAAACATACTCGGGGTTTTGAAGAACAGTTTACGAATAGAAAAATATACAAATGCAGAAAAGAAGTGACCAAGTCTATGCAGATATATTCCACTAATTGATCTCTAAAATTATACACACACATTTGTTTCGATAAGAAGAAAGAAAGAAGATGATGAGTTATGAAATATAATAAACATATTAATTAAAGACCCCGTTTTAATATTATGCACTCTGTTTTGGATTAACAGTTTACTGATAGAAAAAACAATAAATGCAATGAAGTTAAATTAACAACGGAAATTTCACATCATTTGACATCATTCAATAATGAGCTCAGGTTTTTCTCTAATAAAAATTGCAGAAACTCCAATAAAACTATAACTCGCTGTTCCTTATTCTCATTTCTTTGGATGGAGTTTTATATGCTCAAATGTAATCTTATAAAATTGATTTGAATAATAATGAAACAGTGAAGAAATGTATGGCATTAGCATCTGTCTTCATGTACACATTACACCTGACTTGATAACCAAATGAGAAAGTATGTCCATGCGCGATTGCTTATTCGTCAGTGGCTAGAGAAACATCCTGGTACTGTTGATATCGGAAATACAGACTAACCATCATCATTTTGCATTTGCAATGCTGGCGTTTATTCAGAATAACTTGAATGTGACTCTTCTATCTGCTGTTAAATATTCCAGCCAGTTTAATTAACAGTAACGCATTTATAAATACCAAAAAGTACACATTTTTTAAAAAAGACATAGCCATGAAGGGTTAGTTGGGACACCCCCTGAATCCGCGCCTACGAAGAATCACTTGAAACTTTGCCTCCCACGTGCACTGTGCATATTTAAGACATGTGTTCCGACTATTTCACTGTTATTCCAAGGTTCTGGCAATCCAAGCACACAGAAACAGAAATGCAACTGTTCAGTTTTCCAGTAGATGATCGAGACCCATTCTCTCTCTACCTCTTCACTTGATGGTCAAATTCAGTAATGCGTTTCTTGTTCATTTCAATATTGTGAATCATGTGGTTTGAGAGGAAATTAACCTCTTTGTTATTGAATGTAGATGTCAAACTTAGGGTGGGGGACATGCCTATATTGTCCTTCCCCCTGGTATAGGGGGGCACATGCCTATATTGTCCCTCCCCCTGCTATAGGGTGGGGGACACATGCCTATATTGTCCTTCCCCCTACTATAGGGTGCGGGACACATACCTATATTGTCCTTCCCCCCTGCTATATAGTGGGGACACATGCCTATATTGTCCCTCCCCCTGCTACATGGTGGGGGACACATGCCTATATTGTACCTCCCCCTGCTATAGGGTGGGTGACACATGCCTATATTGTACTTCCCCCTGCTACATGGTGGGGGACACATGCCTATATTGTCCCTCCCCCTGCTATAGGGTGGGGGACACATGCCTATATTGTCCCTCCTCCCTGCTATAGGGTGGGGGACACATGCCTATATTGTCCCTCCCCCCTGATATAAGGTGGGGACACATGCCTATATTGTCCCTCCTCCTGCTATAAGGGGGGCAGTGTCCCCTTACTCCCTGCCCCCATTCTCTGCCACCGCTGGTTAGTAGTCGCCCTTTGCATGGGGAGTGGTTTCTGTTTTTAACCGGACCAATTAGAATTCAACTACTTTGGCAGTAAACGAAAGTGATTCGCGTACTAAGAGTAACTGTCAATGCAGCCAATGGAGAATGGTAAACAGCCACACAGTTTTTTGAAGTATAACTTGTGTCGAAATATTTTAGAGTAATTAGTGATGTAGACGTCTGATTGGATGTTGCACTTTGCCGACGTCATGTCTTCATTGTTCTTGCCCACACACAACTCACCAGCTGTGCTGACATGTGTCTGTTATTGGTCGGCTGTGTTGGAGGTCGTGGCCAGCTTCGTCCGTACTTGTGGCTCAATTGCATCGAATTATGTGACGTATTTTATAGTTTATCAGTTTTATTCGGTCGAACGATATCTTCTGACGAACAAATATTTCATTTTGTACTCCTTGGTTTCTAAGCTACAGAATGAAATTGAATATGTGTTACAGGTGGGCGTCTGAGATTTTAAAACATACGCAGTATGCTTACATCATATCCCGGGTGTAGGCTGTTCCCGGTAAAGTGAGCACTTTTTAGGCCCTGCTAATTTTTTCCTGTCAGCAAGTTTCTATATTTCTGCCACTTTATAATATAAACATAGGTATGTGACTAATAAACAGTGAATACACTTCATCACTTTCAATAATTAACGCGTGAAGCTGCAATAACATATATTTTCCTATTAGTTGTTATTGGCTGTTGGGTGACCCTTAAAATTGCTCACTTTACCCTGGATAGCCTATATACTCGTTCACGTGTGACATGTTGCAGTATATGTGGTATCATGGCAGTTGCTGTACACGACCAGATATAGCACCGATCCAAACAAAGTCCCTCCCTGGCCAATGCTACGGGCTGTTGCTGGCGCACAAGCATTCAATTATTAGCTGCTGCTTGCAGTATGGACCAATATAAATTATTTTCGTAGATTCCGGTGAGGAATTCCTAAGTACGCGTTATGCCAAAAATCTTTTCTGTGGCAAAAAATGGAGCGAAAAATGAATGTGGAAGTTAAGTGCGTAATTTATCGTGGTGCTCTGTACGAGATTCATTGAGAGTGTGGCATACGGCCAATTACATTAGTGAAATGCATTCAACAACACCCCGTAAGAATACGTGTATCTTCTCCAAAGTTGCACTGAGAGAAAATCGAACTAAATATTTGTTTGTATAGGGCCAAATATATATTTAGTTGTCCTAACAAAATATATTCTTGAGCAAACAAAATATGAAAAGCAACAAAATTACTTTCGTTTGTCTAGCAAAATATATATTTGAATAAACAAAATCTCTGTGTTGGGCCAAAAAAGAATGTCGACTAAATATTTTGTTGAATCAACTGTGTGTGTGTGTGTGTGTGTGTTTATATATATATATATATATATATATATATATATATATATATATATATATATATATATATATATATATATATATATATATATATATATATATATGGCCACTTATTTGACTGTCTTCGTTCGAAAATACAGTTCGAGAGATTGTTTTTTTTTTTGAGACAATTAGGATAGCAACAGTGTTTGTTAGTGCATCTATTGATGGTTAACAATCGTATAAACACATTACTAAAACAATGCAACAAGAAACTGACAAGTAAAGCTGTAAAACTTGAAATATTTGTTTGCAGACGTTGCCCAATATTTGCAGTGTATCTATTTAAAAGCTTTCCTGTGTCATCAGTTGTCACATTACCTGAGATTACTATGGTGTAGCGCTCGGACACAGGTGTTCTAGGTTCCAAACTCGGTCGAACTTGTAAAGTTATTTTATATCGGCCCAAACTCGTTAATGAACGTGTAGCCAAACAAATCTTTAGTTACACCGAACAAATCTTAAAGTTTGGGGCAACCAAATGAGAACAACAAAATAATTTGGTTTCAGCAACAAAATATTTCATTGCCCCTATTCAAAGAAATAATTTGTTTGCACCAAACAAATCTTGTTTGATTCACTTAAACCTTTTCTTAAGTGTGGTAGAAGTGTTTGGTAAAATGCAGGCAATCACGAAAGGCATGTGTGTGTGGCGAGACTGAGGTGTGGGGCTGCTGGTAGACGGCATGTGTGTGTGTATAGACTGAGGGGGTGGGGGGTGTTGGCTGTTATCTCGCACATTACCAAGTGACAAGTGTGTGTGGACCACAGCTTCCGGCGCTCTCATACGTTCAACATGCCGCCACGGAAATGACGACTAGACAAGAGCGCCTGTGCATAGTGCGGGATTCTGCTGCCACACCACACCTCTACCTCACTTCTACTGTCCATTCCCAGTTACTTCCTACTTTCCTGGAGCCCTGCTAAGGTTCTACTTCCACAATATTCCTGTGCATCATGCGAACAAAGCAAACACAGAGTTTAGGCTGTTCACGGTCAAGTGAGCACTTTTGAGGCTCTAGTTACTTTTACTTTCAACCATTTTCAAATACTTTAACCACCGTTTTTAAATCAATATTGCCATGTAACGCAGCGTGTATATTCCCTAGCACTCGGAAGTTAACGTCTAAGACTAAAATTAAATATATTGATAGAATATTGTTCCAAATGAGAGAGCCTTCAAAAGTGCTCACTTTACCGTGGATAGCCTTCAGAAAATTACTCCAAAGGGACAACGCATTGCATTCGTGCGTGCTCAGTGTAATAACATTTTGCATAAGAACTACTTCTTACTACAGGCTATCCACGGTAAAGTGAGCACTTAAAAAAGCCCTCGCAAATGTTATATAAGTCGATAAATATATTATATTTCAGCCTTAGACGTAAATTTCCGAATGTGGTGGAATATACGTAATGTGTTTATTAATTACATTAAAACATTTAATTAAAAAGGTGCTTAAAGAAAAACAATGGTTTAAAGGAAAAGGTAACTAGGGCTTCATAAGCGCTCACTTTACCGTGAACAGCATATAACCATTAACACATCTGTTATCTCCCTGTTTATATTCATACTAATTATAAAGGAAGTATTATAATTTATAGAAATAATATAACTAAAAGTTCAAATTAACAAAAAGTAAGGTATATTTATGTTAACACAAGTACAAAACGCTTTCGATATGTGGCATCACTTGGAAATAACCAGAAACGTCATATTTGGGGTGATTTTTAAAAGGTTTGATTCAAAAAGTGCGACATACCATCATATAGACTATAGAACCCACACTACGACCCCAAACTAGCTAGTGTGAAACTATCGCTTACATCTGCGTTCACGTTGTTGAGTTCTAAATCATACTGTAATAACAGCGGAGTGAGTGAAGTGATTTGCGCGGCTCTTGACAGAGAGTTCTTGAGAGCCGATGAGGATGAAACGATGCGAGTATGGTGCTGCGCCGGAATGAAAGAGCAGGGGAAACGGGAGATCCCTGAGAAAACTCGCTGACCAGCGGCATCGTCCGGCACGACTCCCATGAGCGAAAATTCGGGAGTGGCCCGGCCGAGGATTGGACGCTGTTCGCCTTGGTGGGAGACGAGCAGGAAAGTAGAACTGTAGAAGACATTCAGGAAAGTTGATAGCAAACACAAATGGACAATACCATAACTACATATTTGCAACTCGGTGTTTATAATAAAATCTACACATTTAGGACCCGGCAGAATTATTTTTTAAACTTTGACGTGGAAAGTTGTGAGATAGCAGTTAACTATAGGCTGTTCACGGTAAAATGATCACTTTTGAAAGCTCTGCTGAAGATCCACTTGTATGCACATTGTGTATCCTTCCGTCTTATGTTTAATTAACATTTCCATGGACCCCATCGCTTTATTCATGCGTCGGTCAAGTGAAACTGAAATTATTATAAAAGTAAATATTTTACAAATTTTCTCATTATTTTCACTACTATGCATAACAAACAGAAAGCGAAATAATTAATTTAAGTTATCCCAGATGGTCCCTACATCCCATCCATTGTTACCAACTTTACTGGGAGCATGTCGCTCAAAAGAGCCCGTTAAAATATACGCAGGCAGGGGCAGTGACATATTTCTAAGGTTGATTTCAAAAGTGCTCACTTGATCGTGAACAACCTTTAGCTGTGTGAATGTGGGCTTGCCGAGACAGGTTCCCGAATATCGCCTACTTCCTCGCCTAACTGTAATCTCGGGGGAAGTAATTAAAAAAAACAGCAGCGTAGTGGCAGTTTGTCAATGTTTGCTCAGCAAATTAACTCGCTTTCTCGGCCACGCTGCTGTAGAAACCGCCATTCATTGTTTACATTTAGCCCGGCGCCACTTCGGAACAATGTACCAGGAGATTGGCTTTCCCTCCCTTGACAGTTCTGCTGTACAGCAGACTCTCCCCCCCCCCTCTGCTTCCACATTCTTATATTGCCAGTTCACCGTTATTAACTGTGCACTTTTGAAAACTCCGCTTAGGATCTACTCGCCACCGTCTCATTCTGTGTTCTCGCGACATACCTCAGGGGGCCGCGGTGGTGTAGTGGTTAGACTACTCGCCTCCCATCAAGGCTGACCGGGCTCGATTCCCGGCCGGGTCACACCCAGATTTTCGCATGTAGGAATCGTGCCGGACTATGCCTCTGGTCGGCGGGTTTTCTCGGGGATATCCCGTTTCCCCCGCCCCTTCATTCCGGCGCTGCTCCATACTCACCTCATTGCACCCTAATCGGCTCTTAACTGCGAAGTCTTGAGAATGGAATTGCTTGTTTGTAAATTCGAGTGGGAAGCCTAGCCTTGTGTATTCTCTTGAGAAGGTAAAATTGCGGTATTTTTATTAGGGCCAGTTTTGCAAATTTTGGTCAGCGTAGTTTATTGAGTTTAGTTAGTCTTAGATATTTAGCTTAAGCAGTAACGGAAATTTTAAACGTTTTCAAGTTTAGTCCTATATGTTATTAAGATGACGTGAGATGTTCACCCTTTTATTTCAATTTTCCAACGCTCGTACCACCTCCGCAGCTTCGCCGCGTTCGACACTCGCCACACTGGCGGTTTATATTTGAATTTCCAACAGACACGCCGTTTGATATGGTTGACTTACTTTGACTAACTTGGGTATACTGTAGTTGCGTTGAAAGTAAGTTAGGAATAGAGCACAGACGTCTGAGAGCACTGAAGTTTCTCGCATGAAAAATGTCCTAACCTCAAGTCCGAACGACGTTTGTTTGCAGCAGTGCTATTGGTAAGCAGGAAAGCATTCCAAAGTTGTGTAACTGAGACTTACTGGTACGCAGCTCGGATGCGCAATCCACCCCTATTTTCCTCCACCGATTTGTGGCGTGCATTAGTCGAGCTTCCGCGAAGAGGGGAAGGAGGGGCGGCCACCCCCTCCCCGCAATCCGCGAGCAGGACCACGTGACACACACGTCACGCACCAGGCCACGTGACCCGCTGCCGAGCCACCCTGGCGGCGTTGCCACGTCTCACACACTACACAATACAACGCTCTACAAGGTTTAGTCTACTCATAGTCATAGACTAGAGATGAGGTTACACGGGCTGCTGGCAGAACTACTTCACTTAAACAAGTTCAGTTATTGAAGAGGTTACATTACCGTCTAACGAGTTCCGATCGCAGTTGTTTTCACAAGTTGTTTCGAACGACTTCTCTTCTATGCTGCGCTCCTATTGGCTGCTTCCAAGTAAACAAGCAGTGTATTAAATATTACTGAATTTGGCGGGAGTTCCACACTTGTTGAATTAACTTAAGTTTAAGGTTTAATGTACTAATATCCACCCATTACGCCATTACAGTAAATGTGTATGTTTCATAAGAATGAAAAAGATCAATAGTAATAATCGTTGGTGGCTATTATAATTAAATATCATTCATTTTAAGTATAATGTTTGTTGAGGTTAGAATTTCCATTGATTTCATTCTGCTTTGGGTGTGTAATCGCGAAAACACGTTCTGTTTTTAAACTTGTTCAGACATGGCTACCGAACGTATTTAGCTGAATGTGTTTAACAGCGCTCGTGTAACCGCGGCCGTAGACTACTTGTTCGTCTTCTGCGCATGTGCGCAACATTCACCTACCCCACACCAACACAACTCTCTAAGTCACATGGTCAACACTGATCTACGTGTTTGCTTCTACCTTCATTTTCAAAAGACGACCACTTTTTATGCAATAAAATACTATCACCAATTTGAATTTAATCACACTGCATCACAAAAAGGCTAGAGGAAGTATACAAACCTGTCGACGCACTTGTTTACTAAACAGTGTTCCAACCTTAAATCCAATCGACGCGGTTTTTACTAACCTTATTGGCAGAATAGCAGTTCAATATTGGGACACGGAGATTGGTTGTACATGGTCTAGGGAGATCGGTCTACCTCATCTTTAGTCTATGTTACACCCGAGTTAGGAACGAAACGATATTTCTGGAAGAGTTTGGCATAGGTCGCCGCGAAGCGCTACTGGCCGGAAATAGAGACATTATGTAGTGAGGGGCACCACACTTACTATAGGCTGTTCACGGTAAAATGAGCACTTTTCAAATCCCTACTTAAGATGTACGTGTATGCAAGTAGGGTATTCTTAAAATTAACATTGCCATGGACCTCATCACTTTATTCATCCGTCGGTCAAGAGAAACTGTGAAATTATTAGGAAAGTAAATATTTTACAGATCTGCTCATTTTATACTTCGATGCATAAGTAAAAAAGTAAAAAGCTAAAGAAATTATTTACGTTATCACAAATGGTTACATAACACTTTTTATTCGACGTAGGGATATGGAACTACGTTCCCTCCATCGTTATCAACTTTACTTGTCGCATGTCACTCAGTGCACCAGTTAGAATACATGCAGGTAGGAGCGGTGACATTTTTCTAAGGTTGATTTAAAAGTGCTCACTTAATCGTGGACAGCCTTTAGTATCTGAGTAGGACAGTGTTAGAACGCAAGTTTATGCAATATGTGTACTCCGGGACGACCTTTATTATAACACATGCCAGAAATCTAATAAATCCCCAAACGAATATGCACACCATTACAGTCTTGCATTCTATCATGTAAGCTGACTTCTACCATACATAAAATGACAAATTGGGCAATAAACCAAGAAATCGTGCATTTCACTAGGCGTGCAAAACTAACTTCAATGATACTTTACACAATAGACATAGGATATATAAATTATTCCTTTCTTGAAAAAAGAAAAAAAGAAAAAAGAAACACGTCAAAAAGGTGTTACATCTGATTTCTATTGTAACACATTTGTGAATGAGAACCACAAACTTTAATTAGTTCCGCCGATAAATGGCAATGGTGGGTTTATTGAAATTTTGATAAGTTCCAGCATTAAGTCCTGCTTTTTGGCTTTGGAGAGCTTTCGTTGTATTTATCTCCGGTTTTTGAGATATTATGTTCATCCTCAGGTATCCTTTGGGTCTAATATAAGCAGTACTTTTTAACTTTAATGAAATTATTACCATTTATTATAACAGCAGTTCTTTAGAAGCATATGCAAACTATACCACCACCAGCATATCATCCATCTGCTTCTATAGAATTAAACATCTTCTTGAAGTGATTCTTTTAATTACACTGAATTCGTGTAGAACGTCAGAAGGCCTCTTCGGACCGCCTCATTATAATTTATATTTCAGCACATTCATTCTACAAATACCATTGCTTCTAAAACTGGACCAGAATAATAACATATTAAATTCTCCCTAACAGTTCGTTCTTAAAATTATACCTCTACTAAGGACACAAAATGAAGAATCAATAATTATTTTTTTACAAATTTTTGTGCATAGCAACAAGTCACACCGAGTATTCAATTCATTAAACTCACATAGTATTATTTTACGCCTAGAATAACAATAGATAAAAAAAATTAAAACATACATTTAAAGTTGCAGGTTTGCATTTCACTCTGCCTCGTTATGTGAAATCAAACTAATATGTCAATAACTTTATCACTTTCCGTAGGGTATAAATACAATCTAAATGTAAGACAAAACTAAATAGTAACGTTCTGAAGCTGCTTTGTAAACATGAACACACACAATGTTATGATATGGATGAGGGTTTGCAGGAGGTAAAATATTTTATTTTGTTTTACTCCTCACAATGTTTTTTTCTCTTAAAAGCTCGTTTTTGGCCAGAATTGTGAAATATACTTGCCGCAGCCAAAATATTAAGTACCAACTTAATTTCGTAGCTATAATTCACACCGTCCAACGATGTTTACGAGATCACACAGAGAAAACACAACTGTGATTGGCACTGGGCTTTCTAAAGCAAGCTCCATTCTATTGGAAAACGTTACTAATGTAATTGCGAAATAAAATAATAGCCACCAATAAAAGGAACTTTGAACTTTTCGCCTGCTTCCAGTTATGAACTTCTTCACAGAAAATCCCTAAAAAATTATATATTTAACCATCTCACTTTCATATCTTTCAATTCAGTTGTGATATTTAAATAAAGTAATTGTTCGAGGCAGTGAGGACAGGGTATCAATACTATAAGCACCCAACAGGAGGTTGTCTATTGTCATTGGTTGATGTCTGCTTGAGAAGGTGTTTCCATATTTAGCCGTGTCAATCGGAATTCGGCAACATGTGCACGGCTCCTACGTGTTTCGTGTGCAGACCGTTAACACACGTAAAAAGTAATTCAGCCAATCAAGATTGGTAAAAGATCCTACAGTGTTTTTAAATATAACATGACTTAAAATCTTCTCGCGAAATTTCACTGCCTCTAGTAATTGTGTAAAACTACCTTTCACTAAAGCCAATTTACGAAGGAATATTTAATAATATGTTAACATATTTCGTTGTATTTTCACTTCAGGGTGAAGACCCAAGTTAATAATTTATATAGGATCTAACAAAATACAAGTCAGAACATCGTACACAGTTTTATTTATTATATGAAAATAGCAATTATCCCATTCACTTACATACAGAACGGAAAAATCCTGTACAACACATGCGACAGTACTACTGCCTGGTGGCGAAAATTTCTAGTTGCCAACATAAAAGCATTGATCTTCCCTACCTCTGTAGAATAAACATTACACTTGCACACGATCAAAGTTCACTACACATTTTCTTCAAATTTGGTTAATTCAATTCTCTAAATGCTCTGTGACGGCACTCGGATATCATAGTCGTGGCCATTTTGTATTTCAAGCCACTGGATTTCACAAATTCCATCAAAGATTTTCGTACAGAAATTGTTGTATATTTTCCTGAATCCAGTTTATCAACAAGAACTCGGAATTATTAAAATAACATATAAATATGAATTGCAGCGCCATTATACAATAGTTAATGAGCATTTAAGGTACAAAATATATACATTCATTTGTTTCATACATCTTAAAAGAAATGTATATTCAAAATATGACAAATAATTTTTGTATAGTGTATGGTTTGTAGAGGTATAAAAATAACGTTACTGAACATAATTATAATTTTTTAAACTGAAAAAATTGGGGAAAATGTTAAAGTTACCACTTTAATAATTACTGAATACAGCTGCATGTGTGGAAGCCTTACAAAACATTGAAGTAATGATTCAATTTATGTTGACTCTAAAATCCATTGAAGTGTATGTGAACACTTTCTGTACTTATTCCATAAGGTGGAAATAAATTTGATGAATTAAATATAACATTTCATCGTATTAAATGGCTTTTAATCACGAGGTAAGCAGATTTTATTTGTAGATATTTCTTTCTCTACTTAGTTATAGGTCAACTACAAGTATAGGCTGTTCACGGTAAACGGAGCAATTTTTAAAGCCCTTCATAAGAGATTTGTTTACACAATTTTTTTACGCTTACGCCATAAAAAGAATCAGCATTGCCATAGTGATGATCACTTTATACATGTGTCGGCCAACCCAAACACTGATCTCAGTATGGCAAGAATTCTCCAACCCATACAGTGATCTCAGTAGGAAGGGTAGCATCCATCCGAGACTATGATCTCAGTAGAAAACGGGATGCTCCTTCGCAGATAGTGATCTCGGTATGATGTGTAATCTTTAACCCAGACAGTGCTCTTAGTAGGAAGTGTATTCTACATCCGAGACAGTTGTATCAGTAGGATGTGTATTCTTTAATCCGGACGGGGATCTCAGTAGGAAGCGAAGTCTCCATCCGAAACAATGATCTCAGTAGTATGTATATTCTTCAATCCAGACAGTTATCTTTTTAGTAAGTGTAGTATCCATCCTAGATAGTGATATCAGTAGGATGTGTATTCTCCAATCCATATAGTGATCTCAGTAAGAAGTGTATTCTTGAATCCAGACAATTATCTCAGTAGGAAGGGTAGACTCGATCGGAGACAATGATCTCAGTAAGAAGCGTAGTCTCCGTCTGAGACAATAATCTCAATAGAAAGGGTAGACCCCATCGGAGACAATGATCTCAGTAGGAAGTGTATTCTTCAATCCATGCAGTGATCTCGGTAGAAAGGGTATTCTCCATCCCAGACAGTGATCATATATAGAAAGTGTATTATTCAACCCAAACAATGATCTCGGTAGGAAGTGTAGCCCCGACCTAGACAGTGATCTCAGTAGAATGTGTATTCTCCAACACAGACTGTGATCACAGTAGGAAATATAGCCTCCAACCTAGAAAGTGATCTCATTAGAAAGTGTAGCCTCCAACCTGGACAGAGATCTCAATAGATTGTGTATTTTCCAACACAGACAGTGATCTCAGTAGGATGTGAAGCCTTTATACTGGACAGAGATCTCAGTGGGAAGTGTATTCTCCAACCTAGTGAGTGGTCTTCGTAGAAAGTGTATTCTCCAATCTAGGGAGTGATCTTCGTAGAAAGCGTATTCTCCAAACCAGATTTTGATCTCAGTAGGATGTGTAATCTCCAACTCAGACAGTGATTTCAGTAGGAAGGTCATTTCCAACACAGACAGTTGTCTCAGTAAGAATTGTATTCTCCAACCCAAACAGTGATCTCAGTAGGGTGGGTAGTCTCCAACCCAGACAGTGATTTATGCAAGAAGTGTATTCTCCAACCCAGGCTATGATTTTAGTTGAAAGTGTAGCCTCCGTCCTAGACAGTGATCTCAGTAGAGAGTGTATACTCCAACCCAGACAGTGATCTCAGTAGGAAGTCTAGTCTCCGACCCAGACGCAATGTACATGTCGTCTGTGACTCATTAGCCGCTTCTGTGAGTACAGGAACTCTCGTCAGCAATCTGAGCTGCTGACAGTATGAATGTAAAGTAATGTGACCCTCGCAGCCGGACGGTGTACAGCTGTGAGTTCTTACAAGTCCCATCTCTTCCTCGGACGTACACTTAACATTTTCACTTATGGTGGGGCAAGAGAAAACTCTTGGTGTGTCTACCAATCAGACACAAGGCATTTTCTTCAACTTCAGGCGGCCAGGATGTATACGGCCACAACAAAGGACACACACTCAGCCTCGGCTGTGTGCAGTTATAGACAATTCGCGGTTCAGTCACATTATTTATTCAAATTTTTAAAAATCACTTAATATGATTTACTAGGGTGTTTCTTTATTATGCCAGGTATTATAAGTGTTTTATTATCTTGTTAACATAGCTCTACCTTCTTCTGGAAAAATTGAACTTTTACTAATATTTTATCTATAAATTATAAGATTCAAATTTTAATTAATGTGAATAAAACCAGGCGGGTTGGTAATGTGTAGCAAGAAATAGTTCTTTTGTGAATTATTATTACACCGAGTGCGCATGGATGTGGCGTGTTGTCCCTTTGGTGCAATTCCCTAGACTTTGTTAAGCTTTGTTTGTAAGATGCGGAGAAATGGCTTGGAAGTACAACTTGAGCACGGCTTCAGGA
Source organism: Dryococelus australis (assembly GCA_029891345.1). NCBI lineage: Eukaryota > Metazoa > Arthropoda > Insecta > Phasmatodea > Phasmatidae > Dryococelus > Dryococelus australis. The sequence goes on from CM057003.1 coordinate 34,535,719, forward strand.
CAGACAGTTGGAAGTAACGGCTGCAGTACAGCACATGTCCTATGTGACCCTGCGCCACGCAATGTTCTGCGACCATGTGAGGTGACGGAGAGCGAAACTTGCTCCACACATCCGTGAGAAATGAAAATGTAATTAAGGTTGCGAGGAGGCTGCGAGTGTGAAAGTTTGGAGCTGCAGTCGCCTGTGAATGAAATAAAGCCCCGGGGTGGGATCAGCCTTGACGGACATTGGCAATGCTGGGTCATGTCTGCAGGGGTGAAGTTGTGAGGCAGCAGTGCCAGGGAGGGGTATCTGGGCAGCCCGGTGTTATTGCTGTTGTTGGCCAACATCTTACCTCCCCCCCCCCCCTCCGAGGAGATTCAGGTATCACCGGGCCAAACTCGGAACAAAAAGTGCGGTTTTCGACGAACTAAAACGAACACCAGCACAAGTCTTGTAGGAAATCAATCAGCCACTCTAGCGAAGAGTGAGGAGATCTAAGGGATTTTGACATCGAGGTCTTGAGAACCGATGAGGGTGAATCGAGGTGAGTGTGAAGCAGCACCGGAACGCACGGGTGGGGGAAACGGGAGATCCCCGAGAAAACTAGCGGCCTCGGCAAGCACATTTCCCACATGCGAAAATCCTAGGATGACCCCGCCGTGATTCGAACCTGGTTTGCCTTTGTGGGAGGCGAGTAGTCTAACCACTAAACCACCGCGGCCCCAATCGCCCTCTTGAGTTCACGGTACGTGCAAGTTCCGTGCAACGTCATTAGGGACCTCCTTTCCGTATACTGAGGGTGCAGTTCCGTAAACATTCTCGAGAATATATGGAAATGTTTAACAGAGCTTGGAGCCAATTTTTGAAACTATCGGGGACCCCGGCAACTCCCGCCATTGGGGACAGGACTCAATCCCCAGCCTGTGTGAATCGTGCAGTACTACGCCGCTGGTCGGCGAGTTTTCTCGGGGATCTCCCATTTCCCCCGCCTTAGCATCCCGATGCTGCTCCATACTCACCTCGCTTCACCCTCATCGGCTCTCAAGACCTCGATGTTAAGATCCGCCCAAATCTCTTTACTTACTTCACTCACTCCGTGTATGATATGAATCAAAACGTAATAAATTTGCTTTGGACAGGTAAGTATAGGTGAAAAAATTTTTTTTGCAGCTTGCAGCTATAGCTGAAATACTAGCGAAATTTTGTAGTGGTATGTTTACACAAGGAAACTATTACGTAGGCGCATACTAGTGTAGATATTCAGTATGAAATTATCTATTTCCTACAGTAAATTGTCATTATGACACTTCAACCTTATTGAAATATAACAGATAGTTGAACATAGACTTAATTATAGTTATTTCTTTCTATCGACCACATTTGTTCGCTCGTAACATGTTTTTCCATGCGTTTATTTCTTTTATTTTATTTTTATTAGAGTATCTATGTCAAGTACAAATTATTAAGGGAGGAAAAAACAACTGCATGATAAATAACAGTTCCTGTGGATTTACTATATAACACCAACTTCACTGTTTATAATATCTGCGGAAATTTCAATTGCTTGTCGCAGGTTTATCTACTGATAAATAAAATACTTTTTTTTTCTAATTTAAAACAAATTTTCCTTTCTCAACAGATCTAGCGCGACTGGTTGAGCTTAGGTGACGACACACGAAATGTAACAGCGCTAAGTTGTAATATCGGTTCACAAAAATCCTATACTTTTAATTCCGAAAGTCCCTGAGGTCGTATCAAGAATAGACCGGAGTGGCAGTAGAGGATTGACGTGCTTTCTAATCTACTACGGTGAAGGGTGTTCACTATAATGTGAGCACTTTTGAAATCAACCTTTGGCAAATAAATGTAATTGCCGGTGTGTGCCTGTATTTTAACAGGCGCAGTGACTGGCATACTTACAGTGAAATTGCAAGCGGCGGGGGGACAGTTAACGAATTATTAGTGTTCCGTTAACATTTGTCGATACTACAACTATTTGTTTTTCTTTTCGTTTTATTTTAGTACACGTAGGTCAATTTGTCAATTATCAAAATATTTACTTTTGAGAATACGTCTTTAAATTTGCAACCATAGTGGGAGGCAATCCAGAAAATTCGATGATAACATAATCGGGGGATACCTACAGTTTGGCATTTCAGCTCCGAATTTATCGTCTACATTAAAAATTCATTTACCCCAATCTATTGCCAAAGGATCAAACAATATGTTACGTTGAGTGAGGACTGCGAAGCATCGCGCGAGGCTATGATGTTTGGCCCGGGGGAGGGGGGGGGGGGGGGCGTGTGGCAATCTTGAGTTCGTTTCGCTGCGTTTCATAACTTCCTCGTAGTATTACTTTTAACTAGTAGAAGTTACGACACTCGGTTGAGATTCATTCGACAGTTCTCGTCAAGTTACATCGATTACATGCATAACAACATTTGTGTGGCATGGCTATGGCGAAATTGTATGAGTTTAATGTACAAAATTAAGAAAACTTAACACAATGTCGGCATATATTTGTCAAAAAGCCAAGTCGAAAACCATACATCGTATACGGTTGGATAGAGCATCTCAAAAGCAATCCAGTGATATCCATAAAACCCCATATGATCGAGTGAAGCGGTGCCGGGAACGTAAAATAAACATCAAGGCGTCCGAGCGCGTCAACGTAGACGTATTCACGCAAAACAAACGGCCGTGTCCCCAACACAGCAACACCCCATTTTTTTTAAAATATAATTTCACAGTTTCCCTAGATTGTTGCATGGATAAAGAGATAAGGTCCATAGCAATGTTGATGTTATGATGGAAGGATACGCAATGTGCTACTTGTAAGTAGATCTTAAGCAGGGCGTTCTAGAGTGATAAGTTTCCCATGAACTCCTCTACATAATGTTGCAAAATTGAATGTAATTCTTCGGGAAAACATTCCTCACATTTGGAGAATGAAAAAAAGTTATATGAACATAGGTCAGCAAACACTTCGTTTCTTCACTACAGCCTACAATTAGAGACCTGAAAGATTCGTGAGTTCAATGACCTGAGGGCTAGAATCTACAGTCGTATGTGCAAATATGCCGATGCCAACTGCATATTGGTTGATTGCTATCACAGTGGAAAGAAACTACTGGACCAGCATTCTCCAGGGGGTGTCGAACACCGTGTGGACCAATGGTTATAGTTATAGGTATAAATACGCGTGTTTTGAATTCTAGCTTGTCCTCTAACCATAATACATAACTTGCGTTGTATAGCCCGTCGGCTGGTGCACGTTACTGTGGAATGCCATCGCAGCTTTAATTGTCAGCCCCATTCCTGCCCTGAGGAGCCTTGTTTTGAATCTACTACCCTTTTATTTGCGGGGACATTTAAAGGCACGTTTGTATACAACCCCAATGGGCGATGTGGGCACCCTCCGTAACCGCATTGTGGCGAGCTTTGGGACATTCAAGAATTTTCCAGGGATTCGTCAATGTATCCGGGTGTCCATGCAGTGGTGGGTCGATGCATGTGTTAGTGCTGCTGGACGGCATTTTAAACATTTCCTTTAGTGCCGACGATAAGCCTTCACACATGTGTAACTAATTCCTGTGCAGTTCCTTCTGTTCTAGGTGTAGTGTCGTGTATCATGCAAACGAACGCTGCGATGGCATTCCACAGTAACATGATCCAGCCCGCGGGCCATACACTGTATGTAGTCAATAAAAGAAGCTTTTGCGGACATATGTTCATATGACATCCTCCAGATGTGAGGAATGTTTCCTCGAAGTATTGACATGCAATTTTGCAAAATTCTGTATAGTTAGGAAAACTGTGCCCCCTGGTGACGTAGTGAAGTTAGTGAAGCTGAGTCGGAGGTGCTGATTGGCCGGCTCGCCGCCGGCTAACGAGATTTGCCGGGCGACCTGCACGTGACACCGCCCCCCCCCCCAGGGGATGGGAAGGGGAGGCAGGGGGAGGGAGAAGCGGAAATTGATTTTTCTCAGGCATGACAAGACGCGGGTGAAGCGCGCGGCTGTCTGAAGGCCAGCGACCGGAAGTCAGGCAGCGCTCGTACACTCGCGGTACTACGAAGGCGGTCTGCTAACAGATATTATTTGTACCTGTAATACTGATGTAGGATGCTCACAATTAGCTGTTTTAAAATCAATATTTGAAAAATTTCACTGCCGCAACCTGCATATATTTCAACGGGCTCACTGAATGGCCAGCGCCCATGTCAAGTTGATAGCGATGGAGAGAAAGTAGTTACATGTCTTAACGTAGAATTAAAAGCGTTAGGTTCACATTTGTGAATATTGAAATTATTTCTTCTTCTTTCTGATTTTTTAACGCATATGAGTGTTACAACCGGCAAATTGGTAAAATATTGTGCATACAAGTAGATTTTAACAGGGCTTCCAAAACTGCTCAGTTTACCACGAACAACGTTTACAGAATTGTCTATGATATCATAGACTAAAGATGAGGTAGACCGCTTATTCGTCTTCTGCGCATGTACCCAACATTCACCTACCTCAAAATAAACTACTGTCCAAGTCACATAGTCAACAATGATGAACGTGTTTTTTATAACTTAATTTTTAAATGATGATATTAATAAAGTTCTTTAATCTATTTAAATATAGTTAAACTGCATTCCAAATTGGTTAGAGGAAATATACACACATCACAAAGTACTTGTTCACTAAACATTATTCTAACCTCAAATCCAATCCACGCCGTTTTCGCTAGTCATGTTGGCAGAACTACAGTTCAGTGTTGGAACACGGAGACTGGCTGTGCACATCCAGCGAGATCTGTCTACCTCATGTTTAGTCCGTGGTTTACAGTACCTGATAGAAATGGGTACCAGATACAAAGTAACAGGTTGATATAGGCTGGTCAACATAAAGTGAGCACTTTTCAGGCCCTACTTACTTTTTCCATTCAGCTAGTTTGTATCCTTTAACCACCTATTTATATAATTACACAGTGTGTATATGCCACCACACTCGAAAGTTTACGTCTGAGGCTAAAATAAAATATGTTTATTAACTATTATTCCAAATGAGAGAACTTACAAAAGTGCTCACTTTACCGTGAATAGCTTATAGTAACGAAAGGAAAGTTGTGCGTGTGTGTTGATGTAGTATACTGAAGTCTAACCTGTGTGTAGCTCTTTCCTTGGTGATGATGATGTCGCTGTAGTTATAGTTTATGTTGACATGTCGAGGTATGTAGTACACGAGTGTGTTTGTGTGTTTGTTGCAGGTGAGAGTATGGAGGTAGCTAGAGAAACTGCCTGGTGTCCGCTGCATCGTATCAGGTTTGACTCGCACGTTTACTGCTGGCCTCAGTGCCATTTGTCGTCCTACCCCGTTAACTTGATCTGCAAACACTTCTCTTTCAATTACGCTCAATACTTCAGGCCACGTAACTTGCACAAATAACTTTAGCCAAGTGGCTCGAGGCCAGATCATTTTTGGCCCAAGTGACTTTAGACTGCATAATTTCAGATCAAATGACTATTCAAAATAACTTGATGCCAAGTGACTTTAGCCAAATAATTTGATGCCAAGGGACTTTAGGCCAAATAACCGTAATCCAAGTGACTTATTGCCGAATCATTTTAGACCAAATTACTTTAGGCTATATTATTTGAGGCCAAGTGACTAAAATCGAAATAATTGTAAACCAAGTGACTTTATGCCGAATAATTTTAGACCAAATTACTTTAGGCTAAATGATTTGAGGCCAAGTGACTTAAGGCCAATTAAATTTAGACCAAATGACTCTGGCAATTAATTTGAGGCCAAGTGATTTTTGGCCAAATAATTTTGGGGCCATTAGTAGGGGTGACCCACCACTGGCCCACCTTACGCAAGAGTGGCCTAAGTCACACTTGGTGCAAGAGTGGACTAAGTGTCAAATCATGATATGCAAATTAGATAAATAAATTGTTTGATTAATTGAGTAATTAATCAAATAATTAGATTAATTCGATTAATTAAATAATGTTTTGATATCAATTTTTTTAAATTCTATAGAATTCTTTGATATCAAAGAATGCTAATTAATTTATTCATGTCATAAGGGTCATATTGGTGGAGCAGGTTCGATGAGGCCTCTGTGAGGTCCTACGACCAACTGACCAGAGGAGCGGGTTGCAATTGTTTATATAGGAGTTGATATTGGTGTAAGAGTGGTATAAGGGTCATTTTATATATTTTTTTGGTTTGTGACTGATATGAGAATAATGAGCTGGTCTGGAGCCATACTGAGGATTTAACTAGTTTATATACGGCATAAATGTTTTCTTTTCAGTGAAGTAAATATTTTTTTGTTAAAAAAGACGTTGAAATAGGTTACCGAAGGAATTACTTTAATTACACCTCGAATAGCATAAAAGTAACAAACTATTTCGGCGAAGCAAATGAAATAAGTATGAATCATTAACAAATTTGTTAAACCGATTTTAATCATGCGATAAACTGTTTTCTTTAGCAAAATAACTGATATCTACTTCAATCACATAACATTGAATCTACATACACGTATTCATGCAATAACCAAATGGAATAAATTAAATTAAACGAAACGCCCAGCTAATATAAAATTACAGCTGCCCACACATACACATACTTCACCCTCATCGGCTCTCTAAACACGCAACGAAATAAAGGTTAAACCAGACGAACTAATTGATTAATTAAACCACACGAAAATTTTCTCCTAACACAACTATCAAAGAAAAATCGCTTTGCTCTCAACACCAAGTTTAAATAAACACAGGTATTTTTATTATCTTTTTTACTTATATGTGAAACAAATTACATAAGATGCTATCATAAAACTTAATAATATATAAAGCTCTATATACATTTTAAGGTGCGTAATATTCTCTAATAATTGCATAAACACCTCTGTTTTAATGATAGTTTAATGAAACAAATATTCCAAACAGTGTAAATGTGAGATGTATTCACTCATTCGGGAAAGGTGTGCTCTGCTTGTGAAGGCTGACGAGGGTTAGGGAGATGGAGTCGTGAAAACTGGTCGGGAGTCGGACTTGTATAGGATGACACCCCGAGAAGAGAGTGTCCATAGGGTGCTGGTGGAGCTCCGTCCTCGAAAAGTCAGCCCGTGTTCTGAATATTTCCAAATTCCCCCGACGGCGAGCACTCAGATTAGAATGTTCTTTCTCCCCCTTCTACGAACATCCAACACAACTGCTGTCGCCTGCCACATGCTGCTGTTTCACCCCAACTCCTCCCATGCTGCGCTGCAGAGAAGACAGTATAATATTCTGCCCCGAGCAGCGCAGAGACGTCGGCAAGAAGGGGGAGATTTCGGAGACCATCCTCCGACAACCCAGCTCCCTCCCCGTGCAGACTCCTCTGCTAAACGCCGACCCGAGAGTTATGGTTTCACCCCACCCCTGTCCAATAGCAAGGACTCCTCACCCCATCAAGTCATCTCTCACACCCAACAATATGTTCGGTGTCACCTGCCCAACAAAGGCCATGCAGTCCAGTACTACGCCAGCAGTCACAAATAACCCACCCCCATTACTCTTGCCAAGACAGGTGGAGGGCGGCCAGCCAATATCTAGGCAACTTTGCTGACTGTGGGAACCAGCAACATTCACCTGATGGACTAAGCCTGGCTCGATGAGGAAAATGACATGTTCCCAGTAAAACACATTTACTCCTTCAAAAGTCCAGGAAACTTTGCCTTAAACAAACCGATTTGAGATATTTCTAAGTAACAGCACAAATATTATGCTGTTAGCTGAACAACTAAATATGTGGAAAATCCATTTTCCAGTATTTAAAAAAATATTTTTTGCTATCCAAACATTTTGGTAGCTACAATTTTTAAACTTATGTGCATATATATTTTCTCTAAAAACATTTTCTTTATGAAACTAAACCACTGTTCATAACTAACAAATTTATTTTATAAAAGGCAATCAACTTACATTTATATCATAAATGTATATATTTGAGCGAATATTACCGCATTTACATCAAAAACTAAATCGATAGGAATTCGTATTGTGTTGTAAAGTTCCAATATTTCAACAAAAAAAATCCCGACAGGATATTTGGAACAGCAATATATCAATAATTTTTCGAAAGTGTCTAATTTCAAGCAATTTTAATGCAAAACTGTGGCCACTTTGAATCTGTATAGTATATAAGTAGCAATAAATTAATTTTTATTTCAGTCTTGAGCCAGCAGTTGTCGAAGTCAGATCGTGTCGGGAGTGTACTGCCGAGTGGGTGTATTAATCAACAGATTTCACCGAGATGTACTACAGATTTCACCATAAGGTTTGCATCAAGAGACTTCTCCAATACGTTCGTCAGTCTACAAGCTTCAGCAGCAGATAATATGCACGATGGGCACTGTTGCGAAAATTGCAATGAAGAATGTCTTAGAGTGTTTAATGCCATTTTAGCATATGGTCAAACCAAGACTCTTTTAGGCCTAAATCTCGAGACTCTCTTGTTGTGGGACACGAAATTCAACATGTTTATCCATTCCTCTCTAAGGATTTAAGAGGCGATGAGGACATAGTCTCATATTTGCCTTATGATGAAGATTGTCTATATGGTATGCCAGCTTTCTTTAATAAGCCATTCTTCATTTGAGGAGAGACTGTGTAATACAAAGGTGGCAAAACGTTATGGAACTCGCTAATCATCCTGTTTTACCAAGAGACGATTCCAGTATTGATGAAGTAGATTCGGAAGCAACAACTGAGCTTTTGTAAACCAAACTTGACTTAAAATACTGTGACTGAAACTTGCAATTTACAACCGTAATGTTTTTTTGCAGAAGGCTTCGAAAATTGTTTAGACAATTCTTCTATAATTAAAGAACTTGCAATTTCTTATGCAACTGATGCTAATAACACAAAGTGCTGTCTTTCAAAGCTCTGAAACCTTGGTTTACCTTAAATCAGGAATTGAAAATGAGTTTCCGTCATCAAACATATGAAGTACATGGTGTGAAATGGGACTCTTGTGAACTAGCTTATGATGCCCGTTTTCACTACAAGAACGAGGTGCTGCTCGAGGACTACCCTGTGCATGTACTGGGAAATGCACAGAAAGAAATTTTAAAATGTCTCACTAATACAGAAATTGTAAACATCAGAAGTTATCATGAATGTTCAAGCATCAATTCGCTAGTAAAATGCTACAACACTAATCGCTGATAAAAAATGTTCTATTCACAATGCAAAAGCGAAACTATAAGAGAAGATTTCGACCAGCATCCTATATGCATGTAAAGATAATAATATAGAAAATTCCAGATGTAGAATAGAGATGAACAATGGAACTTTCCACATTTCATTGAAGGAAATAAATACACAGAACTAGTATTGTGTTATGAGCAAGATGACTGTCCGGTGTTTAACATGCGACCTGATAGCAAACTGCCTTGTTCGAAGAATTTACAAAAGAGTCTGGATTTAGACAATTTAAATATAAACTCAATAAAGAGTTTTATGACAGCCTCACCATGTGGACTGAAACATGTACTAACAAAAAACACAGTACTCAAATCCAAGGAAGTAGTTGCATTAAAATATTGCCTTGGGGTATGTGGGACTGTGAGGCATGGCAGAGTATCGTTTGTGCCTGTAAGTTTGATTTAACTAAGATGACATTAGGAAAAATTTATAAATCATGTTTAAACCCACTCAGTGGTACACTCTCTGCCAAATGTCTAAAACATTTATTCTCTGAAAACAATAAAAAAAATTCTTTGGTGAAAAAATCTATATGTAAGGAACAAACATACAGCAGCAGCACATCAATTACGATGAAGAGGTTCTACTCAACACTTCAATATGCTAATACTACTCCAGGTTACAGGTGAGTGTGGTTTCGACATGAAGAAGACGGTCAAAAGTGCAACGGAGAAGAACATTGTCATTTCTTGTTAATTAGTCTAATAGAAACTTTTAAAGTGTTCGAAGTTTGTAATGGGCGAAAATCTTGTCCTTTTTATAGTATGTGGCCTAACAGTATGTTGCCTTGTAATGAGTCAACTAGCATTTGAAGCTTTTTCTAAATTCACAAGGAAAGGTATGTCCCTCAAGAAAATTGAATACTTCATGCAGAAGGGCTATTACTGTTATGTACCTATAGTGTGGAGAGAACACTGACAAGGAACATGTTACACAGATAGGTAATCAGGAATTAAAGTCACAGTGTGGCATGCGGCAATGGAATGTTTTTCAAAGTAGTCATATCTGGCAGACTATATAAAGGAGAGCATTTTATATTAAAGTGTCAGTCATGGCTAGCATCTTCAACCCTAGTCACATACAAAGTCCTGCAAATAGAGTATAGAAGAGTATTCCTTATGCCATATGTTGGTATTCTATGAGTTAAAGTGTGCAACTATATCGAAGATTGGTGCTATACTTTGGATTACAGTGTCGCCATCTGCTTTGGTGAAGACTTAGCTTGCAACAATTGTGCTGTGAGGTATCTCTGCCCCGACAGTGAACTTCCATCTAAATATGAAAAGGTGATGTCAGCCAGCCTTACCAAAGAATTGGAGGAAGTACATGCCAACGGGATAATTGCCTACCAATTCACCAGACCTCATCAGGGAACTACAATCCATTGGAAGGAAACATTTTACGGGGTTGCCCACAATTTTATTTTCGAGAAAGGTGGGTTAGTTTTTCCTTGAGTTTGTAATATCTATGCTTGTGAAGTTGCAAATTCAGAATAATGATCCCAATGTTCCCATTTTGTCCAATGAAATACAAGTGTGCATTTTTTACTAAAGGTTTGCATTATGTAATGTACAGCTTATTATATCCCCATATAATAGTTAAAGAAATGTGTGATTCACACATTAATTTAAAATGTAGGTATTTTCAGCAATCTTTTACAGCACATAGTTAACCAAATATTTATAATTCTACTTTAACTAACTGCAACAGCTCTGAATGTCCTGTAAACGAGTGCAGACTGCACAGAGTAGATCACAAGTGCAAGGTTAAGGGTGAACGCATTGTAATATCTTACAGTGATGAAGAAAAATGTTTGAAACATCTTCTTTATAATACAGACACTGTTTTATCGTTTCAGTATTTCGAAAATTGTGATAATAATCTTCATGCTTTATATTATTGTAGCAAAAACAAGTTTGTGTATACGTCTCATACTGGGTGTAATTCATCAAAATGCTACGTGGTATGGAACAATAAAATTAACCAATTTAAGTTTAGCACTCAAACATGTTTCAACTTGCAAATTTAGAGAGTGAATTTATCAATATATATGCAATGTTCCTTACTAATTGTTCTCAGTTGGACGTTGGACAGCAAACATGTAACATGACATTATTTCATTCTGGAAATCCATATGTTATCATGAAACCAGGCATGTCTAGTGTATCATACATTATGGTTTACAGGAATTTTTCTGGGCTTTATGGAGTCCTGTCACGGGATGTTTCATTGTAAGGTTATTTATTTTCCACCAGGAGATGAAAAATCCATGAATTAATTCAGTATAGTGATGCAACAAAATGTCCTATTTTTATATGACTGCAACCACGCCTTTTCCATGTAGTATCGAAGATGTGCATTCACATTACATTGATACATACCCAGACTTGGTTGAAAGCATTAAGCATTATGTTACAATCACCTGAATGTAAAAAAGTGCCTATTCAAATAGACAGAATAAAAACAGGTCGTAACAGAATATCCTTACTTGTGCTAAACTATATTTGTATCACCTTGTGTTACAATATTCTTGAATCACCTAGTGTTACAATATTTGTAGGTCACCTTGTGTTTAAATATTTTTGGATCACATTGTGTTAAAATATTTTTGGATTACCTTGTGTCAAATATTTTTTGAATCACCTTGTGTTAAAATATTTGTGGCTCACATTGTGTAAGTTTTGCTGACTATGTTTGTTCCTTAAAACAATTATGTATACATCCCAAGTCATCCTGTATTTAGTGAAATATTAGGTGTATTTTGAAATTATTGCTTGTTTGTATATCAAACAAAATAAGTTTAAATGTGTTGTGTATTTTGTAGCGTGGTTAGAGAAAATTTTAATGTTTGTACAAATTATTGAATAAATATGTGTATTAAAAATGATCACATTAGTGTATATTTATTTTGCCTTTACAAAAATGGTTTGGTTTCCATAAGAAAAAAAATTCTGGATAATAATGTGGGATAAATGTTTTGGTGTCCCTAAGAGAAACTACTATTAAAATCTATTATTAAACTACTATTAAAATCACTATTAAAATCATATATACTCTGAGAGTAATAAGTGAACAGATAGTTCTCAACTAGAAAAAACACAAATATGTGTCTTAAGAGTAAATAAATATAGTCGATCGCAATTTCAAAAAACAAATTACCAAGATGAGTGTACACCTAAAGGAATAACAGTTTTAAAAATGTCATACTATCTTTAATAAGAGAGAGAGAGTTCGAGGGCTGTATATCAATTCTACAGACAATTATAAAATGGGCTTGTACATAAAGCCCTAACAAGACAAACTTTAAACAATTTTTAGCATTTAATTCAAGCCTTCAGAGTGAATCATCTTGTTCACAAATTTTTTTCAAGGCGTGCTCAGGAACAGAGTATGCTGGTGTTTTTCAATCAATGTTAAACAGAGAATCCCTCTCTCAACTCCAAGAAATGTATTTCTACAAAACTAGTAAAAAACAAAGGTAAAGCTAGCATGGTTCCTAAATTAATGTAGGGACAGGCTTCAAACAAAGTCCAAGTGTGGAATCGTGTGCACATCCCCTTCCACCCTAAATATTACCCAGAATTCAGATCACTGAGAAACAATAGAATGTCTTCCTCTGTTCCACCCCTCCTTATACTTCTAGAGATCTCTTCACTCCCCTATTTCTTCCCCTCCAAATGCAAACTGTGCAGGCATGATGGAAAAGAAGCAAAAATCTGCTCTTCCCCTCCCCACCGCTCAACCAGGTCAGCCCTACTGCCTGCTGGATCTCTCTGCACCACACGAGCAAACACAGAGAATGATTCGTTCAGAGTTTCCCTGCCAGGGGGTGCAAGAGGCTCCCCCACCCATCCTGCATGCTGAGCAAGCCAAGAGGTTCCCCCACCTTCCTGCATGCTTAGCAAGCCAAGAGGTTCCCCCACCTTCCTGCATGCTTAGCAAGCCAAGAGGTGTGCACTCCCTCCCCCTTCCCACAGACCCTTCACCTAGCCAAACACACCTCACTAACGACAACTATATTTTTTTAATGTTATGTCTCCTATATTATATTATATTGCATTACCTAATACACAACTAAGAAATACTCCCTAAAATCCTTAACAAATTTCAATAAATTACACAATATGAAAAATACCTCAAGCCGAGAGCAGAGCTGGGAAAAAGATTTCTTGCCCGTGTCCACACCCAAGGCTTCCAACTACCCAAGCCTCCTCTGTACTCCCAACCCTGTCCTCGGAGAGCATGAAATTCCTTTTTTAGAACAAATAGCAAGATTAACTTTTCACAACTGCCGCCCCGTTCGCATAGACCCGGCCCACTTCCGTTACAAACAGTTCTTCCATCCACATAATATTTTTAATAAATAATTTTCTAACACAAAGTACACAAAAATAGTTGTGTTACGTTGCCAACCTGCGTGGCGAAGTCAGATTACACCACAATGCGAGTTCTGGGTTCGAATCCCGGGTAAGGCATGGCTGTTGAAGATAGATTCTGAGCTCGAATCCTGGGTACGAAATGACAAATTAGTTTGTAGGTGTGAATCCCAGATAATATAAGCTGGGTTCGATTCCCGGACAAAATATGGGTTGTATAAGCTGGGTTCCATATCCGGATAAGACATAGGTTAGTTTCCCGGGTAATATAATTCAGAATCCTTACACAATAATAGACGGGGCACTAATGACATCAATGATTGTTACATAATTAGAATTAATAGATATTTCAAAAACTGTACGTGCTGCATTACAAAGACTATTATGTTCCAGAATCATATAATAAATATGTGGAAATCTGTAAATAACACACAATTCAAGTAAAATGTAATTGCTAAAACTGAATAAATATGCATATCTGACATTAAAAGTATCAAGTCAATACAATTGTAAACGAGAAAAAATTCAAAAATGCATTAATTCATTAAAAATCTTTTAATTGTGCTGTAAATAATTTAAAGGAATCATATTTCCTTTAGTAATACATAAGTTTATTATCAAATACGACTATTTCCGATTACATTTCCAACTCTATATACTTGTACACTGCAAAATTCTGAAAACACATTAAAATATTTTAATTTCTCTTAAAATTGTTTAATTTCTAATTAAATTGGTATTTTATTTGCTAAGTACGTTTTATTATCAAATCCGACCAATAGTTTATTTATGTAAGTTCAACCGAGGAGGCTGCGGAGAAGGGGGGTCTGCTTATATATTAACATGCAGGTGCAGTGGCCACCATTGCTCAACCAACAACCATGGGGTACGGACTGCTCCTGCTCCATGCATCGCTGGATTCACTGCCACCGTCTGCATCCCTGCTGGACACCGCTTCAACTTAAACAGGCAACCATCCGCAGCACTCCGCTGCATTCCTGCCGGCCTGCTAGGATAGGGCTACCCTCTAACTGCTTCAGCCTGCTTCTAGCTTGGGTGAGCATCCAGCATCACTTGCCTGCCCCAAGCCTAGGAGCCGGCCAGCCGCCAGTGGGCAGCGCTCATGCTCTCTAACTTGGTCGATTGTTCACCCTCGACTATCAACTGCTCTCAGCTGCCTGAACTGGCGGTTCAGACTTCAGCGAACAGCAGCTTCACTACTACACTTATATTAGTAAATAGTAATAACATTTAGGGATGTTTAATATTTTTCGCTATTGAGCTATGTTTAATTACTTTCATGCTTTTTTAATTAATTGTATTTAATAATCGCATAATTATTTTTAAGAAATTGTACAGATTTTTGTTAGTAGTATTTCAATTATTTTTACTTTGTTATTAAACTTATTTTTCCAGAAATTCTTCTCTTTAGGATATCTACTTAGTTTTTCGTAAAATCTTTTGAAAATTAATAACTTTTACCGAATTTTGCAAGTAATTTAATGTTTTACCAAATTTTAAATTTTTTTTAACAAACTTTTATGGAATTTCCTAAACTTTTTACAAATTTTTAAAAACTTTTTACATTGTATATGAAATTTCATAAAATTTTTACAAATAATTCCAAATTTTAACAAAATCTTATGAATTTTTGTAAAATATTTATAATTTTGTTAGTTTTTACAGAGTTTGAAGTAGTTTTACATATCTTTAAGCATTTTACATTGTTTGTTGTTTATTTAGGTGTGAATGATGGAGCAGTAAAAACCAAAGAAGGAACTATACCAGGCTATACACAGCATGTCTGGAGGGGGCAAATTTCTGCCTGACTCACTGGTCAGAATGTGTTGTTTGAGTGAAGGATGTCTGTGTGATGGATGGATGAGCCTTGAGTAACTCTAACAAAGAAATATTTTGATGTGTGATGGGGTGGCTTGGACATATAAATTAAATTTGAGTAGTTTTAAAAATAGGTGCATGACTGCAAGTGTGAGTCGAGGGAAAAGTAATAAATTTTTTTAATTCCAGATGTATATTTTATCTACATTTGAGTTTATTTAGCATAGTTAATAGGGTCATTATGTGAGTAATAGCTACTGCACTATATGGAATACGGCAGTGACAATAACAAGTACTTGGCCCTCTTTTCTTTGTTTAAATATCTGTATAGTATGTGAAAAAATATCTATAATCTATCGCCGATTACTCTGAGAAATTTTGGTTAGGTAGGTGTGAGTGCATGGCTGCGAGTGAGTGCATCATAAAATTGTGTTTTCATTAAATTTTAGATGGGTTGTTTGCATATATTTGAGAGGTCAATTAACACAGTTTTGAAGGAGTTACTGAATAACTCATCATAGTATTGCACTATGGACAGAAGGTCGAGACAGTATCTGGAATTCAGGCCTTCTCTACACTGTTAAGTACTCATCAATATATTTTAATACCATCTATAATAAAAATTAGACTAATTAAAATAGGCATATGATTGCAGAACTTATTGGGCTTCCTACATTCCAGGCACGACAGATCATCGAAGAGAACCTTGTCCTTATCGAAATGTCAAAGAGTTCTGTTATGTTTAACAAGCCTTTGCACACCGGTGTTGCCATTATTGATCTTTCCAAATTAACCTTTAAGAATTTCATTATAAGTACATGTGTGATATATTTCCTCTGCCAGCCTTGCACCTTTTATATTGTGATATAGACAGCCTCATCTATGAAATTGCCTGTAAAAAATTTTATAAAGTAATTTCCCCATATTTAAAGACATGGTTTGATATATCCAACTATGCACTCGATAATCCACAAGGATTCTCGACCAAGAACAAAGTCTGTGCTGGAGTGATGAAAAATGAAGGTGCTGGCCGTATTATCACACACTTTGTAGGTTTATGTCCCAAGCTATGCCTATTTATTGTTTCGAATGAGCAGCGTATATGTAAGGCAAAGAGTCTTAAACCTAATGTGCTGCAATCCCTCCAATACGAGAATTACCGAGATTACCTCGTTAATTGCACCAGGGTTCTGGGGACACAACACCGGTTCCGTTTGCGTGGTTCACGAGGTTTACACCAAACACGTGGTCAAAGTAGTGTTTTCAGGTTTAGATGATAAGCGCTTCATTGAACCGGATGGAGTATCGACTTTACCCTGGGGGCACTACAGGATTCCCAAGAAAACATTTCTTCCCCAATACAGAAATTTCAGCATCATTTTAAATATAGGGCTGCCATCACCAGCACCCAACACCCACACTCTATTCCGCACCACACCCCGCTCTGCACTGCAATCTGCATCATAACTGTCTTCAAACCGACTGCATCGATGCCATATACCTCTTCAAAACTGCTGCTTTGCCATAACTGCATTGCATTTAAAATGGGCGCAGTAACCCCAGTTGTCACCCAGGAGTTACTCTTCGCAGCATGGGATTGCATCATTTTAAATCTCGAAGCTACCTGTGTGTGTGTGTGCGTGCACAGTCATTGTAGGTGTTGGGTGTCTGGCAATTTTTAACCTGGATGTGACGTGTCGGACTTTAAAACCTAACTGAGCAATGGACGACAGCCAGAATCGCCATTATTTTATATAGTGTATATTTTTACTTTTAATACCATGGCTGTGAGTTACAAGAACGGCACTCTGAATTGCCTTTTTGTGTATAATTTTAACTTTTATTGTTTTTAAATATATTTGTAAATATCTTTGTAATGTTAATTTGTATGAATGAATGTGTATGAATGTTTGTGTAAAGATTTTTAAAGTGTTTTCATATGTAAATATAATTTTAAAGAATGGTTTTGTAGATGAATTTGAAGTTGTTGAAATGTTTGTAAATATTAGGGAATGTTCTTGTAGGTTTGTGAACATGTAAATATTTGTGAATTAGTTTTTAAGGATGTTTTAAAAAAAAATTAATGGTAAAAGGGAATAGTGTGACTTGTTATTTATTAGTGAGTTCCGTTTGCCACATTTTAAAATAAATATTTTTTTAAGTTTGAGTAATTTTTGGGCGAGTTGCAATGTTTTTTACATGATGTGAACACTAACAATCTGAAAATGAATGAACTCTGTGAAAAGTAATGGAATGAGGGAAAATCTCGAGAAAATCTTGTGAATGAACTCTGAAAGTATTGGAATGGTGAGACAAGCTACACTATTGCCGATGGTTAGGACAACTTCAGGTAAACTAACTCTTGCCCCGCAGAGAGACTAAGAAATGCATAGCCTCACTAGCCGGCAACGACTTCGTCTTACAACAAAGAAAACATATTAATTTTAACAAGTTTCCAAGGAAATACAAACTTATGTTTATTTTAACATACAAAAGAAATAAATTACTATGGCTGTGAATCAACATGTTTATGTTTGCTGTGAAGAGATATTATTATTCAAATATATTCTTACATACTTTTTTTTCAACAACTCTTTAAACAAACATACAATTTGCAAGACTAAGTCTATACTTGCTTCTCCTTCTCATATCCCTGTGCCACATTCGCTTCTACACTTAACACCACACTAGCTCCACTCGGCACTACACTAGCACCACATGGCACCACACCTTGCCCCATAATCTGCTCCACACCTTGCTCCACAATCTGCTCTACAATCTTCTCCTCAGTTAGCTACTCGGTTATCTCCTCACACAGCTCCTCACACTATGACACAGCCAGCACTGCAATCTTGGGGTAAGTTAGTGTGCTTAATAATTTTGTAAGGCTTTGCTTGATGAATGTTTAGAGAGCCGATGAGGATGACGCATGTGTGAATATGTGTGGGGAGTTGTAATTTTATATTAGCTGGACATTTAATTTAATTTAATTAGTTCTGTTCGGCAAATTCATGAATACGTGTCTGTAGATTCAATGTTACATGATTGAAGTGGATATCAGTTATTTTGCCAAAGAAAACAGTTTCATCGCATGATTAAAATCGGTTTAACGAATTTGTCATTGATTCGTACTTATTTCATTTGCTTCGCCGAAATAGTTCGTTACTTTTATGCTATTCGAGGTGTAATTAAAGTAACTCCTTCAGTAACCTATTTCAACGTCTCTTTTAACTAAAAAATATTCACTTCACTGAAAAGCAAACATTTATCCTGTATCTAAACTATTTAAATCCTCAGTATGCCTCCAGACCTGCTCGTTAATCTCATATCAGACACAAACAAAAAAAATGTTATATGGCCCTTATACCACTCTTATACTAACATCAACTCCTATATAAACAATTTCAACCTGCTCCTCTGGTCAGTCGGCCCTAGAACCTCACAAAGTTCACACTGAACCTGCTCCGCCAATATGACCCTTATAACACGAATAAATTAATAAATATTCTTTGATATCAAAGAATTTTATAAAATGAAAAACATTGATATCAAAACATTCTCTAATCAATTGAATCAATCAATTAAATCGATGGGTTAATAAATCCAATTAATTATTCGATAAATCCATTGATTATTCAATTACTCAAATAATTAATTAATATAACTTGCATATCATGATTTGACACTTAGTCCACTCTTGCACCAAATGCGACTTAGGCCACTCTTGTGCTAGGTGGGTCATAAGTGAGTCACCCCTACTACTGAGGCCAAGTGACTTATATGTATCCAGACTAGGTCTACATGGCAATTGATATAGAATATAATATGTACATTTTATATTTTAAAAATATAATATACCAACATGAACGAAATGTTTGTCTGTGTAGCTCTATTTACAATTTATACATATATTATTTGTATTTACGCATGTAAACTGGAGGGTTTATGTTTTATATATAATGTCTATAATAATATTAGCTAGCCTTGTTACTATCATTCAGGTATACTATTGACATTTAAACCTGTATTGTATGCATGCCTGTGCTTAATTGATTTTGATACATCTTTGAAGGGTACATAGTATACAGTATGTGTGTGCATAATCTTCCTCACATACAGAAGTTTTGCATGTTGCCTGTTGAAATAGAGATTTTTCTCTAGCAATTTCTTCTAGTATTAAATGTGTTAAGTTTAAGTTTGCTGAGCACTTAAGCCACCGTCCAATTTTCCATTCCCCTTCGAGGGGGGTTATGGTGTGTCTCCAAGTCAGAAATCCAACGGTGATATGAGCGGAGCTTCACTAAGAAATATTTATAAAACTTTGTTAAACGTATATTTGTGATATACCTTCCTACAAATAACATTTCACAGTTGATAGTCCAGACATACTGTATTTTATGTACATTCCTTGTTTGTGCGCTGACACCTATCTTTGGAGATAAGTATCCTGGAAATATTAAGATAAAAACAGATTATCTAAGCCTGTACAGTTTGGTTTTATCATATTTTATCATCATAAGTATATTCGTGAGTGAAAATGGTAATAAATAGTATTATTATTGCTTGTCTGTCCAGTATTGTTGAGAAGAAGTATAAATGTAACACCACGTACAATCGCAGTTACATCTTTTTTTCTTACATAGCATATATGTCAAGTAATGCTGTTACATATCTAATCTGCACAGGGGAGCGTGAAGATGGAAACACTGCACGCCTGTTTTGGCTCGAACGCAAAAAAAAAAAAAAAATCACTGGCCTATGCACTTGTGAGAAACTCTTCACATCTCGTAACTAATCTGCCCCTCCCCACCTTGTCACCCTTACAGCCATTCCAACTCTCATCAACGCAAATTGTAATGAGAATTTTTGAAAGCGTACACGACTAAAACAGGTTTTCCCTAGTCGCCAGAACTCGGCACAGGATGTTTGGAGTTATGCTTAGACTTGCGCCAATCGGAAAAATGTTTCTCTGGTAAAGGATATATGTAGCGGTTAAAACTTTCATGCCCATTGTAGCCAGTTGTCTACATGTTGCCCTGAAAAATATTATATTTGATGGGTGCTGTACAATGTGTGTCTTTCCTGCGGGTAACTGTTTCGCAAACCGTGTTACTGCTCCATGTGCGTTATAACTGGGGACAGGAAAATGTCGCGAATTATATTCGGGACAAGATAGACGTCAAACACATATATAGTGAAGTCACCTTTGCAATTGGATCACAGTTTATTATACCCGCCCTGTACGCCTCTGAGCCAATAGCAGACTTGCAAGGAAACACCTTGCGAATCCCGTAGTTGCCAGGTTTGGGGCAACGGCCAATAAACACACAAATGAGGTTACAGTATGCAGAGGACTGAGGAGTCTAGTCTACAGGTGATTGAACTCGCGAAATTTTCCTATCTCTAGTTACAACTGGTTAATATCATTAACGTCGAACGTAAAACCTGCAGCTTATTGGGTGTAATAGCGAAACAAGTTCTTCTCCTGCCTAGATATAGCACGTATCAAAAAATGTCTTATTTGTGACACCAGAAACCATAAATTAATGTCGGAATGAAAGAGTTAAAAATCATCCAATCGGAATTATATTACTGCAACACTGAACGTCTGTGATGAGTGGGAAGGTAAAGGCTGTTCACAATGATGTGAGCACTTTTGAAATTAACCTTAGAAAAATGTCACTACCCCAACCTGCATATATATTAAATGGCCCACCGAGAAATATGCGCCCAGTAGAGTTTGTAACAGTAGAGGAAAAGTAGTTCCATATTTAACGTCGAATAAAGAGATTTATGTTAATTTTACGTAAAGCGGAAGAATACATAACGTATATGCAAGTAGATCTTAAGCAGGGCTTTCAAAAGTGCTCATTTTACCATGGATAGACTATAACTAAGAATACAAGTGGCAATTTGTCGGCCACACGAAAAATGCATCTAAGCTAAAGTGTTAGAACCTTTCTCAACAGAGTTAGGATTGCCAACTTTTTCAAAGTTGCCATGCAGCGACTGGAAAATTTTGGCAAATTCTTTTGACTTGAAAAAATATTTAAATTTGCAACCATAGTGGGAGGCAGCCCAGAAAATCCGATGATAGCAAAATCGGGGGATAGAGTTTGGCATTGCAGCTCCGAATCTATAATCTAAATTCAAAATTCAATTAAGCCACTCGATTGTCAAAGGATCAAAGAATATCTTACGAGATCGCAATTTTTGAGTTCGGTTCGCCGCATCTCATAACTTCCGCGTAGTATAGCTTTTGACTAGGAGAAGCTACGATGCCCGTTTGAGTTTCAATCAACAACTCTCGTCAAGGTCATTCGATTGTGTGTATAAAAACATTTGTGTGGTGTGGTTATGGTGAAATTGTATGAGTTTAATGAAAAAAAATTAAGAAAACTTAACACAATTTCGGCCTATACTCGTCCAAAAGCCAAGTAGAAATGCAGAAATTGTATACTGGACGCAAGAGCATCTCAAAAGCAATCCAGTGATACCCATAAAACCCCATATGATCACGTGAAGTGGTACCGAGAACGTAAAGAAACATTAAGGCATCCGCGTGCGTCAACGTAGACATATTCATGCAAAACAAACTGCCGTGTCCCAACACAGCCAAATCCAATTTTTTTTAAGGACAAACTAGACTTCAAACCCATATACGTTTCTGTTATGTTTGCAATGGGATCACAGTTTATGAGACACGCTCAGGTGAAATCTGAGCCAATAACAGACCTGCAAGGAAATGATACCCGAATCCTCCCTACCTGGTCTGAGGCAAACTGGCTACACACTTAGCTTCAGCCAGTGTACACGAAGCTGTGACTCGCATATATGTACATATGACTGGAGATTCTAGTCTACGAGTTGTTTAAACCTCTACATTTCCCTGTCCCCCGCCATAGAAAACGCTTCCGACAAATTGACACGTGATATCTGACCCCAATAAAAATAATAAAGCAAACTGATGAAATCCAAACTATCCAAAATGCGCATAAATCAGTATTATGTACCAGTCAACATTTCTTCTGAACATATACCTAAAAAAAATATTTTCAACGAAATATCGACGGCTTTGCTTCAAAATCAAGGTTTTTTTTGTCTAAATTTAGGATCTAAAATTTTCTAAAAAGGAGATCTCAAAAACAAGCAAATTTAAGGCAAAATCAAGGAAAATTTTCTATTTTTTACAAAATCGTCGTGCAGGATTTGTGCTAATTAAAAAACAGCAAAATTTAAGCACGAAACATGCAAATTTCTCGCTGTCAAGCAAATTTTCACATTTTCCAAAAATGTAAATTTTGCAAGCGAGCAATCGAAATCAAGCAAATTTATGCCAAAATCAAGCAAATTAAGCTAAAAATCAAATTAAATATTATCCTGTTATTCTTTACGGTTTATATTCGAAGTTCTACTAATTTTTTAAAAATTTCTATTTGCTCCAGATTTCCGCCACTTTCTCGAAGGCCATATTTATCGTCGATGTTATCTAAGATCGATAATTGTAAGCTTTGTAAATTTGAATGAAATTTGTAAACTATATTTTTAAGATCTTCAGATGCATTATCTAATCTATAGGAAGGAATTTTTGACCAACTATAGGCTTTTAAAATGTTTGTCAAACTGCAAGGTAACACAGGCATTTTTATTTTATTTATAAAGGAGAAAAATCTATTAAGAGAAACAAAACACTTAATTAGAATCATAATATGATTTTTATTCGATGAAATAATTCATCTATATTTCTAAAAATTCGTAAAAGATTTCTGGACGTAACCACTCAACTATGAGTGAAAATATTTTATTAAACTTTCAGAACAATTTGTTGATTCCTCCATTTAATAATATTAAAAACTTACAAATCTTCAGTAATTCTTTCTTTCAAATAATCGTAAGTAAGATTCCTTCGACTAATTAAAACAACATTACAAATAGTACCTTTTTATTATCATCATTTTATATTTGTTTTTTCTTTAACTACATTTGTTTTTCAGACATGTCAAATTGTAAAATATTAACGTGATCTTTTAGAGCAAAACTAAAAACAGTTGTTCCTTTAGGGACTTCGTTTTCAAAAAATTGCCAATAATCAAAACTAACAGGAATTTTTTGGATCTTTGTATATATTTTCCTTAAATGCAAGGCCACTTTAGATTCGAATTCAACACTAGGCAACACAATTTCTAATTTTTCAATAACAATTTTACCAGGATCAGGATAATGATTCGTATCATTATTATCTTTTTCTATAGTTTCATAAATAAATAAACAGTTGTTATCAGATAAATTACGAAAAAAAGTAATTTTATAGCCACCTTTCCAATCCTCTTCATTGCTATCACGAATAAAACCAAACAGATATCTAAGAGGATAGATTATTTCATTTGTTTAATTACTAGAAACAGTTTTAAGCTCTTTTGTTATATTTCTAGAAACAGATTTATCTCGATATAGGTTATCAACACCAGTAAATTCTAAATAATTTTGTTCACTTGGTGATCTTAACAAAGCATTCATCATTGTTATTGTTATACCTGGATTTTCAACAGCTTCAATAATATTTCCATGTTTTGAAATTTCTACTCTAGGAAACTGAAACGGAAAAAGTTAGAACAAGCATCAATATTGTCTTCTTCATCATATTCTGCATCAGCTCCAACCTTATCTCTCTTAAGTAAACTTAATTTTTCAACCACTTTGCTCTTCACACGTTCCAATTTTCGACCGATAAGAGACAAGTCTTCTCTACATGCAGGAGCGAAGCGATTTTGGCCAAGTTCGTGGTCATCGTGGCGATCGATGTCGCCGAGACTCATCGTTGCGTTCTTAGGATAAACTGATCGAACCCACACTTGTACCTACCATTATATAGCGGACAGTCCTTTACGATCATCAAAAATCCGTATTTCTCTTTCCAGCACAAGGCGCACATATTTTGAACTCTGCAAATGTCATGTCCGTATTGACCTGACCTGTTCGTCGTAAACGTGGCGTAAATTAGTATCGTCCATTCGAAACAGCACAAACACATTAGCATTATCACGAAGCAGGAAGAAGTTGTTTGGGTACGCGAGAATATGTCTGGCCGAGGTACACACAGTCCACGTACGCATGACGCCCCGTGCTAAAATACTCTTCAATGCGTTTGTTTTTCGCAGGCAATGTCGTCGAAGACAAATGTCGAGTTTGGAAGAGCTTCACTCGGCAGCACGATGGCATCGTTACTGGTGCATGGGAAATATTTCATACGTTCAACAGCTTGCAGTACTCGGGTCAGCAGTTGGTATTTCGGATGCTGGAGAGATTTCGAATAAATGTACACATTATTGAACCTAAGCCCATTCGGTTCCTTCAGCAGGCTCAGCAGGACGCATGTCTTGCCACAACTCGACGGGCCACATACCAGACCTCGCACACTAGTAGGCAACAAGGACACAGTGACGTGATACGTGGGAGATAGCTTCATCTTCAGTATGAATGTGTATGGGTAGAGCAACATCTTGCTTGGTGATCCGTATGTTACCACTACGAGCTTGTGGAACAGATGGCCCCGATTGTACTCGCAGAGAACCAGTGCTACAAGTTTTAGAATGTGTCTTCAACACATCACTCCTAGAAAAATGTATATTGCAGAATTGACATTCAAAAGTTACACTCGAACTTTTCATTCCGCAGGTCGTTATTTTGTGTCGTCGTAAATGCCGCAAAGCTGTGAATTATTTTACCGCAGAGACCACACAGCTGATGCATC
Source organism: Dryococelus australis (assembly GCA_029891345.1). Taxonomy (NCBI): domain Eukaryota; kingdom Metazoa; phylum Arthropoda; class Insecta; order Phasmatodea; family Phasmatidae; genus Dryococelus; species Dryococelus australis. Next base: position 34,560,917 of record CM057003.1, read on the forward strand.
ATTGATATTTTTTTAATGTCTACTGTTCCAAGTCTAAAATGATACTGAAACAAAAACGTATTAAAGGATTATTTTTATACATTTTAACCAGCATCGGCGGACTTGCACCATACTACAAATGGCTGATATATATATATATGTATATATATATATGTAATATATATATATATATATATTATATACACCAATATATGCATTATAGAATTGGTGAACAAATATAATTTCTATACATATGTACGGAGGGTACAAACTGAAATATTGCGAAAGATCGATGGAGCTATGGGGTGATAGAGCTATGGGGCTATGGGATGATGGAGCAATGGGGCGATCGGGTGATGGAGCAATGGGGCGATCGGGTGATGGAGCAATGGGGCGATGAGGTGATAGAGCTATGGGGCGATGGGAGTGATGAAGCTATGGGGTGATGGATCAATGGGGCGATGGGGTTATGGCGCGATGGGGTAATGGAACTATGGGGCGATGGGGTTATGGATCAATGGGACGATGGGTTGATGGGGCTATGGTGCGATGGGGCTATGGGGTGATGGAGCTATGGGGCGATAGGGTGATGAGTATTGGAGCTATGGGGTGATGGAGTTATGAGACGATGGGGTGAGAAGCTATTGAGCAATGGGGTGATGGAGCAATGGCACGATGGGGTTATGGGGCTATAAGGCGATGGTGTGATGGAGCAATGGGGCTATGGGGTGATGGAGTGATGAAGCAATGAGGCGATGGGGTAATGGAGCTGTGGGGCTATGGGGTGAAGCATAGGGTGATGGAGCTATGGGGCGGTGGGTTTATGGAGCTATGGGGCGATTGGGTGATGGATCTATGGGACTATGGGGTGATGGAGCTATGGGGCGATTGGGTGATTGAGCTATGGGGCTATGGGGCTATGGGGTGATGGAGTAATGGGACGATGGGGTGATTGAGCTATGGAGCAACGGGGTTATGGGGCTATGGGTTGGTAGGGTTATGGAGCTATGGGGAGAAGGAGCTATGGGGCGATGGGGTGATGGAGCTATGGGGCTATGGGGTGATGGAGCTATTGGGCTATGGCGTGATGGAGCAATGGGGCGATGGAGCGATGGGTGAGAGCTATGGGGCGATGGGGTGATGGAGCAATGGGGCGATTGGGTTATGGAGCTATGGGGTGTTTAGGTGATTGAGCTATGCGGCTATGGGGTTTTGTAGCTATGGGGTTTTATAGCTATGGGGCTATGGGGTGATGGAGCAATGGAGCGATGGGATGATGGAGCTATGGGGTGATGGGGTGATGTTGCTATGGGGCGATGGGGTGATTTAGCTATGGAGATATGGGGCGATTGTGGTGATGGAGCTATGGAACGATGGAGCTATGCAGTGATGGAACTATGGAGCTATGTGATGATGGGACTATGGAGGCTAGTGTCGTGAACCGAGCTTAATGCATTTTTTCTTATTACAATAAATAGCAATTTAAAAACGCGGCATACACTTTAAATGAAACTGCACACTGCACGATGGAACTGACCTATATTAACTAGCAAATCCATGTGTGTGTGTGTGGGGGGGGGGGGGGGTGTGGGGGGGGGGGGGGGGGGGGTGAAGATGGAAGGGGGAACAAGAATGCTGACGTAGAGAGGATGTGCTTGTGTGGCGGTCCTCAGTCTGCCACACGACACAAGGACGGTACCCGACTCTCTATCTCTCTCTCTATCTCTCTCTGTATCGTTTGCATGTGGCAGCAGCAGCAGAGATAATGTGCCATTCTTTAAGCATGATTTTTACTACGAATAAAAAAAATATTACGCACGCACTTGTAACATAAAAATATGTATTATTTATTTTACATCGTGTGTGTGTGTGTGTGTGTATATATATATACATACATCATACTTGTACAAAAAAAAAGAATTGAAAGAAAATAATATAAATACATACATACATCGTACTTGCAAAGAAAATGAAAGAAACATATATATATACATTATATTTATACACAGACCACTTGAAAATAAAATTATTTCTTACACGATAAACATATTTACTGACAAACTTGGTAAATATGAATATTACAAGATGAATATATATTTAACGAGCTTATAACTAAGATACTCTTCTTTCCCGTCCATACCATAAATCACGTACAGCAGTATGTTGTTTACACAGCATGTTCCAACCGAACACAAAGCAATCACAGGGGGAATTGGAGGTTATCATCACTTGGCTTCTTCTATAGACAGAGCAAAGTTCGTATGTACAAGCACACACAAACACCTCTGGCTATGATATTGAAGTTGTTGTAACATCCAAACTGTGCCAAGCACTGCCACGCTGTTCCGAACATACATTAAAGAGTTTGTCTTTTTTTTTTTTTTTTTTTTTTTTCGTGAATAATTTCGCAATTTTCCCTGTCGTACTTGGTTGTACGTCTTTCGTCCGCAATTTCCTTTTTCATATTTACAATATTTGTGGGGAACTTTGTTTGTGGACGGCACATATGAACCGTGCAATCGCCACTATCGCAATCTTGCACTGTTAATTCAAACACCTTACCATAGTTTATTCTTCTTTCGTGGAGGAGGAAATAAACATTTTCATCACATCTCTCCGCGATCATGGTAGCTGACGGGTGGTCCGTGTAGGTTACGCCGTGCAGTAGAGGAGATATACTCACGTATGTTTTCTCTGGACGCGCTCCGTCGTTGCGAGAAGATTTGGTGAAAGGTCTTGGCCTCGAGCAGTTGGAGGTCCAGTCCGGAAATCCATGCCTTTTTCACGACGTGGTTACGTCCATCACATTTCTCCAGCCATTTACACAAATTATTATTTTTATTTTCTCGGAACAGTTCGTACAATACGCTTTCGTACGTTCTTGCCTTGCTTACGTGAACGTAGTAATGTTGTTTTACAAACTCCTCCAGCGAACAGGGAAGCGTAGAGTCGGGGCATAAATTGTACACGTAATAGTTATTGTATTCGCACGTTAGTGTGTTAAGTACGTAACAGCCTTCGAACTCATCGTAGCGGTATAGCCAGTGAATTGCGCCGTCGCAAAACTGAATTTGCAGAACGCCTCTAGCATCTGAAAAACTGAAGTGTCGGTACTCCCAATTTAGTTCACTGTACTTGCTCGTGTCTTCTGACCGGAATGGAGAGAATTCGGCGACGGTCACTTCTTCTATGTCGCTGTCTTCGAAGTCGGAGCTGATGGGACTCTCTGAGAAACTGGGTGAGAATACACTATATCGGGGAGGTTGGTACGAGTTGACTGATGGTCGTGGGTTCGTGTCCGTAGACGACGTTGCTCCCCGTCCCAATATCTTGCGGATGAGCTGAAGAATGTTGTATCCAGTGTCTTCTGCGTTGCTGAGGGTTTCTTCTGTACTTGATGTCATGGCTATCGTAACAGACGTTTGACCCATGCAAGTTCAGAAATGATCATCGGGTTCTCCTCTCGAAATAGCGAGGTGCAACATTTTCCCGGAGGCCTTCGGGGATGCGCCTTATAAAGCCAATCGAAGAGATTGGAGGTGGTGGGACGGTTGTGACTAACGGATGGAGCATGCGACTAATTAACCAATGAGAAGCATTGGTGGGGTTCTACCAGAGGTGGTAGAGGGTAGCCGACTAAACTCTGATTGGTCGAACGAAGTTTTCCGAAGATACCCGAGATATTCATCAAATCGGGAGGGTTGTCATGTGGTGGGTATGGAGCAAAGGTGACTAATTAGCCAATGAGAAGCATTGGCAGGGATGGAGGGGATGGGGCAAAGCGACTAATTAGCCAATGAGAATCATTGACGGGGTAATTGTGCACTTAAATATATATTGCAAGGCAGGAATGGTGGTGGTTATTCGAACGAATATAGGCGAATGGGCGTGAGAGAAGCAGTAATATAAATAAGTTTTTTTAAATAAAAAATTTGAAAGGATTTTTTAAATAAAAATTTTTAAGGAAAATTCTTGGTGAAAAAAGAGAAATTAAGAGGGAAAAAGTAAAAAAATGGCCGTCGAGGGTAAAAACTAAAAAAAAAAAAAATCATTTTAACGATTTTTAATAAAAAATTTGTTGAAGAAAATTTTGAGAGAAAAAAGAGAAATTAAAGTAAAAAAGGGAAAAACGGCCGTCGGGGTTAAAGGCTTTTTAACTAATTTTTTTTACATAAAACGTTATAAAAATAAATTTTTTAACTATTATTTAATCAAAAAATTTTTTGGGAGAAATTTTGAGGGAGGAAAGAGAAAAATGGCCACCGGGGTTAAAAAATTTTTTAATGAAGAGATTTTTATATAACATTTTATAAATTTCATTTTTAAACGATTTTCTATACATTTTTAAACGTTTTTTATTGAATTTTTTAATAATATTTTTTTTATAAAATTTTAATCGATTTTTAAAATTTTTCTTAACGATTTTTAATTAAATTTTTTATATAATTTTTCTATAATTATTTCGGTTTTTGGAGTAAGAGGTCACTGGGGTCAATGTCACGGGTCAAAGGTCAAGGTCAATGCCATCCAAGATGGCGGCCGGGCGGCTCTGGCTTCAACGTCCCAAGTCCTTGCGCCTAACTTCCTATAATCAAACTACTGGGAATATTTCATCTAACTCCTTTTTCTCTTGTTTTAAAATCGGATTTTTAGAGGTTGGAAATATTTCTTTCAATCTCTTTCTATCTTTCTATCTTTCTTATACAATTCATTGATATTTGCATAGTAAAATGGCAAATTTGCGAAGTTTCTTCTTTTTTGCCCATTAGTAAAAAATGTTCTAAGAGTTCTAATTAAATCATCTTTTTTTAGGCTGATTATATATTTTATTCCAAAATCTGTAGCTATATTTCTCAAATCCCTCACAGTCCTATTACTCAACTCAACTGTTAGATTTTCCGTCGCCTTAATGCTTTATATATCAGAAATAAAAATTATAAATAAATTATAAAGTAAGGATAATTGGAACATCCTAGAAGTGCCTAAATTATTGGGAAACTATTTAACTTCAGATTTTGATCATATTTCTTTGTATATTCACTAAAACAATTTTTACATATATTTGCGTGTTTGTCCTTAGTTTTATTAGGAGAAAATAATTTTATAGATTTATTCTCATTGCACACGTTACAGGTTTTTGTTGAATAGTTATCGTGGTGATTTTCGTTTAAATTAACTAATACCGTATTATGTTATTTACTATTTTTTTACTTTTTGAGAGACGCATTATAAACATATTTTCCACATTCACACATTACTTCTTCATTTTTTTTTTAACTCATAGTGACTACTAGCATATTCACTATAAAAATTTGTACAGATGTAAAAATGTTTATTTTTTGTGTGTTTATGCGGTGCAAAACTTTCTATTTTCAATACTTCGCCACACTTGTTCCATTGCTTATATATGTTATTATTTTCCATTTCAAGTGCCAATTCCATTTTATGTATACAGAAAAAAATGTTATATAGAGAAAAAATATTTTTTTTTTCTGTAATTTCAAATTTTTGCAGTCTTATTAAATTTGTTTCCTTTTAAATAACACAAACCAAAATGGAAGCACTCCTCAAGAAGTTAAACAATTCATATGAATTGACTAAACCATCGTATCTAGAAATTAATAAATAGTGTGAAGCCACAGAATTTCAAATTTACGAATCTAAGTTTGGCGAAAAAAAAAAAAATGTATTGTATTCTAGATGGCAGGTATAAAATCACTTTACCAGATCGCTATGCAAAGATAATTTATGGAAATAGCTTAAAAATGATGAATGCGGGACAAGTTGTTATAGCATATAAATGCTTAAAAGAAATGAAAAATGGAAAACCCATACATGTTATTGTATTAATTGAATCAATTGACTTCTATCCATAATCTTCGTAGTATTTCCGTTGATTTTACCTTAATTTGCCTGATTTTGGCATACATTTGTTTGATTTAGATTACTTGCTCGCAAAATGAGCGTTTCTAGAAAGTGAGAAATTTGCTTGTTTTTTTTTTAAATTTTCGGTTTTTTAATTGGCACAAATCCTGCACGATGATTTTGAAAAGGTTGAAAATTTTGCTTGATTTTGGCTTAAAGTGCTTGTTTTTGAGAGCTCCTTTTTAAAAAATTGGAGAGCCTAAATTTAGACTCAAAAAATCTTGATTGTGAAGCAGGCCCACTTTAATTTATGGTTTCAGGCGTTGCACACAAGAAAATTTATGATGCGTGCTGTACTCAAGTCTACATAACACTTGTTTCATTGTCACAGCCAACGAGCTGTAGGCTGTATGTTCGGCTGCAGTTATATGAACCAATTATAACTTAGACCAGAAAGACAGTTTGCGAATCATTTACCCACAGATAAGATCATTGGTCATTGAGCTTCACAGTGTGCATTACAGATAAAAAATTATTTACACGTGCGTAATGTACACAATTGTGTACGCTGTGTCTGAATGGAGAGACGTGCTGTATTTCACATGTCTGTGAATACTCGAGTTGGCGTCTGTAGTTCACTAGCTACTCGCTAGGTGTGAAGACATTCCTCTAATAACAAGACTGCGCGTGGTTCAGGCACATTACAATGGAATATTTATTAATTGGCGGAGAGCTATACAGGGCGTGCCATATGAAGTATACCCCTATGTAAAATGTAGTGCAGACTTACACGTCGTTAAAATATAACTTTTGCAGGTTTCCATCTATGATCTAAAGTAAATCCTAAGGGCGGTACACATATTTGCATATGAATTTAAAGTTCTAGTTTATTACAGGTATTCAAAAACATTTTTAAGACGGAACACTGAATGTCTGACTAATGTGTAATGGAACAGAGATCTGTAAACAACACAACTGCCTGCCGCTGTTATAACATCGCCCTTACTTCGACTCAACCTTGATGATGCTGTACCATACTTGGTGTTTAGAAGATGGATTGATAATATGCCTGTTAAAATTCACTTTATGGGTTACCCAGACACTTAGTGTACCATCTTAAATATTTTTGTAGTATTCGTAATAAACTAATGCTTCAGGTTCAACTTCAAATATGTGTACTGTCCTAGCCATTCCCTTTATACCATAGAATGAGTACAAGGTGTTTCTAACCCTTTAGGGAACACATTAATTTTTCGATTTAGGTGTTGCAAAATAAGAATTTTTTGGTGTGAACAGCACTTCGAGTTTCTTATAACAACCGACACATTGGAACCTACAGAAAGGGTTTCAGTATATACATAGCACAAGAAGCAATCAATTAGATGATATTCGGTGTGTCAGCAGCAACTAATAACGTTGCCCAAAGAAATTAGCTGACTCTATTGGTGCTAGTTTCTGGACTTGCAGAGCACTGACCATGATTTGACGTACTCTGCAACACGTTACACGTGAATGAGCATACTTGAGATTAAATTTTAAGGGGTTAAACTACATGTCAAAATTCAAACCGCGGCATCTATGAGTTAGTATACACAAGAAATCCTAGTTGCAAAATGTTCGGAAAATTCTTCTGTATATTTAAATCGAAATTGAAGATAAAAAAACAGCGCCGGGAGTCGGCAACTTCTCGTATAGGTTGTTCACGGTAAAATGAGCACTTTTGAAAGTCCCAATTAAGATCTACTTGTATGCACGTTATGTATTCTTCCACCTTACGACAAATTAACATTGCCATGGGCCTCAGCACTTACTCAAGCGTCGGTCAAGTGAAACTGTGAAGTTATTAGAAAAGTAAATATTTTCAAAATCTGCTCATTTTTATACTTCTATGCATTACATTAACAGAAAAATAAATAAATATTTTTAATTATCACAAATGTTTTGCTAACTCTTTTTATTCGACGTTACGATATGAGACTATTTTCCATTCTTCGTTACCAACATTACTGGGCGCACGCCACTCAGTGCGACAGGTACAATATATGCAGGCAGGTACAATATATGAAGGCAGGTACAATATATACAGGCAGGTACAATATATGCAGGCAGGGACAGTGACTTTTTTCTGATGTTATTTTCAGAAGTGCTCACTTTATCGTGATCAGCCTTTACCTGCGTGTAGTACAAGTTGCATATCTCGAAGGCGAACACCACTGGCGGAGAGCGCCAGCACATAGGGTGACATAACTCGAGGTAGGTGGGCGCCACTAGTGATACTACACGTTTATCAAACTACACGAACAATGGGAGATTAGCAGTTGAGTGAGCAATAAAGGCTGTCAGATGTGCTTGCACTGTATTTCCAACAACACACAAGCAGCAGTATTGGCGATGTAGTGCCTGCACGTATTTACACAGTAGTCTATGTGCAGACTGTCGCCACATGACGCGCCAGTTCCGTTCGCCTTCGAGATATGCAACTTGTTGTACACACAGGTACGTGAAGTTGCCGACTACCGGCGCTGATCTGTTAACTTCTATTTCGATTTAAATATACTGGATGCATTTTCCGAACATTTTACTATAGGCTGCTCACGGTAAAATGAGCACATTTGGAAGCGCTCCCATTTGGAATAAATGTCAATAAGTATATATTTTATTTTAGACTTGGACGTTAACTTTCCAGTACGGTGGAATATACACTTTGTGTTTATTATATACGTTGCAATATTTATTTAAGAATGGTGGTTACAGGATAAAAAAAAATGGCCGAAAGGAAAAGTAACTAGGGCTTCAAAAGTGCCCACATTACAGTGAACGGCTTATACTAGTATTAATTGTTTATATTAGCCCATGGATGCCGTGGTTTGAATCTCGACATGTAGTTCAAAAACATCCAGTATGTGTTTTCGCCTTTTATCGTCATTAACTATGAGCCCAAGTTTGCCGTCGAAATTAGATTCATTCTTAATATTACCATGTTATCTAAAGGGTTGTGATTTATGACGATAATGTCTGACAGCATCTTAGGTTTCAACATCCTAGGAATGTGTTTACAATATTTCTTTCCTCACTGGCTGCACTGCAAGTAATGTACCGCCTCCTTGCTTAGCTGAAACTACGTATGTATCAGCCATTAATAAAGAGATTAAGCAAACTACAGATGTTTGGAGAGCACCTTGGCCCAAAACATTTTCGTGAAAAAAAAAATTATTTATAGTTAATATACAAACAGACAGAAAGTGTTGCCAAGAACATTGGGTGTTTGTGATGTCCTTAAGTTGTGGAAATATGTCTTAAACCATTTGGCGGTGCCCTTACCACTTTTAACACACTGCGAAATTACATATCGAGGTCATCACTTCCTACAATCTACATGTGCGAAATTACATGTCGAGGTCATCACTTCCCACAATCTACATGTGCGAAATTACATATCGAGATCATCACTTCCCACAATCTACATGTGCGAAATTACATATCGAGGTCATCACTTCCCACAATCTACATGTGCGAAATTACATATCGAGGTCATCACTTCCCACAATCTACATGTGCGTAATTTCATATCGAGGTCATCACTTCCCACAATCTACATGTGCGAAATTACATATCGAGGTCATCACTTCCCACAATCTACATGTGCGAAATTACATATCGAGGTCATCACTTCCCACAATCTACATGTGCGAAACATCTATTTTTATGTATCAGTGAAGCGCTGAACATTTTATTGGAGTTTACTTGTTTCCTTCGCCATGTCTCTCATCCACAGAGAGCTCAGCAGATGTTCAGATGAATGGTCCGCTGTGTTCAAGGGCGTGGCAATATATATGTACACCTATTACAACAGCGAGCCAATAAATAGTGTTTATCACTTTATCAAGCTCGTGTATTTTATGGTCGTGCGGTGTTTTTAAACCCCATGATAATTTCTCGAGGTCCAGGTAACTTGTTTTCTAGAATACAGAATTTAATTTGATTATACGAATGGAGGTTGTCTATTGCTCTCTGCTTGAGAAGGCGTTTCCAATTTTAGGCGGACCATTCAGAATTCGGCAACATCGGCACGGCTCCAACGTGATTCGTGTGTAGATCGTTAATACGCGAAATAAGTAATTCAGCCAATCAAGATAGGTAAACTACCCTACAGTGTTTTTCAATATAAATTGACTTAAAATCCTTTCGCGAAATTTCACTACCCCTAGGGATAGATAACCCATGCATAACGTGTTATTTTGTTCTTTCCTAAATATGTCATGTATCACAAACTTTTTATATTTATGTTTACATTAAAGCACCTTATTTTTGGTTAAACTGAACGTTTATTCTTATTTGATCTATAACTTATAGTACTTAACTTATAATTAACATGAATAAAAACAGTGAGAAAATAATGCCGAGTACCCAATAGTTCTTACGTAAAATTTTGTTACTCTCAGTGCGCACAAATACGGTGTGTTGTCCCTTTGGCTCAAATCCCTAGACTCGGTTCAGCTTTGTTTGCATTAGACGGAGGATTATCCTGGGAGTAGAACTTTAAGCAGATCTTCAGAAAAGCTGGAAGTAGGCGGCCTAACCATGAGTCGAATAGGCTATATATTATTGTTCGTGTGGTGTACGGGGAATGTGTTGAAAGTGTTAATAAAACCTACGGATTTTTCTAAGAAAGTGTGCTAAAGTGTGTGGGGAGGTGACCTTGAAGCGTGGCTGCGTGGTTGCGGGAGGGGGTGGGGGGAGTGTGCCGATGAGGCAGCAGCGCTTGAGTGGCCAGCACGGGAAGCTCAAGGACCATCTTGGCGGGCCGCCCCTCCCCCTCCCCCCAGTCTCAGGGCCCATGTCACAAAGCCTGCCGCCACCAGCCCCTACCCGCGTCTAGAGTAGGCAGCCCGACATACACGCAGCGGAAATCTCAACGAGGACAGTGATGCTTTACGGCGCTCGTCTACCTGGCGCGTGAAGTGAGTTGCAGAGTGTTCGGAATACAAGTTTGTCTACGAAACTATCAAACGTGCATCCAGTGTACTGACCTACTAAAAGAACACACATTTCAGACGAGGACTGTTGGGTGTTTTCAAGACCTCACGTTAATTATAAACACCATTTCAGAGCACGCCAAAATGGCTAAAAACGGCTTTTTCAAAGCCCTGTATCTCAAAATTCACGTGTCAGATCCATAGAAAACTAGCCAAGGGACATGTATTGAACTTTCCTACACACTTTCCACCAGTAAAATTATAGCGTCGCCGCTGAAAGTGCAATAGGTGCACGCAGCACGACGAGAACACTGCACGCCAGTTCAGAGTCTTGCGCTTAGAGGCGATGTGGGACTTGATGCGGTTCGTACGTCCGTCTTACGTTCATTGCTTCAAACTAATCAAAACAAAATTGTTTTAAAATAGGAGAAAATTCTCCATAAAATATGGATTTTTTGGCGGAAATGTGTTCCTTAATTACCCCAGACAACCATACACGTACTTAACGGAAATTAATCGCTGTAATTTTTTTTTTAATGGCACAGAAAGTATAATTTTAATATTTTTGCTACTGCACAAAATGAGCTCGTGTTTCCAAACGTAATTATCAATCAATCTTCAGGAAGAATGTAACTTAATTTCATTTTACAGTTAGATAAACAAACATATGGAAACAAACCACTGCACGCACTACACAGTCTAGTAACGCACTCGGAATGAACTAGTAACAAAACGTGCAAGTTCCGTTCGTCCGTCAAAAGTTAAAGCTTGCCAAGGCTTTGACGAACGGACGGATAGAATTAACGACCAACTCTGATTGGTGGTTGGTCACGTGATTGACGGACGGGTGACAGACGGACGCGACGGGTAGTTGTAAATCCTTCATTGGCTGATGGAAACATTCAAACGTGGATCAACGACCGTATCGCTTACTAGGACAGTGAGAATGTGACGTCACAGTCGCCATGCTCAGTTGGCCAGGTCACGAAGCTACGTGAACTCCACTGGCAGGTTAATTCCAACACAGTTTGAGTTTTAATAGGTTGAAGTATTTTAACCCCTGAACATATTAATATTATCCCGACTGTACTCGTTCACGTATGACGTGTTGGAGAATATGTAAACTCATGATCGGTACTGTACACGGCCGGAAGCTAGCACGTACACAGACATCGACTACTGCTACTGGCTGCTACTGGAACACCAAAATTCTATTATTCGTAGCCCTCGGTGCCGTGGAACAATATAAATCATTATCATAGATTACAGCGAGTAAATTCTACTTGTATGTATGCACGTTGTGTATTCTTCCGCCTTATGTAAAATTAGCATTGTCATGGGTCTCAGCACTATATTCATGCGTCGGTCAAGTGAAACTGTGAAATTATTACACACCGAGGTGCAAAAAAAAACAGAAAGCGTAAGAAATTATCACAAATGGCTATCTAACACTTTTTATTCGACGTTAAGACATGGAACTACTTTCCCTTCATCGTTACCAACTTTACTGGGCGCACGTCACTCAGTGCGCCCGTTGAAATATATGCAGGTGTAGGAGCAGTGACATTTTTCTAAGGTTGATTTCGAAAGTGCTCACTTTATCGTGAACAGCCTTAACTTGTCTTACCAAAAATATCTTCGTTTGCAAACGCCAAACATGAAAAGTTAAGGGGTTAACCCGATGAGACGCTGCGCGCATAATCGAGAACATGTTGCACATAGAGGATGTTTATGATCGTAACTGTACACAGTGATATCAGTGGTTATTCTTTGAGCGTGTTCCTATTGAAACATCTGTTTCGATGAAGTTTATGCGTCTTTCGTTTGTGGATGGTTAATGCAGTACGTAGTACACTGGGTGCAAATAAGAATACAGCACCCATCATAAAGTTACACGATTGCAACACTCGAGGACAGGGTACATATGTGAATACGGAGGTGAAACAACGGCTTGTACCACGACTTCCAACCACACGTTACAAGTTATATGTTGGGATGCATGGTTAGCCACTCTCCAGCCACGAAGCCCGCGCAGCCAATTCGGAGTCAGTACGTACTCAGCAACGTCTCTGTTTATCTAACTTCTCGGTGTGACTCAGGTTGAACTGCCTATGGAGCACTGCACCCGACTATACAACGTGAAGCACTCATAAAAAAAGTAGTACAGACACCGTAAAAATTGCCAGAAAAGTGTAACTCATGCTGTACATGAAAGAAGAATGTATATATTTTGTAACATTATAAAATATTCTACTCAAATATGCTTTTTTAAATGTAAACAAATATTCGATTAAAATAGTCTGTATTTTTAACTAATTTTAAACGCATCTCCATTCTGGATGATTTAGAAAGCAGAATTTGCAAGAAAATGGTAATGGAATATCGTCAAATTGTTTACTATGGTTGTGTAAGGAAATTGTAATAATATTGTAGGAAATTAGTTTTTTTAATTGATTTTATGTGCGTCCATTTGTCACAGACATTTATGGCTGAAACTATCGTAAATAAAGTTAATTATAAAATTGATGTGATACATTATTTATATAATTGTATTACACATGATCACATTACGTAGTATGACGATCTTTTTTAAAGAAGATTTTCTTATAAATTGCGCTTTCCAAAGCATCCAAAACGGAAATGCGCTTAAATTTGGTTAGAAATGCGGACACACTCGTCTGATTAAATTATTAAATCTACAAAGAAAATATTAGTAAAGTATGTATAATGTTGCACAACACACACACACACACACATATATATATATATATATATATATATATATATATATATATATATATATATATATATATATATATATATATATATATGTGTGTGCTCTTCTTTCATATACAGCATGAATCACACTTTTCTGGCTATTTTTATAGTGTTGTACTACTTTTTTTATGAGTTCTTCACGTTGTACAGTCAGGTGCAGTGCTCCATAGGCAGTTGCTTTACTTCAGCCTTACGAGGACTATGTAGCTGCACGTTCAAGTTCGAGAAGCGAGGAAGCGATATGGGCGACACTTACACGCACTCCTAGCACCTCATCGCTCTTACGCGCAAGGCGTGCAGTGTTTCCATCGTACCACTCTACTGTGCAAATTACATTGGTAATAAAGGAGTTTTATTACACGCGATGGAACTACGCAGATCAAACTGCATGCGTATAATCGTACATTTCTCTTGCCGCTTAAAGAAACTGCATAGGCAAGCTTTAAAACTGCGATATTTGATAACTTCAACGAATTTTTTTCTCAATTAATACACTTAATATGATAAACAAAAAAAAATAGGGATATAGGCAATAGTTTCTTATCCTTTCTGGAGAAAATTCGTATTTCCAGAACTTTTATTTACCGAGATACGAGTTTACGCGCAAACGACGATTTCACACAAAACGTTTCAGTACATAAGAGTAGTAGGATTATGGGAAGTCTGGCGCAAGGGACTGGGGAGTAGGAGCGCAGGAGCCGGCCGTCTAGATCTCGTTACGTCACCACCCGCCATCTTTTTTCCTTCAAAATTTCCCGTTTTTCCTTCAAAATCGACCAAAATCGCCTAAAAATTTCCCTGTTTCCCTAAAATCTTCCCGGAGCAGGCAAGAGGGATCAGTGACCCAGGGTCAGGATAGCAAGACCTATGACCTTTGACCTTTGACCCAAAAAATCGAAATCATTAAAAAAAAAAATCCGAAAAAATACACGAAAAAATCTCAAAAAATATATTATTAAAATTATTTAGAAATATTAAAATTTAATATAAAAAACATTTTAAAATACTTAAATTTACCAGAAGTCACCACTAGCCCATACACCATCTTGATAGGTGACCACCATCTTGGTGGGCGACCACCATCTTGGTAGGTGGCCACCATCTTGGTATACATCACAAATCTACCATATCGGAAGCCAATGACCACGACCTTGACCTTGTGACCTTGAATGACCTAGAAAATAAAAAACTTGAGAAAAAATGCACAAAAGTCAGCAAGCATAATACATAAAAGACTACTGCCGCCATGTTAGATGCAGACTACAACCGTGACCCCATGACCTTTAATGACCTTGAAAATGCAATATATATAAAGAAATACCAAAAACGTAATATTAAAAAATTATTTTAAAACTTTTTAAAAACTTATAAAAAAAAACTACATCCAGAAGGTCCCCCCAGCACCACCAATTAATCACCTCTGTTCGACTCCAGCAGACGACTGACTCCCTCAACCCCACTCCCCTCACCAATACAAATTGCGCCATCTTGATTTTTTCGTTCGTCATTTGTTTACATCACGGTCATAAAGATAGGTCTGACAACTGCTATTCTTTTGCCTTGATGTAATGCGTACGCTAAGTGAATCTCGCGGTGGCTTGCGAACTAATAGTGCTAGTGCAGGCTGATCCGCCTTTAACATTGCGGTATATGGGAGTTTCGGAGATTTTTTAATAATATTAGATAGCGTCTTCTTATTTTCATATATCCGTTCGGCATAAAGAATTGTGATGTATTTAGGTGCGTTTGAAGTTGGTTTCGTTTACGATAATGTTTTGCTGGCGCAGTATACCGAGTTCGTAAAAACCTCTGCATCGCATTTTTTCTCGCACCATGGTTATTGTTTTTGTTTATTGTAATGATTATGGTTCGACAAGTCCAACATTATAGGACATGTCAATAAATATTGTATAAATATATTTTCTAGTATAAAGTAAAAATACAATTATGTACCTAGTACAAATATGTACTACTGCATTGTCATCACGTCCGCACATATGAAAAAGTGTGCTTTAAGTGTGTTTAGCAACTGTTCAATAGAAGACACTCAGCAGAAGATATTTAAGTTTGAGGTTATCGAATCTGGTATCTTATTGTGTTTATGCATTTCTTTCAACTCAATAGGTACTTATCTTGTACAAATTTGTCCGGTGATAATATACTGTATAGGTACTTATTTATATTCCTTGTGGAATAGTGATGGGAATCAAAATTTTTTAAGATATTCGTTTTTGTTTTTGTGAATAAATTAATAATTTCAAAAATGTAGATTGTATTATATATATTTACTTAAGAGGTTATTCTAATGGCCCTTTTTCTAACTACAAATATCTTTTTAGCATAGTTGCAGATCCCCAAAATAATATACCATATGATAATGCATTGCTTAAGCCATGGTACACTGGTTTAAGGTACTGGGGTTGTAATACTTCTACTAGTATGTGTGATTCATGACTATTTTATTTGGATGTGTTATTATTATTTGCCATATTTAGGGTAGTGGCAATATTTACAAAATAATTATTAAATTCATTAGCAACATGTGCTCCCGATATAATTTTATTGTTTTAAGATAACAGTATTTGTATATATCCGCTATACTGAACCTTCAAATTATTTGATTTTTATTTTATTGTTCCAAATGATTCACTTGAAAGAGCGAAGTGGCAATCTGCAATACCTAAAAAAAATTATTTTGAGTTGAAATCTGGACAAGCAGTATGTGAAAAACACTTCGTACCAGAAAATATTATGTAAAAAGGTACTTAAAGATAGCAGCAGAGCAGTTATGGCCAAAGTAAGTTTGTAATTGGCAACATTACAAACTTTTCTTAATCTCATTCCTGTAAAAAATGTTTATGTGTAAATGGACATTGAAGGCAAATTGTGGGGTACAAATGGAAACATAACATCAGAAATTCCTGAAAACCAAAGTCAACTTCAAGCTCCAGGAAACTGATGCCATTCAAATCTGCACCAATTAGCTTGCCGAGTACAGCAAAGTGAGTGCAGGGGGGGGGGGGTGTGGAGAGGCCACTATGTGCTGTATATGTGCACCCTCTATACTCTCTTCACTAGAGCTTGGGGAATCAGAGTGGTGTAGATTTGTATGTAAACAGTTTCCAGGAGCTACATACATAAACAAATGTATGTACAGTAGTATTGAATGTAACATAATTTGTCACGGGTATGCAAAGAACGGGATATGTACAAAACCTACCAATGCACAATGATAAAGCAAACCAAGTGATTTGCCATACAGTAAATTAGTAACTTATGGTTCAATAGAATAAATGTGCACATTTACACTGCACACTATTACAGGTTTCTAACAGACAGCTGACGAAAATATTCTCTGTCATTGGCCAATTCAACAGCTCTCATACGAGTCAAACTTCACCTTACACGAGGAAAAAATATGTAATATATCAAATATTCAAAAATATCTGGCTAGAATTGCACCACCAAATTCATAAATCCATAGCTGATACACAACCTGTGTAGCTCTTGAACTTGTAGCCTCCATTCTATATTCACAAATATCAACACATTAACTGTTAATTCTTTGTACTGAAAACAGCTTTTCAACTAATTGTTGCTCGTTAGTCCACAACACAGGGAAAATCACAAACATTTTCAGACACAAACAGATATGACCCAGTATGTATGGTAATTTCTTGCTGTCAAAAAAAAAAACTTAATTTTCACAGCAGGGAACTGTGTAAACCTAGGAAATTCTGTAACAGCATACACAGAATTTGTGTTGCTAAAGTTAATTTGTTTACTATCAAATCTCTCCAGCGACCCTATGATGAGCAGGAGCTCTGGAATATAGCATTAGTAAAAAATGTTACAAAACAAACATATACATACACAAAATATTTGTACTGTACATATTTCTTGTGGCTCTTTTTGGAATCTGAAAACTTTAAATAGTTTAGAAGAAGGCGCCCGCCGAATGATACAATATAATATAACAGCATGAAAATATGAAAAATAAATTTGTTTAAGGGAGGATGTATTTAGACGATATGATGAATTATGTAAAGTGTAACACTCAGCGGTTAGTTTTGGGACTATGTTATCAATGCGAGTATTCCCATAAAGACGACTGTCAATATATAAGCCTAAAATATTGTAGGCTTTCTTTAATCATAGTTTCTATATTTTATTAAAAAGTTATAGTCCTGTTGTTTTGATGTGGGGAATTCCATTAAAACTATTTGATAACAGTTTAAAGAAAGATTATGTGCTGTAAACAATTTATCTAGTTATGAAGAGTCTCATTTAATGACACCATAAGTGCTCTCAGATTATCATCTTTAAATAAAAATTTAGTAGGTATAATCCAGAATGAGTAGAATGTTGGAATACAGATAATTTATATCTAGCATATTAAAAATAAATTAATATAATAGAGGGCAAAGGATGGAATCTTTGGGAACAATGTTTGATTACCTAACCCTTTTTTTAGACTTGTATTTATACCATCTGAATTGATTGCAACCTGCTGATATCTATGATACAAGTAAGATGTAACCATGATAAAGTACGTGCATCCCTGGAGGGAATTCAGTAGGTAAAGATCAATTCAGTGGAAAGTGGTTCTTTTTATTTCGCTACAGGTCGCTTTACAGCAGTATAACTGTTTTGGGTCTCCTACCTGCTGCATCACTGCAACCTCCTGACAGCGTCTTAACTTAACAGTCTCACTCAACATTTAGTGGTACACAGTACGGCCAACACTCTCGTTAGATAGGCATAGCAGGTTTATTGCATCTATTGCATCGTTACAACGATGTCACCTCATCGCAGGGTGAACTGAGGAAAGCCACATGGGCGAACGGCCCACATCCTGGATGAGTCTCTCGTGCTCTGGCACCCTTCGCAACTCTACAAATACAGTATATAGTAGATTATCCCGACTAATAGGGACCAAAGGTAATTCGGATAGGTAATCGAGAATTCGGATCATGGAAATATGTTGAAAATGAAGACAAAATAATGCGTTAAAAAAAATTGCACAACGTAAAATTTGTTAGAGATGCATAGAACACTAACTTATCCAAAGCAGAAACTGTACAAAAATAAAAAAAATTAAAATCAGATAACAATAACGACCCTCCTCGTAGACAAGTTTACAGTGAACAACACGTGAAAGGACACATCACACGTGATTGTCTCTCCTCCGTGGGTCAGGGAAACACTGTGACAAGAGAGACTTTCGTGTTTTTGCTATTCTCTTTATTTTTCAAAAGTCCGGATAATCGACTTTCTACTATATTCTAAAACCTGGTACCGTAAGTCAAACCCCCCTCCTCCCCGCTCCTGAGACCACGACATACCGTCAGTGTGGATAATTTTTTGATCTGTGGAGGGGAACATAAATATAGTGTTATGATTGGCTTCGTTTCTGCATCAATTGTGATATTGCATTTGACATGGTTCGGTATTGTTTGGGTATAACATGTTTTGAAGTACAGTAAATAGTTTACTGAATAAATATGTATAAAAAACAAACATGTACAGGTGAATGAAAACTAATCTGGCTCACATGACCTGCAAGTGACCATAGCTGCGAAAAAAAAGCCAAAATGGCGCAAACAAGACCACTTGACATAAAATTAAAAATAAAAAGCCTGTGAGTCGACGGAGGGATGCTGTGAACACTGAAGGTTACATAAAAACAAACGACTATGGCACACAAAAATTATCAGAATAAAAGTAGATCACCCTCCGTGACGCGATTCGTGTGCAACACATACGGCCAGCTGGATCCGACCAACTAGGCCACACTTTGACTGGAACAATCCAGTTAAAACAAACACTGAAAATAATCCCACATGATGCACTGACTTGCTACAAAAAAAAAACTTTTTTTTTTACATCATTACTGAGTTTTCTCTACGTGAGAAAAAGACATTGCACTGACTAGCACGTTCCGTTAGTGAATGGGTCACATAACCTGTTCATGCATGCATACAGGACACGGGAATACTGGTACTAGATATAGGATTACTGTTATCTGAGTCTTCACAAGTTGAATGACACAATATCAAAATACACCAATCTCGCAAATTAATTTTACTGTTAACAGTTACAGAACTCTGATAGAGAGATCCTCTGACTATAACAACTAATATCAAAGTACAAGAACGGTGTCTGGCTGGTGAATACTGTGTCACCCCTATAAGGATGTAGTAGCCCTTGCCACCCCTACTGGAAAAAACACTATGAAAATGGTATGAAAACAGTTTTGTGTTCTGTTTCTTAACTGTGTCTGTCTGAATAGTATCCATAATGATTTCAGACTGTTCTCAAACTGTAAGTTCTATTCCATACTTTTCCAACTTTCAGAATATATCTACTGTTTAGTCATTATCAACTTGACAAAACAAACATTTATTTTTAAAATGTAACAACGTACTTACCATAGTGTTTTTGTACTGTGCTGAAAGTATTATTACACAATAAAACCTCTTGCTTTCCTGGACAGTTCTACTAACATACTGTTACATAATACTTTTATACTGTCAAGTAATTTCATTATTTGATACAAACAGCAGCAATACAGCTGATGCTCACTGAGGGGGTATACTTTATTCCAGTATTTAGTAATTAAAAAACAGGTTTGGTGTGTACGGAAGACTACTTGTAGTGTACTTGTATTTAACATGGTCCAGGTTCTAACGATGAGGAGTTTTGGTTATCTTCAAACTACAACAGTGTTGACTACCGGAACCTTCCAGATTCTTACCGTATTTAACTTTGAAAAGTTATAGCTTATGAAATCTCTACTTTTGTATGTTGTGGATCAAGATTAGGATAAAATACGATTTCATGAACTGAATAGTCAGCCCAGAAACCTGGATTTTGTTTAAAATAGTTGGTGTAAGGCCAATATCACAAGTTATTTTTTTTTTGTTCTTTATATTATTTTTTGAAACTACTTCGATGCCGTAGATTCAACTTTTACAAATTGTTGGGAAATACACTTCCTATTCAGCACATTTGCTGAATTTTGGTCTATTTTTTTTGTTTGGTAGATAAAAGTGAATTTCCATCAAAAGTGGTAGGTATAATTTGCAGTCCACAATGCCTACTGCAAACCATTCTCCATACCCATCGTAGGTCTGCCATTGGCCATGCATACACGCTCTGAAATCTTGAACTTAGTGATGATCCAAATTTCACATTCACTTTTACAATACAATTTTTTAAATGTGTTTTACTTATGATTAATCACATGGTTAGCAAATCCTACTAGCAATTTTGAGACATTAATGGAAAATAGCATCTAAGTTATTCACCAGATAAGAAACTTGTTGGTGCAAAGTTTACATAGTATTTGCTTGTTTTTATTTTTCTTCTCCCTCGTTATGGTGACCAAAGAAAATATTTTGGTGAAAATTCACATCTTAAGTTTTAACAATCCTATTTAAGGTTTCAATATTTAACCATGGCATTTTGGACTTAGCGAATGGCTGACGAGAGGTCACCAACTCCTGACGCCAGTATCACGTGACTGCGATGTGTGGGACATCAAGTATGCTCACTGAACGCTGTCATGCAGTCAGTACATACATTGGTAACTTTTTACTTGATTTGGATTGAGTAATAGTATAACATAGAGCTTTTAAACGTAGCAATATTTCATTGTATTATAATTTTGTCCATGTTACATAATCAAAACTATTTACGCTGTGGAACAAACATTTGCCTGGCCAATCACGACATATGAAAGTTGAATTTTGTATTATATTCAGATATGTTTACACATACCAGAATTTGCATTATAGAACAGTGCCAAATTGCGGTGGATTTGCCGTGAATAAATAAATGGTGTTCCTAAGGAGTCGTAGGCCTATTACTATCTAAAAAAAAATGAAACTTTTACACAAAAATAGTTTTGTTATGCAAAAAATAACTGTACAGACGTAATGTACCGACGCCGGCTAACAGCCAGCGGCGCTAGAGCCCATGATGGCGCTCACCACGCACATGTCACGTGACATGCACGTGCGCAAAGAGGCCAATATTTTGAAATTTCATATAAATAATATTTTGCAGTGTAAAATATGTATTGTATTTTTATTTTCAGGATTTTATATGTCTCAAAGTGTTTGTTGTTATTTTGAAAATGTTTGGTTATGAGATTCAAAGTGCCTGCAGCACCAAGATTAAGAACACTGATATCCCGGTGTGAACGCAGTCATAAAGACACTAAATTCACACGAAGGATTCACAGGAAAATTATAGAAGTGTAAAACAATATCAAATTTAATTTGTGCCATTTTATTTTCAATAAGAAAATATTTCACTCTGCGTGCATAGCACTTCCGCTTATGTGAACCCCGTAGGCAGCCATGGTAGGCCCATGCAACGCTTGCCTCTGGACAGTCTGTCGAGGAGGGCTGGCGAGGTAAGACACTGTCACTTACGCGCTACAACTTTTGAGCACTGATGTATATTTCAATAGCACTTTTAGTTTACCGGTTAACCTTTACTTGCGTACGTTTTGCCTGACATTTCCCCAGCATTATGCTTCCGCTTAAGTAATTAATTTTGCCCTTATGACACTTTCAACTTAATCGAGGAGAAGGAAGAGAAATATGTCGGAGAGACCACGCGACCCGCGAAACTTGAATCAGGAGCCAACCAGTACTGCTAAAGGCATTTCATCGTAATTTCTGTATTATTGCTACGCATAATTTTAAGGGATTTGTTTTGATCTATGTATTTAAAGGGTATTTTAATGTTTGAATATTTAACTGCAATTTCATGTACAACCACGTGGCTAACCTATGCCAAGTCTATATCTGCGCATTCCATGCAGTTTTAGAGTTTATTTGCGTAAAATCATGTTCGCTACAATACATTTCAGGGTTCTATGTATGTTTCATTCAGGGTTCAATGTATTTTTCGTGTAATCGATGCTTTTTGTACCAGACCATGCGGTCATGTTTATGTTAGATTTTACCGCCATCAGGCATGCTACACTTAAATAGTACAGAGTGCAATCTCCTCTCTCAGAATATATTGTCTGGATTTAATTTGCCGTTTTCAAGAAGAAATATTGCAATTTCACCTGCACCACGTGGTCCACTACGAACTTCATCCAGCGGCGTCTGCGCCATCTAAGCTTGTTTTCACACAGGTGTGTGTGTGTGTGTGTGTGTGTGTGTGTGTTTATTGTGAATATTCATCTCGTGTCCCATCTTATTTCATGTATTATTCAAGGGTCTATGTAATTGTGTAATTAGTGTACGGTGCAATATTCCTGCCCTAGCCGGCTCTGTGTATAGGCCGTCACCACACTAACCACGTGATGGAGGGCGAGCCCCGACGAGTTTGCGTTAGTGATGCCGAGTAATCACATGTATTACTGTGTATTAAGGATTTTCATTTGTAATTCACAGTGTCCTGTCTTCAGGGAAAAACCGTGAGTCCTCCCTAGCGGCTTTCGGCCCTCTTCCCTTGGGAAGGCTGTGCTTTCACACACCTCGGTGAGATCATCCATCTAGGCGTGCGCTAGAGTTATTTCGAGCTGGGGAGTACCCAAGCGGAATTGGCTAGTCATGTCCCAGATATTCATAATTTCATTGGCATGTTGATGTGTATGCATAATAACAATAAAAGCAAGTCTACAGTGAACTCAATTCTTTTATTCAGTAGTGACAGTGTCCTAGCCACAGATATTTTATTCAGTGTTTATTTCCAGTGATGTTTAGTATAAAGTTTAGTATTACCTACGTGTTTGTAAGTATGTACGGGTGATATGGACACACAGAACCCACAGCATCCCGGAGAACCCTGAGTCTCAATAGTGCGGTGATTGGGAAGCACCGCTGGCACCCAAATTACCAGTAAGTATTTGTATCATCGTTCGTCTCGTGTCTCACCTGACGGTGTCAGTACATGTACACAACATGCGGATATCTACTTAAATGTATGTAAAAAGGCATCCTGTCCAACACCACTAGCAGGATACGAGGCCTAGGGTATAAGAAGAATTCAGAATTGGAAAGTGACAACTGTGATGGATCAGTGCATGACCTGGGGCCACGGTGGTGTAGTGGTCAGACTACTTGCTTGCTCCTAAGGTGAACCAGGCTCGATTCCCGACGGGGTCACTCCAGAATTTTTGCACGCGGGAACTGTGCTGACTGGCAGGTTTTCGCTGGGATTTCTTATTTCCCTTGCCCTTGCATTCTGGCGCTGCTCCATTCCCATCAACTCTCAAGACCGCAATGTTAAGGGCTGCCCAAATATCACTACTACAGTGCATGACATTTTGTCTTAGGAGAACCAAATATAGACCTATAGCCTATGTGCAAATTTTCTGTTCAGTATCTTGGGTTTTAGAATAAATAACTGTTTTTTTTTTGTGTAACATTAGTAAATTTTATATGGTTTTCTGAAAATTTTAAAAGTTCCATTATTCAAGGTTGGCAAATAAAAACAGAAAAAAAAAAAATTAATTTCCTTTCGCCCTAAGTTTCCCGTATTTTCAGTATTTTCATTTCTGGAAATAATTTGGTTACAATGAAGAACTTGCGAGTTGTGGTGTGAATCAATGTAACTCAAGGTGTGTGCTGAGAGAATACAGCGCCTTGAGGCATTGCTGCAAACAGCAACGTGCTGCATGTTGAAAAGCAGCGTCAGCAACATGTGACTGGATGCGTCTCACCTTGGCAAGTGTGAGATCCTAGACCATCATTAGGCGGTTGGAAACCAATTGACCAACTGAATTGCCCCAGGTAACGTAGGTACAACAGTCAATTGTGGCTCATGAAGTACTGACATGTAGCAGGACGTCGACTGCCAAGTGAGGACATGCAGGAGAGCCATTCCAATTAACAATCAATGTATTTGACTTGTGTAACAATCAACTTGCATCCTATTAATGTATAGTATTTCCTTGGAGATGTAAGTAAGTCACCATACATTATATACAACGTGAGTAAACATGGGGTCAAATATGTACTGTATATAAAACCAGCTATGTAAATAAAATCAGTTTTAGTGTGAGGCGGTTCATGATAAAGTGTGCACTTTTGAAATCAACTTCAGAAAAAAGTCGCTGCCCCTGCCTGCATATATTATAACGAACACGCTGAGTTACATGCGCCCAGTAAAGATGGTGATAATAGATGGGAAGTAGTTT
This sequence comes from Dryococelus australis, assembly GCA_029891345.1. Lineage (NCBI taxonomy): Eukaryota > Metazoa > Arthropoda > Insecta > Phasmatodea > Phasmatidae > Dryococelus > Dryococelus australis. Next base: position 34,585,682 of record CM057003.1, read on the forward strand.
CATATTTTCACGTCGAATAAAAAGTGTTAAGATAACTATGTGTAATAACGTAAATTATTTATTTCGCTTTCAGTATTTTTAATGCATCGAAGTGTAAACCGAACAGGTTTGTTAAATATTTACTTTTCTAACAATTTCATAGTTTCACTTGACCGACGCATAAATAAAGTGATGAGGCAGGTGGCAATGTCAGTTTTACATAACGCGGAAGAATATGTAACGCGCACACAATTAGATCTTGAGCAAGGCTCTCAAAAGTGCTCATTTTATCGTAAACAACTTATAGCTGCCCTTCTAATCAAAATATAGACAAATGTAAATGTTAAAAACTGAAAACACTTTTGTGGAACGTAACATGTTAAAAACCAAAACAATTCTTCACATTCTTTTTTTCCCACAAAAAAAGTAGTAATTATGGCACTTTGGCCTATGTTTTTTCTTTCTTACCTCTTTCGGATTGTTGTATTTCAAGAAAAAAACATTAATCCAATAAAATCTGCCTTTGTTTTAAAATTTTTCTGTTGTATTTCAAATTTCAATAGCCTATGAGTTGCTGTTCCATTTTCTTGTTAAATGCATAACAGTTTTTACAGCTATATCATATCATCTGGTCTTCTATGGTAGGCAAAGTGCTAGCATGGAATCATATTTCCATTTTAATGGTTTACTTCAAGTTACTAGTTATGTAATTTCATGTCACATAAATTTAACCTAAGATTAGTTGTTATTTTGACGCATTTCTACAGTACCTAAGTTGGAACATCTGTTCCTCCACTACTCTAGAGCTGTGTTCTAATTCACTCACACACACACGCTTACTTACCCTTGATCCCTTCAGCACCCACAGTTCTATGCATTCCCTTGATCCCTTTTTGAGGAAGTGGATATAATTTCAAACACCCGTCTTTATTTTGAAATGTTTAAGTTCCAATGCATAAGCGATTGAAGAATCAATGAACTCATCACATTTTCTTATGTTTTCTTAATTTTTGCACGAACAAGTGTTCAGTAACGACAGGAATAAGCTGCATAATTATTATGAACAATTAAACTTGCAGTGTAGGGCATGTGTAGAGGACATCGCTCTTGCTCCTAGTCGAATGGGATATTCAAAGTGCATTCGTGCCCTTAGTGCAAATTCAGGCGGTGACAATTCAACGTCACAGCCATGATGCACTTTTCAGGGACACACAGCCAGGCAAGGGCTCTTGGCTCGTCAATTAGAACACACATTAAGTTAGTTTAAACGAACATGTTACTTTGTGAATGAACACTGAAATAAGGCGAACATTTTTTCTTTTAACATTACCTACTCATGCTTTTTTGTGAAATACAGCTTTGTAGGTATGAGTATTTGAGAATAGAATATATTTACTTCAGCGGAAACACACTTTTTCAGAAGGGGGACTGTTAAGTGTTGGTGGCAATAAATTGTAGTTTTGGAATTGTTTTATAAAGGATTCCTTATATTTTTAAAAGTTTTACTTCTTAATTTCCCTGATCTTCATAACCATCCTCACTATGTAGAATTTTTGGCTATAAATTAAGCTTAATTCAAAAATGAAATGTTGGGGCATGACTAAACAATTTCTGTACTTCTCAAATATGATATTTTCTATCTTTTTATCTTATTTTAGATACACTAATAATTGGGTAACACATTTCGACTCGATTCCAAGTACATTCTTTGGACAAAAACCAAATATTAACTATAGTTGCTATCAAAACTTGCCATACGGAAAGGAAGACATGAGGTAATTTAACGGGTTACAGGTTATCTTTAAAAGGCACCTTTTATTTACGTTAAATCGCTATATTACAACACAACTCTTGCATTATGGAAATTTTCTATTGTCCCAATGTCACAGTTTTAAAAATCTAAAAAAACAAACGAAATTCCGCTAATAACTATTACAAGTCGTTTGGCACTTGCTAGGCTGCATGTATTCATTCGGAACAAACACGATTGTTTACGTTAAATCGGAATACTATAACACAAAAAGCATTGCATTACACAAATTTAATCTGCTTTTAACTGTTATGCCAAAATTATTTCATATTAAAAAATACAAAACACGAAATTTCGATAATTTTCTCAACCATAACACTTCCTGTGCATGCATTCTTATGACAGAAACCCGATCGTTTTGGGTCACGCTAATTCTATTATTATTTCTACTTGAGCTTCACTAAATGTACGCAAAACGACGGCAAGTGTCCAGACATATCTTTATTACCGTGGTTTACATGCTACTGGAGACAGCCATATTTGTTTGTATGTTACTGTAGGCCGCCCTATTTGTTATTTCGTTTGTTATTTGATTATACATTATTGGAAGCCGCCATATTGGTAGGTGGCTACCATCTTAGTAGGTGACGACTATTAAAATTTTCAATTCTATGTTTAGAAAATATTTCGTTTTCCAATCAATACTATAGCTATGTGCATGATGCATAACTTTTCACTACATGCATAATTTATTAAATATTTTAAATACATATTATTGTTATGAAAAACTTGAATGCCAACAGAAGGATACGACAAACATAAAAAAAAAAGAAACAACAAATATTTCTATAATAATAATTTATTATTATTTTGTAAATGCATTCTCAGAAGAAAGCATTTCATCACATCTTCTGACAACCCAGATCCTTAAGTGCTCTTATGATTGAAACCACCTCTTTCATGGCCAAGTATTCCCCACGTTGTAGCCTATCAAGCAAACATTTAAGTCTGTCTACAAGTTTGTTGGGATTTTCGGTAAACAAATCGTCAGTATACTCGATGTCTTCTGCCTCCTTCACATCACTTGTCGAAGGAAACTCGTTGGGGAAATGTGCAGGACCGTCAAGGGAATAATCGTCGTCTTCAACACTATCACTGTCGCCATAATCATCATCAATACTATCTTTACGATCGACTTCACTTCCTGCTGCATCCTCAATATCTAGTTTACTTTTCTGTATAGCAGGAGTTGTATATTCATCAGTATTTAGAGTTGAAAACCGTTTACTTTGAAGTTTTTCGACTTCACACGAACATCTTGCAAGTGTACCTTCCACACAAACCGACTGTACTGCACTCATTCAGACTTTGGCATTAACTGTGGCATCATCAATGTCTACGGAAACGGTACCCATAGATGTAGCAGGAGGTATTGATGACATCACTTGCTGGTTCCCAGTAGACGACCCATCTCGACAGACAGCAATGAACTGATCGAACCCACGCCTGTACCTCCACCTATGTAGCTGACAGTCCTTAACGATTGTCAAAAATCCATATTTCTCTTTCCAGCGCAAGGCACACATATCTTTACAATCTGTTAGAGGCATGTCCGTATTAATTTGATCATCGTAAACGTGACGTAAATTCGTATAGTCCTTGCGAAACAGCACCGCAATGTTTGCATTGTCGCGAAGCATCTGTTTGGGGATGCGCATAGTCTGGCCGAGGTACACACAGTCCATGTTCGCATGTTTCACAGCCTGCAGTGCACGTGCCAAATCGTTGGTATTTCGGTTGCTGGAACGATTTTGAATAAACGTACTCGTTCTAGAAGCGAAGGCCATTCTATTCTTCCAACAGGCTCAGTAGGAGGCACGTCTTGCCGCAACTCGATGGCCCCGCGATGATGCACCTCACTGTATTCGGAAATAAGCTTCCATGTCGTGATTCGTGGGAGATATCTTCATCCTCAGCATGATTGCGTATGGGTAAAGTAACATCTTGTATGATAATACGTATGTTACCACGACTATCTTGTATAATAATACGTATGTTACCACTACTATCTTGTATGATAATACGTATGTTACCTCTACTATCTTGCAGTGCTGATTGTGGCGATTGTGGTGCTGATTGCAGTTGCAGAGAATCAGTGCTACCAATTTTAGAATGCATCTTCAAAATATCATTCCGTGTAAACTCTCGCTGGCAGAAATCGCAAAAAATGACATATTTGAAGTTTTCATACTGCAGGTCGTTTTTCCTTGTCGACGCACGGTGCGCAGTGCTGTAAAGGCTTTACCACAGAAGCGACAAAGCAGATGCTTCATTGAAATTTTTACATCCGTACTGTTCCAAGTCTGGAATGATACCTAGAGCTAGTGATTTTTCTCGAAAAAAATACGAGTACATGGTAGACTTTGATACTATAAGCACCGAACAACAGTTTGTCTAATGCCGTTGACTGCTGTCTGCTTGAGAAGGCGTTTTCATATTTGACTGAGCCACTCAGAATTAGGCAACATCAGCCCGACTACCACGTGATTCGCGTGCAAACATTTAACACTTGTCAAAAAGTAATTCAGCCAATCAAGATAGCTGAACTACCCTACAGTGCTTTGAAATATCACTTGTCTTGAAGTCTTTTCGCGGAATTTAACTACCCCTAATGATACTGATTCTTAAATGTATAGAATGAGTGTATTTATTCCTTTCTCGCCTTGGGATGCCAAAGTAAATTTTGAACATTGGCGAAAACTCTATCGCAGAATTGTCACTGGCGACTACCAGTTAGTGATGATGCAGGTCACATCTCCATGGTCGTCGAGGTGAAAAGGCAGCGCTCTGAATTCACAATTCATTTTCGCGGCGAGGGAGCACTCTGAGAAAAATCCAAATACTTGTTCACAATTAAAGAAAACACGTAGGGACTATCATAACATGATGTTAATTAACTATGCTCGTAGACATATGCACATACTTATATATAGATATTTAAATAAATTATATATTTTCATATAAGTACATACTTATATAAACGAATTTAAATTAAATTTATATCCCCAAATTTATGTGTGTATACTTTATATATATATATATATATATATATATATATATATATATATGCGTGTGTGTATATATATTAATAGTAAAATTAATTTTACATACCCATATTTGTATGTACATACTTATATACTTATATATAGACATTTAATTATATTTTATATTCCCATATTAATATGTACATACTTATATGTAGATATTTAATTAAATTTTATATTTTCCTAGTTATATGTACATAACTATGTATATAAATTAAATTGAAAATAATTAAATATATATATTTATATATCTATACCTACTTATAAATTGAATTGAAAATAGTTTTATATTTACATAGTTATATACCTATACATATATTTAATTGAAAATAATTTTATATTTATATACTTATATACCTACACACATAAATTAAATTGAAAGTAATTTTATATTTACATAGTTATATACTTATACATCTACATATAAATTAAATTGAAATTATTTTTATATTTTCATACCTATATGTACATAACTATATATATAAATAAAATTGAAATTAATTATATATTTTTATTGTTATTTACCTAAACCTATAAATATAAATTAAATTGAAATAATTATGTATATTCCTATATTATAAACAATTATATACAAAAAATGTATATTCCTATCTTTTATATAGATGATAGTACCTGCGTGTTTTCTTCCGGGGTGAACGAGTATTTGGGTTTTCTCAGAGTGCTCCATTGCCGCGAAAATGAATTGTGAATTCAGAGCGCTGCCTTTTCACCTCGACGACAATGGGGCTATGAGCTGCATCATCGCGAGCTGGTTGTCACCAGTGATGATTCTGCGATATCGATTTCGCGTATGTTCAAAATTTACGTTGGCATGACAAGGCCGTCGGTTTTACATCACTGGGACGCTACTCCTTCAGCGCGGGGGTGGATCGGTCCCTTGTGAGGGACTTTGGCCTCCCAGACGGTTATCACTTAGCTTGTGGAGGAAAGGAGAAGCTAACCCCCTCCCCCCTCCACAACCATCAAAAATACTTAATGCTGCAGAGCAAACATTGTTTTACAGGATTCGCAGGGTAGCGCCTGGGGTCTGTTTCCAAAGCTGTTTTTTTCTCTCCTTTTCCCTGCCTGTACGGGATAAAGGAGAGTGGTGAGGTTAATTTAATTAATCAGCACGGGATTTTGAAGTTCGGAACTTGTGAAGTACTGTCACGAGCTCCCTGTGAGAGACATTTGGAGTGAAAAGCGGAAGATAATAGCCAAATGAAGTTAAAATATTGATAACATGTTGCTTTCCCATGACTGGAGTGGCGAGGATTGTTATAATTAGTTTGTGTCTTGTAGTGGTGAAGTTAAGATGCGCGCGAATTTAATTTTACATGTAATTGTTGCAGTAATATTACATAATATCTTATAAATTATTGTTAACTAGACATTAGGATACTTAGAACTGTGAGTAAATGCATGTTTGAATGTATTGCGACGAGCGACTAAGGGGTAGTAAGGCAGGTGAAACATGTGAACTCGTGAATGTCTGAGACTAGAATGGCTTGCGGCGATGCTAGCGCGAACTAGTTTAGTTAAAGTGAGGGAATTTTCGTCCCGGACCGATCGGAGAATTCTGGCCAGTCTCGGGGTTTAATTTTGATGAATTAAACGAATATCTGCCCTGAAGGCGTGGAAAAACTGTTTAAAAAGCGTTTCCGAGTAAGAATCTTTGTTGTTTATTTATAAAACCCACGAATTCGAAAACAGAGCCATGAAAAACAGGCTGAGAAAATGAAGTTACTGTGTGATTTGGCCAGAGGGCTCTGATTGGCCGGGAGAACTAGGTGGGGCAGGACTTGCGCAGTTGCTCAAGAGATCGCACCACGGTCATTATTTTAGCGTGAACAGCTTTTATTTGAAACTGGAAAATTAACGTATATTAAAAGATGTTGCAAATAATGTAATTTAATTGTTTTGAATATATTAATAGTGCTGCAAAACTTTGCATACTAGTTTCTGGCCATACAAAAGCCTAAACAAATTACTGAAAGTCAGGGTTTCTGATTGATTTTAAGTAAATTTATGTAATTTAAGGAAGTTTTAAATGTGCACATGGCCAGTAATGTCAATTAGTGAATTATATTTAATAAATTAATTACAGTTTTATTTCTGGGGGCAGGAAAATTCTGTTAAACAAATGCAAAACTGAGTGCTGTAATCAGTTGGTTGTGAGTAGAAAAACACTCAATGTGTCTCTCGTCAGAGTGATTAATCAATCAATCAATCAGTCAATCAATCAATTTTATTCATCCAAAAGACCATACATAATGGCATATGATATGTCAGATTTACTTTCATACTACATAAAATTGAACGAGTTGCTAAACTAAAATTATGAATAATCTACAGGATAACAATATTTGTATTGTTTATTTCGGAGTAGCTCCAGTACAGAGTAAGGAATAGTGGTTTGTTGCGGGCCAAGCTGACGGACTACGGGGCCACAAATGACGCCATTGCTTCGAGAAGTAGCCAGGTTCTCTCTTGTTGTTCTGTGACACTGCGGAGATTGAGGATGTAGGGATGGAAATGTGCCATGAGTGAGGCGAAGTCGCATGCTCTAAGGAATTCCATGAATACATGGAAATCCTACATAGCGCCTCGCATCTCTCCTGGCGAATTTCTCTGGCGAGGGCGGGATTGAGGTGGTGTGTTGGCTGTAACTGGGGTGTCAAGTGTGGGAGCTGTGTTGTGAGTAGGCGCAGAGATTGCCTGCGAATATGACTTGCCTGGTTGTAATGTCCTGACCGTGAACCTGGACGGGGCAGGAGGTTGTTTGAAAGAAGTTGGTTTGTCCTTTACAGCAGCAGTTCTTTCCTCCATCAAGTCCAGGAACCTGGGGTAGGCTTTTGAAAGGGCCGTGTGGTCGCCTGCACAGTTGCTGCATGTTGGCTTAGATGTTATTGCGTTCATAGTGCAGGCATTCTCGGAGTGATTTTTCGTGTGGCCTAGGGCTAGACAGTTCCGGCATTGTGCCACGTCTGTCGGCCGTTTCTGGTATTGTCGTGGATGTACAATAGTCATGTTGAATTTAGTGACTGACAGCAGAAGTGGGAGATCAGTGTTCTGCGCCGCCAGAATTCAGAAAAATCGTTGCGGCTCCAACGTGAATTTGTTCGGGTCTGTGTGATCTGGGATTCGTTTCTTGAACTGGTACATGTGCTGGATTGTGTACCCGGCGCTTTCCAGATCTGCCTTGATGTCAGCTATTTCAGTTGTGGGGTGGATACCAGATATTACTTTTTGAGGGAGCTCGGAAGCTTGGCAGAAGTGAAGTAGTGAATGTAGTTCGCCCCGAGCATTGTGCGAGCAGCTTGGTAGTGTTCTCTGAGCAGTGGGGAGAAGGGACAAGCCGTCCCTAATTGCTCGCAGTTTCTGGACACGGAGATTATACTTTGTGGCTTCAGGAACCACTAGTAGGAACTGAGTTTGTCTTGTTTGTTGTGTTTGAGGTGCAGCCGGATGTGATTGGTGAGTGGGAATGCTTGAAGAGCAGAGGTTTTTCACTGTTGAGGCCTTGTATGTGCCCTCTTGTAACAGGACGAACCGACTTTTAATCGGAATGTTGTTGGACTTTGCAACATACGACACTGAGTGGAGATACTTGTTCTCCTGTGCGGTTCTCTTCTCAGGTACTTAGGAGTTGCTGTCGCCCTTTCTCTTTACCAGCTGAAAGTCGGTCTCTATGCTCATGTTCTCTGCCGCAGGTATTGGTGGTCGGGAGGAAGCTAGTGTGCTGAGTGTGGCTGGTGTTGTTGGAGCCGAGATAGTGTCAAGGAGTAGATCAATGTGGTCTGGGATACCCTGGGGGAAGCTGTCAGCCACAGACTGGTGATTGGGTCGTTTCTCGGCAAGTTCCGCCCATCTCTTGTTCTCTAGGAGGTACTGCAGACTGTACGGGCCAGTTCCCGTCATTCATGTCGGCTCAGTCGGCCACTCCCCCAGATCCCCCCCCCCCCCGGGTCACTATTACCCGCGAGGGAGGCGGGGTAGGAGGTTTCGTCTGATGCCACTCGCGATGTGTGGTATCCAAAGTTCAAACAAGTGTTATAAATATACCTAGATCGGTGCTGCACACTGTGGCCGCTGACCCACTAGGGGCTAGGCTCGAGCTGACCTGTTTCCAGGTCGACCACAGTGTGTAGGATGTATGTCACGAGCTAAACTGTCGTATGCGACGAGAAACCGCGGGACGCACCCTCCTTGGTCGGAGGTCAAGGTAGGGCATGAGAAGGCGAGAAAGGAATAACAACAATCATCTTATATATTTTCGTTTCAGTATCATTCCAGACTTGGAACAGTACGGACATGAAATTTTCAATGAAGCATCTGCTTTGTCGTTTCTGTAGTAAAGCATTTACAGCACTGCGCACCGTGCGTCGACAAGGAAAAACGACCTGCAGAATGAAAACTTCAGAAATGTCATTTCAGTACGATTTCTGCCAGAGACAGTTTACACGGAGTGATATTTTGAAGAGGCATTCTAAAATTGGTAGCACTAGTTCTCTGCAACTACAATCAGCACTGCAAGATAGTAGTGGCAACATACGTATTATCATACAAGATGTTACTTTACCCATACGCAATCATGCTGAGGATGAAGATATCTCCCACGAATCACGACATGGAAGCTTATTTCCGAATACAGTGAGGTGCATCATCGCGGGGCCATCGAGTTGCGGCAAGACGTGCCTCCTACTGAGCCTGTTGGAAGAATAGAATGGCCTTCGCTTCTAGAACGAATAAGTTTATTCAAAATCGTTCCAGCAATCGAAATACCAACGATTTGTCACGTGCATTGAAGGCTGTGAAACGTATGAAATATTTCACATGCAGTGATAATGAAGCCGTCGTACCTTAGAGCGAAGCATTGCGAAACTCGATATTTGTCTTCGATGACATTGCCTGAGAGAAACAATCTTGCATTCAAGAACACTTTAGCATGGACCGGCATGCGAACATGGACTGTGTGTACCTCGGCCAGACTATGCGCATCCCCAAACAGATGCTTCGCGACAATGCAAACATTGCGGTGCTGTTTCGCAAGGACTATACGAATTTACGTCACGTTTACGATGATCAAATTAATACGGACATGCCTCTAACAGATTGTAAAGATATGTGTGCCTTGCGCTGGAAAGAGAAATATGGATTTTTGACAATCGTTAAGGACTGTCAGCTACATAGGTGGAGGTACAGGCGTGGGTTCGATCAGTTCATTGCTGTCTGTCGAGATGGGTCGTCTACTGGGAACCAGCAAGTGATGTCATCAATACCTCCTGCTACATCTATGGGTACCGTTTCCGTAGACATTGATGATGCCACAGTTAATGCCAAAGTCTGAATGAGTGCAGTACAGTCGGTTTGTGTGGAAGGTACACTTGCAAGATGTTCGTGTGAAGTCGAAAAACTTCAAAGTAAACGGTTTTCAACTCTAAATACTGATGAATATACAACTCCTGCTATACAGAAAAGTAAACTAGATATTGAGGATGCAGCAGGAAGTGAAGTCGATCGTAAAGATAGTATTGATGATGATTATGGCGACAGTGATAGTGTTGAAGACGACGATTATTCCCTTGACGGTCCTGCACATTTCCCCAACGAGTTTCCTTCGACAAGTGATGTGAAGGAGGCAGAAGACATCGAGTATATTGACGATTTGTTTACCGAAAATCCCAACAAACTTGTAGACAGACTTAAATGTTTGCTTGATAGGCTACAACGTGGGGAATACTTGGCCATGAAAGAGGTGGTTTCAATCATAAGAGCACTTAAGGATCTGGGTTGTCAGATGATGTGATGAAATGCTTTCTTCTGAGAATGCATTTACAAAATAATAATAAATTATTATTATAGAAATATTTGTTGTTTCTTTTTTTTTTTATGTTTGTCGTATCCTTCTGTTGGCATTCAAGTTTTTCATAACAATAATATGTATTTAAAATATTTAATAAATTATGCATGTAGTGAAAAGTTATGCATCATGCACATAGCTATAGTATTGATTGGAAAACGAAATATTTTCTAAACATAGAATTGAAAATTTTAATAGTCGTCACCTACTAAGATGGTAGCCGCCTACAAGATGGCGGCTTCCAGTAATGTATAAACTAATTACAAACGCTAAAACAAATATAGTGGTCTCCAGTAGCATGTAAACAAAGATGGTTGCGTCCAGTAGCATGTAAACAAATGAACGAAAAAATCAAGATGGCGGAATGAGTATAGATGAGGGGTGTGGGGGTGAGGCAGCCAGTCGTCTACTGGAGTAGAACAGAGGTGAGTAATTGGTGGTGCTGGGGGGACCTTCGGAATGTAAGTTTTTTAAATTCTATAAGTTTTTAAATAGTTTTCAAATCATTTTTAATATTACATTTTTGATGTTTTTTGGATTTTTTTTTATTTTTAATATATTTTCTTTTCATTTTCAAGGTCATTCAATGACATGGGGTCAAGGTTGTTGTAGTCTGCATCTAACAAGGTGGCAGTAGTATGTAACGTATTATGCTTACCGACTTTTATGCATTTTTCTCAAGTTTTTTTATGTAATTTAAGGTCATGGGGTTAAGGTCATGGTAATTGGCTTCCGATATAGAAGATTGGTGATGTATACCAAGATGGTGGCCAGCTACCAAGATTGTGGTCGCCTATCAATATGGTGTAATGAATATGGGCTAGGGGTGACCTCTGGTAAAATGAAGTATTTTATAAATACTTTTAAATTAAATTTCAGTAATATTTTTTGAAATAATTTTTCAGAATAAATTCTTTGGGTTTTTGTGAATTTTTTCGGATTTTTAAAAATGATTTGGACTATTTTGGTCAAAGGTCATAGGTCTTGCTCTCCTGACCCTGGGTCATTGATCCCTCTTGCCTGCTCCGGGAAAAAAAGAAACCTGTTAGGGGGGAAAAGGAAATTTTTTTGTGTAAAAGGAAAATTTTTTGTGTATTTTGGTCAATTTTGAGGGGGAAAAGGGGAAGAAATGGCAGGCGGTGTCGTAACAAGATGGCGGGGGTGGGGGCCGGCTCCTGCGCTCCTACTCCCCAATCTCATGCGCCAGACTTACCATAATCCTACTACTCCTAGGCCTCTTAAGCTCGGAAATTAATTCAACACTGGAAGAGTTAACACACTCAAAGCGTTCGCGTTTGTCATTCGAGAAGTTATTAATTTATATCCGCCGGTTTCTAAAATGTCTTTCATTCCTATCATCATATTTTATTGTGTAGTCGGATAAACAAGAAAGATAAGTTAAGTAACATGACACTCAAAAAACACCACACGACATTCAACTACATCAACGAGCTTGATAAACGGATAAACATTATTTGCTGGGTTCGCTATTGTTTAGGCTTGCACCGGGCCCAACCCTTGAACTGCAGCTCAGATTGCTCGAAGTCCATGTTTCTTAACGAAACTATCAAGTATCCTGCAGTAAGTTTACCTACGAAACTACATCATATCCCTGGCGAGGAAGGAATGGTACTTTAAAATTTCCACGCATATTGTTAATATTATTTTGGAGCTCGCCAATATAGTTAAAAACGGCTTTTTCAAATCTTCATATCTTAAAACATACTGACCAGACACGAGCTAAACTACGATAGGATCCTGTACTGGACTTTCCTCAGACTTGACATCAATACAATGCTAGGGTGACCTCTGAAGTGCCATAGGTTGAGGCAGCACTACGAGAAAACTGCACACCGGTTCAGAGCTCCGCGCGTAGAGGCGATGGCACTCTTGTACCTCGTGCCAGTGTGACCCTTATAGTTCCCGCACTTCTGGACAAAAATAGAGAGATAAACGATGCAGGCAGGACTCTTAAAGGTGGACGTGATATGACCGCGGGCATGAACACATCAGGTTACTAACGACCATTCATCGTACAAGTGATGCGCTCTCTGTGGATGAGTAAACAATACACATGGCGAAAGTAAAAAGCAAAAACCTAATGAAATGTTCAGCATTTCACAGGCAGATGTGTCACATCTAGATTGTTGCTACTGCATGTTCGCGGCTTCTTCGCACTTTATGAATCAAACATTTGCAAAATCATACTATGCATGACGTGTTTGTTAAGAGCCCAAAATATTTCGTGTATCGCAATATTTCTTTTTTGTTTTTACTTCTGTTAACGTAATATTGCCTTATTGTATGGCTAAATTGAACTTTGACGTACATAATTTAATATATAATATTGTATTTATAACTTATATGAATAAAAACGGGAAGCGTAAAAACGGGTGTATTCGTAAAACCTAGTAAGAAATAGTTATTATGTAAAATATTATGAAACAAAGTGCGCACGCTTGCGTGCATTGTCCCTTTAGCTTCAATTTCTAGATTCAATTAAGCTTTTGTTTGCTTTATTGGGGGGAGGGGGGATATGCCGAAAGTAAAACTTTTTCAGGGGTTCAGAAAAGTTGGAAGTAGCCATTGAATGAACTACAGTAGCGATCTCGCGTAGAAATTTCGCACAGTGTTGAAAGTGTTGAACATTTCTTCATTCCCACATAAATTTTGGTTTCCGGTTTTACTAATAATAAATGTTCCGATACGTGCTGTACCTAGTCGGGCAAACAACTTGTTTCGTTATCGCATTCAATAAACTGCGGGTTTTTGCGTTCGACGTTAAAGATACGAACCAGTCGTAACGAACAACAGGAACACGGTTTGCGAATCGGTAGAGACAGGTGGTTTCCGCGAAAATATTCCAAGACCAGTTGTACTCCAAAACATCTTAGTTCATAAGCACTTTCGCGATTGGATGATTTTTAATGTTACGTGCCTCAAGTGTCTGTCCGCGAATCATGGACGTTTAGCATCGGAGTACTTTATTCTGATTCGCCCGGTCAAATAAGAACATATCTCCTCACGTAGACACGTGGCCAATAACCAAAATAAGTAGTGGTTGTGGACGTAGGATATTGAAGTCTAGCATGGCCAAGAATTTTTTCGCGAAATACACCCGTCCCTACGAATCAGAATAACACAGTGTACAGTACCCGTCAAATATTACATTCGTGTGCAATATGTAGACGATTGTCTACAATGGGTATGAAAGTGTCAAGCCGGAGAAGACCTGAGTAAGTGTGTACTCACAGCGCCTTTGTGTGAAGGAGTGCGGTAGAAGGACCCAGATGTAGTTAACTCGCCGGCAGTCCACAAGAGCGACGCATATTGCTGGACGACTTCCAAATGGATCCTCGGCGGCGGGCCTCAACAAGTGCCTGTGTAGACGGCTGCTTAGTCTCAAGGCCCGCTGCCAGCGAGCTCCATCTGCCAGATGAGCGCACTGTGCTTCATTCTCTACTGAAGATGACGCAGTAACTCAGCTGCGTGCAGCCAGGAGGCTTGTCAACAAGTGCGCGCTGTCGAGCTGATGTCATAGACAGCGATAGGGAAGTTTCACTCATTCATAGACAGGTAGGGCCACTGATTTTTCGCGAATAAATCGGAGCACACAGTAGACTTCAATTCTATGTATACACCTCGGCTGTTGTCATAATTCCATTGGCCTCTGGTGTCCTTTCCGCATTCGAACGAGCCACCCAGGATTCCGTAACTCCGACACTCCACCTTCGTGATTCGTGCACAAACAGTTAACACGGACCAGAAAATGTTTCAGCCAATCAAAAAGGCTGGACGACCCCACAGTGTTTTGAAGTCTATCTTGTCTCGAATTTTTTTCGATAGGGCAGTGAAATTTAGCGAAAATGTTTTAAGTCAAGTTATATTTAAAAACACTGTAGAGTCGTTTACCTATCTTGATTGGCTTAATTACTTTTTACGCGTGTTAACTGTCTGCACACGAGTCATGTAGGAGCCGTGCCGATGTTGCCGAATTATGACTGCCCCGGCTAAACATGAAAACGCCTTCTCAAGTAGACAGCAACCAATGACAATAGACAACCTCCTGTTGAGCGCTTATAGCATTGAAGTATAACGTGTACTCAAATTTTTCGCAAAAAATCATTACCTCTATTGATAGAGACCTGAAGAATTTGCGGATTCATTTTGGGACAAGCTAGAATCCAAAACACGTGTGTTCGTATAACTTTAGCCATTGGCCCACACGTAGTTTGACACCTCCTGTAGAACGGTGGCCCAATTGTCGCCTCCCACTGTGACAACAGACAACCAATGCACGTTGACATCGGCATATCTGTACATACGACTACAGAGTCTATCCTGCAGGTCATTGAACTCACGAATTTCTCGGGTCTCTACTCATTGATAAGAAGGGGTCGCGGTGACAGAGCGGTTAGCCTGCTCGCCTTACAACCATTCGAACCGGGTTTTATTCCCGGCGGGTTTGCTCTCGGAACCGTGCCGGACAATACCGCTGGTCGGCGGGTTTTCTCGTGGATCTCCTGGCGCTGCTTCATACTCACCTCGCTTTCCCCTTATCGGCTCTCAAGACCTCGACGTCAAGAGCCGCCCAAATGTCTCCAAGTCACCGAGGCTTGAGTGTGCGTAGCACTTTGTATTATAGATAGCGACCCCGGAATTTCGCGAAAACATTTCTGCACGTGCTAGATTTCAATAGCCTATTGGCATGCCAGCAGTTTCCTTTGTTTATCGGCGGCGTGTCTTTGTAGGAAGACGTTTTCTCACTTGACCGGCCAATCAGAGTCAGGTTACTCAGATACCGTACGTCTGTGATTCGCGATCAGACACCTGAGAGACGGAATACGTGAATCATCCAATGACTAGAGACCAGAAAAATTCGCGTGTTCAATGACCTGCAGGCTAGACTCTGCAGTCGTATGTACAGATATGCCGATGTCAACAGTGCATTGGTTATCTGTTGTCACAGTGGAAGGCGGCGATTGGCTCACTGTTCTACAGGAGGTGTCAAATACCGTGTGGACCAATGGCTAAAGTTATATGAACACACGTGTTTTGTATTCTAGCTTGTCCAGAAATGAATCCTTGAATTCTTCAGGTCTCTACATGACGAAAGTGGAGCTGGTCTAAAGTGCTATAAAACACAACTGGTCGTGAAATATTTCCGAGAAGTTAGGGTGTTCCTAGTTATAGCGTAAAACTCACTGCGCTGGCAAAATTGGTTTTCTTTTTTTCTTGCGATCGTAAATGTTACGGTTTCAGGCGCGTCGGCCCACAACTGACATTTCAGAATCGAAGTAACGTTTTTTCTGACTGGCGTGGCGAAGGCAGCTGCGCTCGCAGGATACTGACGTTTAAACTGGACGGTGATGAAGTGTCCTTGACGATGCGCTGGCCACCGACAAGAATTTCGTTATTTCATATCTGCGCGGAATGTTGTTCAGCAGGTCGAAGTTATTTACAAGTATTTTTTTATGCATAAAAAATTTAGACGGCATATGTTTTACATAAGGAACTGCCTACTATAGTCCATTCACAGTTACTTGCCATTTTTCTGAAGCCCTGATAAAGTTCTACTTCCGCGGAATTCCTCCGCGTCGTGCGAACAAAGACTAGAAAATTACACCAAAGGGACAACACACCGCATTCGTGAGTACTCAATGTATAGGCTATTCGAGTTAAAATTAGCACTTTTGAAAGCTCTGCTTAAGATTTAATTGTGGGCATGTTGTGTGTGTATTATTCCTCCTTATGTAAAATTAACGTTGCCATGGGCATCATCGCTTTATTCATATGTGGGTCAAGTGAAACTGTGGAATTATTATAAAAGTACATATTTTTCAAATCGGCTCAGTTTTACACTTCGATGCATTAAAGAGAAAGAAAGCGAAATAAATAATTTAATTTATCACAAATACTTATTTTCTACGCTAAGATATGGAACTACTTTCCATTCTTCGTTACCAACTTTACTGGGCGCAAGTCACTCGGTGCGCCCGTTAAAATATACGCGTGCAGGGGCAGTGACTTTTCTCTAAGGTTGATTTCAAACGTGCTCACTTTGTCGAGGACAGCCTTTAATAATATTTGCATAAGAGCTATTTCTTACCAGGCTTTACCAATACACGTATTTCCTCTCTGTTTTGATTCTTGTTAATAATTAATTAAATACTAGTAGTCAGAGACCCGGATATTTCGCGGGTTCATTCGGCGACAAGCTAGACTGCACAATCCTTTGTGCATTTGAGTATCAGTTAGTAGTTCATTGGCTGATGCTCCTGATTAACACCAGACCAGGTAGCAGGGGATACGGTTCATATTTTCCTTGCAGGTTCGTTATTGGTTGAAAGTCGTTCGGGGTGTGTCTAACAAACTATTTTCCAATGAAAGCTCAAACACATATGTACACGTCAATGCAGTTTAACTTATCCTCAGATGAATCTGCGAAATTTCCGGGTTTCTAAGTATAATTTATAAACAAAAGATATGTTAAAGTTCATTTAACAGAACATAAGGAACTTTGGTATAAATACAAGTATGAAACGCGCGTGATAAATGACACATTTAGGAAAGACAAAGCACATCATGTCATACGTAGGGATAGGAAAAATTCGCGACTTCGTTTCAGGACAAGATAGATTTCAAACGCGTGTACGCTGAAGTCACCTTTGCAATTGGATTAGAGTTTATTAGAAACGCCCTGTACGTCTCCGCGCCAATAGCCGACTTGCAAGAGAACAAAAAGCGAACACTGTAATGTCAAATGCGTGGTAACAATGGGGCAACAGCCAATGAACAAACATGTGAGGTTTGACTATACAAATGATTGTAGAGTCTAGCATACAGTTCATTGAACTCGCAAAATTTTCCTATCCCTAGTCATACATGAGGTGAGTTTTCAAAAGTCTGATTAGAAAGGATGAAGAAATCGCGAACAGAATATGCAGTGGACATGGAAGGGTCAAGGACGAGTAACAGCAGTGATGGTCAGTTGACGTGAAGAGGGCAAGCTTGTACCTCCAGCAGGCGATCTCCCTCCTGTGGTCGCTATGTCGTGGTGCACCGCGCTGGTGGGTTAGGGGGGCGAGGAGGGGGCTGCGTGGACCGCGGACCAGGTACCTCCTACACCTCCTGGAATATTCCAGCAGCGGCCAATCTCCAGCCGCGCCGACCACTCCACTGCTGTGTCGACCTAGATATTCCCCAAGTGTGTCTCGACATTGGTCTGCAAGCTGTGGCTACAGACGATTTGTTCATTATTACTTCCGACTCTTTTCTGAAAGACTGCTAAAGTTCTACTTCCAGGATATTCCTCCGCACCATGCAAACAGAGCTTAACCAAGTCTAGAGAGAGTGGAGAGATTTGGGTGGCTCTCTTAACCCACTCAGACCCAGTGTACACATTTCTGTACATTACGCACGTGTGGGAAATTTTTGGCGTGGACTGCACATTGTGAAGTTTAATGACCTATGAACTTACCTGTGGGTAAATGATTCGCAAACCGTCATGCTGCTCTGGGTCATAGCTGGTTGATACAACTGTAGCCGAACATAAGTTTATTGGTTGTGGCAACGTAACAGGTGTTGCGTTGACAAGTACAGTGTGCATCATAAAATATTTAGTTTGCAACAACTGAAACAGTAAATTAAAGTGGGTCTGAAAGGGTTAACACCAAGGTTTCGAGAGGCGATGAGGGGGAAGCGACATGAGTATGGAGCAGCGCCGGAATACAAGGGCGGTGGTAATGGGATATCCCTGAGAAAACCCGCTGACGTATTTAAGAAACTAAGCACGTCATACATGAGGTGGTTTTTCAAAAGTGTCAAGATATTGCGAATAGACTACAGAGATGGTTATTTTTTGCGAAAACATTTCGTTTCACGGTAGTATTTAAACCTCCATGGTATCCTGACGCTATTATCATTGTATGGCACGTTGGCGGCAGTTTTTCGCATGGGAGCCAGTGTATGTTCAGTGTGAGAGCAACACACGTCTCATTAAGCCAGTCGAACAAGGACGTAGTAGCTCACATGTACTGCAGCCAGGGAGGATAGAAATGTTTCAGACATGTGCACAAGAAGTTGAAACCGTGCATGATAATTGGGGTAAAGAGCTCATTCTAGGCCTGCAGAAGCCATTTTCGATGTCCGAACACATGAACTGGATTTCTGACTTCAGAATCATCGAACCCACATGACTTCGTCGAACTTCAGCAGACCGATTATATAAATAAGTGCACTGACATACTAGTACGCTGCTCGTGGCCAAGTTGTAATGAAAATACCATGTAATCAAGTTGCGAAAAATGTAATTGTTTTCCGTAAAACCCGGATTTGTTTTAAAACCAGATGAGGAGTGAATCTGTATGTTTATTAGAAAACTAGTTTGTCGTGGTTTTTATTTTGTTATGTGTGTTTGATCTATGTCACTTTAAATTATATGCCTATTTATCACAGTGATAACTAATATATATTATATATTAAATATTGAATCTTAAAATTCGCATGTTATTTGTGATTGGGTAACTAAATTGTTTCTCCCGCAAAGAAAAGGTTTTATAGGCCCTTATTCAAATCAACCCTTTAAATGTAAACAAACGAAACATAATTTTTTGTACACGCGACTTTGTGAGTTCTCACGGAAATGTTCGAACAAGCGTTGAAGACATGAGCAAAAAATGATCACCGGACTTCCTCATCTGTATTATACGGCCTGAAAACGCTCTTGTGGTCTGACAAACACAAATAATTGGACATTATTTCTGCAGCCAAACGACAATGTCACGCACTGTAAAAAAACTATTTAGTATTTTACGAGATCAAGTCTTGGAAACCAGTTGTCAAGAAAATGTTTTTTAGAACTTCAAGAAGTTTTATTGTGAAATCTACCAAACATTTATTTGTAATATTACAAATTATACCCCTGTATTTAATCTTACAGTATTTAAAAGTGGAAATAAAATTATGTTTCTTGTCTTATAAATAGGGATAGGAGAAATTCGCGAATACATTTCAGGACAAGATAGATTTCAAACGCGTGTACACTGTCGTCACGTATACAATTGGATCAGAGTTTATTAGACACGCCCTGTACGACTCCGTGCCAATAACCGACTTGCTAGGGATTAAGAAGCGAATCCCACATTGTCAAATGTGGGGTAACACTGGGGCAAGAGCCAATGAACAAACATCTGAGGTTCGACTATACACAGGACTGTGGAGTCTAGCATACAGGTCATTGAACTTTGCGAAATTTTCCTGTCCCTACCTCTAAAACATTTGTGATGAATAAATAAGAGATAAATATAAAAATTATATAATTCCCTAAAGACAACAAATAGTTGCGGTTGTCGGCACCGGGATTCGACCCCACGTCCCTCGCACTACTTCCACGCACCTTCAACCACGTGACCACCTTGTCCCACAAGGTACACAGTTATTTTTATAATATATACAATTAGGCACTCACTACACAAGAAGAATATTAAGTTTTTTTCATTGTTTATTTATGATTATTTTAGTTGTTTTAAGTGTTTCACGTTATTTATGCTTACGCTATGTATCTTTTTATAAACAACTACGATTTACGTCACCCCTGGTTTTTACACAAACAGCTATACGGTTTTTTGTTTTTGAGTGTCTGCCATTTCATCCGAGCTCGTAAATACGGATCAGTATAGTACAAACATTTCTTGAGGTCTATTACAAGCATGGCCCTTGTAGTTTTACAAACAAGTATTCTTACAAGACAATTTTTGTACTATAACTAGAGACCCTAGAATTTCACGGGTTCACTTCTAGACAAGTTGGAATTCACACACATGTACGTTCATGTTACGTTTGAAATTGGTCGACGTGTTGTTTGACACTTCCTGGAGATAAATGAGCCAATAACAAACATGCAATAAATTGTGCTCCCAACCACCGCCTTTTACTATCACAACAATCAACCAATAAACAGTTGATATCTGTATGAGAGTATATAAGCCTGCGAAGTCTAACCTACAGGTCATTGCACTCTCGAATTCCTCGGGTCTCTAACTATAATAAATGTTTGTAAAATTACAAACAATTTCTCAGTACAGATTACAAACTTTTTCTACACTGTAAAATACACTAAGTTACAACCAGCGGCATCGTCTGACACGTTTCTCACTTGCGAAAATCCGGGAGTGACCCAGACGGGGATTGAACCCGTTTCGCCTTGGTGGGAGGCGAGCAGGCTAACCGCTCAGCTAGCTGTAGGCTATATGTTCAACTACATCTATATGAACCAATTATGGCCTATTCCAGGAAGACAATTTGCGAATCATTTTTACCCACAGATACGATCGTTGGTCACTGAGCCTCGCTGTGTGCAGTAGAGGTTAAACCTCACCTACACTTGCTAATGTACACTATTGTGTACAGTGGGTCTGAATGGGTTAACTGTACCTATATCTAAACTGGCAAGAGTGATTCCAGAAGCCAGCAAATATGTCAAATATTTGAAATTTAATTTTTTTTTAAATTCTGTTTTGCATACGGTATTATCACAACTGAAAAATATCACAGAACATTAGTACCATAAATTAACTACAGGCAATACACAGCAAGATATGTATTTCAGGTCTGTATAAAACAAGTACTTAACACATAGCAGCTACATATAAATTATTTAACTCTTAATGCATACTGGCATCAGGCGATGCCACATGTCTCCCTACAAACATTTGTGTCTATGACTTCCTGTGCCCTAATGCAAAATGTGTATTTTTAATTTTAGTGATGGTTTATTTTAAATTCGACATTTACTGCCTCATTAAAGAATCCATTTTTAAAAACATACATAAAAAATGCTTTAACACTGATCTAGAATCAAACCTTTGAAAAATCGCCCCATGTATGTCATGTTAGGTTGTTTCGTAAATATGTATGTATCGGGAATTATTTATACTTCCGTTAACATAAAAGTATTTTATTTTTGAGTTAATTACACCTTAACTTAAATTTTATCTAACAGTGATTAGTATTTCATGTATAATATTAATATGAATAAAAACAGAGAGAAAATAGGTGTGCTGGTAACGTCTAGTAAGAAATGCTTAGTTCTTATGCAAATATTACTAAAGTGAGTGAGCGCGAATGCAGTGCGTGATCCTCTTGGTGCAGAGACTCAGTTCAAGTTTCTTCTACTCAAGTTGGGAGGATCAGTGTTCAAAGTTTGGCAAGTAATCATGTTCGCCACTAGGTTAGCACTAGTGTCGCATGTGTACCAGAGTTTCTCTATTTCCTACGGTAAAAAAAAAAACTGGATAGTTGCAATAATTATAAATAAAATATAAAAGAACTTCGTAATTATGCAAAATCTTTCTCTTTTAATATTCACGTATATTAAAATAGTAACTAAATGTTACATTTCCGAACACTGCGCACCTAACGGCGGAAATTTTCGCTATGCAAAACTCTCAAATAAGAAATCGTGTTTAGTTGATAACCTGAGTAGTTAACTGTAACTCAGTTAAGCTTTGTTTGCATGAGGCGGAGGAATATCCTGGAAGTACAACTTTTGTAGGGCACCAGAAAATTTGAGATTCCCCGTAAATTGACTATAATTTTCTATAAAGGTTGTTCACTGTAAAATGAGCACTTTTGAAAGCTCTTCTTGATATCTACTTGTATGCACGTTGTGTATTCTCCCGCCTTATATTGGCATGTGCCTCATCACATTATTTATGCGTTGGTCGAGCGAAACTGTGAAATTATTATAAAAGTAAACATTTTACAAATCTGCTAATTTTTACAGTTCTATGAATTTAAAAAAATCAGAAAGCGAAAAAAATAATTTTAATCATCATAAATTACCTAACGCTTTATATTCGACGTTAAGATACGGAACTACTTCCCATCCATCGTTACCAACTTTACTGGGCGCATGTCACTCAGGGCGCCTGTCGACACATTGAGATCTGCACACATTTACTGGCACTTAATACAAATTAGAAGTGAGTCATCTATATCCATTACTGCAAGAATACCTCTTCTGTTGGTGTCTTTGTTAGAACTCACCAACGTCCTATTGGTCCATACCACACCGGACACTACCCTGTACTTTACAGCCTTCATTATTGGCCGGTCATCAACTAATGGAAAGTCGAGCTGATACTGACCAATCACATGTCCTTTATCGTATAAAAGTATTTACAATCAATCATGTACCTTTGAGTGACTATATAAAAAGAAATACAATATAATTGTTACTGCGCTGTAGTGATCTTGTGAGGTCGTGTTAAACACTAGCCGAACAAAGAAATTATCAAATTAGTTTTGCTCGAGCTATACTCGAGCATAGTCTACAAAGTGTTAAAATATATGCAGGTAGGAGCAGTGACTTTTTCTAAGGTTCATTTATAAAGTGCTCCTTTATCACGAAGAGCCTTTAACAGCGGTGGCGGCTGCTCAAGGATCTAACCCGCGGGCTGCAGTTTCCTTATGACTGTGAGGTGGCGTGGTGGATCCGCCAACAGTCTCTGCGACCAAGAAGAGATGATCACGTGATTGATGCTGTAGCTACAGCCGAGCACGATCACCTCAGTGTTCCTAGCAAGAATACTGCAGTTTCGCCACGTCCACTTTTCAATATCATTTCCAGACATGTTGACCTTTATCGGCATCGCTGCGAAATATCGCTCTCTATGATTATTGGAAATCGATGGCGAAATCATGGGAATAAGTTTTTAGCTTAGGTGGTGATCCAAAGTATTGTAAGAATTTGGTGTTTGATGTACGTACAGTCGTATTTAATTGTAATATGATTGATGAAAACTGGTTTTTGAAATGTAACATTAAACATTCAATCTGAATTATATAACACAGGATGCACGCAAAGTTCCTGACACATTTCAATCTCAAATGAATCGGAAAGTAATTAAAATTAAAATTAATTTGTAGTACTAATAAATACGTAAACTCAAAAAGTTTCATATCAGTAGATTTCTGTGTGTGCCCAGATTCCGCTTGTATCTACAACCAAGGTGATTTAATTCACCACTGAAATGTACCAGGGACTTTGTGTACATTTTAATCAAATTTGTATTGTGTTTTTGTTGTTATAGTTACTAGGCAACCTTTGATTGCCACAATAATCTACTCCACCTAACGTAACCTAACCTAACCTCACCTAACCCAACCTAGCCTAACCTAACCTCACCTAACCCAACCTAGTTTAACCTAACCTTACCTAACCTAACCTAACCTCACCGCCAGTATCGCATACCGCCAACATTGGATATCGCTTAAGCTTGGCTCACAACCATCCGTCGCTTCCGTCAGTCCGTCAGCCATCCGTCCATTTTTTCGTCCGTTAATTGAAAGCGACTCACAACATTCCATTGTCCATCAATCCGTCAGGCCAGAAAATGTTCAGTTGTACCACCCTTACAACACTAACTTTATCGCGCACAAACTAATGTTTTTAATGACTGTAAGAAAACATATTCTCTTTCCTAACGTAATTTATCAGCATTTCCTCCGAAAATTTAAAAGTCATTTTCAGTACAATTTAAAGATGAAACGTAAAAAGTGAACAACTTTACTACCTTCTGAATTTAAAAAGAAAAATATTCAGACAAACAAATGACTGTTTTCCGACAGCCATGTTCAAGGAACACTATTACAAGGCGGTGGCCCATCCGTCCGTCCGTCCGTCGAAAGTTAAAGGCTGAGATATATTTGACGGATTGACGGATAGGAAAAAAAGTTGCTCTGTGATTGGTTGAAGGTCACGTAACCGACGGACAGACGGGCGATTGACGGATGAAACGGATGGTTGTGAATCCAGCTTAACAGAACGGTATGTAATTTACTACTGTACACTGTTGGACGATATCGGAGTTGTGGTGTTACAGAAGTGTTGTCTTGTGATCTAAATATATCGCGACATAGTAGAGCCTTCGCTACAAGTCCCTCCGCAGCTGGCTGTCTCGTAGAGCGATCGTCCTTGCGGCCTGCGGTGCTGTGGCCTGTCTTCCAGCGCGCCTTGTCACGTGCAGGCGTGCCACAGGATCCATCCGGCGTATGTCTAGAGTGCCATGGTACTACTTCGTCTCACTACACTTCGACTTCGTCCCCAGCTAGCGTCGTCTCCTCATCTGGCTACTTACGATCTCCTCCCTCTTATACATCCAGTTATTGCTCCTCTCATTATTAGAAGAGAGCCTACCGTTGCGCGTTATAATTAGGGATAGGAAAATTTCGCGAATTCATTTCAGGACAAGTCAGACGTAAAACACGTGTACACTCGAGTCACCTTTCTCATTGGATCAGAGTTTATTAGACACGCCCTGGAGGGCTCTGAACCAATAGCAGACTTGCAAGGAAATGAGTAGCGAACCCCATACTGCCAGGTGTGATGTAACACTGTCTATTCTGTGGGGCAGCAGTCAATGAACAGACATCTCAAGTTTAGTTATACACAGGACTGTGGAGTCTAGCCTACAGGTCATTGAACTCGCGAATTTCTCGTGTCTCTTAGTGATTAGAGCTGGCCTCAAGCGACACGCCCTGCAGTACTTGGTGACGATAGTGTACACTCGTCAGCACTCTTGTTAGCTTGACTCAATGTGGCCGGGTGTAGCAGGCAGGAGAACCACTTCTGCCTGAGGCGGCAGACAATGAACAAGTGACGTGTGCACAGGACTGTGGAGTCGAGCTTGGTGCCGTATTATAACGCGGAATGATAAGGTCTCTAATAAAGAACCGGAAATTTCAACGACTCATTTGTGAACAAGCTAGACTCCACAATACTTTGTGTATTCGAGCCTCAGTTCGTTGTTTATTGGCTGATGATACAGTTTTACCTCAGACCAGGTAGTGTGGCATTCAGTCTCTTCCTTGCAGGTTAGCTAGGGGGCAGTGAAATTTCGCGAAAAGATTTCAAGACAATTTATATTTAAAAACACTGTAGGGTAATTTGCCTATGATTGACTGAATTGTTTTTAGACACGTTTTAAGTGCCTGTTCACGAATCACGTACGATCCGTGCCGATGTTGCCGAATTATGAGTGGCCCGGTTAAATATGAAAACGCCTTCCCAAGCAGAGAGTAACCAATGGCAATAGACAAACTGCTGTTGGGTGATTACAGAGTTGAAGTCTATCCTGTACTAATATTTTTTCGTAGAGTATCGTTAGCTCTAGCGATACCACACAAAAAGAAAGTTAAATGTTCATTGGCCTATCGTGTCTTCAAGTAAATCCGCGAAATTTTCTGCTCTCTTAACATAATAATAGCGAGAGCCAAGAAAAATTGGCGGCCTCACTATCCTTTAGGCTAGATCCAACATCCCTGTGAATACGCGGGCCTGAATTACCCCTCCCCCCCACTTATTGACTGCTATCCCGGTGAGTGACGGGACCACTGTGGCTGAGCGGTTAGCCTGCTCGCCTTCCACCAAGGCGTACCGGGTTCAAGTTCAATCCCCGGCTGGGTCACTTCCGGATTTTCACATGTGGTAATAGCGCCGGACAATGCCACTCGTCAGGGGGTTTTCTCAGGGAGCTCCCGTTTCCCCTGTATTTTCAATCCGCCGCTGCTTCATACTCATCTCAATAATCCTCATCGGCTCTCAATACCTAGCTATTAAGAGCCGCCAAAATCCCATTCATTACAAGTAAGTACGCATTGCCGTCTCCTCGCCCTAAAGTTGAATCAGTGAGAATATCACTGTTACAATCAGTCAACAGTATCTTACTGATTCAACAGGCAATTCATTGAGGAGTGACAGCAAGGTCTTGAAAGTGCATATGAACTAAGGTGTTTTGTGGATTACAACTGATCTTGTAATTTTTCGCGAAAAACACCTCTTAACGGTGTTTAACGGTCGCGTGCCTTTGTGAGAAAACATCTTCTTACTTGGCTGGCCAATTAGAATTAGATTACTACTACTGTAGTGTGCGTCTGTGATTCGTGAGCAGGCACGTAATAATACTGTCAAGAAAGTGGATCCGAGCTAAAGTGTTATGAAATATAACTGGTACTGAAATATTAACGCGAAAATCGGATGACTCTAGCGTTTGTCAATATTACCTGTCCTACGTACGAGTGCATTGGGGCAATTGTAAAAGTAGGTTTGTGTACAATTATTTTCATAACAAAATATTTCCTGTTGACATACTGGGCAGATTGACAGTGTGCTTGGTGTGTGTATGTAAACATCATCTGTGGCGAGAGCGGACACCGTTGTAGTCATGTAAACAGCAGCAGGACCTACACACGACTGCCTTCAAAACTGTGACAAACAAGTTGCAATCGTACATCAGACGTGCTACATGTACGTACCATCCTCATGGAGTTAAACTGTGGGGAAAATAAACAGTTTACTTAGATCCTCTTGGAAAATTAAACACATGTTAGCAAAAACATAAATAGTTATTTTAAAAGAGATTCAAGATACCAGTTCCCGAGTACCCATTAATAATTATCCTTCACAATTAATTAGCATGTTGTATGTATAAAATAGGTTAAATGACATGTTATTTATTTGACGAAGTTAATTAGAAGCATAGAAACTTGGGCACCCATATTTCAAAATTTTCTACTTTTCGGTTGTATATTATGAAAACTGGAATCATTTGACTCCAAATATTATCATTTATGTTATCGTTTTATGGATTTCTTTCAGATAATGACATTAAAACTTTTCGCGAAATATTATCTCAAAAATTCGTAAACGAGAGATGCAGAAACATTACACAAATCCCGAAAACTAGGGACAGGAAAATGCCGAGAATTAATTTCGGGACAAGATAGACGACAAACACATATATGGTGAAGTCATCTTCGCGATTGGATCACAGTTTATTATACACGCCCTGTACGCCTCTGAGTCAATAGCAGACTTGCAAGGAAACACCTTGCAAATCCCATAACCGCCAGGTTTGGGGCAACAGCCAATGAACACACAGCTGAGTTTACAGTATGCACAGAACTGAGGGGTCTAGCTTACAGATCATTGAACTCGCGAAATTTTCCTATCCCTAGCCATAACTCTTTAAGTTGTATTTCATAACAGTGAAGTTCAGATCCCCTTTTTTGATTGGATGATCTAAGTGTTATGCGTCTTAGATGTATGTCTGCAAATCACAGACGTACCGTATCGGAGTTGCCTAATTCTGGTTGGCCAGTCAAATAAGAAACTGTCTTCTCTCGAAGTAACTCCGCCAATAAGAAGAAGAGAACTGCTAGTATGTCCATAGTGTATTGAAATCTAGTATGTGCGTAAATCTTTTCGCGAAATTCGCGTGTCCGTACTTATAAGTAAGTCGCTAAGAACAGCCGGCGTTGATTACTCGACACATAGTAATTAAGATTACATAAGTGAAGCAGCTGCTTATTCCGCGCCAACTCCAGCAGCACACACTGGCCAACAAGATGGCGTTACTAGCCAGCAGGCAGCCCAGCCAATAGGGAACCTTTGTCAGGACGCAGGAGCCAATCAGAGTATGGACACTCCGACGTCACAATGAACTGCCTCCACGCCATATCGTGTCCCTGTGTTGTGTTTGTCTACTTTGTATCCTTGTTGTGTACAACACTGGCCATGAGTGTACTTTATATGCACCATGTCTTCGACTGTGGACGCGGTTACTGAACGAGTGAGTGAAGAGATTTGGCCGGCTCTCAACATCGAGGTCTTGAGAGCCGATGTGGGTGAAGCGAGGTGAACATGGAATAGCGCCAGAATGCAAAGACGGGGGGAACGGGAGATCCCCGAGAAAACCCACCGACCAGCGGCATCGTCCGGCATTTTTCCCACGTGCGGAAATCCGGGAACGACCCGGCCGGGGATTGAACAGGGTTCGCCTTTTGGGAGGCGAGCAGTCTAACCGCTCAGCCACCGCGACCTCGCTTCCTGAACGGGTTAATAGAATATTTTAGGTATTATTTTGCAGCTGATATTACAGTGCTATGCTAACTACAAAAAACTGAATAAATAATTAATAAAGACCCGGAAATTTCGCAGATTCTTCTGAGGACAAGTTAAACTGCATCCACGTGTACATGTGTGTTCCTGCTTTCATTGGACCATGGTTTGTTATACTCGCCCTGAACGACTTTCAACCAATAACGAACCTGCAAGGGAAATAAGAACCGAGTCCCGTGCTACCTGGTCTGGTGTTGAACTTCAGCATCAGTCAATGAACTACTAACTGATGCTCGAATGCATAAGTAAATGTGGAGTCTAGCTTATTGCCGAATGAATCCACGAAATTTCAGGGCCTCTAATAATTAACTCTTCCAAGCCTATTGTAGACAATTGTCTACACGTTGCACAGGAATGTTATATTTGACCAGTACTGTACTCTGCGAGGGCTAGTGCTTAATGATCTACCCTGTTCATATGACTGATCACTAAGGACAGGTGTTTTTTCGCGAAAATGTTCCAGTATCCTACGTCCACAATCACAACTTATTTTGGTTATTGGCCGCTTGCCTACGTGTGAACACATGTTCTTCTTTTGCTAGGCCAATCGTAATAGAGTACTCCGATATTGAACGTCCATGATTGGCGGACAGACACTTGAGGCACGTGACATTTAAAATTACCCAACCACGAAAGTGCATATGAACAAAAGTGTTTTCGAGTACAACTTGTCTTTAAATTTGTTCGCTAAAAATCTGTCCCTACTGAACACCGAGCACAAAGACTACAGCTTATTGGCTGTGCTGACGAAACAGGTTCTTTATCAGATTAAGTACGGCACTCGTCAAAAAAATTATTGTTTGCAACACCAGAAAAAAATTATTATTGTGGGAATAAAAGGGTTAACCCGTTAAGGCACACATTAATTTGTCGTTTCGGATGTTGCAAAAGAATAAATGTTTGGTGTGAGCAGTAGGTACAAATTGTTTATAACAGCCAACGTTTTGGAACGTATGGAAAGTGTTTGAGTATATCTAGGGCACAGGAAGTATCCACCTCCTGTGTTAGCAACAACCAATAGCATTGCCCAAGGAAAAGCGCTCTCTGTATTGGCGGTAGCTTCTGTACTTGCACAGCACTGACCATTAGCTCACCTATCCTGCAACGTTTTACACGAGAACCAGTATACTAGGGACAATATGTTACGGGGTTACGGCCGAAGTAAAGCAACTGCCTATGGAGCACTGCACCCGACCATGCAATGCGAAGAACTCATAAAAAAGTAGTACAGACACCATAAAAACTGTCAGAAGAGTGCGATTTATGCTGAATATGAAAGAAGAATGTATACATTTTGCTACATTATAAAATAATGTTTTACTAAAATGTACTTTTTTGATGTAAAAAAACAATTGATTAAAATAACCTGTATTTCTAACAAAATTTAAGCGCATTGCCATTCTGGATGCTTCAGAAAGCAGAATTTGCAAGAAACTCTTCTTCATGTCGTAATATCGCCATAATATTTACTATGATTGTGTGCAAGAAAATTGTAATAATAATGTAAGAAATTATTTTATAATTATTATGTGCGTCCATTCGTCAGAAAAATTTATGGCTGAAACTGAGGTAAATAAAGTTAATTATAAAATTGATGTTATACATTATTACTATGATTTTATTACACATGATCACAATAAATATTATGACGATCTTTCTCGAAGAAGATTTTCTTGAAAATTGTGATTTCCGAAGCATCCAAAACGAAAATGCGCTTAGATTTGGTTAAAAATGCGAACTCTATAGATAGATTATTTTCTACATTTAAAAAGTATATTTAAGTTAAATATTTACACTGTTGCAAAATATATACATTCTTTTTTTTATGTACAGCGTAAATCGCACATTTCTGACAATTTTTATGGCGTCTGTACCACTTTTTTAATGAGTTCTTCACATTTCATAGCCGGGTGCAGTGTTCCATAGGCAGTCTTCAACCTTAAGGTAGACACAAACGCGTCCACCACAGCTGACCTCTGGACATTGACAGTTGTGTTGGGGCTGTGCTGGGTATTCGGGGTACTTCATAGTACCTTAGGGGCTGTGGCCGGTAATCGACGCAGTGCCACGTCTCAACTGCAGCTCCTGAATTATTGAAGGTCGTCATTGGGCCGCTAATTCCCACCCGCCTGCTATGCCTTCCCAAGTCTCTCTATCCGCTGTGCGCCATCAGCTCAGCACCTTTCAATGTCCTGCTTAAGATACGCTTACTTGTGTGCTCACTCTGTATTCTTCCGCCATATGGAACATTAACATTGCCACGAGCCTAATCACTTTATTCATGAGTCAGTTAAGTAAAACTTCGAAATTATCATAAAAGTAAATATTTTATAAATTTGTCCATTCATACACTTACATATATTAACCCTTTCATGCCCAATGCAGACAATTATAGGTTGTTCACGGTAAAACGAGCACTTTTGAAAACTCTGTTTGAGATCTATTTGTATGCATGTTGTGTATTCTTCCGCCGTATGCAAAATTATAATTGCCATAGGCCTCGTCAATTTCTTCAAGCGTCTGTCAAATGGAACTGTAAAATTATTAGGAAAGTAAGTATTTTAAAAATCTGCTAATTTTTACACTTCGACTCATTAAAAAAACAGAAAGCAATATAAATGATTTCATTTATCATAAATGGTTACCTAACACTATTTATTCTACGTTAAGATATGGAACTACAATTGCTCCATCGTCACCAACTTAACTGGGCGCATGCCACTCAGTGCACCCGTTAAAGTTTATGCACGTAGGAGTAGTGAATTTTTTCGACTGTTGATTTCAAAAGTGCTCACTTTATCGTGAACAGCATTTGCCTACATGTTGCACAGGAAGGTTATATTTGACCAGTACTGTACTGTGCGGAGCTCAGTTGAAAAGGGGTAAGATTGGGTAATATATGAAAATAATAGGCGTGATGATGAAAAACACAAGGACAAAATATGAATGAATTATTTTCAAAGATGGGCGTTTTCAGTCATTATCGTGCCAGTGTGATTATATGCTTGGACAACAGAAGAATAATTATACATTACAACACACTTTTGAATATTTCTTGTCAAACACAGAATAAAATAAGACTATGATCAAGATGGAAAAACACTTCAAAATAACATTCAACAAATATGATTATTCAAGTGGGTTTTACAACCACTTCTGTAAAATCTAACATAAAAAACATTGCAATTATCATTAGACAATGCTGCAAGTTCCAAACAAACAAACAAATACCATTCCTAAGACAAACGTGTCTTCCTTGCATGAATGTCATAGATGTTTCTCTATCCCACTTCTGCATTACCTTGAGTTTTGTTAAAAAGGAATATTTCGCCGTGAATGAGAACATGTGAGTCTAGAAGTCGTTCGAATGAAGTCGGAGGAAGATGACATCCACGACTTTCCATTGAAATAAGTTCATATGGATTTTTATATCACATATGCAAATATTACTGTTGAGAAATGTTGATCAACAACTTATGTGATTTCGAAGATATTTTAGTATGCAAATTAAGCAAAGGAATTTAAATAAATATTGGGTAACCTCTGGTAAGGCATTCCCTTACACAGTGTCCAATATTTTACCTGTGTGAAACTGATTCCTAAATATTGGGTAACCTCTGGTAAGGCATTCCCTTACACAGTGTCCAATATTTTACCTGTGTGAAACTGATTCCTAAATATTGGGTAACCTCTGGTAAGGCATTCCCTTACACAGTGTCCAATATTTTACCTGTGTGAAACTGATTCCTAAATATTGGGTAACCTCTGGTAAGGCATTCCCTTACACAGTGTCCAATATTTTACCTGTGTGAAACTGATTCCTAAATCGTGTTTCTTCCCTGCATTATCACTCATTCCTATCACTCATCTCCGAACACAAAGCCTGAAGCTTATTGCTTGTAGTAAAACATCAAGTTCTTTTTACAGGCACGTGTTTCTGGCGAAAAGCCTTCACGACTATTTTACTCCAAAACACTTTAATTCATATGCACTTAGGTGGTTGGATGATTTTAACTGTCACATGCCTCAAGTGTCTGTCCGCGAATCACGGACAACCAGTATCGGAGTACTTTATTACGATTGGTCCAGCCAAGTAAGAACATGTCTTCTCACGTAGACACGTGGCCAGTTATCAATGTTATGTTGTGGATGTTGACGTAGGACATTGAAGTCTAGAATAGCCATAAATAAGTTTGCGATAAACACCTATCCCTAGTTATTTATCGTCTCTAGTACAGCATGCATCAAAACTTTCTTATCTGCAACAGCTTACATGGCAAATTAACGCTGGAATAAAAGGGTTAAATAAACCACAAGGCAAAATAAATCATTTCAGTATTCTCAGGTGTGTACCTAACACTTTTAATTCAATGTTAAGGAGCAATTTTGAGTTCATTTCACCGTGTCTCATAACTTCCGCGTAGTATAACTTTTTACTAGGAAAAGCTACGACACTCGTTTAAGTTTCAACTGACAGCTCTCGTTAAGATCAATCGATGACTTGGCATAAAAACATTTTTGTGGCATGGTTTTAGCGAAATTGTATGAGTTAAATGTAAAAAATAAGAAAACTTAACACATCGTCGGCCTATACACGTCAAAAAGCCTAGTCGAAATACAGAAATTGTATATGGTTGGAAAGAGCATCTCAAAAGCAATCCAATGATACCCATAAAACCCCATATGATAGAGTGGAGCGATGCCGGGAACGTAAAATAAACATCAAGACATCCGAGCGCGTCAACGTAGACGTATTCAAGTAAAACAAACGGCCGTGTCCGCAACACAGACACACCACATTTTTTAACCTACACAATGTATATGGAAATAGTACTAGGTATCAGGTTGAAAATATGGGAATGTTCAGCATTGCTACTATACACAGTTGGGAACTTTCCTACGCATCTGACGCTTCCCGGAGCCAATGTAGGCACGTTCCCATGCATGTACAGGAAAATATATTACCATTCGCGCTTTGTCACTGCACGTATACACACATATGGTATATTACAAATAATTCCTTAGAGTGACTTATGCCGTCACGCTGCACTCTGCACATTTCATACGTAGCACGTGGGATTTTAGTGCACGCGATGGAAGTCTATATAGTCAATTCACGGTTACTTCAGCCTTTTCTGAAGCCCTGCTAAAGTTCTACTTGCAGGATATTCCTCCGCCTAGTGAAAACTAAACTTAACTAAGCCTGGAGAATTACACCAGAGGGACAACGCGCCACGTTCGTACGCACTCAGTTGTGATGATATTTTGTATAAGAACTGTTTCTCTCTAGGCGCTACCAACATACCCATTTTATCCCTGTTTTTTAAATCCAAATTATTTATCAGTAAAGCATTATAATTTTTAGATAAGATGTTAATAACATTTCAATTTAACAGGGAAAAAAGTAACTTTTATGAACACAAGTATAAAACGCTTGTGATACAGGGCGTATTTAGGAAATAACAAAACACGCCATACATGGGGAGATTTTTGAATGGTTTGATTCAAATAGGCCGAAGAAACCGTGAATGGACTATAGACTGAACTACGTCTTTACCGCTATACCCTATACGTTTCCCATACTTCTCAAGAAAATTGTGTAGGCAAGCTCTCTAAATGCGATTTTTGCCCCATTTTCACAATTTTTT
This sequence comes from Dryococelus australis, assembly GCA_029891345.1. NCBI lineage: Eukaryota > Metazoa > Arthropoda > Insecta > Phasmatodea > Phasmatidae > Dryococelus > Dryococelus australis. Next base: position 34,619,988 of record CM057003.1, read on the forward strand.
TTCTTAAAATGCCATTAATATGATAAAAAGGAAAATGTACGGGTAATGTATTTTTTTCTTGTACGGCAAAAAGTTGTGTGTCTGGGGTATTTATTTCCTGAGATAAACGTAAACTCGCACATAACGAATATACAGTAATTATGCCCGGCGAACTGTCCCTCTTTAATACTTGTAAGTCTCTTGAAACTCAACAGAAGTTCTTCAAATTTTGCACAGCGAATCCTCAGAGTAAAATACAGGTCAAGTTCGAAATTCAGCAAGATAATATTACGCAATCATTACCTTTTACCCTAAAAACTCATTTTTATTACTTTTTTCCTATGAAAGTTTTGTATTAATTCATACAGATTTTGCATTAAGTCATGAAGGTAATGGAATATTTTTTTAAATTCTAAATGTCTCACTTCAATGTTGAGTTAGTTTCCAAGTAGGGCCTTAGTGACTCAGTGGATAGAGTAATTCCAAGTGGGGCCTTAGTGGCTCTTAGTGGATAGAGAAATATCAAATTGGGCAGCAGTCGCTTCAATGTTGAGTTAATTTCAAATAATTTCAGTATTACACACACACACACATACATATATATATATATACACACACGCACACACGAGTGTGTGTAATATGTTTTTTTCCTCAGTCTTTATATGATAACCAAAATTTGTAACATGGTAACTATTCTAAGAACGTGAGAATACAGAAAAAAAAAGGTCACGGGCTGGGCCCCTAGTTTTCTATAATGATATATTGTCAGTAATTTCTCTGAATCCGAAGTTACGACACGAAAAAGAAGAATTTCTGCTGGAGGGGTGAAGCGGCGCCTAAAACGCAGTGGTGAAGTGGCCGCAGTACATCCCGGCTGCACTTGTGGTTCGTGCTGCGTGCACCGAGCGTGTACAGTACTGAGCAAGCACCAGCTTTACCTTGTAGCACTTGGCCACACGCCACAGCTGGCCATGCCAATGACACGAGGCGGGATAAGTGTTGTAAGCAGGGGGATTATTCTAAGTTTTCGTTCCGGCGAAAAAAAAGTAGCATCCATACAATTATCAGTCGCAACATATTATTCGGTATTCTAAGCTTGAAACGAAGGTCGAGTGACGTCACGAGTGGATTCGGAACGTCCCAACTGCTCACAATCAGTTGGCAGGCTAGAATTTCGTAGGTAAACCAATATGGCGCGGGCGTCGGTATTAAATGTGGCCATGTATTTCAATGATACGAAAATAAATAATGTGTATTATAAAGTAATTGCAGCCCGTGTTTGTGTTGTTTGGAGTTATAATTTTCCTACACGCACATTAACGATACAACTAAGCATGAAAAGATTTATTATAAGTATTACACACGTGCATCACACACGTCTGTCAAACATTGTGTACAACATGACACATGCTATTTTATGTGTGGGATGTTATTACAAGCGAGTAAATGTACAAATAATCAATTATAAATATTTAGTCAATAAACTATTATAACAATAGCTTTAATATGCCTTTATTTACCCGTTGAGAAACATGTGTTCGGTGGTCTAGTGGATGACGTACATGCTTCATAACACAGGAGTCTCCGCGACTTAAGATCGAAGCTCTCCTCCTTCTTGGCTTTTATTTAGTCTAAATATGTGAAATACAGTTATCTGATGATATGCGGTAACAACATTTTAAAAAACTAGCTTATAAGCTGTGTACATTTGTATTTTGGCCCCTATTAGCCTACAGTTTGGAATGTTTTGGGGTTGGCTCTGTTATAGTCTATAGTAGGTTAAGTTTTGACAGTTCTAGAAAAGTAGCACGAATTTATCCTTCCATCACAGCTGTTTTGTCAGTGAAGAAAAATACGCTTGTTAAGAAATGTTTGAGTCCAATACACACTTGCATTTTCATCTTTCCTCGTGTTTCCTGTCGTGACAGGCACTGAGAGACGAACGTTATCTAACTTCCATACAGTCATTATTGTAGGATATTATAGCTAGGTTGGTATTATAAATTGTTTTATTTTGTGATTGCCAAGTTTAATTTGTTAGGTGTATATCTACTTTATGTAGAGGGAAAAAGGAAACACAAAATGGTGGTGGGGGGAGGGGGGAGCTTTAGTTTTACGTCTTTCATGAGACGAGATTATTTTGATGTTCTTACGAGTGTGTGGCATTTTGATTTGCTTATTGTTTTGATGGAGCAGTGAAAAATTTTGCTTGTATGGAAATAACATTCAACTTCGAAAATTTTATCTTTTCTGCATAAACAAAACGGGATACATAGGTCTATACATCGCTGTTCATATTTGTACATATGTAGCAACAAACGCACACACACACTTTGACCAAATACTATAGGCTAATACCGGACAACTGGCGATTTTCCGTGCGAAAAGTGATTGCCCTGCGCTCTGCCGGCCTGAGGTGGCGACACATTTATTTACATTTACCGTCGTACGTTTTACACTGGGAATTGCTTATGTTTTAATGATTTGCTTTGACCGAAGTTATTCTTACACTCTTTGAATTTACAATATAGACAAATAAACAACTATTATTCACTCACTACAAAAATATGGAAAGTGCGGCTTTTTCAGGCCACGCGCACTTCAATAATTATATTAACGGTTTATAAATACATTTACGAAATTCGCAGACTTACTGTTTGTAAAATTCGTAATCTCTTGAACACGAGGTCTTTCATGGCTCTGCAATACACTTCGACGGACACCAAGGTTAGGAATATTAATATAATCGATTTAAGACGTGTACATTTCTTTGTTATTCAGGACAGTTTTACGTGAAATCTATAATGAACATCTGCTAACATTCCTCCACTTAGCTTTGGCCAAATATTTTCCACATACACAAATAGTTTGCTAAACACGCGGGCCTCGTCCGTAACACGTAAACATCTATATGTCACGAAGGGGGGAAAAAATGCTGTTCAACATGGCCACCTACTCCTCACGAAATAAACGAAAACTGTACATTATTATTTTCTTATAAAACACATATTTGTAGTCTTATACTATTGTTTACGGGCTAAAAAATATAAATCATACTATTCGTGTCTTTAAGTAATGTATTTTCAACATATTTGTGAAATTTCAAAACAAGCAATTCTAGTAATATTTTGTTGTTACGTTTTAGACCGTGCGCAGAGAGACGAATGCTCGTCTAGCTTGGAGTGGGGGAAGTCTGTAAGCCGAAGATGCACGATTGCGCCCTCGAGCTAAACGACTGATAACTCTGAATACCGTTTTGGATCCGACGAATATTTTGTCGGCTGCGCGACAGTAGGTTCATGACGGTGTGGGTAATTACTGACGAAACTTAGAATAAGCCCGCAGATGTCACCTAGTAGACGAGACGGCGTCGCCTCCATCTTGTCGACATGTCGCCAAGCAGCGGGATAAGATGGCCGCGTGATTACAAGCCGCTCAGGAACAGATGCGGCGGAAGTAAATATTAGCGCCGCGTTGCCTCAGTTCTCGCTTCGTAGCCACGACTGCTCCCTTCCTCTTCTTCTCCTCTACTCTTCCTTTCTACCGCCACTTCTTTACCCTCGTTCATTCTCCGTCTCCCTCCCATCCTGCGGGCAGGCTGGTGTTCTACTGTCAGTAGTTACCTGCGTCGCCGACATACAGCGCTCTACAAACACCACCAAGGACAACACCACGGCTTTAATTACAATTTATGCGGACACTATTATTTTCTGTTATTTGCACTGACTTATAACAATTCAGAAAAATGTAATAGTGATTACAAATTAAGTCGTCCAGTTCAATAGTCCCGCCCACGTCTGTAGAAGACAGGTCACGAACCCAGCCCCAGAGCGCTGCTACCGAAGTAGTGCTGTTTGACATGGCTAGCATAGGGAGGGGTATTGAAATTGTTTCTTACAATGGGAAAATGACTTTCATATCTCTATGGTGCTATCCCTATACCAGCAATGCTAACAACACTAGTTTGCATGCAGCGATCCGCGGCTACTGCGTGTACTAAATCAGTCAATAAGGGCGTCAATTCGCTAACATTGTTAGTTAGGCGAGTGTCCAGACCTGTCTTCTACAGCAGTGCAAGGCTCCAGACTGACTCCCCGCCGCCGCCGAACCAACCCTCATACGCCACCGAATGGCCTGTGTGTCGTGAGACCGGGAGCCTAGACTCCCATAACTCACAGGGTGTTTGTAAAGACAAAATGAACCCCGACACGTACTCATATCATTGGGTTAGGCGGCGGGGCGTCGTGTAGCTGTGGTTTCTTGGGCACCGGACCCGTGTTAAGACCGTTTAAGTTGTCACCTATTTTTAAATTAAGTTAACGTGTGGTTGTATTCGGCGGGGGTTGTATCCGTCATTGGTGGGTGTTTTGTTGTCTTTCTGGGGAAATAGAAGCCCTCCTCGTCAAGGCCCTGAGGACAAGAAGCCCGACTTCCAGTGTCACAGTATTGCGAGTGTTGGGGCGAGACACTGTTTCGTCTACTTCCCCCACTACCTGTTGACCCGCTGGTGACGTTCACAGACCCCACAGTGCTGTCGTCGCCGTCAGACAGGGACTGACTGGCCTCGCTTACACTCGTGTTTGTCCTCCAGTCGCCTGTCTTCTGTTGTGTTTGTGTTGTTGACATTCCCGCTGTTCGGATGTGTGTCCGCGGCACTTCCTTCCGGGCTCGTACTTGATTTACTGGGTACAGGTAGCTTAGACTGTGCTCGTGTCATTACTGTGTTCTCTTGTGTGTTGTGCGACATTTTGTCTGTGTTTATACCTTCAGTTTGTCGGCCGACCTTAGTCATGTCTCCAGAAATACAGAGTAAGGCTAGTGTTGCTTATACGATGTCGAGCCGCTAATCGACTCGCCTACAACCTTAAACCTCGACGGCTGACCAGCTCCCTTGATGAGGGAGACAGGCTAGGCCTTTGAGAGGATGTCCTCCCAGCACCGAGGTTCGGTGCAGAATGAATGACTGACTGCCCGGAGGTGCGTGGTGGCTTATATAGTCCAGTTGGCCCTATCCAGAAGGTTCCCCGCGCCTCGGGTCTCGCTGAGGGAGGCGAGGGCGATGACCAAATCATGCTTGTAATGATAACCCACGTAATAAACTCCTGAAAGACGGGAAGACGAGTCCCGATATGCTTATGGCAGCACGCCTTTATAAATATCCGCGCACTGCTAGGGTTACAAGTGATGCCCTTCACACTGAACTTCGCACGCAAGTGCGGGTCCGGGGATGGTGGTGTGGAGAAAGGGGGTGGGGTCACGGGAGTGACGCACATCGGCAACACACGTGTCACGTTATGATTAACTTAGTTCACCTTTCGGGTCCCACATTAGTTTCATATTTCTGGTGTTACAATTAAGACATTTTTTGATTCGCGCTGTACTGAAGTTGACAAAGAACATGCCTCGTTAACACAACCAGTGAGCTGCAGACGTTGTGTTTAGTAGTCGGAGATATGAGCCAGTGATGACGTAGGGCAGTATCACGGTGTACCAGTTACCAGCAGGAAGATCATTGAGCACTACGCATCGCAAAGTACAGTACCGGTCAAATGTAACCTCACCGTGTAACTTGTTGTCATTTGTCCACTATAACAGTGCTTCAGAAATGTTGCAAGTAACCATGGATGGACTGTGTGTGTGTGCTTAAGATCTGCTTTATCAAGTTGTGTATTATTGTGCCTTATATAAAATTTACATTGTGATGGGCCTCATCACTTTATTCATGCTTGGGTCAAGTGAAACTGTGAAATTATTCGAAAAGTAAACATTTTATGAATTTGCAGATTTTTACACATCTGATCGATCAACAAACCTGAAACCGAAGTAAATAATGTAAATTATCGCAAATAGTTACCTAACACTTTATATTCGACGTTAAGATATGGAACTACTTTCCATCCTTCGTTACCAGCTTAACTGGGCGCATGTCACTCAGTTCACCAGTTAAAATATGTGCACGCAGAGGCAGTGACTTTTTTCCAAGGTTGATTTTAAAAATGTTCACTGTATCGTGCATCGTGTATCGTGCATCGTGTATCATAACAGCCTTTGCCTTTATTTCAAAATAATCAAGCAGAGATCCACTTTCGTTATTCGAAGATTTTAATACTTTTGCGTTCTATGTGTCTGCTCGCAAATACCAGGTGTTCATAGTCGAAATAAATAAGTTATTATGATATAATGGCGAGGAGTTCGCGACTTCATTCGGCGTCAACATATACTTGAGGGACTAGGTGTTTTACCGTACTGTTATGTTTGTTGCGCAGTGCTTGAGGCACGCCCTACGTAAGCCAGGGCATGGACATGGCTCAACAGTGCAAGTGAGTTATCGGTAGACACCCTACCATTTCACATTATAATTCTAAATACGCTGTTTCCTGTCAACGTAGCACTTTTGAAGGCTCTGTTATAGATCTACTTGTATGCACATTGTGTATTCTTACACCACATCAAAAATTAACATTGCCATGGGAATGATCGTTTTGTTCATGTGCCGGTCAAGACAAACTACGAAATTATTGACGTGAATACGTATTTAAATTTGCGACCATAGTGGGAGGTAATCCGAAAAAGCCGATGATAAAATCGGGGGGTACAGTTTGGCATTGCAGCACCCAATCTATCATATACATTCAAAATTAAATTACACCACTCGATTGCCAAAGAATCAAAAAATATGTTACGTTGAGTGAGGATTGCGAAGAATCGCGTGGTTGGGGGAGGGGAGGAGGGGGAGGGGGCAATTTCGAGTTCGTTTTGCCGTGTCTCATGACTTCCGCGTAGTATAACTTTTGACTAGGAGAAGCTACGAAGCTCGTTTAAGTTTCAACTTTCAACTGACAGCTCTCGTCAAGATCAATCGATGTCGTGTATAAAAACATTTGTGTGGCGTGGTTATGGCGAGATTGTATGTGTTTAATGCATGCAATTAAGAAAACTTAACACAATGTCGGCCTATACTCGTCAAAAAGCCAAGTCGAAATACAGAACTCGTATACGGCTGGAAAGAGCATCTCAAGAGCAGTCCAGTGATACCCATAAAACCCCATATGATCAAGTGGAGCGATGCCGGGAACGTTAAATAAACATCAAGGCGTCCGAGAGCGTCAACATAGACGTATTTATTCAAGTAAAACAAACGGCCGTGTCCCCAACACAGCCACACACTATTTTTATTAAAAGTATATATTTTTTTCTATTCTTTTAAATTATGACATTAATATGAATTTAAAAGAGGCAGTATAAGAAATAATTTTAGTATTCACAGATGTTTAATTCAAGATGTAGTCACGATACTGTTTTACCTGTGTCGTTGCCAACTTTACTGGGCGCTTGCCAGTCACTCTGTGTGCTCGCAAAAATAGCTGCAGGCTAGGGCAGTAACATTTTCAAAGGTTCTTTCAAACGTGTTGGCACTGCGATGGCAAAGTGGTTAGACTACTAGCTTCCCACCAAGGCGAGTCAGGTTCGATTGCCGGTAGGATTGCCCCCGGATTTTCCTAGCATTCCGGCGCTTCCCCATCCTCATAGGCTCTGAAGACCTTGTTGCTGCGCGTCCGAGAAGCGAGGGAGCGATACGGGCGACACTAACACGCACGCCTAACGCCTCATCGCTCCTACGCGCAAGGCGTGCAGTGCAACAGTGTAATTTTACTACACAGATCAAACTACCTGCGTATAATCGTAGTTTTCTCTTGCCGCTTAAATAGATTGCATAGGTAAGCTTAAAAAATGCTATATTTGAACACTTTCAAGAAATTTTTTTCTCCATTAATACAATTAATGTAATAAAAGTGAAAATATAGCGGCATAGACAATAGTTTTTTAATCCTTTATGACAAAACTTCGTATCTCCAGAATTTTTGTTTGACGAGATACGCGTTTACGGGCAAACAACGATTTCACAGAAAATGTTTCAGTACATAGGACCATTAGCCGCCGAAATGTGCCAACTTAAATGTCAACTCAGCTAGAGGAGACACACAGGTTTATTAACGGGCGGTGATACACAGACTAGTAGTTAGACGACGAGGCATATTCTCTATGTTTGCGCAGCAGTGAGCACATCACTCTGGTGATAAGACCGTTGTAATATAACTGCACAAGCCTTACTTCTATCTTGGCGACTGGCAATAAAAATGCGCAACACTCTACGTGATAAAAGCCAGGGAATATAAATAAAAGATTACCCGTACGTCATACGGGTAAAGGCTGTTCACAATAAAGTGAGCACTTTTGAAATCAGAAGAAAAAAAAGTCACTGCCCCTACCTGCATATATTCTAACGGACGTAATGAGTGACATGTGTCCAGTAAAGTTGGTAACGGTGGAGGGGAAAGTAGTTCCATATATTAAAGTCGAACGAAACGTGTTAGGTAACCATTTGTAATAACTTAAATTATTTCTCTCGCTTTCCGTTTTTTTAATGCGCCGAAGTGTAAAAAAGAGCAGATTTACTTTTCTAATAATTTCACAGTTTCACATGGCCGATGAATGAATAACGCGATGAGGCTCATGGCAATGTTAATTTTTACATAAGGCGGAAGAATACACAACGTGTATACAAGTAGATCTTAGGCAGGGCTTTCAAAAATGCTCATTTTGCTGTGAACAGCCCATATCGTGTTGTACGTATTAATGCAAACCTACAGTTATTGCAAGTATGGTTAGTCCTCGAAATTATTGCAGACTTTTTCCTCTTTGTACAAAAACCACCCTCTGTAAAGTTCCCTTCATGCGATGCAAGGATTGTTCTGCGGATAACCAACCTGCCACCTAGTCGCCACATTTCACGTGTCTCTTTAACAGAGGAGTGTCGTTAACCTGCTATGAAGCACTTTGCGCTAAGCAGATCACGGGATTAACAATTCACGTGAATCCCGGGCCGTGTGGGGCTTCATGCGGCATGACGTGAAAGATTCAAGCGTCCCGCGCCGAGTTGATGACACATACACCGAGTGACACTAGCGCCCGTCGAGGAGACGTTTAGCGTAGGACGGTAGGTCGTGCAAGTCTCGTATTAGCATGTTTGTAAGCAGTGGAACCTGCACGGAAGCTATATCTGGGTTGAAGGGAGTTTTGGGAAGCGTACCTACTGCTAACCTAACACTAAAGAGCAGGTACATATACAGAGATGAAACAGCCGTTTTTACGAATAGACTAAAGACGAGGTGGACTGCTCATTTGTCTTCTGCGCATGTACCCAACATTGACCTACCCCAAAGGAACACAACTGTCAAAATCATTTGTCAACAGTGATGAAGAAATTTGGGCGGCTCTTAACAGCGAGGTCTTGAGAGCCGATGTGGGTGATTGAAGTGAATATGGAGCGGTGCCTGAATGAAGGGGTGGGGGAAATGGGAGATCCCCGAGAAAACCCGCCGACCAACGGCATCGCCCGGCACGATTCCCACTTGCGAAAATCCGGTGACCCAGCCGGCGATTGAGCCCGGTTCACCTTGGTGGGAGGCGAGCGTGCTAATCGCGCAGCCACCGCGGCCCCTAGGTCAAATGTGATGAACATGTTTGTTTATATCTTAATCTGCAAAATACACTCACGAATAAACCACTTCTACCAATTTGAATATACCTCAATCACATTAAAAATTGATTGCAGAAATGATACAAACATCTGAAAGCGCTTGTGCACTTTAAAAGCGTTCTTACCTCAGATCGTGTCCACACCGCTTATGACAGTGGTGTTGGGAGAAATGGGACACGGAGATTGGTTCTACGTAGCCAGCGAGATCGCTGTCGCCAGGAGCCAGTCACTATATAGGGATTTCGCTGCTCTTATCGAGCACTAACAATTCCGTTTGTACCAACATCGAAAAGTCATTCAATTGTAAAATAATTTATTCATCGGAATTGGCCTTCAAGTAGAGTTATCCTTTATTACGTTTAAGATCAAATCAACTTTAATCGTACACACACGTTAAGTATTAAGTAAGTAAACTATTTAATAAATGTTTTCAATTGTCTATGTTTTAATTATTATCTACACAAAGTTATCGTTCGTGACCAAGTTGTTCACAAGCTTCGTACTTGAATTGAATTGAATTCCAATTTTGAAATGGGGACAATTAAAAAGAAATGTGTTACAAGATGTTGGGTTTCCTCACTGTGAGAATTCGAAGCCACACACTTGTGAAATACTTCACCTTTCCCAGCAATCCAGAAAGGTAAGTTTCTAAACCAGTTTTGTTTGTTTTGACTGGTATCAAGGTTTGGGTAGTTTATCTGGTTACGAATGTTCCATTATTTCCTCAAATAATCCATACTTTGCCTAAATTTTTGTCTCTCTTATTCAAATACTAAAGTTTACTGTCAAAACAAACAAAATTATTTTTGAAACTTAACTTTTTTGGATTGCTGAGAATCTCGGATAAAGGTACCGCCCTGCAGAGCAAGAAAAAAAATACAAACCAATTTAATTACATCAGGTTGGTAATTATTAATGCTAAAAAAATTCTTACTATGTCCTCTAGAATTATACTTTATCAGTTATAAAATAGCCACGACAAAACAATGATTTGTTTTTAACTTGTTATGTTCGTCACAAGGGAAGCGTTAGTGGCCCGATTGTAGAGAGGTAACAAGCTAAGAGGTTCAGCCTGAAAATGAAATCTCTTTTTCCCTTCCATACTGTCTGGTTGTCACCCTGTATTCACTCTACGGGAAAAAATCAATCACCCATTCAGTACTCACCACGCCCGACGCCCCTAAGGTGGATCACTCCCCGCCATCTTGGATTTTCACTATTTTTGTCATAAGTTCCATTTAAAAAACATTTAATGAAATTTTTCGCACGACATGACATAAATAATAGCACCTTAAGATTAATCAAAATGTCACATTTCTATATAATGTATTATTTTCCCATTAGTGATTAAAGGCAACAAATGAATAATTTTTTCTTGCTTTCGGTTACAGAAATGGACCTGGCAACAATAGTCTAGCAATACATGTTTTTGGAACATGTGCAATGTAATGCCCTACGCTTTGTCGTTGCCCAAAATAAAATGCAAAACCTGTGATGCAATTTACGACGAAAATTCCAAAAATCCAAGATGGCGGGGACTGATCCACCTCCATTTGTCAACACTTCGTGGCCGCCGGCTACATGTTGGTATAGGCTGTTCACGATAAAGTGAGCACTTTTGAAATCAGCCTTAGAAAAATGTCACTGCCCCTGCCTGCATATATTTTAATGGGCGCACTGAGTGACATGCGCCCGGTAAAGTTGGTAACGATGGAAAGAAAGTAGTTCCATATGTTAACGTCGAATAAAAAGTGTTAGATAACCACTTGTAATGATTTAAATTACATCATTCGCTTTTTGTTTGTTTTTTTTTTAACGCCCCATTGTGTAAAAGTTAGCAGATTTATAAAATGTTTACTTTTATAGTAATTTCACAGTTTCTCTTGACCGACACATGAATAAAGTGATGAAGCCCATGGCAATGTTAATTTTACATAAGGTGGAAGAATACACAACGTCTATACATGTAGATATTAATCAGGGCTTTTGAAATTGCGAAATTGCTCATTTTACCGTGAACAGCCTATACACGTTTTTTTTTTTTAATGTCCCGGAAGGGGCTCGCCCTAACTACTGTAGGTGGAGTAGGTTGTAGGTACGTTCCAAGCCCTACGACTATACCATACGCTCTATAAACAACAACTAGGTGTTGGAGGAACATGCATCAATCGGCCAAGTGAGGTTTTGGAGCCCCAAGCCAGCGTTTGTGGCCTGGCCCTTCCCTACAATCAAACTAGGACTAAGCCCGTGTCTCAATTGAAAGGATAGAGAGAGAGAGAGAGAGAGAGAGAGAGAGAGAGAGAGAGAGAGAGAGAGAGAGAGCACTCTTTTGCACAACCTGGCGAGAGCACTGCTTCGCGCTCTCTCACGCTCTCGCTCTGGGAACTGAGACAACTACTCTCTCGTTTCTCTCCGGCGTCAGGCAAACAGCTGATGCCAACAGGAGGGAAATCTTGTTAAGCTAAAATTGCTGTCATAGCTTTTGTAAGTAATTTATGTGTGTTCCAAATATTTCACAAATAATTATGGCACTACCAGAATATTCATTAAAGCGTAAAATACCATTATTTTTGTTTTATATTTTATCGTCATGTTACAGCAAAGTGACAAAAAACGAGACATAGTCAGAAATCCGTATTTATATTTTTATAAATACATGTTGCGTATGTCATTTCGCTGTTTAAAACAGTTGGAATTATTTACTTGCAGTTAAAATGCAACGGGGTTTTGGCCCACAAAGCTGCTATAACCTTATTGAAATAATGCAAACAAATATGGCGCCTGCGAGAGAGCGCCAGCGAGTATACAACCTCGTGCTGTCTCTATACTCTCGCTCTTTCGCGCTCTCTCCGACGAATTGAGACTACCAGAGAACGTTCTCTCTGACGTCATGATGACGTCGCGAGAGCGAGAGCACGAGAGAGCGCTCTCTGTGCCAGTTGAGACACGCCCTAAACCTGTGGTAAACCGGCGAGGTAAACAGAGAGGAAACCCATGTAGATAGACATACTGGGTGGGTTCTCCACGCCAGGAAGGAAAATATATAATTCATGCAGTTTGCAACACACTGTTCGAGCGACGCGGTCAGCCGACTGATAGGTTCACCTGTGAAGCAGAGAGCACACAGCCATCGGGGCAGGGCCATAACATACCAGCACAGGTTCCACCTCAGCACAAATGACATCGACAGGAACACGGCAGCCTACCAGTTCACGAGAGACCACGATACGATGCCGGGGTGTCGGAGGTTAGGTGTACATAGTGCACCACACTGTCCCACAGCGCAACTGTTCCTGATACGCGAATCATGTCGATTTCTTGATTGGAGATCTTGGGGGGGGGGGGTGTATTTTGGTTTCAGGTTGGTTCGGCTCGTCGTTGAGTCGGGTGTAGTGGCCAGGCTGGTGATTTGGCGTGATTATAAATTAAGGGGGATTTTTACACAGGAGGTGTTTTGGCCTCCTGTACGTCCAGAGCACCTCGTAGACATAGTTCCCTAGGGAAGACACCAGGGGGTTTGTGTTTGCTGCAGCAGGTTTGTAGAATTGTTCTGCTAGATGATTGTGTTCGTGGAGAAGGAGGTATTTCAACTCGGCTTGTAGTGGGGCAGTAGGTAGGTAACGAGGTACTCCAATAGCTCGCTTGAGAGCATTGTTTTGCAGTACTTGTAGGGGGCACGTGTGCACATGTAACATGTTGTATGTAGTGGGGCAGCTGATATGTAGTTAGAAAGGAATCGGGCTGATAAAAGGTTCTGGGTAATAGTAAGGGTGCATAGGGACCAAGGGTCTCACCCTAACTAGAAGAGACTTACCCCCCGATCACCGCCCAACACTCCGCCCCTCGGCTGTCATGGCCACCATACTTCTCGTTCACGCCCACCTTAACTAGAGTCCTCGATTCCCACTGGCTCTCCCTGAAGTCTGGGCGCAGTTTGACGTAATTGCTGACGAAATGGCCGCAAACTCCACTACGTCTGCCGGACCTAATTATTATTCTTACTTCTGTCGATCCCGGTATTTTCCTCCGTTGCGACACTGTCCTCCTTGTCTGCGATTATTGTTTAAATAACAACTGTTGGCCCTGCGCCTCCACCAGCATGACGTGTACCTGGGTTGAAGTAGCGCAAGGCCACTCACATTCTAATCACTTCAACACCTACAACCTAGTCGTCACGAGGGGAGGGGGGGTTGGTAACTCTGGTATTATCAAACGAGCTAAATTTCATTACAATATTATTTCCCTTTATTACAACTTTTACTTTATTACATAATAAACTTTAGAACCTTAACTGCAATGACGAACAAGTGACTACGGTTAACATCCACGTTATGATTGACTCTCCTATAGATTGAGACGCTACTGACTTTATTATTACAATAATGTGTAATTACAATATTTTATACTGACTTCTCGGCCTAACGTCCTGAACCTTAATCCGCCTTGCACCCAAATCGTAAATGTTCTTACCGCTTTAATCAAGGCGCGGTGGTCGTCCGGAAAGACTTCTCTTGGTATGACGTCGTGCTGATTGGCTCTGCTAATTGGACCTTACGGCCTCGCCGTACTGCTGAACAGGTGTCGTCTGCTCTGGTGGTGTGGTTTTTGTATTTATTTTCTGGCGAGCCCCCAAATCCCGCTACGCCAGAGTGAGCACCTTCACAGTTCTGCGTGCCCTCCGCTATGGATGTTAGTAGCTATAATGCATTCACGATTACGTCAGCCTTTTCTGAAGGTCCTGATAAATCTCTACTTTAAGGATATTCCTCCGCCCCGTGGAAACTAAGCTTAACTAATCCTGGAGAATTACACCAGAGGACAACGCACCGCATTCGCGCTCTCTGAGTGTAACAGTATTTTGCATGAGGACTATTTCTCGCTAGGCGCTACCAAAATAATTATTTTCTCATAGGTTTTTATTCAAATTATTTATAAATTAAGCATTAAAATCTATAGATAAAATATGAATAATCAGTTCAATTTTACAGGGGAAAAAGTAACTTTTCTGAACACAAGTATAAAACGCTTATGATACAGGGCGTATGTAGGAAATAACTAAACAAATTATACATGGGGAGATTTTTCAAAGGTTTGATTAAAATGGCCGAAGAAACCGTGAATGAACTATAAGTCTCTCGCGACGTGCCTCCATTCGCACCCTGACCAGAGCGCCAGGCACCCACATCAACTCCCTTCCCCCCGCCACGAGGAATGGACTGTCCCCCCAGCACCAGACCTCGGGTCAGGAGTTCGTTCGTTCACATCTCGTCGGGAGTGGAACACTGGGCTTGTTATGTAGTGAACGTAACGGTAGCTGCGTTACCTGCTTTGTGCTAACACTGTGCGGTAGACCTTGAAAACTACATCGTAGAAGGAGTCGTATAAAATAAGGAATAAACCTACATAGGCTATTCACGGTAAAATGAGCACTTTAGAAAGCCCTGCTTAAGATCTACTTGTATGCATGTTGTGTATTCTTACGCCTTATGTAAGATTAATATCGTCATGGGCCTCACCACTTTATTCATGCGTAGGTAAGTGAAATTGTGAAATTATTTGAAAAGGCAATATTTTACAAATCTGCTAATTTTTTGACTTCGATGCATAAAAATAAACGAAGCAAATAATTTAAATTATCATAAATTGTTTCCTAATACATTTTATTCCACTAAGGCGAACCGGGTTCGATTCCCGGCGGGGTTGCTCCCGGGGATTTTCACGTGTGAGGGACGATGCCGCTGGTCGGCGGGTTTTCTCGGGGATCTTCTGTTTCACCCGGCCTTTCATTCTGGCGCTGCTCCATCCTCACTCCACTTCGCCCTCATCGGCTCCCAAGATCTCAATGTTAACAGCCGCCCAAATCTCTCAACTCCACGCTTCGACTAAGTCACAAATCATAATGTTACTTATATGTAGAGACCTGAAGAATTCGCGGATTCATTTTGGGACAAGCTAGAATTTAAAACACATGTTTTAACTTTAGCCATTGGTCCACGCGGTGTTTGACACCTCCTGGAGACCGGTGTCCAGTTGTCATCTTCCACTGCGACAGCAAACAACCAGTGTGCAGTTGATATCAGCATATTTGTACATAAGACTAGAGTCTAGCCTGCAGGTCATTGAACTCGCAAATTTTTCAAGTCTCTACTCATATGTCCAGTTTTAAAAGAGAGACAATGAAACAAAAATGTATTTTCGTTATGCGGGGTTTCTACTGTGTATAAAAAATATTTAAAAGTTAAAATAGTTTATACTTGAACGAGATTTGTACCGGAGTCAAACAGTTAGAAGCCTCTAACGAAGGCCATCTGTTTTTCGCGAAAAGATTCCACCACCCACGAATAGTTGTACTGCACAACACGTTTGTTCAGAACGATTTGCGTGGTTGGAGGATGTCAACTCAACTCCCACGGGTCCATAGGTGTCTACCAGCCAATCACCGACGTTCAGCGACGAGGTAAGTAAAGTCTCATTAGCCCCAGTCGAGTAGAGAATGCCTTCTCCCAAAGACGCGCGGCTAATAGCCAGAGGAAATTTGCAAGTATGCACGTACGAAGTTGAAGTCTAGACTGCTCATAAATATATTCGCCAATATTAGGTAGAGACCCGGGAATGTCGCGTATTCCCTAAGCAACAAGCTAGACTGCACAATCCTGGGTGTATTGGAGCCTCAGTTAGTTGTACCTTCATTGGCTGTTGCTCCAGTTCAACACCAGACCAGGTAGCACGGGACTCGGTTCTTGTTTCCCTTGCAGGTTCGTTATTGGTTGAAAGTCGTTCAGGGCGAGTATAACAAACTATGGTCCAATGAAAGCACAAACACGTATGTACATGTGAATACAGTTTAATTTGTCCTCAGAAGAATCTGCGAAATTTCCGGGTTTCTAATAATAGGTGACCCTACCTATTACTCTAACCAATTACCTACAAATTCTCAAAGTAAAACTTTGATATTTCTAATACAGTTACACAAGCAACTTTTTTAGTTTCTGTTGCAGTTAAAGTATTTGAACCCTTTGAGGAGTATGCACGTATATACTCGGGCAACGTTTATTTGGAAATTTCTTTGCTCTTGAAGACAAATCTCACACATCTATGGTTTTTCTTTATCGGTGGACTCTATGGGGAACTAAGAAGAAAAATCACAACTAGTCAACATTTAAAATCATAACAATAAAACCGTTACTTTTAATAATTTCTCAAATGAACACGATGGATTGCGAAACTTGTTACATCTGTTACGGCACACTGATTGGCACATAGTCAACAAGCTACTACATTGGCCGGTGGACAGACAATAATAAACGTTGCGGAATATTGTAAGCGTGTCCGGCGTAGCCAGGACCAATAGGAAGAGGGTAAGTAGAAATACAGAGACCAACACACCTCATATTGGTGTAGTGGAGAATATAGACAGCTCACTTCAACCTTGTATTCAGTGACAGTAAATCTGTGCCTTTCTAAAAGGTTAAGTGTTGCTAAATGTTATAGACGCGTGATGCTACTTGTTGATGTTTGCAAGAATACGCCTAAGCGGCGTGTACAACATAATTGCAGCACAAACGATAATTTCCTGGTTCGTTTATACTCGACATTATTCGTTCCCGAAACCCGAAGTTATAGGAAATACGAAGACGTTCCGTACTTTGTTTCTACCCAGTTCAGCTCCGTTTTTCATCATTACGGATTGCGTTTCCGTATATTTAATATTCATTTCCGTAAAAGTGTCAATAAATATATACGGATTTTTTTTTTTTTTTTTTTTTTTTAGCAGTATAGGGACATGCAAAATTCCCGTAACTATTTGGCATCTAGTTAGAGTTTACAGTCCTTGTGTGTACTCCAGCCGCTGTGAGTTGTTCACTGAATGCTGTCTCGGAGCAGCGAAGCCACAGGAAAATGTACGCCACACACGTGATTCACTCACGCCAGTACGAAATGTCTATTCATTGGTGCGGTGTTACTAAGGGCGGGTCAAATTGTACACTGTCCAATGGCAGAAGAAGAGCGTACATACACGTGCTTGAAGCATAACCTGACGCCAAGTATATATTATAGTCCATTCAGGGTTACTTCCAGCTTTCCTGAAAATCTGCTCAAGTTCTACTTTCAGGATATTCCTCCGCCTCATTCAAACAAAGCTTAACCAAGTCTTGAAAATAACACCAAAAGACTACACCACATTGTATGAGATCTATTTCTTACTAGGCGTTACCAACACAACCTTTTTTACCCCCATTTTAATTCATATTAAATATATATAGAATATTATATTTTGTACATGAATATTGGTACTTCCATTTTAACAAAGAATAAAAAGCTTGTGATGCATGACATATTTAGGAAACAATTTAACACGCCATAAATGGAATGAGTTTTCAAAGGTTGATTCAAAAATGGGGCGTGGCTTCGTTGGGGACACGGCCGTTTGTTTTGTGTGAATAGTCTACGTTGACGCGCTCGGACAACTTGTTTATTGTACGTTCCCGGCACCACTTCACTCGATCATATGGGGTTTTAGGGGTATCACTGGATTGCTTTTGAGATGCTCTTTCCAACCGTATACGGTTTCTGTATTTCGACTTGGCTTTTTGACGAGTATAGGCCGACATTGTGTTGTTTTCTTATTTTTTACATTTAACTCATACAATTTCGCCAAAACCACTCCACAAAAATGTTTTTATGCCAAGTCATCGATTTATCTTGACGAGAGCTGTCAGTTGAAAGTTGAAACTTAAACGAGCGTCGTAGCTTCTCGTAGTCAAAAGTTATACTACGCGGAAGTTATGAGACGCGGCGAAACAAACTGAAAATTTCGGAGCTTCCCCCCCCCCCCCCCCCCCCCCCGCCGATTACCCACGATGCTTCGCAGTCCTCACTGAACGTAACATATTCTTTGATCCTTTGGCGATTGATTGGTGAAATGAATTTAGAATTTAGACGATAGATTCGGAGCTGCAACGCCAAACTGTATCCCCGATTTTGTTATCATCGGATTTTCTAGATTGCCTCCCACTATGTTCGCAAATTTAAAGACGTATTCACGTGCAAAATAGCTGTGTTGTCAATGCCTAGTAAGAAACAGTTCTTATGAAAAATATAATTACACTGAGTGTGCACTAATACGGTGCACTGTCCCTCTGTTGTAATTTCCTAGACTCGGTTAAGGATTTTGCATGAGGCGGAGGAATATCGTGGAAGTAGAACTGAAACAGAGATTCAGAAGATTTGTAAGTAACGATGAATGTAGTAAGTAACGATGAATGTAGTAAGTAACGGTGAATGTAGTATGTAACGGTGAATGTAGTAAGTAACGATGAATGTAGTAAGTAACGATGAATGTAGTAAGTAACGATGAATGTAGTAAGTAACGGTGAATGTAGTAAGTAACGAAGAATGTAGTAAGTAACGATGAATGTAGTAAGTATAACTGGCGTCCAAGTCTCGGTAAGTGTGGTGTTGCTTGCCGAAGCCTTACCAGCCACTACTGCACTCTAGCGGTGTGAATGATAGATGGCTGCCCGCGGTGCTGCCGCTGAATATTTCACCGCCGGCACTTGGGCGTCGTTCGGGAGGCTGCCCTCGGGGTCGAGGCTCGGCGAGGTCGTCGTGGATGGCCGCACTCATAAAACACGGTCCTGCGTCATCCCTCACTCGCATTTTCCTGCTACCCCGTGAGCGAACAAGAACTCTGGGAGCTTCGTTGTACGTAGCAGAAGACCCAGTGTGAAGGAAGTAGGACCTCTTGAGTTCCGTGAAATTATTTCATGACTAAGTTTTATTTCAAAATGCTTCTGCTAAGATCCACTTCCGTCATTGAATTATTTCAACTGTTTAGTATCTTAGGTACAGAACAGTTTCTTTTTACATGGCCGCCCATAAGTTGGACCATGTGAGACTTTTTACTCCCACAACTGTACCTCTGGGCAATGTAGGGGTATATTTTGTTTGGACTTTGCTTTTGTTCATGTTCCTCGTAATTCTATTTTGTTTAATGGCGTTCTGCCCGACCATTCATCGCATTTCACCACTGAAGTGGATTATCGTTACTATCCAACCCTTTATTGGTTTCCCTTGATGCCCAGGGTTACCTGTATGTCAAGGGGGAGTCTAATTTATGAACTATGACCTCTATGCTGCATTTACTTATGTACTACGTTACGATTTCCTTCATCAGTGTTGGCTAAGTAATTGGAGACGGGGGCCTGTACTGTCTTACTCGATATCTCTTCCCCCCTTACCACGGATCCATTCTTCTGGAGTCCTGTTCTGACCTCTCCTCCACCGTTTTCATGCTGAGTCATCTTTAGAAACTTTCGTTTCCCTCATTTGTATTTTATTTCCGTATTACTATTATCGTATTTCTCCTTATTCATTCCCACCAAGGCGAATCGGTTCCAATCCCCGGTCGGGCTACTCCCGGATTTTCGTATGTGGGAATCGTGCACGGACGATGCCGCTGGTCGGGGGGGTGGGGGTTCTCGGGTATCTCCCGTTTCCCCCGCCCTTTAATTCCGGCGCTGCTCCATACTCACCTCAATCATCCTCATCATCTCTCAAGACTTCGCTCTTATGAGCCGCCCAAATCTCTTCACTCACTCACTCCTTATCCATTACCTTGTCATCAGCGTCCAGGTTCGTTATCATTGATCTTTGCCGGTTCACCATCACTGTGTTTGTTCATTTTGGTTAGGAGTGTCCAATCGCATGCTGGTTGGACGTTAATAAATTTTATTCTGATATTTCATCGGAAAACTCTCGGTTGTTACATAGCGTACGCGGTTTAATTGCGCCACTTCCTGGTTTATTAGTCTAATGCGGAACAACCACGTATTGATTGTGACTTAACTATACAGCAAACGTTTCCAACCTTTTGATAACCAGTCTTGCAATATCTGTGAATATATTTACTCTTTATTAACATTTCAGTGTGTTTCTAATGTAAATATTTTAATCTTCCGTTGTTCCTAGTATCCTTATTAGTTCGATTCTTATCTAATCTCTTTGGAACACTCTTGCACCATATGCTGGACGTCATCTTCTGTTTCACAAATGATGCAGTAAGGTGACTCCACCAAGTTGAACGTGCCCTGACAACAGCTGTGTCAGGTGATGGATCTGTTGTGGTCCAGGGGTGATTCAGTTTTTCTTCTACAGTCGGATATATTTTATACATAATTCCTCCTTTGTCAGATTGTTGCTATCTCTCATTTCGTACGAGTATTGTTTGTTGTTTCTTCTCCTTCTTCGACTGGGATAAGGATTTTCTATCTTGGGTGACTTTCATAATTTCACCTCTTTCTATAATCGAAAGGTCCAGGCGTATAGTGCCACAGCTATCACATGGAGTTTCCAGTTGTTCTATATGCCTTCTTTGCTAACTGCAGCGCTGCGCTCTGTCTCTTTAGAACTAACTTTCTGGTCCGTACCTGTGATTCTGTTCTGCACTACACTTGTACGTTGTACATGGATGGCAATCGCTGTGACTGCGCCTTAAATAGTGTCATCATAGTTAAGAAGCCAAGTCCCCAGCGGATTGTAGACAAAGATTTCATCTTTCTGTAAATAAACACAGCTTTATACATTGAATACCTGACGAGGTAAGTCAATATTGCAATTATGTGGCTGCTCCTTTGATTTAGATTACCCATTTGGTGATTGGTTGTACGAAGTTCTGATTGGCTACCGCGGCTGGCCTGCCGGCTAGCGAGTAAGTTACCAACTGCTGATTGGTGAACGGTGTCTCGAAGTGTTTCTGTACAATAACGCCACCCTGCTGTCATGTGCAGCTCGAGTTGTGACGTGTAATCTGACATGCGACAAGTTCCCACCCACGCCTCTTATTTATGAATGGGCTAGGGACACCCGAATTTCGCGAAAAAATTTCCGCACCACTGTAAAAAAAAATAAGGTAAAATCCCCTTACATGTAAGTGAAGTCAATTACCTCTACATATAAGTTAGAATTACATGTCAAATGTGGAGTAAATTTACATATCAAGTGAGGTACTATTCCTTAAACGTTCGGAAAAAGTACCTGACAAAAGTGGGGGGAAATCGGATACAAGCAAGGTCATATTAACGATGATATATAATAAATGTATATTTAAAACTACACGGGGTATTTAGTACTATTAATATTTCTTATTGCCTCTATCCTCTGAAGAAGAGTAACAAAAACCTCAACTCTAAAATGCTCTACACCTGCTGGTGAGTGGGCGCCAACCATGGACTGCTATCATGATAGGACGATGCGCTATCCATTGCACCACGATGACATGTCAACACGAGTGAATATTAGTAGTGTATTAAATTATCGTTTCTTCCGCCAGTTCTCTCACTTAGCTGCTGAGACTATGCTGAAGAGATTCACGCGTCGTAATGTAATTTTCCCATCCATTTCTGAGATTTTCCACCACATTTCTTTAAATTTTGGCGAGCCCCCAAATCCCGCTAGCCAGCGTGAGCTCTTTCACAGTTCTGTGTGCCCTCCGGCATGCATGTTAGTAGCTAAGTCGGTTGGAGAATGGGATGCGTCTCAGGGCAAGCTATACACGCCTTAGGTCGGGTTTAATTATTATAATGGGCGCATGCATCGCGGCTAAGCAGGGTTATAGTGCCACGGCTGCAATTGTAGCCATGTGCACACCCCGAAAGAAGAAGGGTCTAGATGGAAGAGCATAGCAAACCAGGCAAGGTGGAGAGGGCCGTGAAAAATATATGCGACAGTCGCGGAGGATAAATGTACTTCCTTTATTGGATTAGAGCTGGCGAAAGTAGGGAGTTTGTTAGTTCGGGAAGAAAGACTTCTGTTGGTTTGATGCAGAGTGAAATGAAATGAGATCCAAGCTGGTGTGTAATGCGGAGGACAGAACAGCCCCCGCGCCGATGCCAGTCATCGTGTGGGCGCAGGCGCCCTTGAAGTTGAGCCACTGTCAATACTGCTGTGTAGGCGAACCAACACTGCAGTACTAACAGCAACTGAGGATGCAGGCCCCCCTGCTTCTCGTCGAGTGGGTCGGAAAACCGGACAGCTCAGTCATGACACCGACTCCATCTTCGCCCTTCCGCACCGATGCCAAGATCTCCAACCCATGGGTGAAGGTGGGGAGAGTTCTTTCAGGGAGCCACCCCCTCCCCTTCCTCCAAAATAACCCGTCGATCTGGGAAGCGCGAGACATCCGGGACCTACCAGTGGTGGTGGCGAAGCCTCTGGCCCAGGAATGAAGGCTGACATCGGGGTGCTTCCAAGGTCCGATACATTCCAATCCATTCATCACGCACCCGCAGAATCCTGCAGTGAGGATAGCTACACTTCGCATTTTCAGCACCTCGGGATCTCCCTCCCACCTTGATCGTTGGGTCACCTCCAGCAGATGCACTTCGCCATCTCGTACTGAGCTGCCCAGGCTCCCGACGTCCACGACGACAGCGCTCTCGCAATGGCCAGTTGGTCCGTGGGCTGGTATTGGCATATCCCCAGCCACCCCAGAGCCTGGGGATATCCTATCCTCCACCTGGGGACCCGACGAGTTGCGGATAGTCGCCGCACCCAAGCTTCCACGGTCCCATCGCACTCGCAGACGCACCTCGTCTTCGCTGGTCCTCAAGTGGCGGGTAGTTCCCAGCGAGCGAGCAGCCACGAGCGCGATGTTCATCCAACGACAGTTCAGACTCGTTTCCACCGCTATGTACGTGAATTTTACTCCAGAGTGCGATAATTTTACCTTACTTGTAAGGAAAACTATGTTTCCCGCACAAGTTTGCAAATATTACGTTACACTTGTCAGGTAATATTACCACTATGTTATACGGCGTAGACTTCAATACGTTATGGGGAAACGAGCTGTTTCTTTTTGCTTATTGGCGGTCTGTCTTTGCTAGAAGACATTTTCCTTCTTGGCTGACCAATCAGAGTTGGGGTACTACGATGCTGCACGTGTATGATTAACGTGTTGTCACCTAAGACGTGGAACATGTAAATCATCCAGTGACGAAAGTGGATCTGAGCTGAAGTGTAATGAAACACAACGGGTCATGGAATCTATTCGCGAAAATCGGGTGTCCTTATGAATGGCTGATGGTCAGGAACAGGAGAATTTCTCGTTTTAAACGTCACGTAGGCTTGACTCCACGATCCTTGGTATTTTATAAGCTCAGCAACTTGTTGTTTGTCAGCTGCCCCAGTGTGAAGCCAGTTTGACCTCGGACCAGGTGGCACGGGAATACGTGCTTTTTTCATTACAGGTCTGTTATTGTCTCAGAGTTAGTTCACCTGGGAGCGTCTAATAAACTGTTTTCCAATTGCAAACATAACGAAAATACACATGCATTGCAAGCAGAGGCGGCTCTTGCCAACGGGCCCAGGGGCACGTACCCTCCCAAATAAAATTAAACATACCATAGCAAATAAAACCTTTTTTGTATAGATCTTTCTTTCGTATTTTAAGTGTAAAAGTAGCGTATTTGATCATTAAGTTCTCTATAACTAACCTGCGAATAGTGCCTCCTTACTTTAGGCGCGGAGGAACTTCTTACTCGCAGCTTTGGGGCACATGCGATCTGTGGCCACGCTGCTGTATATTTTTTCCATGTCGAAGGCACGCAGGGTTGCAAGATTATTTTTGATTAAGTCGCCTAAATGGCAACTATTTTGTCATCCAAACTTCGCACGATATGATTACACTTTATATGAAGATCATTTTTCAAAAAAGATATTGTAAGTTTTACATGTAGAATTTTATATGCATGTAACATGAATTATTTAAAAATTTAAAAATTATATAGGCTTTAAAAAAATGAAAATAATATGTTAGACGCATAAGCAATCGTGTGATATTCAATTCACCTGCTACTCATTGTCCACAGCGAGTAACAAGGGTCTGAACAAGAGAGCCTCTTTTATTGTATCCATAGTGGTTGCCGTTTAAAAAACTTATCTTAGTTATGAGCATTGTTTACAATCAAAAAATAAACCAATACTAAGTAAATAATCCCAAGTAGTCAAAATATCGCAAATTCATTACAAAAATCGCCCAAATTGCGATAATCGCATTTTCGTAATTTTTGGTCACAAATTTTGCCTTGAAGTAGGCCAAACGGTGACAAATCGCTCAATCCGGCAACCCTGGGCACACGAGACGTCTCGGAAATAGCCGAAGTGCGGTAAATTTGGGGCACGAGCCATCTGTACCCACGCGGTTCAGGTAGTGCTGTAACAGCTCGATAGATGGCAAGTGCGTCTCGTCTGGGATGTGTTTTCCGACGACGTAACAAAGTGTGTACTCTTACTGTTGCAGTATCATATTCAAGGCTTGAGAATTTGTGAATATTTGAAAATAACAGCGCACGATATTATAGTTATTTACAGTCTGCGTATTATTTACTTTACAATGTTCATACACAGCTTTTCTGTTGCTGTATTGTAAGACCTGTCTACAATCGGCCGTACTTGTGGAAAGCTTGACAACTGATATCCAAGAACTTTATTAGAACTTTGGTTTTTTAAAATGTTCATACTTAATATTAAATAGTTCAGACCGAACGCAAACGGCACTCATTAGCATTTCATCATGTTCGTCTCGATCAAATACACCTTAAACGTCCATGATTTATTTGCAACCTGAACATCTCACGAACACGTGTGAAAGTATCTCTAGTCTTATTTTTCTATAATCTTATGACAACTTGGGACAAAATTTCAGTTTTGAATGTTTTGACTTGGAACACAGGTTGGCTTGGAACACAGGTTGACTTGGAACACAATTTGGCTGGGAACACAGGTTGGCTGGGAACACAGGTTGGCTGGGAACACAGGTTGGCTGGGAACACAAGTTGGCTGGGAACACAGGTTGGGTTGGAACACAGGTTGGCTGGGAACGCAGGTTGGCTTGGAACACAGGTTGCCTGGGAACACAGGTTGCCTGGGAACACAGGTTGGCTGGGAACACAGGTTGGCTGGGAACACGGGTTGGCTTGGAACACATGTTGGCTGGGAACACAGGTTGGCTGGGAACGCAGGTTGCTTGGAACGCAGGCTGACTTGGAACACAGGTGGCTGGGAACACAGGTTGGCTGGGAACACAGGTTGGCTGGGAACATAGGTTGGCTTGGAACACAGGTTGGCTTGGAACACAGGGTGGGTGGGAACACAGGTTGGCTGGGAAAACAGGTTGGCTTGGAACACAGGTTGGCTTGGAACACAGGTTGGCTGGGAACACAGGTTGACTTGGAACACAAGTTGGCTTGGAACACAAGTTGACTTGGAACACAGGATGACTTGGAACACAGGATGACTTGGAAAACAGGTTGACCTGGAACACAGGTTGGCTTGGAACACAAGTTGACTTGGAACACAGGTTGACTTAGAAAATAGGTTGGCTGGGAACACAGGTTGGCTGGGAACATAGGTTGGCTGGGAACACAGGTTGACTTGGAACACGGGAGGTTGGGACAGCGCCGTGACGTCAAGAGGTTCACGTGCACCAATCAGCATATCTTTGTCGTAAGACACAGGTTGAGATAGAGCAAATGTTGACACGCCTTACCTGAACTTCGTGTATCATGCCGTATTCATTCAAAAAACAAAGTGAACAGAATCAATTTTTTTGGGAAACAGTTAGTGTATCACGACAGGCATTCAATAAACAATCATGGCCCTCCGTGACCACAACGTAGTGTAACGCGAACATATCACAACCAAAAGAGAAATTGTACGAGAAAACCACGTCTTATTGTTTGTGTTGCTTTCTGTCTGGTTCTGACGAAACTTGAGCAATACATATGTAGTCGGCCTAACGAATTTGAATGACAAGACAGAAAAAAACATCTAGGGAACAAACTGAATTTGCAAAATGAAATGAAAATTGTTATGCTGGGCAGGTAGTTATAAGAAATCAGTTGAATTATATATACAGATGTTTAGTTAAAATAAACAATGATCTAGTAGAAATAATATATATATCATTTCTACAATAAAATTTTGTGGAATTTTTTGAGTCGAGTCTTTAAGATCGTGATGAAACTGCTAAAAGTGAAAAGTTAAAACCCAGTGTGTTTAGAGGTTTATTAGTTAGTTGCGTCTATAATAATGTATTATGTTAGTTTTTAACTTTGTCCTCCTTCGAAATTCTTCCTATGCAGCCGCCACTGGCTAGTTTGTCCTAAACTGAATTCGCGCGCGAGATGTTCCAGTCTTTACTGTTGGTAACGTATCCGAGCACGCACCACGTGATCCACTGACTGCAGAAACTACACTAGACACAAGTATAGTCACATCAAAATACTACACGATTACAATACTTCTTCACGCAAATCAATGCTTGACCAAACGGGTTATTACGTCTTATTTCATTCTTCGATTGACTATCGAAGATAGTGTACAGTTGTTTGCTGTGCGAATTTCTCCTTCCATTTTCATTGCAATAAACGCACGTTACATTGTGGGGGGGGCGGCGGCTGAGTGGTTAGCCTGCTCTCCTCCCACCAAGGCGATCCGGGTTCAATCCCTGGCCGGGCCACCGAACTCTGGCATGTGGGAACTGTTCCGGACGATGCCGTTGGTCGGCGGGCTTTCTCGGTGATCTCCCGTTTTTCTCCCACCCCTTCAATCCGGCGCCGCTCCACACTCACCTTAATCACCCTCATCGGCTCTCAAGACCGCGCTGTTAAGGGCGCCGCCTACTTGAGTGTCTTTAACGTGTTTGAGGAAGGGAAACGCTGGAGCGATAAGTACGACATTGACACGCGAGGCTGATGCCCCTTCGCTCCTACGCGCAAGGCGCTGAACTGGCGTGCAGTGTTTCTGTTGTCCTTCGTGTACGTATGGGACTTTAAGCGGTGACCCTATCATTTTATTAGTAGGAAGTCTGTAGGAAGGTTCAATGCAGGTACCTATGATAGTTTCGTATGTTTCCAAACAGCATATCATGAGCTACAGCAGTGTGAAAAAGCATTTATAATATGCGTGATGTATTGAGAGTATTATACGTACCTCGCCCAAAATGTGTTTTCTTTACGTACATTGGTATCATGGGGACACGTTTAATGGTTTCGTAAAAAGAAAAACGCGCATTTCAAACACACTGCGAGGCGTTTCCACCGCTAGGTACTTCCACATAACTGCACTCAAACACTTGATTTTCGCTTAGTAAATGTATGCCATTTTTATTTTTTAATCTTACATTATTTTTAATGAAAATACAGGTACCACCCTCAGTCATGCCATGTCTGCAATAACTAGAACAGACGGAAAAACCAGGAATTTGAATTTGCTTATTAGAGGATTCAGTTAAATGTGTTTTTATGTTAAACATAATATTTGTACATCCAAGTTGCGTTCTGCGGATGATTTGTTCAAGCACACGAAAAGCTAATCAACTCTGCTTGTTAAACCTCTAATAGTCTGATGTAACAAACACAAATTATTTTCATTTATTACTATGGGTTTTTTAATATTTGTACAATTATTGAATGTTCTGGTATTGAGTGTGAAAGTAAAACTTCTTTGTTACATGAATTTGGCCGTATTGGCATATGAACCTCTTCAGCCAAAAGATTTTCCACGGTTTCCAGCGATTACCTGGATATTCTGAATAGAACCATGCTCTGTAAGAAGCCTACTAGCTGTGAGGTCAGCATGTTTTCCCTTGCCAGTACGAGTCAGATGCAGACCATGTCTCGTGTGGTCAGCCCTGATAATTTCCTCTAGTCCAATCACACTAACATGGCTCAGTTTGCCAGACCTTTCACAGCGCTGCATGGCAGTGTTAGCTGTCTGCACCTTCCTTTGCAAGAAAGGCTGGTCATGCTGTTGCAGTGCCTCTCAGACCAACACATTGGTGTGACTGGTGGCCCAGACAATGTTACTGATGTCTCTTCCAACTGAATAATTTCCTCTAGTCCAATTCCCCCGATAAAAACAACTTGATCTGACTTGCATAAATTTTTACTTAAGCTACTTACATCTTCTGCCACACTGGCAAGGCCTGCATTTTGTTTACAAAACGTGATAATGTCATAATCCTCACCCAGTTTGTTTTTGATGGTCTCTCCTAGGCCTCTCGTGTGACTGCTTCCGAGGATCAGCACTTTCCTCTTGGGCCTTGCTAGGTTGTTGGGCGCTGGGAGGGGCATCACCTCAACTTATTCTTATTCTTCCTGCAGGCCTGCGATGACAGCAAAGCTGTTGCTACAAGGTGGCGGTGTCTTGTGGACCTGTGAACTGACAAGTGGTGGGAATTGATCACTGTTATTTTTCCTACGCTTAATTGCAAATACTCTGTAATCACTACCGGCCTCTTGGGAGACTGACAACTATTCTCTCTTGTTACTGCTGTCAGCTTGCTGACGGCACAATGATAGTGAAATCATCTGTCACAGTTGTCACAAGCAATGCCTTCTTCAACGATTGACCCGCAATGTTTACATCCATTCACATCTAGAAATTTCTGCAATTTGGTCTACTCTCTTTCAATATCTGCTAGCATGTTTCAATCGTGTCGGTTCCTGGTGATATGGAAAATATTTCCAGAAGCCATAGTCAGGTATTATGTTGAATTAGTTAGTAATAGGCCTAAAAATGTATGTAGTTAAAATTCGTTACATAAACAACCTAACATAAATGAATGTAAAAAAAGGAAACAATCAAATATAATTACTATCCACTAAATATTAGAAAGGCAGATAAAACTTGAAAGGTTAGGTGTTTATTTTATGACTTCGTTTAAGACTATGTTAAAATGTAACTGTATTTGTTTACTTGCACAAGTAGCAAGAAAAAACTGTCAATTGTTCGTGCCTAAAAGCAAGCAACAAGGCAACAAATGTTCTATTCGTTTCAAACTACTAATTAAAACCCAAGTAAAATATCTCAAATTTAAGGAGTAATAAATAAAAGCTTATCATGCAAAATAAAATGAAGTGCAATACGTTTTATAAGCATAACTAAAAAATTAATGCAGGAGCGATCTAACAGTCGACTTTAAGCGGCGGCCTTCGTACTTTGTAGAGCCAATAAGCTGCAGGCGTTGTGTTTATTGGTCGGATATACTAACCAATCATAACGTAGAGCAGTAGCAGGGTTTAGGAATCTGTTACCCCAAGGGAAGACCAGATCCTCGCCGAGTACGGATCGAATGTAGCCTTCCTCTGCAACATTCCGGCGCTTGTCTACACTGGCAAAGAAAGCTGTGACTGAATACAAGGTTGAAGTGAGCCGCCTATATTCTCCACTACACCAATATGAGTTGTGTTGGTCTCTGTAGTTCTACTTACCCTCTTCCTATTGGTCCTGGCTACACCGGACACGCCCACAATATTACGCAACATTTATTATTATCTGTCCTTCGGCCCATGGATTCGCTTGTTGACTATGTGCCAATCAATGTGTCGTAACAGATGTTGCAACAAGTTTCGCAATCCATCGTGTTCGTTTGAGAAATTATTAATATTAACATATTTATTCTTATGTATTTACTAGTTGTAATTTTTTAACTTAATTTCCCATTGAGTCCACCGATACAGAAAAACCATAGAAGTGTGAGATTTGTCTTCAAGAGCAAAGAAATTTCCAAATAAACATTGCCCGAGTATATACATGCATACTCCTCCAAGGGTTAAGGAAAGTAGGCAAGCTCTAAAATTGCAATTTTTTTTTACCCGTTTGACAACTTTTTAATACACTTAACATGATAGAAACATAACCGGAAGGACTTACATGACTAGTTTTATCTTTTCTGGCTGGCAGTAAGTCGTAGTACCATGATATGTATTCTCTGAGATAGGTATAGACGCGCGAACTACGATTATACAGAAGTATGACAAGAGTAAGTATTAAGAAGAGTTTTGCAATACGTCTTCAGTTTACTAGTTTCTCAGCCATGACATTTCCTGCCGCTTCATTTCTACAAATTTGTCTCTGGTTTGGCGTAGCGAGCAACGCAGGAGATTGCTTCAAGTTTGTTAACGAGGTTCAGTTTTTTCCATTTCGCTCCTTCAACCAGCAGCTAAAACGTAATTTATTTTCTGATTAATTCTACTGATGTGGCAGTGCTACCGGCAGCTTAACTTTAAATACACTCGGAATGTTTATTAAACTACTGTACGTTCTTCTGGAGTTGTATAGGTACTACAAAATACGCCTGAAAACAAAAATTGTCGAGACCAAATAGGGCGCGTTTCTAACGAGTATCAGATGCGATATACGTGTTAACTCGCGTCGAACTGCATAATTAATTATTTCATTATTTGTGATTATAAGCGTCCTGATTCCACAGCTTTTACTTGACCTTGATAGACGGCGTTGCTTTCAGGCGCCTAGGCAAGGGTTTGAGAGGGGGTGGGGTCCAGGTTCACCCCTCCCCCTCCACCCCCCCCCCCCCTAAATGTGAAAGGCACGTTTAAAAATAAATACATACATTTTATCTATCAGGAAAATTGGGAAATTATGTAAATAAAACAGTAAAAATAAGTAGCGAAATAAAAAATACCTGCTGTCCACACCTACTGTTGTTCTTCAACTTAAAAACTCTTATAGGCGCTGTTGCGTCACAAGCTGAAACATAACTAGGGCCATTTGGTGAGCGCGAAAGAGATACGTAGGCAGGGTTGGCTTCATATTCCATGTGCGAACATACAGTTTACCTCCCGTCGTTGGCGACATCTTTGTGAGAAGACATTGTGGCGCTTGAGTTGGCCGACCAGAATTACGTTACTCCAATTCTGGTCATCTATGGTCCGCGAGCAGGCAAACTAATGCCCGATTGCACCATCGAGGTTCGAAACTAGATCCGAGATCGGATCTAAGATCGACAAAGAAAACTGTTGCACCATTCGAGTTCAGAGCTGGATTGGAGATCAAGATGAAGTTCATTTCGAACCGCCGAAATTGGCGGTTCGAAATCTGGATCCGAGATCAGTAGCCATAGTCGACAAATGTAGTTTCAAAATACGCAAACATATAGAACTACATTAGCTTGTTTTTGTGGGAAATTGAAACAATACTATACGCACTTGAATATTATTCAGTAAAATTCGTACAAAAGTAATTCACTTAAAAATATAAAACATCGCACATCTTGTTCTATCTATAGTGAAAAATACGCCTACTTCCATGACGTCATATATTACGAACCAATAGCAAAATTTGTCTCATACTTAATATCGATATCTCACTTTGGAACCAAGATCGACGGATCGGAGATCCAGAATCATGAAACTTCGTTGGTGCAAAACTTTTGCATTCGAACCAAGATCAAACTGTATCCTGGTTCGGAACTAGGATAATTCGATCTCGAATCGGGGAAGAAGTTAGTGCAACCGGGCATAAGATGAGCAGCAATTTAAAGCATACAATCCCGAAAGTGTATCTGGAACTGTTTTCGCGGAACTCGGATGTCTTTGAGTGCGGTACAGATTCACAGGTAATCATAACAAGCTGGAAGTGAGTCTCCTATATTCATGACTGCGCAGTTAGCACTTCTTGTGCGGGTCTCCATCCTATTGGCCCGTGCAGTAAACCAATTTCAATATTGGCTGGCTATCTGCCAAAATAATGCCGAGTTTCAAGTGTACCAATCAATTATTCGTTCCTGTGTAAAATAATATACAATCCATCCTGTCGATTTCAGATATTTACCCATTGATAGGGATAGGTAGGGGCTAATTGCACTTCATAACATGTTAGCTCAGATCCATCCTCGTGATTGGAGGCTCTAGGTGTTACACGTCTTAGGTGTCTGCCCGCAAATCACGGACGTACAGTATAGGAGTAATCTAATTCTAATTGGCCAGTCAAGTAAGAAAATGTCTTCTAACGTAGGCACGGGACCAATAAGCAAAGGGAATCTACTGGTGCGCCCATAGGATATTGAAATATAGCATGCTCGGAAATCTTTTCGCGAAATTCGGGTGTCCCTAGGGATAGGAAAATTTCGCGAGTTCAATTACCTGTAGGCTAGACTCCGCAGTCCTCTACTACTATAACCTCAACTGTGTGCTCATTGGCTGTTGCCCCACACCTGTCAGTTATGGGATTCGCAAGGTGCTTCCTTGCAAGTCTGCTATTGGCTCAGAGGCGTACAGGCGGGTCTAATAAACTGTGATCCAATTGCAAATGTGTCTTCACTATATATGTGTTTGACGTCTGTCTTGTCCCGACATTAATTCGCGAAATTTTCCTATCCCTACACATTGAGTGTTGCTAACGTAATATTACTTTGCACAGAACCTTATGTAAAGTGCAGGCGAAGTAATATTTCCTCGCCCGTGTGTGTAAATAATGCAGAAGTCGAAATATCTCGGTCAACTCCATACAGCTCAGTTAAATTCAGACGACATAATTGTACGTCGTCAGTGCTCAAAGTGCTGGGGACATGCGAGGTTGGTGTTGTATTGTGGCATCACGCTAGACTTCACAATCCTGTACATACCAGAGCGGACCTATTTTGTTCGTTGAATGTCGCCTAGACGTGAAGGAGATCCTTTACCTGTACGTGAATTGGACACGTCGATAACACCTCAACTTTCACATTAATATTTCGTCTTAAGTGTTATGTTTTTAGTCTGAAAAATTCTTATGAATTTCTTTAAATAATCTACACACGATGGAACCTATACAATAATTGTTATTGGTCTGTGGCACCGGCGCCATCCAATACGACGTAACACGTCATTCGTGAACAGTACGCTCGAGATTAGTGTGTTAACCCATTGAGTCCCAAATTAATTTACGAGCTCAGATGTTGCAGTCGTTAAATTGTTTGACGGGCGCTGTACCTGTGTGGAGCGTCCTTCCGCATCTTTTGAACAACGTGTTGAGTGTTGGTTGATTGATGTGTCAACAGTAACAATTCACATACCTATATGAGATGCAGAAACTTCAACCAATCAGATTACTCGGTAGGAATACGCTCGGAACATCGTCACAACTGGTTCCTTTGTTGGGTAGATATTGTGCCGGCCACAAATTTCCTTCGCGTGCAACAAGTCCTCCATCACGGACACATGGGACTGGGCGGGTTACAACTTGTAGTACGTAGGGACGGGTGTTTTTCGCGAAAATATTTATGGTCATGATAGACTTCAATATCCTACGGCCACAACCACAATTTACTTTGGTTATTGGTCGCGTGTCTGCGTGAAAAGACATGTTCTTACTTGGCTGGGACAATCGTAATAAAGTACCTCCGATACTGCTCGCCCATGATTCGTGGGCAGACACTTGAGGCAAGTGACATTTAAAACCATTCAACCACGAAAGTGCACATGAAAAAAAAAATGTTTTGGAATACAACTGGTCTTGGAATCTTTTCGCGGGAAACACCTGTCCCTAGTTATACAACATGTGGTCCATAGAAAAACCTAGTGAAAATAAACACGCGTTCGAAACTTAACATATCACTAGAGACGTGCAAAATTCGCTTTGTTATTTTAAGACAGACTTGATTTCAAGCTCTTCTGTTTATATTACTACGTCTGCCATTGGACTACTGTTTGTCCAGCCACGCCCTGACCAATAGGAAACTACTAACAAGAAAGTGGCCCAATCACGTCCAACCAAGTCAAAAGGGAACATGGGCACGCGCTGCTACATAAGCCAATAAACAAACGACAACGTCTCCGATGTGATTAGGACTTTGCATTATAGCGTGGTGCCAGAAAAATAACGCGGATTTCGCACGTCCCTAGCTATAACTAGAGACCCGAGAATTTCGCGGGTTCATTTCTAAACAAGTTGGAATTCACACACATGTACGTTCATGTCACGTTTGTAATTGGTCGACGCGTTGTTTGACACCTCCTGGAGATAAATGAGCCAATAACAAACATGCAATAAATAATGCACCCAACCACCGCCTACTACTACAACAATCAACCAATAAACAGTCTATATCTGTATGACAGTATATAAGACTGTGGATTCTAGTCTACAGGTCATTAAATTCGTGAATTTCTCGGGTCCCTACCTACCACCAAACAATAATGCGAACTTCGTGGATCTGCGACTGCAGAGCTTGTACGCCGTTGTATGGTCAGTCTGAAATAAAATACCCGTGTCCTTTTTAGGGTAAAAAGGGGGGGGAGAGGGATTCCGGCCTGCAACAACGCGCATTCTAACATAAACAATGATTGAAGTACGTATAGACTGTTATGGTTGATTGTCAATTGAGCACTTTTGGGACCAGCGTTTAAAAGATTCAATTGCTACCACATGCATACAGTAGAACAGGCGCATTGACTGGCATTCGCCCAGTGAAGTTGTTAACGCCATAGCGAAAAATAGCCGTAGGCTTGAGGTTGAGTGTAAAGAGTTAAGAAATTATTTTATGCCGTTTTCTGTTTTTTTTTTTTTTTTTTTTATATACAAGATGTTTTAATTACATGTTGAAATTCAAACCACTGCATCTATGGGATAATATAAACAATAAATCGTATTAGCATAATGTTCCGAAGAATCGTCTTTTGACGATCTCAAGTAAAACAAAATAGTTTCTCATAAAAGGCGGTTTATTATGAAATTTAAAACGTCATAACAGCTTGAGTAAATCGGATTCAGGTACATGCAGTATGTAAAGCGTAAATTATCTTCCCAAACATAAACAACTTCGACAATTTAACAATTTAGAACGTTAAAGATCACAACAAACGTTAACCACCTTTGCAATATAAATTTCTGATAATACAACACCAGTTCTTTACCACAGAAACGCAATGTGTTTAGGACCTGAACTAAAATGGTTTAAAATTTGATATAGCCACAAATCTACATCCCTCCAGAAAGCCAGCAATACAATAATTTACTGAGTGTAATTCAGATCTATACTTTGTTCCAGCTAAATTCACTCGGTCCAAATACTAACACATTTAACATATTCAGTTCCATAATAATTGTGGAATCAGTACATGTTATCCATTCATAATTTGCTGGCAAATAAATCCTCCAAAAAATAGTCTTACTGCCAGCTATATATGTATGTGTAGCAGAAATTCAAGGCTCCACATATTTCTATAAAGGGCACAATAATAATGACGCGACTAAAACTGTGCGTGAATACAAATAAGCGTATACGTATTGCAGTGTGGTAGAGGGCGGTACATCGTACCCAATCATAGCCTCTGACATCTTAAAACGAACACGTTAAAATGTGTTTAAAATACAGAATTAAAATGATAAATGTGAACGGAGGCGGTGAGTGATGCCCAAGCAGAGCTCCGGTGACTTAAAAATACGTAGTGTAGCAATCCCCCTCCCTCCTAACCTTCACTGTCTTCAACTGCACTCTGAACCCTGAACTCAGTTATTGTACGTCAAGGCTATCAGCCTAGGAAGTGGACTACTCGAGGGGTACGTGATTCTAGGATGGACTAGCAAGCCAGAATGCATTTAAAACAGCACTTGTATTATGAAAATTACTACACGTTAGAGATAGTTGTTAATAATACAATACTGGATTACAAAAACATTAACTCTCCTGGAATAATACATGTTAAAAGTGATTCTAGTTATCAAGAGTCTAAGTGAGTTTACCTAACCTTGCTAGCGATATCACGTTATGAAGTTTGGGTAAAGGGGTCGAGGAATAGCGCTACGCCTAACTGCCACGCGGATTTATGCTCACCATATAGCAGACTGTAGTATGGCCTAGAGATCCTCTAGGCCTGGTCTATAGTGATGCCCTCTGCTTCGTGTTGACTCCGACGAGTATTATACTGCCTGACTTCTTGCACGGCGGAGATCGCCTGGTGTAGGGGGAGAGGTAAGGGGATGCACAGTGCGTCGCTTATATACACACCAGGTTCTCGGCTATGTGGAGCATGTTTTACAAACAAATAGCTCGCTCCACAAGCTATACTCTGTCGAACCTTAGGAGGTTTGTGTGCGGCGCCTTGGTGGAGGCTACAATAGCACACGATGAACGAGGCACGGCGGCAGAGCAGACTCATTTGACCGAGCGAACTAAGGGCTGCAGACACAAAATACACTGAGAGAAGATCGAACAAAATATTTGTTCGTATAGGGCCAAATATATATTTACTTGCCCTAACAAAATATATTGTTGAGCAAACGAAATTACTTTTGTTCGTTTAACAAAATACATGTTTGAATAAACAAAATCACTGTGTTGGCCCCAAAAAAAATTTAGACTGTCAACTAAATATTTTGTTGTATCATCTGTTTATATTTGTTTGGCCACTCATTTTGACTGCCTTCGTTCGAAAATACAGCTCGAGAGTTTGTTTATATTTTTTGTGACAATTAGGATAGTAACCGTGTTTGTTAGTGCATCTATTGATGCTTGTCAATCACATAAACACATAAATAAAACAATGCAACAATAAACTGACAAGTAAAGCTGTAAAACTTGAAATATTTGTTTGCGAATGTTGCCAATATTTGAAGTATATCTATATTAAAAGCTTTCCAACTTAAATAGTTGTCACATTATCCGAGGTTACTAAGGCGTAATGCGTGGACCCGGGTGATCTAGGTTCGAAACTCGGTCGAACTTGTAATATGTTCTTATATTGTCCCAAAGTGTTTAATGTACGTGTAGCCAAACAAATCCCTAGTTGAACCAACCAAATCTTACAGTTTGGGGCAACCAAATGAAAATAAAATTATTTGGATTCAGCAACAAAATATTTCAGTGCCATTATACAAACAAATAATTTGGTTGCACCAAACAAATCTTGTTTGAGTCGACAAAACCTTTTTCTCGGTGTAACTCGACACAGTACTCTCAGTGTAACTCGACACAGTACATAAACTGAATCAAGCAGCATCTTAACGTTACGTTACACCAAAAAGCAGTTTGCAAGGGTGGGCCAAAACCGAATTTAGAAAAAACAACAATACTGCGAGCCCAAAACGCGTTACAAAGTTACGAAGTTGTCTAACTAAACCAAAACATTATTTTACAACTGCCGCGACTAACCGTTTTACAAGCTCCATTATCCTTCCTGAAGCACAACAACATTTCAAAATAGGTCGTTGAGCACCCGAGTTAAATCTGAAGTATCACATAATCATGTAGCTAGTTTGTCGTACAAGCACGACCTGAATCAAAGATGTAGCAGGCGATGTATAGGCTATTCACGTAAAGTGAGCACTTTTTAAGGCCCTTCTAAATTTTTCTTCTACCAATTTTTTTTCTTACAGCCGCTTATTAATATCAATATTTTCATGTGGCTAGTAAATACAGTGTCTACTTTCACCACGCTCGAAAGTTAATGACTGAGATTGCAATCAAACATGTTTATTGGTGGTTAATGCCTATTGGGAGGGCCTTAAAAAGTGCTCACTTTATCGTGAATAGCCTATAGTATGGCGGACGAGAATATCAGACGAGAACTTATAACAGCCTTGCCCCAGGTCAAGGATAGGGAGAAGAGGGAGGGTATAGAGGGGAAAGCAAAGGAGGGGAAGCCGAGTATGCTAAAACGACGGCCACCGGTCCGAGGCGCATGGCCAGAGAGTAGTATGACGACGGCCACTGGACCGAGGCGCATGACCAGACAGTAGAATGACGACGGCCACCGGACCGAGGCGGATGGCCAGACAGTAGTATGACGACGGCCACCGGACCGAGGCGCATGGCCAGACAGTAGTATGACGACGGCCACCGGACCGAGGCGGATGGCCAGACAGTAGTATGACGACGGCCACCGGACCGAGGCGCATGGCCAGACAGTAGTATGACGACGGCCACCGGACCGAGGCTGATGGCCAGACAGTAGTATGACGACGGCCACCGGACCGAGGCGCATGGCCAGACAGTAGTATGACGACGGCCACCGGACCGAGGCGGATGGCCAGACAGTAGTATGACGACGGCCACCGGACCGAGGCGCATGGCCAGACAGTAGTATGACGACGGCCACCGGACCGAGGCTGATGGCCAGACAGTAGTATGACGACGGCCACCGGACCGAGGCGCATGGCCAGACAGTAGTATGACGACGGCCACCGGACCGAGGCGCATGGCCAGAGAGTAGTATGACGACGGCCACCGGTCCGAGGCGCATGGCCAGAGAGTAGTATGACGACGGCCACCGGTCCGAGGCGCATGGCCAGAGAGTAGTATGACGACGGCCACTGGACCGAGGCGCATGGCCAGACAGTAGAATGACGACGGCCACCGGTCCGAGGCGCATGGCCAGACAGTAGTATGACGACTGCCACTGGACCGAGGCGCATGGCCAGAGAGTAGTATGACGACGGCCACCAGACCGAGGCGCATGGCCAGAGAGTAGTATGACGACGGCCACCGGACCGAGGCGCATGGCCAGAGAGTAGTATGACGACGGCCACTGGACCGAGGCGCATGGCCAGACAGTAGTATGACGACGGCCACTGGACCGAGGCGCATGGCCAGACAGTAGTATGACGACTGCCACTGGACCGAGGCGCATGGCCAGAGAGTAGTATGACGACGGCCACCGGACCGAGGCGCATGGCCAGAGAGTAGTATGACGACGGCCACTGGACCGAGGCGCATGGCCAGACAGTAGTATGACGACGGCCACTGGACCGAGGCGCATGGCCAGACAGTAGTATGACGACGGCCACCGGACCGAGGCGCATGGCCAGAGAGTAGTATGACGACGGCCACCGGTCCGAGGCGCATGGCCAGAGAGTAGTATGACGACGGCTCCATCGTCGCTATCGAGTTTGCAAAACAGCGGCGAGAGGTGGCAACTTCACCTACCCGCATGTACAACACGTTGCATAACACGAAGACGAACGATATTGGTACGTCGTACAGTGAGCACCTTTTATTACTCGCAGCCTTTACTACATAATTGTTAATCCCTCATTGTTCACGTAGTTTGACACACTTGTATATGCCGTTCACGGTAAAGTGAGCACGCTTAGGGTCAAACATACGTTTTATTTCCAACCTTATTTTATTTTTAACCACCTTTTTAAATATATTTCGCCATGTAAGTAATAAACGCAGTGTGTATTTTCCACCGCACTCGGAAGTTAACGTCTAGGGCTGAAATAAAATATATTTATTGACTCTTATTGCAAATGAGAGGGCTTTCAAAAGTGCTTACTTGACCGTGAACAGCCTATATGTACTACCAAGCTACCACCAGTGGCGCCGGAGCCACGGTGGCTGAGCGGTTAGTCTGCTAACCTCTCACCAAGACGAACTGGGTTCAATCCCCGGCTGGGTCACAGGATTTTCGCAAGTAGGAACCGCGCCGGACGGGTTTTCTCGGGTATCTCCCGTTTTCCGCTCCATACTCACCTCAATCACCCTCATCGGCTCTCAAAACCTCGATGTTGAGAGCCGTCCAAATCTCTTCACTAGTGGCGCCCACGTACCTCGAGTTTGTGGTGTTCTGAATATCCTTCCTGTGTGAAACGTGGATCGTCATCCACTCTCTTACAGACCTCCTTGGTGGTGAAATGTTGTCGACACTCATAAGCCCATTTCAGGCTGCCAAATTTTCCATTTCATTTCAAATATAACAGGCGGTATAATCTGAAGAGGAAATACGGCCGCCAAATCTCATGAAACAAAAATGTGAAATACACGTTGAGTGCTGACGAATTCATTAGATAAATATGGAGTTTGCTGTGGTGTCACTAAGTTCACATTCTTTCAGGGTATTGGTGACAAACGTGATCACACTGTTAAAAATTCCCGTGAATTTACGGAAATTTCTACGGGAATGTACAGTAAATATAGGAAGCGGAACCCGGAATCACGATAAACGGAGCTGAGTTGGATAAATACAATATACGGAATGTCCCCGTATTTCCTATAACTCCGGGTTTTGGGGAAGAATAATGCTGAGTCTACTTGGAGCTTCTTTCGCCTGCACTGTAACCAGGAAATTATAGTTATTTTTTCTGCAGCAGGTGGTTTATCTGCGCTACTGAGACGTATTACTTCAAATAGCAAGTAGCGTCAGGCGTCTGTAACATTTAGCAACACATAAAATACTCTAACTGCATTATAAACTGAAAAATTTGCTCATATAACTGTAAAGGCTGTTCACGATAAAGTGAGCACTTTTGAAATCAGCTTTAAAATAAAATCACCACTCCTACCTGCATATATTTTAACGGGTGCACTGAGTGGCATGTGTCCAGTAAAGTTGGTAACGATGGACGGGAAGTAGTTCCAACGTCGAATAAAATGTGTTAGGTAACCATTTGTGATAACTTATATTATTTATTTCGCCTTCTGTTTATTTTTTAATGCATCGAATTGTAAGATTGAGCAGGTTTGTTAGATATTTAATTTTCAAATAATTTCACATTTTAACTTGACCGACGCATGAATAAAGTGTTGAGGCCTACTACAATGTTAATCTTACATTAGTTGGAATAATACACAACGTGCATAAAAGTAGATCTTAAGCAGGGCTTTCAAAAGTGCTCGTTTTGCCGTGAACAGCCTATACTAGAAATAGAGAAGTTATCTTCCAAGAAAATATGCGGAAGTTGTTCGTAAGTGGTTAGATGTGTAAGGCTTTTAACTTTTTGACTCGGGTTCGAATCTTGCTCAAGTATGAAATATACATATTAGTCTTTTTTTGATATCACTATTTTGTGATCGTCTCTCAGCCCAGACCTTACCTACTAGGTTTTGTTGATGTATCAGTCATCGCCGTTTCCTTAAAATTCTGACATAATTGAAAATATTATTACAAATTTATCAATACTATCATAAGATGCATTTTTTTTAAATTATTTGTAGGTACAAGGAAATGTCGCGTTTTAAAGTACCCGTAGACTAGACTTCACTGTCCTATGCAATTAATCGAACCTCGTCTTTTTCATAGGCATAGGGTTATCCTTGCAGGTTTGCTATTAAGTCAGAGTTCACTTGGCCGTGTCTAATTAACAAACTACCATCCGGTTGCCAACATAAAGGAAATATACATGTGTTTGTAGTCTAGCTTGTCCTTAAATTAATTCGTGAAGTTTTCCAGTTATTAATTATTAGCGATATTGCTATCGCATATTAATTAATGCAAACAACTTAGATTCTCAAAAACCAAAGTTTTGTAAATATCAATTATACTATAAATATGATCAAGGATTGGGATAACACAAGCGTAGCTTCTACACACTATATCGATCACGTAATCATATCGATAGCCTAACGTCATATCAATATATCGACATTTTCTACAGTTGAATAGGTGATTATATGTAAATGGCTTATTTTTATCATCGATAAATTTCGATAAGGAGAAACACTATTTTAGGGCGTGCAATGCTCGAACGTGGCTGAGGAAGGAAGTGTGCTTGTAGTTCTCCAGAGTAGTCGTAGAGAACGCGTTGTTGCGTTGCACACATGATGAGACCATGTCCTCACTATCTACAGTTGCACCACGTCTTATGCCCGGTTGCACCAACATCTTCCCCGATCTGAGATCAAATAATCCTAGTTCCGAACCGGGATCCAGTTTGATCTTGGTTCCAATGTCAAAGTGCTGCACCAACGAAATTTCATGATTCTGGATCTCTGATTCATCGATCTTGATTCCAAAGTGAGAGATCGATATTATGTATGAGACAAATTTTGCTATTGATTCGTAATGTATGGCGCCTTAGAAGTAGGCGTATTTTTTTATTATAGATAGAACTAGATGTGCGATCTTGTATCTGTTTTAAGTGAATTATTGTTGTACGAATTTTACTGAATAATATTCTAGTACGTATAATGTTGTTTTATTTTCCCAAGAAAACGATCGAACGTAGTTCTATCTGTTGGCGTATTTTCAAACTACATTTGTCGACGATGGCTGCTGATCTCGGATCGAAATTTCGAACCGCCAATTTCGGCGGTTTGAAATGAATTTAATCTCGATCTCCAGTCCAACTCTGAACTTGAATGGTGCAACAGTTTTCTGTGTCGATCTTAGATACGATCTCAGATCGAGTTTCGAACCACGATGGTGCAATCTGGCATTAACAGCATGCTTGTCCCGCCATCGCATGTACTCAAGACTTCTTTCAGCGCAGACGTACACGTTTCTCCTTATAAACTGCCTTTCAGTTCCGCTAAGAGTTAAGCACCTTTATACGATCTGGGAAGTTATTTTTGCTACTTTTACCGTTTGAAACTATATATGGTATTGTTATTAAAGTTGTATACATAGAAATTAAAAGTTGATGTTTGACAGTCGGTGTATAGCATCAAGCGCCGTTTCCCCTTCTGTTTTATTACAGCTTATTTCTTATAGGCTATTTTCATTTGAGTAATCTTGAAAGAGTTAGGATATTTTCCCTGCTTATTTTGTGTCCATCCACCGTGCGTGAAATGAACCCGTTGAATCACAGCGTCCACGATCGTCGAACACGTTGCAAATGAATGACAGTTATGACCACTGCCGTACGCAGCAACACACAAGAGCTCAGTTCTTCTTGTGACCGGAGCCGCGGCAGTGTGGTGGGCAGACAAGGGCGAACCGGGTTCGAGTCCCGTAGGGGTTCACTCCCGGATCTTCGCATGTGGGGATCGTGCCGGTCGATGGCGCTGGTTAGCGGGTTTTCTCGGGGGTCTCCCCCGCCCTTTCATTCCGGAGCTGCTCCATGCTCACCTCGCTTTACCCTCATCGGCTCTATTAATGTTGTTGTTGTTGTTGTTGTTGTTTTTAAGAGCCACCCAAATCCCTCCTCTACAGTTCTTCGTGACAAACTTGATTTCCTGTACTTGTGTGAGGTGAGTGAGATCGAGCTCATTCTTCATTGGCTGCGAGAAAACTGCTCAACACAAGTGCGCATCATACCTAAAAATTACGTCATTGCAACAA
Organism: Dryococelus australis; assembly: GCA_029891345.1. Classification (NCBI taxonomy): domain Eukaryota; kingdom Metazoa; phylum Arthropoda; class Insecta; order Phasmatodea; family Phasmatidae; genus Dryococelus; species Dryococelus australis. Next base: position 34,663,290 of record CM057003.1, read on the forward strand.
TTAACCCTTTCATGCACAATTAATCTTATTGTTTCAGATGTTGCAAACAAAACATTTTATGATGCGTCCTGTACTTAAGTCTGCGCAACACTTGTTTCGTTGCCACAACCAATAACCTGTAAGCTTTATGTTCGGCTACAGTTGTATAAACCAATTATGACCGAGAATAGTTAAAACGGTTTGCGAATCATTTACCCACGGGTAAGACATTGCCCACTGGACTTCGCAGTGTGCAGTGCAGACCAAAAATTTCCTACACGTGCGTTATGTACACAAATGTGTGCACTGGGTCTGAATGGACTAAACTCGGAAATATTTTCTATGGCAGAACGGATTAAAGTCATAGATAAATATCGTTAGCCTAAAGTTAAGGTGGTTAGAATGTGTGGTGAGAGCACAGTTTATGTGCATTGAGATGCTCGTACACTTTATCTAACCTAGTTTTAACCCTTTGAGGAGTATGAGCGTATATAGGTACTCGGTCAACGTTTATTTGGAAATTTATTTGCTCTTGAAGACAAATCTTACACTTCTATGGATATGGTTTTACTGTTTCGCTGGACTTTATGGGAAACTAAGTAAAAAATTACAACCATTCATCATTTCAATACGCAAGAATAAAACTGTTCATTTTAGTAATTTTTCAAATGAACACAATGAATTGTGAAACTTGTTATAAGCCGTTCACGTTAAAATGAGCACTTTTGAAAGCCCTGCTTAAGATCTACTTGAAAGCACGTTGTGTATTTTCCCTCCTTATGTAAAATTAACATTGCCATGGGCCTCATTACTTTATTCATGCGTCGGTCAAGAGATACTGTGAAATTATTGAGAAAAAAAATACAAATCTGGTAATTTTTATACTTGGGTGTATTAAAAAATCAGAAAGCGAAAGAAATATTTAAATTGGTCACAAATGGTTTCCTAACACTTTTTATTTGGCGTTAAGATATGGAACTACTTTCCATCCATCGTTACCAACTTTACTGGGCATATTTCACTCAATGCGCCCGTTAAAATATATAAAGGAGGAGCAGTGACTGTTTTCTAAGGTTAATTTAAAACGTGCTCACCTTATCGTGAACAGCGTATACATCTGTTACGGCACACTGATTGGCACATAGTCTACAAGCGAATCCATTGGCCGATGGACAGACAGCTAATAATAAACGTTGCGGAATATTGTAGGCGTGTCCGGGGTAGCTAGGACCAATAGGAAGAGGGCAAGTAGAAATACAGAGACCAACACAACTCATATTGGTGTAGTGGAGAATATAGGCGACTCACTTCGACCTTGTATTCAGTGACAGTAAATCTGGGCCTTCCTAAAGGGTTAATAGAGCTACAAAATAGTTAAGTTGACCAAAGTATTTCATTGTTATGGAAGGACGGGTCTGTTGAGGATGCAAATGTGCCTTCAAGAACACAGTTGACCAACCAGCGAGGGGCAGCCGAGTCAGTGTTGTGTACAAGATACACATCTGTTTACGGTTAAAGACTGGTCACAATAAAATGAGCACTTTTGTTGAAATCAACCTTGCAAAAATTTCACTGGCCCTACTTGAGTATATTTTATCGAGCAGACTAAGTGAGATGCACCCAATAAAGTTGGTAACGATGGATGGAAATTAGTTCCATATCTTAAAGTCGAATAAAACGTGTTAAATAACCATTTGTGATAACTTAAATTATTTCTTTCCCTTATTGCTTTTTTAATCTACATAAGTGTAAAAAATGAGCAAACTTTTAAAATATTTACTTTCCTAATAAGTGTACAGTTTCACTTGACTGTCGCGGGAATAAAGTGCTTAGGCCCGTGGCAATGCTAAGGTGGAAGACGACTCGAAGTGCATACAAGTAGATACTAAGCAGGACTTTCCAAGGAGCTCATTCTACCGAGAACAGCTTATACAATACTTAGCAAACGAGAGCATTTTTACAGTTTACATAGTGTGTAGGTTGTTAACATCGTCTGTCAAATTTCAGTGTACTTGTATGAAATTCAGTATAACTTACTAAATAAACAAACTAAGCCGTTCTGTGATCAACACGGCCGTGCGTGCACATGTTGCCCATGAATTATGTTTATGACCGATACTGTACACAGCAAGACGACAGCTCTACCTTGCTGAAGCAACAGAACTGAGATACACTCAACCAGCGAGACACCTCCAGCTCGTACACTACACATGAGTCACATATTATATATTCGCGGTTTCTTCATAGTTTTTTAAATCAAACTTTTGAAAAATCATCCCATGTAAAACGAGTTGTTTCCTGAAGCGTTGTCTAGGTACTCGTGTTAACATAAACGTACCATTTTTTTGTTATATTGAACTTTTAATTACATCTGTCAATTATATATATTTTTTCATAATTATTAATTAGTACAAAACAGAGAGAAAATAGATATGATGGGAATGCTTACCAATAAGTAGTTATTGAGCGATATTTTATTAAACTGAGTGCGGATGAATGCAGCGCTTTGTTCCTTTGGTGTAATTTTCTAGACTTCAATAAGCTTGGTTAGCAAGTCGAGGGGCCTGGGGGTGGAACTGTAGCAGGGCTTCGGAATATGTGTAGGTATAGGCTGTTCTCGGTAGAATGAGCTCCTCGGAAAGTCCTGCTTAGTATCTACTTGTATGCACGTCGAGTCGTTTTCCACCTTAGCATTGCCACGGGCCTCAGCACTTTATTACCGCGACGGTTAATTAAAACTTTGAAATTATTAGGAAAGTATATATTTTAAAAATCTGCTCATTTTTTACACTTTGAGGCATTAAAAAAGGAGCAAAAGAAATAAATAAATTTAGTTATCACAAATGGTTACCTAACACTTTTAATTCGACGTTAAGATATGGGAGTACTTTCCATACTTCGTTACCAACTTTACTGGGCGCATGTCACTCAGTGCGCCCATTAAAATATATGCAGGCAAGGGCAGTGTTAATTTCTAAGGTTAATTTCAAAAGTGCTCACTTTATCGTGGACAGGCTTCATCACCTGATGATTTGTTGTGGGAAGTCTGTTTTTATGTTGGCGATATCGATGAACATCATGGAAGAAAATAGTCGTACTTAGAACTGATGGTTGAAATTTAAATCTTAAGTTATACTTACAATATTACCTGTTTAAGTTATATTTTTAAGTAACATACCATTGTTTTTTGCTTTCATCTAATTGGTTAGAAAAATATGCTTAGCAATTATGGCGAAGCGTGCATACAGTTACGGTCAGTGAAAGTTTCCATTTTCTGTGAACGCCATTATACATGTGATCTTGTTACGTCACGTTTATGCGAGTACCTTACTGGTGTTATCGGAATGTTTTATCGGTAGTTGATGAAATATGTAATATTATCGACACGTGCATTGCTTGGCCCGCCATTTTCGGTACCGTTGTGTGTTTATGTGTAATGAAGCGCCAACGTATATTTTCCTTTTGCAGTTTATTAGTTTCGGGAAATCGGTGAAGTGTCACATTTACTGAATGATTCTACAAATTATTTGGTATCAGTGGCAGACAAACGTACCCAAGTACTGCCACAGAACGTTTGTTCAGGAGTTGCAAATAGGAATTACGAATCGTAAGTCAAAGTATTTTGTAAATAATTCATTTTAAAGCGGTCATTAGAATGTTTGAAATGTACGTGGCCTATAAAACCATCATTTTAACGCTGTATTTTAGTATAAAAATAACACGTTTATTACACAGAGCTTATCGCGTTTCTTCTTTCAGTGAGGTTGAAACTTTACAGATTATAATCATTTGAATGTTACTTCCGTACGAACAAAATTTTCTACTGGCCTATTAAAACGATATGTGATTCAAAATTATACCGTTGCGTAAGAAATACTGTAAAACAATGCCATCTCATGAAAAATGATAAACTAAAGTTTCTCCCATTCCCATCCACGCGATTAGACACCCAGGACGCTGAACACATGAATCAACTAATGACGAAAGTGGATCTGATCTAAGGTGTTATGCAATACAACTGGTCATGGAATATTTTTGCAAATTCGGGTGGCCCCAATCTATATTTAGCGCCACTGATATTTCGCGAAAAAATCGGAGCACACAGTAGACTTCAATACTATAATATGTACACCTCGGCTGTTGTCATACTTCCATTGGCTGCTGGTGTGGTTTTTGCATTTAACAGAGCCACTCAGGACTACGTAACTCCGTACCTTCGTGATTCGATTACAAACAGTTAACACGAACCAGAACTAATCAAAACAACTGGACGACCCCACACTGCTGTGAACTGCAGCTTGTCTCGAAATCTTTTCGCGAAATATCACTGCCTCTATCTATAGTGTTTATTTCGACTGTAGCACGGCCTTGGCACAGGAGTAGAAGGCTACAGGTAGTAGAAGGTGGTGAAAATGGGGGGGGGGGGGGGGGGTTGTGGTCGGACGGTGACCTTGAGGCTGGCGCGGGCTGGAGACTCCAGCGCTGGAGGCGGTCAATATCGGTCCAGTGCCGCACGGCGCCTGGAGAGACACCCTAGCGAGATAAAAGCCGACCTAAAGCTGGCTGGCTTTACAACAGAACAATTACGCCCTAAGGCATGTACAGAAGAACCGAAAACGTGTTGTAGGCCATTCACGGCTACTTCACACTTTTCTGAAGCCCTGATAAAGTTCTACTTCCAGGATATTCCTCCGCCTCGTGAATGTAAATCTTGACTAAGTATAGAGAACTACACCAGAGGGATAACGCACTGCCTTCTTGCGCACTCAGCTGCATAATATTTTACATAAGTATTATTTCTTACAACACATTACCAAAACACCTATTTGCTCACTGTTTTTTATTCATATTAATTGATAATTAAATATTATAATTTACCCGTAGATTATGAATAGCTCAGTTGAACCAAAAAGTAAGATACTATTATTAGAGATACTCGAATTTCGCGAAAAGCTTTCACTACCAATTGAACTTCACAGCGCTTTAGATGATATCCACTTCCGTGATTGGATGGTTTCCATGTTAAGTATCTTAGGTGTGCGCGCGCGCAAATCACAGACGTACAGTATTCACGTTACCTAATTCTGATTGGCTAGCCGAGTAGTAAAATGTCTTCTCTCTCACAAATACACGCCGCCAATGAGGAAAACGAAAACTGCCGAGGTAGCCATAGAGTATTGAAATATAGCATGTGCGGAAATCATTTCGCGAAATTCGGGTGTTCCTAACTATGATGTTAACAGACGTATAGAACGTTTGTGAAACATGGGAACGACCAAGAAAGTCATACATAAGGTGATTTAAAAAAAAAATTTGATCTAAAACGTGTAAAGAAACCGCGAATAGACTATATATACTCGGGCAACGTCTATTTTCAAATTTATTTGCTCTTGAAGACAAATCTCACATTTCTATGATTTTGCTGAATCGCTGTACTCTATGGGAAACTAAGTAAAAAATTACAACTAGTCAACATTTAACAATTTCTCAAATGAACACGGTGGATTGCGAAACATGTCACATCTGTCACGACACATTGATTGGCACGTAGTCAACAAGCGACTCCATTGGCCGATGGACAGACAATAATAAACGTTGTGGAATACTGTAAGCGTGTCCGGCGTAGCCAGGACCAATAGGAAGAGGGTAAGTAGAAATACAGAGACCAACACACCTCATATTGGTGCAGTGGAGAATATAGGCGGCTCACTTCAACCTTGTCTTCAGTGACAGTAAATCTGTGCCTGTATAAAGAGTTAAATGCCAGTAGCTTTTATATGATTATTCATGGCAAAGAAAAAATTAAATTTATTTTGTCCTTCGAAATAAGCAACGTTAAACTCGTTTAGTTGAATGTCACGTGCGAACTGCTTTTGAGTTTCCCTAGGAAGAAGAGCATACAGTAACCTAGATGCAACTGATGTAGGTACACACGTAATTTGCCCTCGACGAACTCTCACACCTGGACCTGCATCTTGCACACTGAATCTCGTCTAGTTTCCTGTTTACATTACAGACGTAACAATACCGGTGTCGAATCATATACATAAAAGTTTTTTTTTTTTTTTTACTGAAGTGTATGTTATTTGACGCGCGCAGTTAGTTCAGTCACTTGTTGCTTGTGATATGCGCTCTTGTTGCCAAATGCATTAGTGATACGCACACGGAATTTGAGAGAAAAACATGGTCCGCTGGCTCCTAAAGACTTTCGTCAAATAAATTAGTGCAGAGCAAGGAAACACAAAGGCCGTTCACGGCAAAGTGAGCACTTTTTAAAACCCTCTCATTTGGAATAATGGTCAATAAGTATGCTTTGCTTTAGCCGTAGACATTAATTTCCGAGTGTGGTGGCATATACACACTGTGTTTATTACTTACATGACAGTATTTATTTAGAGAGGTAGTTAAAGGATAAAAAACAGATGAAAGGAAAAAGTACCAGGCCATTAATAGTGCTCACTTGACCGTCAACAGCCTATATGAAGGAAGCCTATAGCTAGGGGCAGGTGTTTTTCGCGAAAAGATTTCAAAACCAGCTGTACTCCAAAACACTTTAGGTCATATGCACTTTCGTGGTTGGATGATTTTAAATGTCAAGTGTCTGTCCGCCAATCATGGACGTTCAGTATCAGAGTACTTTATCGCGATTGGCCCTGTCAAATAAGAACATGTATTCTCCCGCAGACACGCGGCTAATAACCAAAGGAATTGGTGGTTGTAGACGTAGGATATTGAAGTCTAGCATGACCTTAAATATTTTCGCGAAATACACCTGTCCCTACCTATAGCTAACACACGAACCTACAGTATTCTACTGTCAACCCATTGTCCTGCCCGCTTCTATAGGCTCTTTACGGAAAAGTGAGCACTTTTAAAAGCTCTCTCGTGTGGAATAAGAGTGAATAAATATATTTGATTTTAGTCTTAGACGTTAACTTCCGAGTTCGGTGGAATATAAAAACCCTGCTTATTACTTACATGGCAATATTTATTTAGGATTGTGGTTTTAAAGAATAAAATATGGCTAAGAGAAAAACGTAACTATTGTCTCAAAAGGGCTCACTTTACCGCGAACAGCCTATACTGGAATTGTTGCTTTAGGCACACGTCTAGAACAATTGGTCAAATGTTTGAGTCTAATTGAAGACGCAGGGAAAGGTGGCTTCATGTCGGGCAGGAGCAAGGATTTTAGTCTCTTGAAACTTGGACGGCTAGCCAGTGAAAATAATAAATGTGGCCGGCAGTGCTGTTCGTGTTGAGATGGGAGACATGGTAGAGGTTTGCAAGCTGGCACCACAGGCTACAGAAAACCGAATGCTCTCTACCAGACTGAATGGTATGACACTACGGCAAAGCTGCTTCTCAGGAGGTTGTATCCGCGCATGCGCTAGTGAGCCTACGTGCGCAACCATTGAGATACACTCTCTTAACCCTTTCACACTCACTCTAATTTATGGTTTCAGATGTTGCAAACAAACATTTTTATGATGTGTGCTGTACTTAAGTCAACCCAACACTTGTTACGTTGCCACAGCCAATAACCTGCAAGCTACATGTTCGGCTACAGTTGTATGAACCAATTATGACCCAGATAAGTAAGACGGTTTGCGAATAATTTACCCACAGGTAAGATCATTGGTCATTGAACTTCGCAGTGTGCAGTAGAGACCAAAAATAAGCTACACGTGCGTAATGTACACAAATGTGTACACTGGGTATGAATGGGTTAAGATAGGTAGGTAAAGGCTGTTCACGATAAAGTAAGCATTTTTGAAATCAACCTTAGAAAAAAAGCTACTCCCCTTGCCTGCATATATTATAACGGGTGCAAGGAGTAACATGCGCTAAGTGAAGTTGGTAACGATGGATGGCATATAGTTCCATAACTTAACGTCGAATTAAGAGCGTTAGTTAACCATTTGTGATATCTCAAATTATTCCTTTCGCATTTTTTTATGCATCGAAGTGTAAAATTTGTAACATATTTTATTCTTTTATAATTCCACAGTTTCACGTGACCGACGCATGAATAAAGTGACGAGGCACATGGTTATGTTAATTTTCATACAATGTTATACAACGTGCACACGAGTAGATCATAAGTGGGGCTTTCAAAAGTGCTCATTTTACCGAGAACAGCCTATAGGTAGGTAAGTGGGCTTAACGTCTCGTCAACAGCGTTGTTATTAGAGACGCTGCAGGTTGCGCAGGGAGGAGGGATTGGGGTAGGAATGGGAAGGAATCGGCCATGGCCTTTGTTAGAGACCCATCCCTTCATTCGCCTGGAGTGATTTCGGAAAACCATGGAGAGCGAAATCAGGATGGCTGGACCGGGAATCGAGCTCGGGTCCTCCCGAATGCGAGTCCAGTGAGTTACCACTGCGCCACTTCGCTCAGTACTCTCTAAGAAATTATTCACAAATGTACAATACGACTGTATACGTAGAGTAAGAAAGCGCAAATTGTTAAGTTATTTCTCACAGTGGCGGTGGTGAAGGGGGCAGGGGGACACTGCCCCAACCCTATAGCAGGGGGAGGGACAATATAGGCATGTGTCCCGCACCATATAGCAGGGGGAGGGACAATATAACCATGTGTCCCCACCATATAGCAGGGGGAGGGACAATATAGGCATGTGTCCCGCACCCTATAGCAGGGGGGAGGGACAATATAGCCATGTGTCCCCCACCATATAGCAGGGGGAGGGACAATATAGGCATGTGTCCCCCACCCTATAGCAGGGGGAGGGACAATATAGGCATGTGTCCCCCACCCTATAGCAGGGGGGAGGGATGGACAATATAGGCTTGTGTCCCCCACCCTATAGCAGGGGGGAGGGAGGGGCAATATAGGCATGTGTCACCCAATCCTATAGCAGGGGGGGGGGGGGGGAGTGACAATATAGGCATGTGTCCCGCACCCTAAGTTTGACATCTATATTCAATAACAAAGAGGTTAATTTCCTCTCAAACCACATGATTCGCAATATTGAAATGAACAAGAAACGCATTACTGAATTTGACCATCAAGTGAAGAGGTAGAGAGAGAATGGGTCTCGATCATCAACTGGAAAACTGAACAGTTGCCTTTCTGTTTCTGTGTGCTTGGATTGCCAGAACCTTGGAATAACAGTGAAATAGTCGGACACATGTCTTAAATATGCACAGTGCACGGGGGAGGCAAAGTTTCAAGTGATTCTTCGTAGGGGCGGATCCAGGGGGTGTCCCACCTAACCCTTACATGGCTATGTCTTTTAAAAAATGTTTGCTTTTTTGGTATTTATAAATGCATTACTGTTAAGTTAACTGGCCGGAATATTTTACAGCAGATAGAAGAGTCGCATTCAAGTTATTCTCAATAAACACCAGCATTGCAAATGCACAATGATGAGGGTTAGTCTGTATTTCCGATATCAGCGTTACCAGGATGTTTCTCTTGCCACTAACGAATAAGTAGTCGCGCAAGTACGATCTACCACATTCACAGCCCTCACAGCATGGACATACTTTCTCATTTGGTTAGCAGGTCAGGTGTAATGTGTACTTGAAGACAGATGCTAATGCCATACATTTATTCACTGTTTCATTATTATTCAAATCAATTTTATAAAATTACATTTGTGCATATAAAACTCCATCCAAAGAAATGAGAATAAGGAACAGCGAGTTATAGTTTTATTGGAGTTTCTGCAATTTTTATTAGAGAAAAACCTGAGCTCATTATTGAATGATGTCAAATGATGTGAAATTTCCGTTGTTAATTTAACTTCATTGCATTTATTGTTTTTTTTTTTTGCGTCAGTAAACAGCTGAGCTAAAACAGGGAGCATAACATGCAAAAGGGTCTTTAAGTTACATGTTTATTGTGTATAATTATTTATAAACGTCTTTCTTTCTTCGTAACGAAACAAATATATGTGTATAATTTTAGAGAACAATTAGTGGAACATATCTGCATAGATTTGGTCACTTCTTTTTTGCATATAACTTATATATTTTTATATTAGTTAACTGTTCTTTAAAACATCAAGCATGTGTGTGTGTATATATATATATATATATATATATATATATTGTATATATATATATATATATATATATATATATATATATATATATATATATATATATATATATATATATATATATATATAAACACTTACATATACAAGAATACAAATGTGCACATATGTGTATTTACTACACATACACGTATAAAACAGCTATGTGTATGGAAGAGTTGCCTATATCGTACCACTTTTTACATTTGCAATTTTATCTGTTTAAGATGAAAAAATACAAGGTTTTAGGAATTTGTATAAAAAGTATGACTATTTGTGGGTACATTTATGTGGGTTACATTTCAAAATGTAGCATCGGGGAAGAAATGATGAACGTTTCGTAACAGGCTGCAACTGGTACAATATAAGAAACTGGTTTCCTAAATCGTACCACCTATGTCCTAAATCGTACTACAATATTATCAGTTAAATCAAACGTGAGAACAAACAAGACAGCATGTAATAACACACAGGATTATTGTAGTATTTAAATACTAATAAAGTTTGATTATTTTTCTACGGTAAATGTAAGAAATATTCAGTTATTTACAGGCTGCACAAACAAAATGTTTCAGTTCTGACTTAACACCCGCACAACTCTCATGAACCCAGGATGCACACACTAAACACAGAACCATATCTTCCACAAATGTTTCTTCACATACAGAACAATACCAGTCATCACATTGTAGGCCTACTTCTATGTCGATGGGAATATCACACTGTGTTGAAGTGGATGGCTGGTGTAAATTGTGATCTAGGCCTTGGTTTCCTCCTACGGATGAAGAATGTGTCTTCGTTGTAGGCCTAGGTCCGTTAGTCTTTCTCTTCTTAATACTGAGCTGTGATAATTGTAGGTAATATGGCGTGTCCTTCGCGATCTTAATTTTTAACTCTTTTACTTTTGCCTGTGTCACTTGCATCGCCTTCTCCAACTCCAAATCGTTTTTGTATGGACTGCTTGTCAAAACACGTGCCCGTTGGGTCTTTGCCAACGTACATCCTTTGTTGGGTCTAGGAATTGGTGAAAGTGATTCAATGGACACGCTGAGCTTACAAGAAGTGATTTATATTATATTAGGGCCAGTTGCATAACTTGGTATTTCAATTAAAAGACATTGTTTTCATCTGAGTTAGATGACTCATTAGTGGCGTCTTCAGTGGGCGTTGAAGATACACACAGATCAGAATCTTCATTCACTGGTTTAGGATGGTCTGTTTGGTTTAGGTACTCGGTTGGTGCAAATTCACAGTATTTCAACACAATGACATCAAGTGGCGAGATTCCTCTGCATCGAAATCCGTTGATAGCGTTTTCAATTGTTGCCGCCTTCCCATATGCTTCTGCCACTAGTGTGGTAACATGGTATTGTGTGACATACAGCCCAGGATTAGTCGGCAGCCATTTTTGAGCTGCTTGCGTATAGTAAACATTAAAGGGTTTGAAAAATGTTCTGTCCAACGGCTGAATCCGGTGAGTTGTATTCGTACCGGTACGAATTAGGAACCTCACTCGCAGTAAGTTACAATTTAGGCAACTGCGCACAACTTCACTCTTTACGTCATTTCTAACCTAAAACAGATGCTTCGCTACAAAGCGACCAGCCGTTACGTTCAATATTACTTGCACCACAATAATAACTGTATGAGATCCAATAACACTTACCTTGAAGTGCTGTATTATCTTACATACGGAGTAGAAAATCTACATCAGCAAACACTCAAACAATATAACTGTAATAAAAACGCAACACGTGCTTACACTGACTGGCTATTTTCACGGACTGCTCAAGACATCTAGTAATTCAAGTATTCACCGCGAGAGGGCTCTACTAGTCCTGCTATATAGAAAACCAGCGGTGGTATGATTTCGGCGACTTTCTCTTAATTAAGTCTGATTTAGGGAAGGAGACCCTCTCCTTTACAAATATCTGGATCTGTTCCTGATTCTTCGTTAGTGAGTCAGCAGTCAGGTATATTTCTGAATTGTACGTAATGGAAGGGAAAGAAGTTTTAAGTAATTCTTCTTCCTTCATTGTTCCGCAGTGCATTAATGGATTATGGTTTAGAAGCTGTGTTCTGTTTATAGTTTACCATAGTATGGTAATGAATACCAATGGCTTTTTCCTTGTGAGAGTTTTCAGCAATAGTCCGGGAAATATACGAAAATAACTTGGAGAAATTGCAAGAAAAGGTTTTATTACATCAAAGTCCGCAGAAAAATTCGTAGATTAGCATTATCCAAAATCCACCAAAATCCAGGTATTTATTTCTTCTATTTTTTCTGGGAATTTTCCCAGAAAAACAATAAAACAATTGATCGATTGAAAATGGTGCATTATACAACCTAAGTGCACAGACGAAAATTAAAGAACACAAAATTTCCCATACGGTATCCAAAATCAACTAAAATCCACCAAACATTTCTCACTATTTTCCCAGGATTTTCCCCAGTAAAAAAATAACTATCAAATAATTGATAAATTGAAAACTGTGAGTTTTAATACGAAAAGTGCAGACAAAAATTAAAGAACAAAAAATTTCAAATATAACTTCCAAATCCACCATAGTTCACATTATATTTCTTACTGTTTTCTCAGTATTTTTCTCGGAAAAACGATAGAAAAAAGTTAATAATTCGAAAACGGTACGTTTTACGACCAAAAGTGTGCAGACAATAATAAAAGAACACAAAATTATACATATGGTATCCAAAATCCACCAAAATTTCTCACTGTTTTCCCAGGATTTTATCTGGAAAATAATAATAATTTTTTTTGTCGTAAACGTTGAGTTTTATGACCAAAAATGCGCCAACAAAAATAAAAGAACACAAAATTTCCCATTTTATATCCAAAATCCACCAAACATTTCTCACTATTTTCCCAGGTTTTTCCCCAGAAAAACGATAACAATTGATAAGTCAAAACAGTGCGTTTTAAGATCAAAAGAGGGCAGACAAAATTAAAGAACCCAAATTTCGAATATGGTATCCAAAATGTACCATAGTCTACATAGTATTCCTCATTTTTTCCCAAGATTTTAATTAAAAAATGGTGCTTTTTGCTACCAAATGTGTACACAAGAATTAAAGAACACAAATTTCCTTTATGATATCCAAAATATACAAAATCCCCTTAATATTTTTTATTATTTAGCTGGGATTTGTCCCATAAAAACGATAAATTGAAGTGTCCATTGCATCCTAGGAAACGTTTTAATGTATGAAATGGACCAAGTCTGAGCACAAAATTGCACGATGGGCTATTTTCTGGTTCTCTCAGTATAATATTTATGACTTTCCACCACAATAGTTTGGTCAAAAGTTAGTACAGGCGTAGTTTTCATCTTTAAAACTTGATCTGCGATTAAATGAATTGCTAAATAGCTTATATGCAAGTCTTATCTCCATGGTTGATGTCTATGATGGGCAGAAATGTAACACTTGATCTTCACAGAAGTGAACTATTGTACAACATCTACATAATTCCTACCATTTTGCCAGTTGAGATCTATACAACCATCCCATTTTCCACAGTAAATCGAGATTTCTGGGTAGATTCTTATCTTTAACAGAACCCATGTGGCAAACCACATATGGCTCATTGATGGTGTACAGTCGGATGCCAAGCCGGCAAACAATTGGCATGCACCCAGCACCATTGCTGGTCCTGAAGTGGCACCACTAACTAGCCATACTCTGCCCATAACTGGCCCAGGTGTGGTGAACACAAATGGCCCAAGCATGGGTCATCCATGTACCATTTCACAGCCATCAGATGACCCACTGATGGCTAGCCATGCTTTTACCATATGTCTAAAACTATCTCAAAAATAATTATTTTGACCATCAGTATCAACTTTTCTTGGTTTTTAATTTTCTTTACTTCACTATTAAACACGTTATAAGACATGAAAGTCTTATGCTTACCGGAGAAGGAGAAGGAGGGAGGGGCATGGACCTACACTCCTTGCATTGGCAGCCGAGCATATGGCAATTTACATGTCTATGTAACTAAAAACTAACAAATTTTGCTTTTGCAAAAATGCAGTTGATATCTAAAACAATCGCGATTACGAAATTACGCTGTTCATTTTGACGAGATTATCTTATTGTGCGTTATAGTTTATTATTATTTTAAGGGAATAATACCAGAAATAATCCTCATTAAAACGCATTGAGAAAAAGTACTCTTTAGTTTAATAAACTGTTCAGCTTTGCGAGTCTTTAGTTAATCAACGCCTAAGATATCGTCCAGGTAGATGTTTGAAATATCTTTGGTGTAAGGTATTGAATATTTTGAACGTAAGAATTGTCGAATCACTAGATGACATGATGGTGATCTTACGCTGTTGTAACATCTACAGACAGCTGCTTGGACTCTTGGAGCGACGAAGACAGCAGCTCAGACAATTTTTGTATGCCTGTAATTTATTGTTACATTGTCTCTCAGTATTTTCGTAGATTTTATGTCCGAATTAAAGAGCGTTAGATTTTAAGTCTGAAATATGGAATGTGAGTGAGTGTTTTTTTTTTTTTATGTACTGGCGTGCTCGTGTGTACAATAAGTATTCGCATATACTTTCCAACACTCCTCATGTATGACTTCAGAATCGTACTCCAAACTGTATGACTTTAAGGCTAAAGATCTATTATCATAATAAAAATATGAAAAAAATAGAATTGCGTAATCGCAACACGTATAGTAAATATGTTTTTTTTTAAATTCAGAAGTTTAATTTAATTAGTTTAATATATGAAAACTATTACTGTGCAAGGCAGAAATACTGGTTTGTCTTCTGCACCATGACGCGCATTGTAAAAACAAAGCTATGCTCCAAGGCAACTGACCTCATATACTCATGTTAGTGTCCCTACATCTGCTCGGGAAACAGTCAAATGCGTATGGAACGTGTCGACTTTGTATAGCAGCGACGCTAAGCTTTCCATATTTGTAAAGGCTATTCACGATCACGTGAGCACGTTTGAAAGCCCTGATTAAGATCTACTTGTATTCACGTCGTGTAATATTCCGTCTTATGTAAGATTAACATTGTCATGGGCCTCATCACTTTATTTATGCGTCATTCAAGTGAAACTGTGAAATAATCACGAAAAAATTATTTTACAAATCTGCTCATTTTTATATTTCGATGCATAAAAAAAATAGAAAATGAAAGAAATAATTTATTTTATCACAAGTGGTTACGTATCACGTTTTATTCGACGTTGAGATATGGAACTACTTTCCCTCAATCGTTACCAACTTTACTGGGCGCAAGTCACTCAGCGCTACCGTTAAAATATATGCAGGTAGGAGCAGTGACTTTTTTTAATGGTTGATTTCTAAAGTGCTCACTTTATCGTAAACTACTTGTACCAAATAAAGTAACACGCATTCAATGGTTATCTTTTCTTATATCTGATGCACTAAAAATATATACAAAGTATATTAAATACAAATGGAGGGCTCAGACATGTCAAAATGTCTCAGGTACAAAGGTATGGAATACGCATGCGTTTGGAGAGGGGAGGGGTAAGACATAGATGTTGCGGAAAGGAAAAGGGGAGGAAAAACAACAGAGCGTCGTAAATTTAGCAGTCCCCACATTCTGATTGGCCCATTCAGTCTTCTCACTAATAAATTATGCCAATAACCGAAGTAAGGTGCGTGTGCGCGTGCGTCTAGTCTGCGCGGATTTCTTCGCGCGAGGAACAGGCGGGCTTTGTTACAGGAACACAGGCGCCGAGACATGAAACATGGCAAGCCTGGAGGGTGTGGGATGAGCAACAGTGTTACCAATTACATCAACACAAGTAAAGGATGTTGACGGTAAACGGAGCACTTTCGACAAACCTGCTTAAGATCTATCTGTACGAATATGGTGTATTCTTACACCATACTGTTGTATGCAAACTTACCATTGCGATGAGCCCGATCATTTTATTCATGCATGGATCAAGTGAAACCGTGAACTTATTAGAAAAGTAAATAATTTACAAATTCTTTTATTTATAAGCATTAGGGAAACGGAATACAAAATAATGCCCGACGTGCTTCGAAACTCGATCCGAGATTGTATCTAAGATCAACACAGAAAACTGTTGCACTATTCGAGTTCAGAACTGGACTGGAGATCGAGATGAAGTTCATTTCGAACAGCCGAAATTGGCGGTTCCAAATCTCGATCCGAGATCAGCAGCAATCGCCAACAAATTTACTTTGAAAATACGCCATCAGATAGAACTAGGTCCGATTGTTATCTTGGGAAATTAAGACATTATACACACTTGAATATTATTCAGTAAAATTCGTACAACAATATGTCATTTAAAACAGATAAAACATCGCACATCTTGTTCTATCTATAGCGAAAAATACCCCTACTTCCATGACGTCATATATTACGAACCAATAGTAAAATTTGTCTCATACTTAATATCGATATCTCACTTTGGAACCAAGATCGACGAATCGGAGACTCAAAATCATGAAATTTCGTTAGTGCAACACTTTTACATTGTAACCAAGATCAAACTGGATCCTGGTTCGGGACTAGGATCATTCGATCTCAGATCGGGGAAGATATTTGTGCAACAGGACATAAGTCCTTTGAGTACTCAACAATGTTTATCTGACACTTTTAGTTTTAGGTTAAGGCATGAAACTAAATTACCCCCGTTATTACCATTAACTGGGCGCCTGCTAGTTTGCGCGCATTCTCAATATTGCAACTGCGCTATGTTGGTGTTACGTCGTCTGAATATTTTAATTCAGGAATTAATTTCGCCTTGTTATACAATAAAGTATCGTTATTTGTAAACAAAGCGCGTACAACGTTAAAATAAATCGCAAATTGTCTGTCATCGGGGCTCGTTTTACTTAAGTTCGCTAAAAATGAACAATGGTAATGAATTACGCCTGCATGATGTTTGGGCAGTAGAAAAGTAATGGAGACAAAGCCGTGCCGGGAAGGCATGCTCTAGCTCCACTCAATAGTTCCGCATGCTCTAGCTCCACTCAATAGTTCCAATAGGAAATCCCATGTTAAGAGTTAGTTGGAGCTGCGCGTCCAAGGTCAGAAGTAAGGGAGCAATACGGGCGACACTAACACGCACGAATAGTCTCTCATCGCTCCTACGCGCAAGGCGTGCAGTGTTTCCGTCGTGACGCTGTACTGTGCAAATTAGATCTGCAACAGTGGGGTTTTATTACACGCGATGAAAGACCACAGATTGAACTACGTCCGTATCTTTGTACTTTTCTGTTGCCGTTTAAGGAAACTGCACAGGAAAGCTTTGAAAATGCAATATTTACCACATTCACGATTTTTTCTCTCCAAGAATATACTAAATATGACAAATGTAAAATAATAGGGCCGTAGATAATTGTTTTTTTTTTTTTTTTAATATATTTTTCTGACAAAAAGTCGTATTTGCAGAACGTGTTCGCGCAAACAACTATTTCACAAAAAATATGGTCCATATAACTCTTAACGTACGAATTAATTTTTCGTTTCATGTGCAGCAAAAAAAAAATTTGGTGCGTACAGTACTTTTTAATTTCTTATGACAACTGGCACGTTAAAAGCTATCAAAGGGTTTCAGCAGATCAATGCAACAAGAAACAACCAATGATATAATAGTAGCTGTGCCAGTATCAATAGTAATGCCTAGAGAAAGGTGATGTCCGTATTGGTACTAGCTTCTGGACTTGCACAGTGATTATTCCTATTCTGCAACGTGTCAAGCTTGAACTCGGGATAATAGGGCAAGGAGTTAAGGAAATTTCGCCTCAGTGGGTTAATTCGAAAGATAGGCGTTTCAAACAAAATGTATTTTGACGAATTTTTTAGGAGAAGATCCCTACGAGCGTATATTTCTAATGTAGATAGGCAGTATGTACTTTTTTTTGTGTAAAATATAATATTTAAACATTCCTTGCAGGTAGGGTGTACGTGTTATGTAAACAACTCCGCTGTAGGGAACTTGTAAAAAATTCGCGACAAATACACTTTGTTTGGGACACCTATCTTTAAAACTAACCCACTACATTTGTCGGACTTGGTATGTTTATATAAGTCATCACGAGTGAATTGTCTGGAACATTTATAGTAGCTAAGAATCGCATGAGATGGCGTCTCCAAACTATCGCCCTTCTCATGTCACCAGGCATTGTAACTTATACTGGAGGTGTTGACACAGTAACACCATTGTTTCCCATGTAATTTCTGGATAGTCGTTGCATGGATACAAGTAGTTGTTCAATAGTCGTACATGACATACTTGAAATCACATCGTCGTCAATCATTTAGTAAACATTAGATAATCAATAACACAGCAAATTTAATCATCACGATAATGTGCCGGATTTCTAGACCATATCCGGACCGCCTCACTGAGAAACAGCATGTGTTGACTCCGTTACCACGTGTTAATACACAGAATAATAAGTTCGCACACAGCGAAGGAACTTGCATAGCCAATCATTATGACAATGGTTCGTTATATGCAGTTTACGCAAGGCGATACATTGAAGAGGCACATCAAGATCTGCAATGGTTCGTCAATTGGGAACAAGCAAGCGATGCCATCGACGGGCACTGCATCGATGGGTACTTATTCCACACACGATTATGACGAGACAGGTAATGCTAATGACGGAATGAAGGACCTACCATGTGTGGTAGAGTCGGTTTGTGCGGAATGTACAATTGCAAGACTTTCATGTGAAATCGACGAACGCCAAAATAAACGATCGTCGGCTCTGAATACTGATGATGACCATGCGACTCCTACAAGAAAAGTAAACTTGTTATTGAGGACGAAACAAGAGGTGAAGACGATCATGACGGCAGCATTATAATGACCATCACGACAGTGTTGATGAAGTATCTGAGGAGAAGGATGATGATTCTTCCGACGTTCCTACAAATTTCTCCAACGAGTTTCGTGCGATAACTGACGTGAAGAAAGCAGAACGTGTCAGCAGCGTTTGTTACATATTTCCCGAATGAATTTGTTTACAGGCTTAGACATTTCACTGACCTGCAAAAATTCTCGGATCTCTTACACGTTGTTGAGATATCTTCAATCATCGATGAACTGAAGGATCGGTGTCATATCAGAAGAGACTGTTGGCACATATCTATGATCTGCAAACATCTGAGAAATGTAATGATCTTATGCAGGCCTACGAAATAATTAGTAAGATAGAATATAAACCTATATAAAAAGTAAATTAAATTGATGTATTCATAATTGTGTGTGTTTAATTTCTTATACAGTCCATTCTGTTTCTCTGAAAGGCATAGTGTTTTCAATCAATTGCGAGAGTATGTTTTGGATAAAAATTTATGTGAGCATGTGCAGGAAGGCTATGGTAGGATCTGAATTATTATTCCTTACTCGGGTCATTAAAAATAGGCTGACATATATGGCGAACGAATGAATTGAGGAATATTTGTGAGGAATGAGTAATATTTTTAAGAAATATTTCACAACTGGTTGGTTGGCCTGGTCACTTGGCATAGGTCTTTGGTATTGTCAGCTCTGGTTGAAATATTGTGTGAAGATCTGTGCATTTTATACATAGATTTTTCAAAGTTTTTGTGTGAAGAGGTTAGCTACTGGATTATTATTTGATGACTTTTTGGATATTGTCCGTCATTATCTGTTGATACAAATGGATGGTCTTCACCATTGTTCTAATCAGTTTGGCAGGAGTTGGTCTCAGCAGCAGGAAGTCTTGGATAGTGTTAGTCTTGGATGAAGTCAGTCTTGGATGGTTTCAGTCATTGGTTAGTATAGTTGGTCGGCATGGTCCTTTGATATGACCAGCTCGTAATGGTCAGTTGTATGGTCTGAGTTAATCATGAGAGATGGTGAGAGGGTGTTGGGAGTCTAGCGAAAGTGTGTAGTAAGGAGGTGTGACGTAACTCCATGATTCACTGTAGGTGGTAGTTGGGTGGATGGGGGTCTACTAGATATTCAATTTAATACAGTGGTATGGTGAGGTGTAACAGAAAAAACTCAATGAATAACAAGCTAAATGTGTTGAAAAGTGTGTCAGGTGGTCATCTTGGCATGGTGGGAATGGATGGCAGTCAAGCAAACACAAGTAATCAGAGAATAAAAATTGGAGAGGTTGGTGGTGCCAGGAGCTTCGTCGTGGATTGATCCACCTCCCACCCCCCCCCCCACATGCAAATCAGTTGTTAACAATTATTTACACATTATATTCGAATTTTTTTTTTTTTAATTTTGTGATATTTTTGGGTTCTAGATCATTTAAGGCCATGGACAGTCAAGGACAATGTGAGGTCAAAGTCACCCGGATTCAATATGGTGGTTGGGTGCTCAAACATTCAAATTTAATTTCTTTCAAATTTATATTTATAAAAATGTTATCAAAGATTTTTAAGCATTTTTGATTTTATGTAATTCTATGAAATTTTTTTCAGGTTAAAGGTCATTTAAAGTCATGGGAACAGGGTTGAGATTATGGGGGCGATGCCAGTGTGAAGGTCACTAGCATCCAGTATGGAGGTCGGGTGACATGGTGGTCGGTTAGTTCCTGGTCCCTATCCCTCATCCCTTTATTAATCAAGCATTCTAAATTTCAATTTTTTTTTAAATTTGTGTTTTTAATTTTTTTAAATAAATTTTAACAAGTTTTAAAAATATATGGTTTATTTTCGATATTTTTAGTTTCAAGGCATAGATTATAGGTCATTAGCATGGTAAGATCATGAGGTGAATGTAACCCAGATTCAACATGGCGGCCGGGGATGTTACAATATGGCGGCCAGTCAGCCTCTCGCTCTTAACCCTATCCCCTTGTGCCAGACTCATCATAATCATTCTACTGCTATACTCAATCACATTTTGTGAGACAGAGTTGGAGAATAACTAGCTCTTCGCATCTCATGTTCTCCTGGTAAGATCACTACCAATAGTTGTACAAGATAGGTATATTATGTGACACAGGTGGAGGATAGCTAGCTCCTTTGGGGCTATCCTGGTAAGTAAAATGCCAATAGCGACTGTAGCTGTTGTGAGGTATGTTGTTACTGTTTTTTATGTTACAGACAAATAAAATGTGTGTTTAATTGGGTGTTCATAGCTTGGTTGCAATTAATTCACTGAGCAATCATGTCTGTTTGACAGTTCACAATTTTGCAATGTACGGAGCACGTTTATTCCTTTGTTTTCCGCTTAATGTGTACAGCAAATTATGTGTGTGAACTCTCCGCTCAATATCTCCCAGCAGATGATGCAAATTACCCTGCCACAGCTACAGTTAAATAAATACACACATAAAAAGACCCTTATATCTCAGGAAGTGCTTGTATTTTTAAAATAATCACTTCACTGAACTCGCTGTTTAGTAATATGTTTTGCTATTGGGAGAAATGAATATACCACATTCAAAATATCAACATTGATATGGTTATCTAAATAATTAAATATAACTCGGAACATATATACATAGACTGTGTCTTATGAGCTACTTAGTGTCATTTTTAATTTAAAATATAAATTTTGATTACTTCAGCAGTTTGGAATATATTTGGTGTGAGCATCTTAACTGAATTAACCTGTACATTAGAGGACAGAACAGTTGCGAAATTATATTCGATGTGTCACGTATCGTGTAACAGGTATGACTGGAAATGTAAATATTACATATGGCGGAAGAATACACAATGTGAATACAGCTAGATCTTAAGTAGGGCTTTCAAATGTGCGCATTTTACCATGAACATCCTTATAACAGACATGATATTATAATTATAAGGTCTTTGGTTGAGACGACAGTAAATATGACAGCACGACAGCATGTAACCTGTGTAACTTTCACTCTGCTGTGGTGACATGAACCCTGCAGGTTGGGTTTGATCTCAAACCACGTCCTTAGTGTTGCAGTGCAGTGGACTGCATACTGCGGCACTGTAGTGTAGCAATGCAACGCAGTAACGAGTGGAACTGAAAAAACTTACTGAAACAGTGAAGCAACGCCATATCTTGTATGATTTGTCGCACCCAGAGTACGGCAATATGTGAAAGATAACTAAAGTGTGGGGTGGAATAAAATCGTAAATCTAGTGTAGCATCTTCATTACTCTATCAATGATTCGTCTTCTATGTGTGTACAGTCCACTTCTGTGTTATCAACTGTGACGTAGTTTGCTGTCTAGATCTCTACCACCATCGTCACAGCTCTGGTGTGCTCGGACCTTTACTGGGGGCTGCGGTCGACATGTGGCTCGCTCCCACTTTGGCGACCTGGGTTCTCTCCTCAACGAGGTGCCTCTCTCTACGGACTGTTGTAAGTGAAAAGTGGCGGACAATGCCCTTGGCCGATGTTTATTTTCTCACTCTCATTCTCCACTTGTTGTATTTCTTCTTCTTCCTATCTCCAACTCAGCTGCTGCTGCCAGCTGTCTAGAGGGTCATGGGTGTGTGTATCATCGCCCACCTCATCCATAGCACGTCTGTCATTAATCACTGATAAACTGCGAAACAATTTCATAACTAGGGACAGGAAAAAATCGCGGTTTCAATGGCTTGTAGTCTAGATTCCACAGTCCTGCGTGTACTCAAACATCAGCTGTTTGTTTATTAGCTGCTGCGACAATGAGTGGCCAATTCTGTTTGCAACTGGGCCTCGTTGGCTGAGTGGTTAGACTGCTCGCCTCCCATGTAGGCCAACCAGCTTTAATCATTGACCAGGTCACTCTCGGGTCTTTGCATGTAAGAATTATGCTGGACAATGCCGCTGGTCGATAGGTTCTCGGTCAGGGATCTCCCATTTCCCCTGTCCTTGGATTCTGGTACTGCTTCATTCACACCTCATTTCACCCTCATCTGCTCTCAGGACCTCGTTAAGAGCCACCCAAATCTCTCAACTGAACTTCGCTTTAATTGTGTTAAAAATGGAGATCTGAGTGGATGCTTAACACTTTCTTATAGGCCTGTACAACTCCCAGCAAATGTTTCGACCAGGAGCTACTGTACGTCTTGATGGTATGGCGGTGACAAAAGCAATTTTCAACTGGGTAGACCTGGAAAAAATATTTTCCTTCAACATGGTATGGTAAAGTTCACCTTTCATTGTTTCATCAAAGAATAATGGCCCCACAAGTCCTCTGGCAGACATGCCGCACCACACTGTTAACCCAGGAAGATTAACCGATTGCTCTACTACAATTTGGTGATTTTCATCAGCCCAGTATACATAGTTGTGGTTGTCAGTTCGATTAAACATAAAGGTTGCGTCATTGAACCAAACACTCGCGCCAGGAAAACGTTTGTTGTCATTGCACAGTGTTTACAGTCTATTCACAAAATTTGACACGCTTATCTGAGTCATCTTCATTCACAGCGAGAAGTAATGTGAGAATGTAGGGCATCCACTTTACTTACTACAAAACACAACGGACACTTGATTCAATACAATTGTAGCGGAAATGGCAGATATGACAAGGTTTTATTTCAAACCATGTAAGTGGATTTTAAAGAGTTATTGGAAATTTAAGAACATGATTGAGGTGCAGAGATGATGGCGGGTGTTCGTGGCTACAAACGTAACTGACACCAACAAAATGGTTACATGTGTTCACAGCCAATGTTGTCCCCTTATAGTATCAGATACATGCAGTTCCATCAGTTGGTCTTTAGCAGTTCTCCGTTATTAATGTACAAAGAAGGAGCGTAAACATTAATTTGGGAAAACCAGTATTAGCGCTTTCATAATGTAAAATTTTAAATAAGAAAACAGTTTCACATTTTTATTAGCAAAAAAAGATCAAGTAAAAAAATTTGTATTAAAAGTATGTAAAAACACGTAAAATTTATTTTTGCTGTTTCGATAAATTACTCAAATAAGTTAGCTGACAGGCTTTGAGCCATCACAGACATGTAAATTGTATATTTAAAGAATGGAATGTTTGTATCTTAACTCTTAAAACCTTCCGATTCTCAGCGTATGTTAGTTACATGGAGCATCTTAATAATCTAGTCATAGTGTTCTTACAGTTTCAATCCATCTAAAAGACCAGGTTGTTTTAAATTTTAAATGATATAAATATTCCTACTTTTACTTAGCTTTCATTGTTTTCTGACATGGGATCCTGATCCGTGTATTGTATATAACTGTACTGTTATAGGCTGTTCACAGGAAAGTGAGCACTTTTGAGGTCCTAGTTACTTTTTTCTTTCAGCCATTTTTTATCGTTGAACCAAATTTTTAAAATGAATATCGCCATGGAAGTAATAAAACAGTGTGTATATTCCACCACATTCAGAAGTTAAAGCCTAGGGTTAAAATAAGACATATTTATTGACTATTATTCCAAATGAGAGGGCTTTCAAAAGTGCTCACTTTTCAGTGAATGGCCTATACATGGTTTTGTGTATAATTTTAGCTTGTCTTGTTTTTGTATTGGCTGCAGCCTGACTTGTTCTATATCCACAAGCTACTAGCTTGCACGAAATCCTGCTTTCTATTTAAGACCACCGGTTTTTCGTGAAAAGATTTATGCAAAGGCCACACTCCAATGTCCTATGGTATACAGCAATTTTCTTTTGGTTATTGGCCACGTGTCTTTGTCGGGAGACAGTTTTTCACCTAACTGGGCCAATAAGGACCAGATAACTCTGATAGTGAGTGTCCATGATTAGCAGGCAGACACCTGCAATGTGTGATAGTTAAAATCATCCAACCACTAAAGTGGATCTGAGCTCTAGTTTTTAGGAGTGCAAGTAGTTCTGAGATGTTTTCGTGATAAACAGGCGGCACTATTCATTCAGTGCACAGGTACAATGTTTACATTATTTTGTATATAATAATATGCAGTGACGCATAACACGTTTCAACAATTGTAATTAGACGACTTCAGCTTGTCAGCTTAGCATGAATCGCATCTGATTTATATTGAATTTGCATTACCGTTGGCCACGAGACATCAGATATTGTACTGCTGACTACGGCAAGAATGGATGTTCCAGCCAGAAACTTGTACTGATCACCGGCCTACCGAAGCTATGCACCTGAAGGCAGCGAGTACTACTAACCACCGCTAGATGGCACAACTAGTATGTTACATTGTTTGTCTTCCATTCTCTCAGCCGGCCGGTGACGTCGCGCCAGAGAAGCTATGCTTTCGCCACCCCTCTATCAGCAGTAACCCCTCTCCAAAGAGACACTAGACAATGAACACTGAGGCAGCCGCCCGGCATATTATAAAACGAGAGTCAGAATTCAACTCAGTACCAGTCTTCATTTTCTCACCACGCTAGCCGTCGAGGAACTGACCAGTCTGCTAACTCTAGACTTCATTGGTCCTCACGATCCGCATGCCAGTCTTCAGTCTTCCACTGCGCTAGCCACCGGAGACCAGCCTAGCTCCTTGCTATACCTTTCCCTCTTCATCGCACTTTCCATGCCGAAGGTAAGCCTAAATCCTCGTTTCCTTCCATGCCCTGCTTAGTAATCCATGCACCGTTCCGAAGAAACTTAAAACCCAAGTGGTGTACACACTAGAAACTGTGGCCTCTTCTGGGCAACAATAATTTAGGGAGTTTCGTCAAGTTATTAGTTGTTTTAACAGCGCTAGTCTACCCTATCCCCTTCGCAGCTCACAACCAGGTCTCCTCTACATGGATTGCATAGGCTTAGCTTCCCCTAAGCTCTTGATAAACGTAAGAGGTAGTGCAACCCACATGTTTTCTTCTAATCACACGGAATAAAACATCGAGTCTGAACTAATCCCCGAGTACCACGTTCCTGTCGATTTAGCACCTTTCCTAGTTGTCCTCATCCCTTGAGGGAAACACAGGTGATCCAGGGAACTATACTCTATCAAGCCAAGACTACAATTGCTAACTCTAGCACTAGCAACAGTCAGCCTGAAGCCCTGCTCCAAGTCTGACATGCGTGTCAATTAGCAAACTCAGGCAGTTTTATATGAGTACTCCTGTCCTGCCTCAACGATTTATTTTTCGTCCCGCCAGCTGGTGAAGTGTGTGATGCCTACAATTTTCAGTCTGCTTGGTTATTTACCACGTCTGCATTTGGTAGCCCAGATTAATAAACTGTTATTTTGTTTGAAGAGGGGTTACTATTTTAAGAGGCAATATTTTTGCTGCAGAAAAAGGTACTCCATTTCTCTCTCTCTCTCTCTCTATCCCCCCCCCCCCCCGGCCTCCCTGGGGTGGCGCACATCTGAACACTTCCAAGCGTTGAGCTATACTGAAGAGAGGCGCGCGGCGCTCCTGGCGCGGCCGAGCGCTGTCTGGTGGCTACTACTGGCAACGAGTTCAGCCTCGCACACTCTGGAACCTTCCATACGCCTCTCCGCTATTCCCGCCGTCTCCTTAATCTTCCCGAGCAGCGTTTTCGCGTATAAATGTTCATCCCCAGCCCGAGCAAGTGTGCAGTGTTCCTCTTTGAGTTGTGCGGGCTGGCCGTCGATAGATCATGTCTTCATCACTTAGTACTTCGGGGCTTCAGCATGCTAGACACGTTTTCACGTAATATGAGCACTACTCAAGTTAAGTATTGCAATGAAAGTAGTTGTTTGTTGTGCTGGGGGTAGAGTTTCCCTTTTAGTAGTGTTTTTTTATAGCGATTTTTGTGTATATGGATTTTTGTAGGGAAGTGTTTCTTCACTGTTTTGATTGTGTGAATTTTCAAAATGGTATTTTATGGGAATGCTGGTAAGAGGCGGATTCATCCTTTTTTTTTTTTTTTTTTTGGCGTACTGTAGGATGTCTCCTGGACTACGATTTGCCAAAAGAATTTTACTGCCAAGGAGTTTAGTGGATATTTTATGGCGTGCCTTTATGCTTATGGTTAAGTGTAATGAGGGTTTTTGCTCCTTGCCAATGGAATTCTAGAAATTAGTATTCCATGTTGTAATTTATAGTGAATCATCAGGAGTACTTTTACTTTTAAAGTTGTAATGGTGCTTGCTTTACTCAGAGTCATTTTATCTTTTTTAATGGGATTTCACAAGTGTTTGTTCAGGTTGGGTGATTTCTCAGGATATATTAATATTGTTGTTTTTCTGTTTGTTCCAGTGCATGTGTGTTCTCTTCTTCCCCTAGTTCACCGATTGGGAGCAAGCAACAGAAATTTACAGATGCAATTTATATTTTTCAAATCAAGTTGTAAAGTTGTTGTTCTTGGTGATAATGTATAGATGGGCTTCAATATATTTGTATTGATTTTGGAATTTTTGTGTCCATGCTTTCTTCATTTTTTTTTAATAGTGCGTCCTCCCTGCCTTCCTTTAGCCCTGCTACGCCCTAAAGGGGTGTAACAAGCCTTTCTGCATACTCCGGTAGGCAGAATGGTAGAGCCCACGCGCAGGTACTCTGCTTACAGACCAGCTTGTCAGTTCAGTGCTCGCCTTCTTCCATCACACTTTCAGTGCCGGGATGGACGTTCCCTGGATTGGGATGACTTGGGGGACTGCAGACAGCGAGGCCAGACTTTCATTGTTCACCACGTTTAGGTGTCGAATATAGAAACGGGGTGACTGTTTAGTCGGCAGACGCTCATGTAGCTCGCACGTGTAAGTTACACCATCCCTGCATTTCGCCTCACGGACGTGTGTGTACGTGTGTTGTATGCTCCAGATGCCTTATTCGAGACGTGAACTCAGAGAGAAAGTGAAGAAATTGCTAATTGCCTCCGGGCGTTTGCAAGAGCTGATCCCCACCCTAGTCGTCTACGTATTGGACAACTCGCGCCCAAGGAACAGGCTTCTTCTCGTCCCCATCAATCCAGATACACCGAAGAATCTGTTCCAGGCACCTACACGCTTGAGTCAGGAGGTACACCCGTGTCTCTCCGAGTACCTCAGACGCCAGACCAACCACTGACAGATCCTATCGCACATCTCACACCAGTTGCTCTGTCCCCACAGCAGATACAACCAACTCGTATCCAGCGACCACAAATACCTGCAGTGCCGACCTACACAATGGTTCTGCCTTCAACTGGTCCTAATCCAAGTAACATACGTCGCCAGGACCCAACTTTGTGCCCTGCTGCAAAGCTACCAAGCCAGTCCTTTATATTGGGCGTGCCCCAGTGCCACGCAGGGCCTAATTTTAACCCAAGCACCTCGCCAGAATAGGGTACGCCTGATTTAGTGCCCGCCAAAACTCTCCCTCCACTTGACATAGTGTTCTCCCGGTCGACAGGCCGTCACGCCTCAGCACTACAGTGAAAGTCCGTTGTAACGATAGTTTATATCGGCACAAAAAACTGTCGCTATAGTAAACTTTCGTTATTTAAAAAAATTCCACATTTACAAATTTTTTGTTTGTGCTGTATATTAACTTTAATGGTGCAACCAAAAAAAGTAAAAAGACCATGCACGCAAAATTATTACGTGCAACTGTCACTTCGCACATTTTTTTTTTGCTAAAATTGAGCGAAGAAATTTAATTACACTATTAACAGTTAACAAAAAAAAACCATCTTGTTAGTGACTATAAAAATGCAGATTGATTCACGAGATAAACATTAATGAGCAAAATGTGCGATGGATTAGCACAAAAATACACTTTTAAAAAATTCTCACAATCACTCATTCTTGAAATAAGAATCAAAGTTTGTTCGCTGTAACAGCTTGCCCTTATGACAAACGACATGACCTCTTGGAAAACTAGCAACTCTCCAAATGTATACGCGGTATTTGCAGGTGTGCAAGGCCCTTAAGATTTCTATACGTACTCGTCTTATACTGTATGATAATATAAAAATATCTGGCAATCTTAAAATCGCCCGACAGGTTGCTGCTATAATTTACATGACATTGATATTAGTTCAAAAACATAACATATTTTCTGAATGTCACGAAACAAAAATGTCCACAAATGCATATTCCGTACTATGAAATGGCGACCTTCATAAATAATGTCAGCGAAACAATTGCTACGTGTAGTACCACATACAATGCATACCGTATTTTAGCATGTACAGGCTGCATGGAACTGTTTTTAAAGCCTGAGGTTTGTTCACGTACGGGAACAACTGACTGCCAACTACACGCTCCCGTGAAGAAATTGCACTTGCAGGCGTCCTTCATCAACATCACAATATTGTGATGCTCGTTACTGAAAGTGCTATAGCGCATGACTAGACCTAACGTTCTCGCTCTCCCTCTCGTGCGTGCTTCCCGCTTCACAGGCAAACAAACACGTGAGGTCCAGTGTTCCAATTCGTTTCTAGTTTCATTTTCCTTCATTTGTGTCTGGCATTTCGTAAGGTTTAGCTGAAACAATACGACGTTTAACTGCCTAGCATGCAATGCTATATTATTTAGGTGTTATCATGATTTCAAAAATAAAATCTGATATGGCGGCGATTTGGTAATTTGTCAACCTCGAAATTGTCAAAACACAATTACAAAAATACGTCGTAGATTTTGTACACAAACAGGTCACATGAGCATGGCAAAAAGTGCCAATTGGTGCGGGGTAAAATATTCGCTGTAAGAATTGCCCCAAAAAAAGTGCATTGCAAGGCAAAATGTGTAAATACCCGGAATTGGAATAATAGCTGTTTAATCATGTTCGCACCACTAGGAATAATGAATTTTCTGTCACCACAGAAATGCTTCCGTTTGAAGTCAGGGAAATCGCAATTAACAAAAACATTCCCGTGACAGAATTTAATCCGGATGTTCGCCAGCGACTCGATTGTACAATATGCCGGCGATCAGAATACCCAATTCTTAGCAGCTGTTCAGTGCAATAATAGCAAGTATAAATAATTTACTTGTTCTCCCAGGTCTGTTCTTTAATGACGCAGTGCAGGACCTGAGATGTCATTTTATAATGGCCAGAAACGTTTTTACAATTTATCCATTTTTCCCCCAAAAAAGTCTTGTGTATAGGCAGCATTCTATATTTTCACATGAAAAATACGGTAATTTCCAATGCTTGATTCAAAGAGGTTCAGGTAAAAACACTAATCCGTAGGTAAATTTACATTCGATTTTATTTTAGGCACAGGTATTCACATTGTATTTCACTATTAGCTTTGGACAATATTGAAACTCTCTGCTTTGCGTCTACACAAATACACAGTGGCGAGCGAACAACAGCAAGCACGTAACGCAGGACAGTCGAGTGCCAGTGCACGACTGGACAGTACGGCGCGTCACCAGCCACTCAGGCACGACAGGCATGCTGTGCAGCATTGCCAAGTCTGCACGCGGCCAGCTGGAGGCAGCAATGTTGCCATGTTTCACGAAGTTCATGCGCGGAAACAAAAACCTTTTTTTTTTTTTTTTTTTTTTTTACGCAAACATTTCTTCTTGCATTGTTTTTGAAGAAAACTGCCGAGCGCGGCTATTTAAGCTATCGTTATAGCGAAAATAAGCCCACACTGCATTCATTATTATCAACTTATTTTCCCCACTGAGTACATGGCCAATTGACGGTGTCGATAAGTTATCGTTATAGCGAACTTTTTGTTCTAAAGCATACTCGTTACATCAGACTTTCACTGTAGTTTCTTTTCCTGTATTGAGTTTGCTATTTGACTTGTTCCATATCGCTGAGCTGTTAGCTCAGACGCGATCAACGGAATGCAATTATTATTTTCTTCGTGACGTGTATGCAGTAATTACAAGCACAAAGCTGATTGTGCGAACTGTTGTCAGGCCAGGAGACGGTCCTGATGTGGACATGTTGTGGTGCTGACAGGACACTGGTTGTTGATGGTTGTGATGTGCTAAAGTTGTTTTCATATTAGACTGCAGTTTTATTTGTTATACTGCATCCATGATTAATTTTACATATATAATAGTACATAGATGTTGGACAAGTAATATAAATCGCATAGTACAACGCTATATGTAAATATGCAATGAGCATGTCCAGTTATACATATACATGATGCAAAGTCAACAATATTCTTTGTCTTTCTCTTCTTCTTCTTCTTATCAACAATAGGCTACCAATTACCACAAACACATCTTCATTACCCTGAAACAAAAGAAAAATTGAAAGTGGGAAAAGAAGTCAAGAAACATGTAGAATGTAACAATATAATATTTAATGTTTAAGATTCTTAAGTAATCTTCTACTGAATAAAAAGCATGTTCTGCAAAAAATTTCTTCAGCTGTGTTTTAAACCATTTTGGGTTACAGAAACAAAGTTCTAGTAGATGCTGAGGGGAGAGGGTTGGATGACTCTTAACTACGGCGTCTTGAAAGCCGATGAGGGTGAAGCGAGGTGAGTGTGGAACAGCATGGGAATGCAAGGTTGGGGGAAACTGGAGATCCCTGAGAAAAACCTGTGACTAGCGGCATCGTCTGGCACAATTCGAGCTCGATTCACCTTGGTGGAATGTGAGTGCTCCAGCCACTGCGGCAACCGTGGCCTGTTATTGTAGACGTGGAGGGAGCTTGTTAGAAAGCTGAACACCAGAGTAGGGAGGCCCTCTCTGTACCAATTCCAGACTGACTGAGGGCACGTGAATATGTTTTTTTCTTTCTGGTGTCATGACTGCGATACGACTTCATTTTTTCACAAACGGTGACTGAAGGGAGGTTGGTCACTGTGCGTGTTGCAGGAGGCGTACCGGCGCTGGGCGTGCGGCTCCCTGCTGCCCCACTTCGTGAACTCGGAGGAGACTAGGGTGAGGCCTTGCCGCAGCGAGTGCCAGCTAGTGGAACAGCGCTGCCCGTTCTTCCTGCCGGGGGACCGCGCCCCTCCCTGGGACCGTGCCCCAGTCTACCCCACGCAGTATGCCGGGGAGCCCACTTTCCTGTGCCTCGGTCAGTACATGCCAGCTACTCTTTCATACCTAACTCTTCATGTTTGTCCCTGACAGCATGTTTTTTACTGTCTCTTCCTGACTGGAGCATGAAATGTGTTCCAGACATCTAGTAGAAAATATAGATAATTCATAAATGGTTAGATATTTTGTAATGATGTCTGAACACAAAGAGCATTGCAAAATGTTTAATGTCCCAAGGCAAGTTTCTAGTTTTCATTTCAACGAAAATAATTTAAAAAATTTTTGTTTCAGTTTTAGCTGCTAAATTTCCTGTACAAAAAATTTAGAGTTGTCTTTAGAAATGAATAGTATTTTTTATAGTTATTAGGAAGTCATAAAAATACAGGGTCACCACTTAAAATAACACTTAGGCGAGTTGCTGATGGAAAGACTGCACGCCAGTTGAGTGCCATGCACTTAAGAGATGATGAGGCAAGTCGAGAGATCATTCTCGAGTCTCAGATTACAGCGAACCAGAATACATTCCTGGCAGTATCTGCCTCACATTTTGGAACGTAGGAAACATGCCACACGTTGCCAGCATTTCTTATCAGCATGCTTCTGTTACCTCTTCCATTGTGTTCCAAGTTTACTCCATCTTTCTTCGCCCTCATCAATGCTGAAGACCTCAGCTGTTACACACCACTCCAATATCTCTCACTCACTTTACAAGCGTAAACATAGATGACTCTGTGGTGTAGCTGGAAGTGAATGTTTCCTCTCACTTAAGGACTCTGAGTTTACTTGCCTTGTTACATTTCAGACATTTCACAAATTACCATTAACACATTGGGTGCCGTTTTCAATTAAATTAGATGTACAAAATTTCCTTGCTTCAAAATATTTTTTTAAATTTTAACTTTGAACTTCTTCAGAAAATTCCACCAATTATTCTCAATGTTCTCAAATGCATTAAATTTCAATATCTGTATTCCTTATCTTCAGTTATTATACCTTTACCTTAAAAAATATCTTGCTGCAATTTGTTTGATAAAATTCACCCATCTTCTTATATATCATTAATAAAACTTTTTGTATATATCCACAGCCCTCTTTGAAAGTGGTGAGAATTGTTCTATTGAAAAAATGAGTTATATTTTACATCCGCCTTACTTATGTTGCCTCCTGTCATCAGATTGGCTGTTGTATGACCATTACACACTTCTCTGCCAATCAGTAATGGCGAAACGAAAGACAACCAGGATACTTTTGTTTAATTAATATTTAATGCAGACTACCCACTAAGAAAGAAATTAAAAATAACAAACAAAATATTAGTACTGAATAATGTCTAGAAACAAATGCAAAATACTTACACATGTCAACAAACTACATATTAAAATAACCAAAGCTTATATTGTTAACTCAAATAATAAAGCGTAATTTGGAATAATATTAAAATTGAAGTGACAACATAAGCAAGTAGTCTTTAATTATGCAGGATGCTCAGAAATTCCCCTTACAAACTTCTAGGACTTGTAGAGGGGACTGAGTAGACAATCTTCTGAATAGGAACCCATGTCCGGAAACGTACAGTTTCCATGCTACAACCATTTCAAGTCAAAGAGGCACGTCGGTGTAGCGGTGCAGGAACCACGTGCCGAAGTTAACATGTGGTGCGAGATCGACTGGACGCAAAGACTGTAACCTTTGGAGGTGGTAAGGATATAGTCTAGTTGTTGCTCATGCAGGACCTCCCAGACGATGCTGGGAGCAACACCCATTGCACACGCAACTGATCGCGTACTCGTTGATGGGCTCTGTTCAACATGATGCAGTACAGCCTCTTCCAATTCGGGAGTGCGGCGTCTCTTTGGAGCTCCACAGTCGTTCCTGTCAACAGTGAAGGTACCTTGTTCTCGGAGCCGTTGCGTAATTGTGGCGAAAAGGGTATGTGATGGCGTCGCACGTTGTGGATAATGCCCTTGATACAGCCGACGAGATGTTCTTCCATTACATTCAGCTGCGCCATACATGAGGATAATGTCTGTGTGTTCCGAAAATGTATATTCAACCATGTTAATCAGAAACACAAAGACGCGTGAATGGAGCTCGAGGCAGAATACCGTAGCAGGGTAGACGTCACGTGCCATCAGGTGGTCATCTGATGTAATGTACTGCCTACCCAGTTGCATACCAACAAAGGAAAATCCGCGACATTGCTCTTTCCCCCCGTGGAAGTGGACGAGTGATACAGCTGATTTGAAATGGTTGTAGTGCGGTATGGGTGCATTTCCGGACATGGATTTCTGTTCAAAATATTATCTACTCAGTCTCCTCTACAAGTTCTAGAAGTTTGTGAGGAGAATTCTCAAGCTTCCTGTATATAATGAAAATGTCTATAGTCCATTCCCCACTGGAAGCAACTTTCTCGGAGCCCTGCTAAATATCTACTTGCAGGCCCATTTCGTATCCTTTCGCCAAATGTAAACAAACATTGCCATGTGACTGCCAGGTAGCAACTGTCAAAATCAATGTTTACATGCCATTGTGTGTATACATGTGTTCGCATACCTTCGCTATACCTAAACATAAACATTCAAATGTGACTTCTACTTTTATACTTGCCAAATGTGTTGTTTACTGTTTACAGCTTTTCAAATAATTATGTCATATTCCAAAAACCATTCCGTATGAATATTCACAGTTTGGGCCTCCAACATTATTTAGGTCAGCTTTATAACGTTTTAAAAATGCCTGAATTGACGACAGTTCTTACGGTTATTTTACATTAACATATTTGTCTTCCACGACATAGCTCAATACATGTAATGCTCGTTAGTATTTTGTCGCGACTGTGTTTAACACTGTTACAACTGGGAGGTAAAGGGCTGTACTAATTATCCTTTTGTTATTGATATGTGTTGGG
Source organism: Dryococelus australis (assembly GCA_029891345.1). Lineage (NCBI taxonomy): Eukaryota > Metazoa > Arthropoda > Insecta > Phasmatodea > Phasmatidae > Dryococelus > Dryococelus australis. Next base: position 34,698,008 of record CM057003.1, read on the forward strand.
TTATTTATTTAAAAGGACGGCCTCAGTTGGAATAAATATTAAAATGAAGGAAAAACCAGTCAAACGAAAACGGCACATTAAATTCAAGCACGCAACTTGTGTTGCTCATTTTTGTCATATAAACTTAAAAGAGCGGCGAACATGCACACAAATAAGCCTACAGTAACTTTTATTCCGCTAATATTTCTATGTATTGCTTCTTACTGTTCATTACGTTTATTGAAATTTATCGGGCTGGGCTTAGTATTTGTCTTCTGGGATTGTGGCAAATTACGTTGCACGACTGTGTTTCAAACCCCTTAGGGCAAAGGTACAACGTTGTGATGAATAAACGGACGTGGATGTAAATAATTAACTTAGTAATAAGAAAAAACAGTTCACAGTAAAATGTATAAATAGTGCTTATTAAATATTTGAAATCATGCACACACAGGGCCAGTGTATCAACCACGATGCACAGTCAAGCTATTTCACAGCTGCAATGATTAACGAAACAGACATCACAGTATATTTATTACTGCAGTGGAAACATAGATTTATCACATCATAACTTGCCTCTGTAGGTTTACAAAACACAGCATCTACAAACGTGATGTGGTAATTTGAAGTTTTTTTCCAAGTAAGAATAATTTACGTTTTGTTTGGCAAAAAGAAACACACCATGTCATGGCTCGCCACGTCTGCCAACTTCAGTTGGTAACTGCCCCACCATCATATCTAAATATATTAAAATAAGTAATCAAACATTAAAATCTCTTTTCAGTTGTAAATTACAAATTCAAAAATCGGTATTTTGCTTACTAGCGAAGTTAAACTTCCCGAGTGTGAAAGAGATAAAGAAAGAGAGCGACAAACCTCGCCCAGCAGACAGTTGGTTTCAGTTGCCATCTCGCTCGATAAAACAACACCGTACCATTAAGGCCTACTCACAATATTTTCCGCTGTTATTTTAGACTGTAAAAATGAGATATGTTGGTATCGGGGCTACCTAAATATTTAAATATTTCAATAGGCACCGTTTAATTTTCAAATAGTATACTAAAAAACTAGGATAAAATATTTTAACTGTGAACTATTTCTTACCGGTCATTGCCAACACTTCGCTGCTCTCGCTTTTGTTAATTCATATTTAAAAATAAATAAATATTACAAGTTATAGAAGATATTAGGGTAAAGTTTCATTTACTAAATAATACAGTACTCTAAAGTTAACCACAGTGTTATATGTCTAATTTGCCCCCCCCCCCCCCCCCCGAATCACAGAACCTAAGGTTGACAGATAGTGATCATCAACTACTTCAGTTTGTTATACGTATCTATAATATGTATATGGTAAACTCTTTGTCTCATTATTTTGTATAGTCTGTTCATAGTTTCTTCACACTTTTCTAATCAAACATTTAAAAAATCACTCCCTGCATTACGTGTTTAGTTCTTTCCTAAATATGTCTGCATGTATCACAACAATTTTACACTTACGTTAACATAAAAGTACCTTATTTTTAGTTAAACTGCATTTTTATTTACTAATTAGGTACACCAGGACAAGTGGAACCACAAATTTCATTAGTGTAAATTGAATCTGTCACTAAGCAAGCAATCAGCCACAGAATTTTCTCCAACATTAAGTGTTAGTACATCATAATATGCCCAAATACAGATTAGATGTCGATCAATTGCGTAAATATTTTTGTCTCAGAAATCAATTATATATATATAATTGGCCATGGTTGGCGAGTGGAACCCTAAGTCTGGTTTCGCTTTAGAATTATTTTAGAACAAATTGGGGTAAGTGTACACAAAGAGAAAGCCTTATACAAGATAATAAAAAATAACAGGGTATTTATTTTACGTGCTTCACATATTAAAACAGCAAAATCTACATGTCAGATCATAAACAATGACAAGAGAGAAAAATTGCAATCAATCAGATCCCAAACAGATATTTTAACCAATTTTGTATGAATCAAATGACAGGGCAAATGTAAATTTTCCACGTTTGTCAATTGAAGGAGGCGGCAGAAACTTGAAAACCTCTTCATTCCGAATGAAGCCTTTGTCTTCAACATTAGGCCAACAGAAAGTTGAATACGATGCTATTCTTCTTGCAAATTTTGCTTCCAGGCATGCTTCAATGTCTGTCAGCTGGCCAACATACATCTTCACTCACTTGTTATTTATAAATTTCGCAATAATCCAGTCACCAATTTTTGTTTCTGAAGTGTTTTTGGACACTGCTTCTACAAAAGTACATTCTTCCTCCATCTCTTGACAGTTATCTTCCAAGTCAGCTTCGTCTTCATCTGAACTACTCCTCGCATCTTTGAACTATTCTTCATCCCTGCAGTTTTATTCTTTTTATTGTGAACTTTTCTTTTGTTTGTTTTACTTGCAGATGCTTTTAGTTTCGCCACAGCAGCCCCCCCCCCCCCCTCCAAATTCTCTTATCTTACGTTCAACCTGTGTGATTGCTGAACATGCTCTAAGAGCAGTTCTTCTGGTTGGGGCTGTTGTCTAAAAGGTAGTCTCATTATCTGGCGTAGAAATCACCTGATCAGAATCAGTTCTGCCCGATGCAGAGGGTTCAGGACCTGTTGGTACTGATGAAGCAGGAACTGCATTAGTGCTACAGGATGTTGAAGATCCAGGAACAGTTCGCAATGAATGAAGACCATTTTCACTTGCTTCACTTTCGCACCACCTTTGGTATTGCTGGGGATTAATACGTTCCTTGGGAACCACACTGTCATTAAATGGGAAAATACCAGCGTGTAGGGTACCACGTTTGTTTTAAAATTGTTAAATGTATTTGAGTGCTATTGTGTTCTTTTCAGCTGGACATTTTGAAATATGCGCTGCGCTAAATATGATAAACATATCTCAGGCAAAAAGGCCATACAGAAACTTTTAAAATATTACCAGTCAACTATAATTGAAATTCTGTATTTAAAATATACATTAATTTTACTATGTGCCATTTGAATTTGTTTTTTATGAAGCATGCTTGCAACTTCCGCTTGTGTAGACCCTGTAGGCCGCCATGGTAGGTCCGCGGTGCCCCTGCCTCTGGACAATCGTTCCAGAGAAGCTGGCCAGGTAAGACGCTGCCCGTATGCACCTCAAACTTTCTGCACTGACTTAGATTTCAATAGCTGACTTTAGTATAACGGTTAACCTTTGCTTGCATATGTTGCCAGAATTGTCCCCAGCATAACGCTATCCGCTTAAATAATTTAATTGCAGCCCTTGGTGGCTTTTTATCATGTAAATGATGAGAGGCGTTGTGTTGTATCAGCAAGACCACGAGGCTGCGCGAAGCAGGTATCGGATTTCATCCACCCACGAGATGAGACTTTGAGCATCTTACTTGTGTTATTCCAATGTACTTGATTAGGGGCAATATTTCTATGTGTGTATTTTATGGATTTATAAAGTCATCATGTACCATTTCCACTTAGTTTCTGATCACGCGGTCACTCACAGTAACTTCTGTATCAATGCCATCACCGCAATTTAAGGGTGTATTGTATTGTATTGCGCTTTGTACGCATTAATCTATCAGGGTTCATGTATGTTTTATTAGGGTTCCGTGTAATTTCTGTAATTTTATAGTGTTCGTTCTTTGACCACACTGTCATTCAGGGCACTTGTGTTTTCCCGCCATCCACATGGCATCCAACGTTTAAATGAATTACTTGTGGAAATGTAATATTAAAATCACGGCGCTGTAATTTGCGGCACAATATTGGCCGTCATACGGAATTTATTGTGTATTTTATGTCTGACTGCATAGCCGCTGCCGCGCATATCCGGAGCCATCCGCGCCACCCTCAATTCTTTTGCCCTGAATGTGCTGGTATTTATTCTTCCATGCCGTGTCCTGTTATCTGCATCATCTCATTTCATATAGTTTTCATTAGGTGTTAGTGTCTCCCACCACGAGACCTAACCACCGACCACGTGTCTGTGTAAACCAGCCCTCCATAGTCCCTGATCACCACCACACCTTGCATGGTTAGGGGGACGTATTCTGACGGGTAGGCATTGGAAATTGCATTGTACTGTAGTGTTGATTTCATCTCTGTGCCCTGTCCCCGGGTAAACCTGCGGTCCACCTCAGCAGCCGTAGATCTCTTGCCTTGTGGGGACTGTGTTTTCAGGCACCGTGGAGTGTCATCCCGCATTGTAGGTGTTTTGTTAAGTGCGTAGAGGTTCATCCAAAATGGACTTGTGAATCATGCAGTAAATCATGAATTCTAATAAACTTGGCATGGTATGTAACATTCAGCAAAATAAAAATCTTTAGTGCAGAAGTTGAGTGTTTCAATGACGTCTTAACCATGGTCCAGATTACAGTGTTAAGTATAACGTGTACAAGTGTGTAAAGGCACGGGTAAGACGAGCACACAATACCCACGAAAACTCCTGAATTAACCTTGAGTTTCAAAAATACGATGCATAGGAAACGTTGCTGGCGCCCACCTCCAGGAAGTAAATAGTGTATTCGTTCGTCTCCGTGTCTCACCCACTGGCATTACTTTTAGTTACAGTTATATTAGCTGTGGCGTCCAAAGTGTGATAAGAACTACAATTCGCTGTCTCGAACAAATTAAAAAAGAGTTACCAAATGTTTAGTTTTTGCTTTTATTACCTATAAATTTTTTACACAAATGTCAGTCTAAAATACCTTGAAATTTTTTTTAACGTTACAGTACAATGGCAAGTGGATTAGCTGACAGCATGTTGATAAAACATACAACCTCCAATTGACACACCAGCTGATGACGAAAGGATACATAAAAGTAAACATTTGGTGCTACTTTCATCAAACTGTCAAAATCTTGCCACTTTACATGAGACAGAGAGTGCTATTAGCCACATAGTCTCAAGGTAAACACATTTCCCATACGAACTATGCGGCAACTGGAACCTACTGATGTTCCACTTACTGCAGTATGGAGAAATCTCTGGGGAAGGTAGAAGCCCATGCTTCTCCACACTACTAATAAAATTGTCACCACATTATAATTAGTTATTGTGTATTCAATACAGATAAACTTACCTCAATAATTGACACGTAAATTATTGAACAAATGTTGATATTTATCTACACTTCACACACCATAGGAAGATGTAGCATAAGTGTAAACAGTACCTCCCGAAATGTAACCTCCTTGCCATGTGTTATGCGATGCTAACGCTCCAAATGGGACCACTTTTGTGGCTTAATATAAGTACAGAGAAAATCTACTAGGTAGTGCTGTAGTAATGATCATACAAATTTCATTTATCACTTTGGGTTACACTTACCCTGAATTTACACTAGCCCTGGTGTACTCTATAATATTTCATTTATAATAAATATGAATAAATACAGTAAGAAAATACTGTAGGCATGTTGGTAGGTAACGCCTAATAAGAAATAATTCTCTATGTACAATATTATTACACAGAGTGCGCACGAATGTGGTATGTTGTCCCTTTGAAATGATTTCTTTCTGAAATTGGTTAAGGATGCATGGGTCACTTCATACTGTGAAAGGCAGTGGCAGTCCGTAGTGTATCATGCTCACGCTGCCGTGTTACCTCTACTGGGCATACAGCTGTCACCCTCCACTACCATACCAACGTCTCATGTTCCTACCATCATTCAGGCTCTCTCATCTTCATCACAGCCACTTGAGGCAGTGAGTATCTAAAACTTGCTCCTAAAAAAATACATACATAAAATAAAGCTCTTAAAAGTGCGTGTAGCAATAATGCAGAAGTTACACTGAAATGCCATATACATAGGCAGATGGCGCCTGATTCAAAATGCGTGGGTCAAGTTGACCTCTCTGACATCTTTCTCCTCCTTCTTCTTGATTAAGTTAAAAATGCCACAACAGCGTAAGAATTAGTAAAGTAGAAGCATAATGCTGGGGAAAATGTCTGGCAAAAACTTACGCAAGCAAAGATTAACCGGTAAACTACATTGACTATGGAAACCTAAATCAGTGAACAAAAGTTGTAGTGCGTACATGACAGTGTCTTACCTCACCAGCTCTCCTCGACAGACTGTCCAGATACAAGCGTCGCACGGACCTACCACGGCCACCTATGGAGTTCACATAAGTGGATGCTATGCACGCCGGGTGAAATATTTTATATTGAAAATATAATGGTACAAATTAAATTAAATATAGTTTTACATTTCTGTAATTTTATTAAGAATTTTAATATTATTTTAAAGTCTCTTTGTGATGGCGTTCATGCCGGAGTATTAAGTGTTCTTAATCTCGGTGCTGCGGGCAGTATGAATATTCATAACTAAACAATTAAAATTAGTACAAACATTTTAATACATATTAAACACTGTTAAGACAATATAACACAATTTACCGTGAAATTAACAATTATAGGAAAGTTCAAAATTATCGGCCTCTTTGCGCACGTGCGGAACACGTGATCCGTGAGCGCCGTCATGGTCTGTAGCGCCGCTGGCTGTTGGCCGGCGTCAACACATACACCACATGGGTAAGCACTCAATATTAAAATACAAATTAAGGCAGGGATGCAAGGAGGAGATAACACTACCTCAGGCATGCATTAGACTCTGCGTTAAGGAGGTCACACTTAAACTCAAAAAGAACGGGCTAGCCGCCGGTTACTCTTGGTAAGTGGGTCTTTGAATGCACTGAACGGATCCCTAACTCGTTCATGCACGAACAGCATGCTATAATGTGTCACATTGATGCACATTGTGCAGTTCATGCAGCAGCGACCACTATCAGGCTGCCCCCCGAGCAAGGATGGCGTCAATGTTTAAATAATATCTGTGCCAACTAAAAACCTACATCAAAACCCTATTTCAAATGAGACATGAATACAATTAATATCACAGCGTAAATATGTTCTGTAATAAATACCAAAATGTGAATTATCATGGTGTTACAATTAAAAGCCTTTTAGAATGCTCACAAACTTTATACAATAAAAGTAATAATGTGCTCATCAAAAAATGCTCACTTCAGGTGCAATGACGTGTTTACTTACAAACTAATTGTGTTCAATAAGGAGCATGTAAGTTTAGACTTTTCCAAAACTATTCCTTCACCTAACATGCCTGTATAAGATAATTTCTGGCCAATTAAAAATTATTTCCAGAAGCATACAAAAGGGAACACTACCCACATGAACGTACGTAATAGAATACCAGCTGTTGCAAAATCAATACAGAAACACGTAGTTTAAAACGTAACACGTAAGCTGAGTAGGTCACCACTATTTCAAGCCAACACGTAGCAAAGAGTAGACAAATAGGGGCAGCGTATCACTCCTACATGCACACCTGCTTTGAAAAAAACTAAAAACTAGCTAATAATATTGCACCAAACAATCAACTAAATACACGCAAGGCAAATGTAATTTGGAAAGGGTATTAACTACCACACACCCACTCAAATTAAACACACTCAAACTAACTACTTGATGACAAGCAAAGAAGAAACCTGAAAATGAATAAATATCTAAACATGTACGACCTTCACAACTCATCAACATCAAATATCATATTGGTAGACCATCAGCGATGTGCTTGCAGGTATCAATGGACAGCGTGAAGTAAAAGTGAGCACTGGCCAGACAGTACAGCGACTCAGGCGCTATGGCCTTCTTTAAATTTAAAATTAGTGATGTACAACAGGGAGGGGAATCAATGTGGGGGAAAGGCACGGAGAAGGGAGGGGACATTGAGACACCACGGAGAAACGTCTCTACTGTGGTGCACCTAGCGGTCGCTATTGGAAGTTCCGAGGATGTTGACTCGACAACGTCTCAAGTGGGATTGCGTCCAAGTGAATCATACTCAGTTGACTTTCTGTATGGGTAAGTTTTATTCGTTAAACTTCTCATTCAGGTGGGCTAATAACATTCGACCGAGCTATTATACTAGATGATTTTCATACAGGCAATTTGGCTGGCTATTGCAAACTCATCCAATCTCTCACAACATAGTCTGCCAAAACTTAACTGAGAATTCACGAGATCTGCTTTGCATTTCAGACTACAGTCCATCTACTTCCATTCAGAAAGTATTCTGGAAAATTCTGGTGGTTGTATCACTGACTAATGTGGTACAATTATATTTAGTTCTGTTTTGTGTAATCTATGGAAGCCTTTCGGTTAAGTATCATTGGTTGTATGAACTGCGACCCAAGTCCATAGGTCACATTCAAACCACGAGGCTCTCAATTTGAATCCCATATTAACCATGGATGTGTGTGATAATGTGTGTGTCATTCAAATGTGTGTTAAAAGCTGTCTACTGTTGAGTGAGCACTTCTGAAATCAACCTCTGTCAAAAATCACTGCTCGTAACCACACACAGGAGCCGTAGTGTAGTGGTTAGACTACTCGCCTCCCACCATGGTGAACTGGGTTTGATTCCCGACTGGGTCGCCCCAGGTTTTGCACATGGGAATCCCCATGCTCTTTCATTACGGTGCTGCTCCATACCTTGCTTCATCTTCATCAGCTCTCAAGACCTCTATATTCAAATCTGCCCAAATCTCTTTACTGACTCACTGCTGTGCACACTGATACACAGGCCCCCAGTAACTTGGCAGCAAGTTGCTGGAAATATTTCTAACACTTGGTGTTGTTTTGCGAGTCTGAATTTTAATTTTATGGCCACTGAAGTGTGTTTTTCTTGTTTACACACATATTTTACTAAAACATTTCCTTTCCAAAAAAATCATGGATTCACTTGGATGACACATGAATAAAGTGAGATGATGAACTGCAATGCTAATTTTATATATGGTAGAAATATACACGATACAAAATGAGAAGAGATGTGGATCTAAATACAGGCCTTTCAGAAGTGCTCATTTGTCTGTTGAATAGGCCATAGCTAAGTTCACTGCATTAACTGCCCTGCAGTTAGATTAGATTTATTGCAAAAATGTGGGGGTTTAAACATCCCCAGTAAAACAAAACAATAATTTTTTACACAAATATGTATTGCAGTAGATCTTCCTTAACCAGTGATGTTGGGTTAAAAGGTTGCTGAATAATGGAAAATGCCATTTAATAAACAGCACCTCATATTGTCATCATCTTTGCAGGTAATGTCTTGAAAGATACAAAAATATAACATTTTTCTTATTGTTACTTTCTGCAGCTCAATAAAATCAATAATACCATAGTTTCCATCATTACAATCATTTATGTACATATTTTATTGAAACACTATATTTAAAGTTCTAGTTGTACTACTAATCTCTTTTCTGTACTTCCTTCCTTTCCAAGACTACATACTAGATTAGGGAGCATTGGCTAACAGAGACAGTTAACTGAGAGACTTCTGCAAACATAAAATAATTAACTAAATAGTGTTCTTTGAGAGAGAGATGTTAGTATAGTGACAGATGTGTTCACAGGGTTGGCAGTACGCAGAGAAAGAGTGCGGTGCATTGCTGTATGGAAGGTGATGTGGAGGAGCGGGTTGGTGTGTGTTTGATGGATGGTGCGGCCGCTGTTGCAGACCCACACATCCCGGAGACGGGCGAGCAGCTGGGCAAGTCGCTGTACGGGCCCGCCTCGTGCTGCTTCGAGCACTGTGGCCCACCGGGGACCCCGCTGTGCTGCAGGCGGTGCGACGGGCCGTGCCCCCCGGATCGGATCCAGCATGTGCCCTACTGCGCGGGGCTGACCAACCTCAGTGCTCTGCGACCGGAGCCGCGCCCCGCCATGTCCGCCTGCCCCTCCACCGTTCTGGTGCCGGCAGCCGCGCCTCGACCCCACCCCACCTGTTGTTGGACGACTATGCTCGAACTATTATTACACATCTATATTATTACAAAGAACTGCGATGCGACTCACTCGTTGTTACGTCATACCGTCACGTTCATTTTAGTCCGTAGTTTTACTCTTGTTTGGGGAAACGCATAGTGAGAATTCTTGTGTTTTATTTTTTTATTTGATATGAAATAGTGTTACCTAACGGATTTTCATGTTAAACAGAATTCGATGATGTACGTACATTATGTAGTAAGGCTGTGTACACCCTGACGGCTTGGTGGTGGGAAAAACGATGGGAAGCTGACGGGACCGTTTCGTGTCGACCTTTTTAATTTTATAAATTCCACGCATTGTGATAACGCCTTAGAGTTACCAGGTCACGTTCATGGCCATGACGTGTTGTTTCTATTGCTCTGGTTGCTGCTTGTGGAATGAGGTGTCGTTGTTTCCGTTTGTTTTGAAGAGACCGCAGAAGTAGCTACTTGCAGCTGTAGTTCAGTGAGACGTCCAAAAGTATATTCTTAAAGCAGGCACTAAGTATGTTGATAATCTTGTGTGATGTATTTGACATAATGCACAATTGATGTGTAGGTATTATACATAGAGAATATCTTGTTAGTTTTGTGATGAAAATTCAGTTGAAGTAGTTTCAGATTTTTTGTTATTTCAATTTTTTAGCTGAAACTGAGGGGGCTAAATTTTCAAAATATCAGAACAAATTATAAAAAAAATATCAAGTATGTTAATGTTTTAGAGAATATAAGATACATTATGATAAACTTATTACACAGATATTTTGGAATCTTCGCTATATTCTATAGTTTACATCTTGTGTAAGTATTTTGAAGCTTTAATTTACTGGTGTTGTTACTTGTTTTGTGCCCACACGAAGCAAATTATTTAAGTTAGTTTACATTTGCCATTCCCTTAATACAAAGTGTGTATATGATCACAGTTAGTGCAAACGCCGAGTATCTCTTAAGTTATGGAGCCTTCACATTGCCCTTAATTATTCATGGCTGTGTGTGAGAGTTAACATGCAGCACCAAGCTGCTCGGTATTGTACGCTGCCTACACGAGTGAATTAAGAAGGAAGCACATAGTTTCACATTATGATCATGTTGTGGACATTAGCTGGACTCTCGCAACAGTAAACAAAATGATGGGAAAAGAATTATGATGACCAGTGAATCTTAACTTGTGTGTCTTATTATCTTATTCACTGATTGAGATTTGCAACCCCCAGTTGATAATGTGCATTGCACTGTCTTGTGAGTTTCACTGAGTTGTCTAGTTCACTTGTGGCCACGACAGTCTCCTCTGCATGCCGGAGTGCCCAGTCCGCAACACTCACTCTTACATACAAATCCTTTTTAACTACACGTATTTTTCTTAATAGGTTTAATCAACAACATGACTTTATTTTGAAGCAGCTGTGAGTTTTCTGTGCTTATAGCACGAGAAATTGACTAAACTGCAGGGCAAATTCTCCTCTCCAATCAGAGGTGTGAGTCCTTGACGCAGCTCGAGCTTGTTGGCTGCGTGGAGCCCGTCTGCACGCCTCTGCACTGTTCCGTTCTCCCGCGCACAGCCATGACTACGCTTCGAGTTGGCGTCGTGCCATCTGCCGTAGGCATGTCAGCATACTCATCTCAGATCGCACTATGAATCATACGTTATACAAACACGCACATTATAAACTAAATACTATGGCGTATAGGTTGTACACAGTCTTTATGTGAGTAATAACCAAGGTTTGAACATCCCCCGACTCCCAATACTTATAAGGATTAAAAAATTTAATTTATGAATCGAGTTTTGAGAATATGTTAAATTATTTTTTTGGTAACAAGCCTAAAATATAAATAGCATATATTGATTTATGTTTTCTTTGTTAAGTTTTTTCTAAATGGTGTCACTAAATAAACTGTAGAAGACAGAATCATTAAGTACCACTAGCATGTTGATGTACGGAGTAGAATCGTCTTCATTACATTAAAAACCAGACGAGTCATTTGAAGGTATGCTACTCATTTTTAAAAACCAAGTAATTATAACTATCCAAATAAATATCCATGATCGAAAAATGCACCTGTGCGATTAATAATTTTAAATTACCTTAAGAAACATGTAAACTGTAGTTGCTCCTTTGAAAATAACTATGAATTTTAGATTTTAGTAATCTGACAGAGAAACTGAACTACGGTAAAGATGATCATATCAAAGACTGGCTTTCATCAGTTGGTAGCAGTGTCTACAGACACATAATCAGTTCCTTCGACCACCTCCTGTGTGCTAACCTTGTGCAAGGATTAAATAAATACTGATTCACATTTACTACTAATACTAACACTAATATTTCTCAAATACTTTTCACTCATGTTTACATCTCATCCAAGATTATGTTCCAATTCCCAAGAAATATATTTTTCTTCAAATAATTCATTTAGAAGAATGAAAAACAAGATAAGACAAAATATCACAAAAAAAGTAATTCAAACCTGTAGGAATAAAGTGTTAAAATGTGTGGACAACATAGCCGAAATGTGAAGTCGAGTTTATTTTCACCTGAGTTATTTAGTCTAAAAGCAAATAGAGTAACTGAAATCAGTAAAACATTTGTAGCTAACTATCAGTCTAAGGATGTGTATGCGAATACTCTGTGTTTAAGTTGCAGGCATTCGACAAGCATGGTATGTTTTAAAGTGCAGCTAGGGTGTGTAACGAGATACAAGCATTCAGACTTGTGGTAGCAGCAACTCTAGCCACTTCCACTATGTTCAGCTCGGTGCAATAAAACATTCAGTTTGCCTGCTCCACTACTAAGTTCTCTCTCTGTAGCACAGCGTGTGACTGGTTCACAAGCCACAGTTCTACCAACTAGCTGGGTCAAACACACGTTCAGCCACACAGCTGCCAATTCCTTCTAGAAGGGGAGGTAGCAAGTGTCACTATAATGTAGCACTCACTTGGTCAGCAGTTACAACCATTAGGTATTTAGTTAGCGGTTCATTTGCCAAAAATCTTTTAAAAGTTTTCTCTGCAAAACTGTAATGCTCGTACAGTGACATGACAAAAAAAAAAAAGCAGATGTGTTTTTGCTGCGTACTTTAAGAATAAATACAAAATTGTTTTGGCTTCTGCGAGGGAAGATATTGCCAGTGAGAAAATATTTACTTGGCCACCAGCACTTGGCTACTACAAATCTGATTTCGTTGCTGATTTAAAAGATTATATACAGTATGCATAAAAAAATACACCTGTATAATTTAAGAAAATTAATGTCCATGAGAACATAAGAGAGTGCAGAACTTGAACCACCCGACAGTATTCTCCACAGGCACTGTTCTACTGTGCAAGCTTCAGTAAACCGAGTGTTCTCAATCGTCAGCTCAGCCTTGCGCAAGGTATCTGCCAGCATAATCAGCTAATGTCAATAAACACTGTGATTAAATGTTGTAAGGACATCATATTTCAATGCAAGTACTTATTTAAAATGTAACTTATTTTAATTCTTGAACATCTATAACAGTTGTAGTCATAATCAGTGTTAATTATTCTGGCTATAAACAAGAGCTTAAAATTTTAAACACAGCAAGGGGTAGTTGACAACTTTTATTTCAGCTACCCATGCATGTGTTGGCATGTATTACAAACAAATACAGGCAAAAACATATTCACATATCTTCATTGCATGTTTGGTTTCTTTACCAAACAGTGTGTATTATCCCAAATTTAGAGAGAGAGAGAGAGAGAGAGAGAGAGAGAGAGAGAGAGAGAGAGAGAGAGAGAGAGAGAGAGTGTGCGTGTCAGCACAAAAAGCACATAAGGCTCTCTAGCCAGGTAATGCAAATGAGCTCTCCCTACAAAGAACATGCTTTAAACCGAGATGTGATTCTAAACCCCGTACAATGCACCAAGTTGTAGACATGTACAATTGTGACGCAGTATGCTTTTTCGAAGTGAGTTACAAACCAGTCACACACTGTCTGCTACATGAACTCATTACAATATAAACAAAAAAGAAATTATTAACAGCAACATTTTACCTCTAACCTTCATCTACACTGCATGCAAACAGGAAACTGATCTTATCACTGTACCAGTTCATTTCAGTCCACATACACAGTTCCATGTAAAACATTTTTTTTTTTTTTTTTTTTTTTTCCAGTAGTTGTATGTAAAAGGGAAATAATTTGTGTTTTCCAGAGTTAGCTAGCAATGAAAACTAGTTGAGGTGAATAAAAAATTGATAAATGGAGCAAAAAATGTGGCAGGTGTTCTAAGATAACTCTGTGTTCTGTACTTCACTTGCATGATCACATGACAGGTTTGTGTCGACAGGATTTGTTCACGCAGCAACGTTACCACACTTGTTCAGCAGAAGTGCGTACTAGTCTGGAATGTGTTGTCCTAGTGGCGTTCATCAGAAATACTGCAAATTGTTGATGATGTTTTGAAAACAAAGTCCTGAATACAAATTGCTCCCTTGGTCATTAGTGAAAATTTGTGATTTCTTTAATTTACTTCGATTGGCAATAACCTCAGTCGCCCAGGAAATCCAGTAATTATATACAACCCACCATATTAACAGACTGTTGCATACTAACTGGTAATAAGGATACAGATTGAAAAAATTAAGTTACCATAATTTTTTGCCCCACATACCTTCAGACATATTCAATTTGGGGAGAACTCTTCAGATGAACTAATGATTCCTCTTACATAAACTTGACAGAGCCAATAATTATCTGTTTAACCTAATATCTCAACAAGTACCATCCCACAGGTAGATTGAGTGATAGGGTTTAATAAGCAATAAACAAAGTGCAACACAAATTTAAAAAGAGTAACGCTTAATTTATTTGTGATATGATTCTACAGTGCGTATCATTAATTAGCAGAGTAACGTTGCTTTGTAAACCAATCTTGTAATCTTATGTAATTTTCTTTAAGTTACTGATATAATATGCTTGCTACAGGTTTTGTGTATATTTGAAGATGTATGTAGTGCATTTCTTGTTCAAGTTTGAAATACCTGCAGGGAAAAATAACTCCTCAACAGCTACACTGTTGTGGTTATAATATTGCAGTTAATGGTGTGCAAAAACCCACACACAGTTTCAGTCGGCTAACTTACGTTTGAATTTGTTGATTGATGATTAATACTTCATGACTCCAGGTTTTGCTTTCAGCAATTGCAACTTTGCAGCTGTGAAACATATTACTACGGTCAGTAAAGGAACATTTTCCTCTGAACATATTTAGCTATTACTCTATGCAATTATCGCTCTTAAGACTGTTGTTTCCAACTAATATTCATGGTTTCTCCTGAGTAAGCTCAGCATGATGTCCGTCATTATTTCTTGCCATAAACAACAGGCAAACTTTATCCATTGGTAAATACATATGAAGTAATGGTTCTTTGCTATCAGACTTTTTTGAAAAACAGATATAAATAGCAACTATATACTTCTCTTGCTGATGTTACTTAGTATTCTTGTAAACCATTACATAATTCTAGCAGCAAATTGCAAATATACCAGCATTACATATGAACATAACTGTTGCAGACAGGATGTACATCTGTACACACAAGGTGAAAAACACCACAATGTCCGCTGCCTGTTGCAGCACAAGTGTTGCTTTACAATAGACACTTGGAGCATAACATACCACATCATGATAATAAGACCAGGTTTGCGGGAGAAAGGAGACGAACAGGTCTGTGCCTATGGGTGTTGAAGTTACTAACTGTGATACTGTGGCTTCCAGCAGCAAACATCTTTAAGGGAAAAACACATTACACAGATCCTAGACATGGCAGTCGCTATGTAAGTTCTGTTATTCAGCAAGCAAGCCAGAGAACGCTTTATTTTATTTTATTTCTAAAAATGTAATTATTTTTATAAGTTTCATGCAGAAACCAAGCAATATGATCCCTTACCGTATTTTCAAAATATAATTTATTAGGCCTGTATTTTTTCTTAATATGCTGTGGGTATAATTTTCAATAAAAGCGGTCGGTAACTTTTGTGAATCAACAAATATGACTCGCATAAGTAACAAGTTTGCTGCTAAGCGACATCTGTAGGTAGCATTTATAACTGTTCTTTCACAAATACATTTACAATTACAATAATTACAACTTCAATGCCATAGTTAGATAACTGCTCTTCTGCTGCCATGGCCACAATAATGCAGTTCGTTCAACTACAGAACTTGTGCTTTCAGCTCAAAGACCCAGCATAGCTGCAATGTTGCAATTGTAATCATACTATGTTGTAAGAGATATTTGTTGAAATTACTACAAAATAACAGAAAGTTTGCAATTATTTTTCTAGCACGCATGCTTTGCAGACTTAGTCTTTACCTCATCTTGCATCTGACGTACACTCGAGATGTAGCAACCTTGTTTGAAAAGGTGGCACAGCGCAAAAACACTTTCTTTTTTCTGAGAATTTTAATAAACACACGTGAGAATACAAATATCCCTTGTATGCTCTAGAAATGTTAATAAAATAAATATTATTGTTGGAAACCAGAAAGAATTTAGACTTTGGAATGTGCATAAATGTCACATTTGTAATTTCCATTATAGTGGTTTTGTTAGATTGTTGCTTATTTTGTCAGAGTTGTAAATAGCTATTTATAAAAAAATTAATTTTACAGAAAACACACTATTGAACTTGTGGGGATTTTAAATAAAAAATTTAATGAAAGTTGGAAACAAGAGTGGATTTTATATAATGCATAAAGAAATATGTATGCACGAATTGTCCAAAAAATGTTAAATGCTTTGTGTATCAAACAAAAGTTGTTTTTATATATCAAAATATAACATGGTAAAAAAATGGGTTTATCAGTGGAGTTGTAATATGCTTGTTTAGAAGATGTTTATATGTAACGAATTCTGACACCCTGGCAGACAAACGAGGCGAATAAATGATGTTCAAGTTACCCAGTTTATTTCACCCAGAGAAATACACGGCCTACGCACCTGGCACGTCCACAGAAAGGAACAGTCCGTCACCTCATTGGCTTTTCTGTACACGGAAGACGCAAACCATGCATCATAGTCTTGTACTAAAGATGTGAATAGCTGTTATAGTTGGTTCTGCAGTGCTCCATGCCACTGAGACAATGAAGATCAGAAAGGCCATATTAGGGAGTCAGCACTCTGCTCTGTTGTCAATGGTAGCTGCACTGCAACTTCATATTGAGTGACTTGTTCTTACGTTGTGTTTGTGGATTGAGAAATTATGCTTATTTATGCCACTTAAAAGTTAACTTCTAATTCACTTGCCCAAGTTCTCAGTCGTGCAAAAGAAACAACTTATTTTCTGGTTTCTGTGTCAGCAATCTGTAAGTACATTCCTCTGTTTGCATGTGTGACACCACCTCTATTATGTTCTGTCTACCAGACACTGCAGTTTTCTAAAGCTCTTACGTCAAGTCTGCTTTAAATACTGCCGAGTATCAAGTTTATCTTGGACAGTTATGACGTACGGTGAGGTACCATGTATATACAGATGACTGCATCACTCGTCAGGACATTTTAGTTTTATTATTTCTGACTACATTGTGGCAAAAATTGAAAATCAGATGCAGAAATGTTCTGTTGTATCTTATTATGCTTAATTTACTTCTGCTACCTGCATATTTCCTTGCCACACATGTTGCAGACAAAATATTCTCCATTATGCCAGTAATCCTAACGTAGTAAATATTTCACTTAACTAAGGGGAAATAAAAAATACATCTAACTTTTGTTCCTTACTTCTGTCAGGTAGCAAATTTTGTGAAAAAACTGTAAGTGGTGAAATTGCTAAAATGTAAAGGCAACCATAAATAATTTCACAAGTGAAAAAAAAATATAAATCTGCTTTACTGGAACATAACCATTCCGACAGTTTAAAACTGACTGAACTATTCACAATAATGATATAAACAATAAAAATACATATGTTAACATGTTGAATTCAGCTAAATTGATTTTCTTTTGTAAGTGGTTGCTCTTGTCGCAGTTTGAAAATAATGGAGACACTTGCAAGATTCTGTTAATGAAAGCATCGACAGAACTTTTTAGTTTTAAAAAAATAGGGAACAGTATGTCTTGTGAAGGCATTGATTCAGCACCCAACATACGCTGTTTCATGGCCGCCTTGGAAGGGATATCCCACTGGGTAGTTGTGCCTGATGACGAGTCGTTGCAGTGGAAATGGAAAATCAATGTTAAAGGAATCCCTTCTCAATGCATCTGTTTCAAAGATAAGTTTTAAAAAAAAGTGTGTATTCTACGTAGAATTTTTAAGGTATACTGACACATTAAGAAATATTGCCAATTTATAAAAAAAATTTTTGAATTAATCAAATTTCTCACAAATTTCTTAACATGGCAATATTCTCTGAAAGAGTTGCATTGTTTCAAACAGTTATCTTTAAAATTTATGAATTAAGAAAGAATTCCTTTAACACTGATTCCCCATTTAAGATCCTTGATTGCAGGCTTGATAGGCAAAGTTCTTAGAGGACAACGATTGAGCTAAGTTCAGTCGGCGCAGTACAACATTCGGCTAATGCTGCGGTTGACCACTTCCAAGTTCCAACCTCGTTCTGCGATAAGCCGTCTGCTCCCACATCCTCCGAGACTCTCACATTCAAGAAGTGCTGTGGTCCAACAGAGGTGCTATCCAACCTCTACTGACTGCCTACGCCAGTACCGGAGTTGTGTTGCAACTCGCTGCGTCCACCCTTCTCTGGGTGAGAAGCCCTCCACATCTCCTCCAGCATGCCTTGTCAAAGCAGCCAGTTTACAATTCTGTGCTTTGTGCATTATTTCAGAAAAATCTTGGAGGGTTCCACTTGATAACACAGTTTATCTGCCAGCCACCAAGATGCTGAAAAAAAACTCCCTACACAGCTTGTTTGCAACGTAGTTCTGTTATATTGAGAACGTTGTATTTCCATCAAAGTCACTTGTCGACACACCTTCCCCTATTGACTGGTCTCATCAGGTGGTCGCAGGTCACCGGAGGGTAGCAGGACGCTGCAATAGGATGGTTCTCCACCATGACAGCTGTTCCCAACAGGTTCCTCAGAATGGCTATGTTGGCCACCTCTGCACATGGTGCAGTGAGCATACTGATGAAATTTGGTTGCTAGTATCCCAGAAACAACCTGCCGCTAGTGCAGCCAAGGCAGAGAGGGGATCAAAACTCCCTTTGGATGCAATGTACCACTGGTACCACTTTGGGTTCAGTTCATTTTTAATTGTAACTTACATATTTTTTCAGAATTTCGGGTTATGTAATACACTTCACTAATCACTTGTGTGCAGTTGTATCACTGCCACAGTAATGTGATCCATTGTCCCAAAGGAACACAGAATGCCAGTGTATTTACTCCAGAAAATTATAATTCAGAAGTCAAGACTTTGTTTGGTTCTTCTTATCTCCTGTAAAAGTTACTTGGTATGCTCCAAGCATGAACTGGTCATGGTATGGACTAAAGCACACTAGCTTGGATAAAACATGGAGAAGTGAATACAAAATTTTTCCCTGTCTTTGAATGTTATCTTTATTTATTTAGTGACTTTCAAGTGCCCCTGAACAGCACAAGGCAGCAGTGAGGAAACACTGCTTATTTAGAAAATGGGAAGGAAACGGCGAGGGCTTGTAGTAATGAACCATCTCAGCATTCACGTGGGGTGATTTCGGAAAACCCTGGGGAACAGAAATCTGGATGGATAGACTTTGAATCGAACCAGTGTCATCCCAAAAGCAAGTCGAGTGGTTTACCACTGTGCCACTTGAACTAGAAATGGCAACAGGAACCAGTTTCATCAGCGAGCAAGGGATTATAGGTTTAAATCTGTTGTGTAATTGGCCTGCAGGTTTCTGATAATTAAGTTAACCCAATCATGATTCAGTTTGCAGATGTAGATCTATTGCTCCATGGGCTAGATGCATGGCGTACTGATGGTAAGGAGAACAACACCATTCAAATGGTACAGAATTCCTTCCTGCTGGTGTTTAGTCCACATTCAAGATACGTCTTTCATTAGCAAGGCTTGTAAAGGTATAGTAATAACATGACATTTTATCATATTGGTGGAAATAAAATCAATGTGTTCTTAAAAATAGTGCTTAGTAAACATACTTTGGTTGGAGTCCCTAAACACTACATTTAATCCAGTTTGCTTACATCAGTTCAAGCATAGTGAGATAACATATGGAGCTCGACAGGTGCAATAAATTCTCATGCCATCAGTCTGTAAAAGGACTGCGTGCACACTTGATAAAGCCCTCTTTAACATCTGGTTCACATACTCTTGAGTCTGTGCTTCAGAAGTTGCTGCTACTTCTTTAAATCTACACTAATATATTTGTAGTTCATGTGGGTTCTCTACCTTGTACATATTGCATCAGTAACTCACTAGTTGTGGCGAACTAATTGTGCTATCAATTTTTGCTGCACTTCGTTAAACCAGTGAGCATTAATAGCAACTTCTTTAAAATTTGCACGTTATTTTCAGATTCCCTTTTACAGTAAATTTCCTGTATTTTTTTTTTCTTGGAGGCATTACAGCCGCAAGTTCTTGTATTGTCACTCATGGGCAAAAATGTTCCACTTTCTTTTTGGTGAATAAATGTATTAAATAACATAATGTTTAAATAGAAAGTCTGCACCGAAACAACTAACAACATTCATGAACCCTTTAAAGATTAAGAATGTTATATTTTTCATAACAAGGCTCGCTTGCATAGTAACACCAACTATATTTATTTGCAGGATTGGCACAACCAGGAGCCGAATACCAAACTGCTTTACTTTCTCTCTGAATTTCAAGATAGCTTATTTCTGAACTGTTGTCCACCAAAACTGTGAAAAGAATTTTGGTCATTGAATTTTTTTTTTACTTTAATGTTTAAATGTGTTGAATTCATTATATAGTGTGGTCTTTTAAGAGTTCCATGATTGTATGTCTGAAGAACCATGTTAGCATTCAATTAAGATTTCGTACTCTCATTTTCATGGCAATTCAAATGGTAGTTTCAGAGTGATGAGGGTGCTTCCTTTTACTCTAATGAATGATTTTTTACCCAGTGTCAACAACTAATTGGGTAGGTAGTTCAGCTTTCAACTGTTCCTCTCCTAAGTTCCATTCTTTTTCATTATCTTAGTACATAACTCTCTGGATGTGCATACATTGTCAATGCTCCCACTTACCTGGAACGAGTTACCTTAAATAAATGTTATTAATTTTTTGAGTCATTTCAAGTTCTTTTCACTCTTAGCTTGGAATTTCAGTAGCTCCTCCATTAATAAAGTACACTAAAGTTGTGTGGCAAAATACAGCAGCTGCACAGTGCTACTATTAGAAGATACATTCGTGTGTCTGCTTTCACATCTGAATTAGTGTTGAGCATGTTGATTTATACTGACAGAATGGTGGGCTTCATTTCTTACAAATCCTGCTTAAGCTCTTTGCATTTCTAACTCGCTGAATTACTTACCACTGTCGTACTCGATCCTGAAATCTGTACCTGTTCTACAACTGCTGAATATTAGTTGTTATAGTGGTTCATTCACTACATGTGTACACAACTGTGTCTAATGGTTTCAAACTGTGGAGTGAGCTGAGAAATCACACCCATCCCTGTCTCAGATTTAACTGGTTCATAACAAAGCTGAAATTCATCACATACTTCCACACACCATTCTGTAAGTTGGAAGTCATGCATTACTCCAAATTTTCCTGCTGAAAATGCATTTCTCATTGCCTAAATTGAAATTTGGCCAATAAATCAGCTTGAATAACTTTTGGTTTCAAATTTAACCAGGCCAGCTTCAACCTCTGTTTCCAATTGCTTTCTATCTGCTTCAAAGTGCTGCAACGTTCTGAATATGCCTACCACTGGATCTGTAATCTGGATGTTGGAAGTGTGCAACGGCAACAGAACACAGTTTTGCATGTGAAGTCACAGCGCTAATTGTGTCTTCAGGTGTAGATGATTCATGAATGTCACTACAGACATAGCTTCTGCTGCCAAATTTTAAAAATTACAGTGGTTTGGTTTATAAATTTTATTAACTATAAAACCTAGACTATAAACCTTTCCTGAAACTCTCCTAAAGTTCTTCTTCCAGACAAATCCTCTGCCTCATGCAGAAAAGCCTAACCCAGTCTAGAAAACTGCATCAAAGAGACAACGCACTGCAATTTTGCGCATTCAGAGCAATATTTTGCTTAAGAACATTTCTTACTACAAATTACCAACAACACATAATTTCTCCTGTTTTTATGAATATTAGCAAGCAGCCCGACATTACTTCGCTGAGGTTTTATGGAGTTATTAAAATACATACCTTTACATATGTGACTACCCATGACTACTTACTACTACCCAGCGACAACTTACGACTACTTGCGAATTTATAATATTAAGAAAATATTAACATCCACTGAGCTGCTGCAGCCCCACTTGGGATCGCTCTAGACACTGGGGTAATGTGGCTCCACTTGGAATCGCTCTAGCCACTGGGGTAATGTGGCTCCACTTGGGATCGCTCTAGCCACTGGGGTAATGCGGCTCCACTTGGGATCACTCTAGCCACTGGGGCAATGTGGCTCCACTTGGGATCACTCTAGCCACTGGGACAATGTGGCTCCACTTGGGGATCGCTCTAGCCACTGGGGTAATGTGGCTCCACTTCGGATCACTCTAGCCACTGGGGCAATGTGGCTCCACTTGGGATCGCTCTAGCCACTGGGGTAATGTGGCTCCACTTGGGATCACTCTAGCCACTGGGGCAATGTGGCTCCACTTGGGATCGCTCTAGCCACTGGGGTAATGTGGCTCCACTTGGGATCGCTCTAGCCACTGAAGTAATGTGGCTCCACTTGGGATCACTCTAGCCACTGGGGTAATGTGGCTCCACTTGGGATCACTCTAGCCACTGGGGCAATGTGGCTCCACTTGGGATCGCTCTAGCCACTGAGCTGCTGCCGCCCCACTTGGGATCACTCTAGCCACTGGGGCAATGTGGCTCCTCTTGGGATCGCTCTAGCCACTGGGGTAATGTGGCTCCACTTGGGATCACTCTAGCCACTGGGGCAATGTGGCTCCACTTGGGATCGCTCTAGCCACTGGGGTAATGTGGCTCCACTTGGGATCGCTCTAGCCACTGGGGTAATGTGGCTCCACTTGGGATCACTCTAGCCACTGGGGCAATGTGGCTCCACTTGGGATCGCTCTAGCCACTGGGGTAATGTGGCTCCACTTGGGATCGCTCTAGCCACTGAAGTAATGTGGCTCCACTTGGGATCACTCTAGCCACTGGGGCAATGTGGCTCCACTTGGGATCGCTCTAGCCACTGGGGTAATGTGGCTCCACTTGGGATCACTCTAGCCACTGGGGCAATGTGGCTCCACTTGGGATCGCTCTAGCCACTGGGGTAATGTGGCTCCACTTGGGATCGCTCTAGCCACTGAAGTAATGTGGCTCCACTTGGGATCACTCTAGCCACTGGGGTAATGTGGCTCCACTTGGGATCACTCTAGCCACTGGGGCAATGTGGCTCCACTTGGGATCGCTCTAGCCACTGAGCTGCTGCGGCCCCACTTGGGATCACTCTAGCCACTGGGGCAATGTGGCTCCTCTTGGGATCGCTCTAGCCACTGGGGTAATGTGGCTCCACTTGGGATCACTCTAGCCACTGGGGCAATGTGGCTCCACTTGGGATCGCTCTAGCCACTGGGGTAATGTGGCTCCACTTGGGATCGCTCTAGCCAATGGGGTAATGTGGCTCCACTTGGGATCGCTCTAGCCACTGGGGTAATGTGGCTCCACTTGGGATCACTCTAGCCACTGGGGCAATGTGGCTCCACTTGGGATCGCTCTAGCCACTGGGGTAATGTGGCTCCACTTGGGATCACTCTAGCCACTGGGGTAATGTGGCTCCACTTGGGATCGCTCTAGCCACTGGGGTAATGTGGCTCCACTTGGGATCGCTCTAGCCACTGAAGTAATGTGGCTCCACTTGGGATCACTCTAGCCACTGGGGCAATGTGGCTCCACTTGGGATCGCTCTAGCCACTGAGCTGCTGCGGCCCCACTTGGGATCACTCTAGCCACTGGGGCAATGTGGCTCCTCTTGGGATCGCTCTAGCCACTGGGGTAATGTGGCTCCACTTGGGATCGCTCTAGCCACTGGGGTAATGTGGCTCCACTTGGGATCACTCTAGCCACTGGGGCAATGTGGCTCCACTTGGGATCGCTCTAGCCACTGGGGTAATGTGGCTCCACTTGGGATCACTCTAGCCACTGGGGTAATGTGGCTCCACTTGGGATCGCTCTAGCCACTGGGGTAATGTGGCTCCACTTGGGATCACTCTAGTCACTGAAGTAATGTGGCTCCACTTGGGATCACTCTAGCCACTGGGGTAATGTGGCTCCACTTGGGATCACTCTAGCCACTGGGGTAATGTGGCTCCACTTGGGATCGCTCTAGCCACTGGGGTAATGTGGCTCCACTTGGGATCACTCTAGCCACTGAAGTAATGTGGCTCCACTTGGGATCACTCTAGCCACTGGGGCAATGTGGCTCCACTTGGGATCGCTCTAGCCACTGAGCTGCTGCGGCCCCACTTGGGATCACTCTAGCCACTGGGGCAATGTGGCTCCTCTTGGGATCGCTCTAGCCACTGGGGTAATGTGGCTCCACTTGGGATCACTCTAGCCACTGGGGCAATGTGGCTCCACTTGGGATCGCTCTAGCCACTGGGGTAATGTGGCTCCACTTGGGATCGCTCTAGCCAATGAAGTAATGTGGCTCCACTTGGGATCGCTCTAGCCACAGGGGTAATGTGGCTCCACTTGGGATCACTCTAGCCACTGGGGCAATGTGGCTCCTCTTGGGATCGCTCTAGCCACTGAGGCCCCTCTTGGGATTGCTCTAGCCACTGGAGCAATGTGGCTCCACTTGAGATCGCTCTAGCCACTGAACTGCTGCGGCTCCACTTGGGATCGCTCTAGCCACTGGGGTAATGTGGCTCCACTTGGGATCGCTCTAGCCACTGGGGCAATGTGGCTCCTCTTGGGATCGCTCTAGCCACTGAGGCCCCTCTTGGGATTGCTCTAGCCACTGGAGCAATGTGGCTCCTCTTGGGATCGTTCTAGCCACTGAGCTGCTGCGGCCCCACTTGGAATCGCTCTAGCCACTGGGGTAATGCGGCTCCACTTGGGATTGCTCTGGCCACTGAGGCCTCACTTGGGATCGCTCTAGCCACTGTGCCCCCACTTGATATATTTCTATCCACCGAGCCACTGCGGCCCCACTTGGGATCTGTAATGTTCATCCCTTTACCTGCCTATTTTCCTCATCCTTTCACACGCTTATCACTTTATTGCAGGGTTACTGTCACAGTTAGGTTAGGCTGTATAAGAGATTAACGTTCATGGGGGCGGTAAGTTCGATGGCAAATGACACAAGATATTTTGAACTTACTAACACAAAACTCTTTTATTGTAACATTAATTACATTAATGTGAATGATACAAGTTACATTATACTGAACACTACAAAACATTTACTTTTCCAACAACTCTACACAAGGTTCATGTTTTCTAATGAATAGACCACAAGTTAAGAGTGACCTGCCTATCCTTGCCCGTATACTGAATTAATGAGGCGCTTGTTAACCAACGGAGTCCCGAGAGATTGCAAGGGTATCTACTACCAAGCCGATTATGCTCACTTTGATGTAGATGACTAGGAGCCCCTCTAGGCCTGGACAGTGGAGTTGCCTTCAGTTGTCAGCCTTGCTGAACCCTGGTGTCAACTATGACGAGTAACACACTGATTGACTTCTTGCACGGCTGGAAGCATGAGGTGGGAGGGGGGAGATGTAACACATCGAGGCTCCCTTATGTACTTCTTTGCTGACTGGGTCAAGTAATTCGTTTGTAAAACACTGTGGGTGGCCCAACTCTGGCCTCTACACTACCCCCTGGTCAAAGAAGCAGCCATCCCGGATGCTGTAGTGGCCGTGGAACATCAAGGCATATGTTGCCGGAGCCATCTGGCAGAGGATCTGGGGCACAATGGAGGCCGAGGGGCTCAGGTCAGCAGCGGCGGATGTAGAATTAAGGGCGGCATACACGAGTTTGTTAAGGGTAGTATCGAGAAGGCAAGACTAAATTCGGGGTTCCGTTGAACAAAGTGATATGAAAATTCAAATTTGTTAACTATTATAGTTAATAGCTTATGATAGGCAAGGAAGGAGTAACTAGAATTAAACATGTATACAAGATATCATAGAAAATAGTATAGGTTATATTTGAGCAATACTCAGAAAATGGTTGACCGTAATGTTAATACCTTTGCGTGTTGTGTAGCGAGACCATGGGATAGGAATGAGTATGTCCAGCGCCACATTTAATAATTAAATTATTAAAAACCCCAAAGACAAGGTGGTGGACATGGGTTCGGATGGAATTTGAACTGTGCACTCACGTGGTTCTGAATTTGCTTTACAACGTGATGGGCAGAAATTTGAGTTTCAGTAAGGGAAATTACATTTTTAAAAGTAGATATGCCTGCTGGCTTAAATTCTAGAACTTAAACGCAATTAAGCGTGCGTGAAAACAATGGTTACATAATTATGAAAATGTCTAAGAGACAATGAAAACGTTAACAGCAAAGAGAAGTTACATAGTTGGTACAACTGGATATGTGTGCCATCATTTGTTGACGTCACACGTCGGCAAAAGACTGAGCGCACACAACCGCAGCACGGTGTGGTTATATTTTACTTTTCGTTTTACATACCTTGAACTCAGTGAAAACAAAATTTATATATCTAATTTACATAATGTTAACGTCACTTACATGATATAAAACAATAAGAATTGGTGACTGTGATGTAAAGTATGGCTATCGCCATACGTTATGTTAAGGTAATTTGTAGGATTATAAAAACCTATTTTAAAAGTAAGTACAAGCATTATTACTTGACACTGCCTACCCTAGTGGTAGGATAATAAAGACTAAAATATATTAACAATAACAATTTTTTTTTTACTTTATACAATATTTCTATGTAGGAATAAAGTGGTTTGATGGTGTGATTTCACATTGTCACTGTCTGTTTTGTTTTCACATTACACCACTTAGGCCTTGAATAATATTCTGTGCATTAGTAATGTTTATTATGTATAGCACTATAGTTCACTACAAAGAAATCTTTTTTAATGTGTGCACAGTCCTCACTATTTGAATTCACATAAGTGTTTATTTCTGGTACTTTCGTAGCACTAGTATTTTCGTTCATTGAGATACTGTTTGTATCACTGTTAACCAAGACATGAGGGATGACATTGGCAACCAAGTCTTTGTTTTCTTATGATAATTTAAATATATATTTTGCATTTGCTAGCTCACAGCAATTATAGTAACACTTAGTACGTGATATTCATCTATATGCATAAGTTAACACACCAATTGAAAGTTAGTACATTATTTGTTACATATAAGTTTGTACCT
This sequence comes from Dryococelus australis, assembly GCA_029891345.1. NCBI lineage: Eukaryota > Metazoa > Arthropoda > Insecta > Phasmatodea > Phasmatidae > Dryococelus > Dryococelus australis. The sequence goes on from CM057003.1 coordinate 34,725,342, forward strand.
ACAGTTAATATTATAAGGTGAGTCTGAGTGCGCCCGTAACTTAATTGGAAATTTTTAAAAAAATCAGTTGACAGTTAATCATTTATGTCATAACAGAGGCACTCATTTCAACTCATTTTACATATTTGTAAATTTATTTAATAACTTATATGCTTAGTAGCAGTGTAATAATCCTTTCTTATTAAGGACTGACCTACTAGTCCCGATCTCAGGGCCTGACAGCTACGCCCTTTCTTAGCTAATTAGAATTCTTTGAGAAGAATATCTTATGAATGATCGTGGTATTTAAATTGAAATATGTGCACTATACTTACTGAAGACCATAATTGAAGGCCTGTTTGCCGTAGATTCTTGTAGTAATAGACCTCCTTGGTCTAAAGAGCTAAACACATAGTACACTTATGTTGTGGCATGGATCCTTGCCAAAAGGATCAATAAGTTAATCAGTTTTACATATAAGGCAATAACAGCAAGTACTAGTATAGTGATTACTCCCAAGGTGGCATAATCAAAATGAGCAGGTTCAATTAATGAAAATCACTTAGATCCTCCCATGTTAATATGGGTTAGTGACATGTCTACATGAGGCTGCACTGTACTATTCATTTGCTAATTAGTATCCAACACAGAATTAATACTGTGAAAATGAATACCAACAGTCAAGACAACTAGTCAGTGAAATGCCTGTTGGCTTAAACACTGAATTGGAACAACTGTCTGTTGCAATGGGATAGTGGGTGCCCTCAGGTCACAAAGGTGGGTAGACTCAATAACAGTTTGATGTGGCGTGACAACCTGGCATCCACATGATACATACAATTCTATACTTCGTAGTTTGAGATTAGCGACCTTGATATTCAACAAAGAGTATATACATATGAGGTGAATCGTAAATGATGTGTCGGAATTGCAGTGATACTTGCATGCTGAAAATAGTTTTGTGGAGTTGACAAGTAAAATTGCCTCTTTAATAAATAGGTAATCACCACTGGTGACTGATTCTTTAGGAATACGTATCACATCTGCCAACCTTTCGGACAAAGGGGAAATAGCTCTAATTGTATCTGGGTTCGGATCAATTGCAACCGTGGAGAATGGAATTTGAATGGTGCATGATTGATTGCGAAATTGATATGGAATGGGAATGATTGCCATTGGGAATTGATTCTGGAAAGTGGTATTTATTAAGGTATTCTCGTAGTATTCCCTTTTCAACGACTCGCATGTATTCATAAATTACTTTGCCATTCTTACAGGAATGTGATTTCTGGTCATTGCATGCAACGTGTAAATATTGGTCAAGGGATGCCGGTGTAGTAGGTATTTGCAGTGGAACAGTGTAAATAAGAGGTATGCTGTCTTCATATGTGATGTCCACGTCTGTGGGTGTCCAGTACACACCCGCATGCATACGGTATGTAGCGGGCACTGCAAGGATGGCTGGCAGGACAATGCACACTGCAGTCACGACCTTGGCCGTGTGGCAGACCCAGCTGGCTCCCCACTCCTTGGCAGCAGCTCGTCTCGTGGTTGGATTTGCCATGATGACACTGGCGCACATGGGCAGAGCGTACCTCATGCTCACGCATTGGTGCCAACAGGAACCAGGCTGTAGGAGTGCTTTGTTGCTCCTATCAGTGCGTCATGACGTTCAGGCAGAGGTTGGCGGCCGTGGAACCCCTCTCCACGTCAAGTTGGCCTTGTAGTCTTCCGGCAGTGTGTCAGTGGCAGCGAACGTAGTCCGGTGCCTCGCGCTGGCTGAATTCTGCCTCGGCAGACACATGCTGAGCATGGAGCGACGTTAGCTGCCCCAGTTGCACTGTGTAGACTCGGCACTGGCGTCTCGTAAGGTAGCAACACAGTATCTAGCATACCCTTCGCGGTCAATTTATACAATGCATCACTGTAACACATTTTGAAATAACATAAAACACTGATCCAATTATATACTATCTACCAAAAAGTAATTGGGCACCCGTGAAAATAGGTAATTCAGTACGTCAGTTGGCTTGTGTTTCACGGCCTTCGGCATAGGACCGCTGGTGTTTGTCCATGGCAGCATGAACACAGAGGCCTATTGTAACATTCTGGATAATGAAATGCTCCCAACATTGTGGTGTTTTTATGGAATGGACCCGTGTTACTTCCACGATGACAATGCCAGGCGCCATGTTTCAAAGGCTACTATGCAGTGGTACGCTGACAACAATGTTCGCCGATTGGACTGGCCCGCTCAGAGCCCCGACCTCAACCCTATAGACGAATTGGATCGCCGGGTGAGGGCTCGTCAGGCGCGGCCAAAATCCATTGCCTAACTCATGGAATGGTTGCAAGATGAATGGCAGCGAATCCCCGTGGATGTCCTGCAAACACTCGTAGAGAGCATGCCAGACAGGGTGGCTGCTGTAATAGCCACAAGAGGTGGCCCTACGAGATTCTAACGGGGTAACAACCACCGAGCAAACATTGTGGACAGGTACCCAATTACTTTTTGGTAGATAGTGTATGTACATCATACACTTGACGTGACAAAAATATGGGTATTACCGGACGTAAGCCTGTTTGGTGTGACGGGTACAGACAGTATCGAATTTGGGGGTTCCAATTTTGTTTGCTTATATTCATATCGTACTATCTCCTAGGATGTCTGTTACCCTGTATGGACCACGATAACGGTGTGTAAGGGCTTTTTGCTGTCCCTTATTACGTACCCACACGTAATCATCGATACGTTGTGTACATGGCTCATGCGTCCTGTTTAATAGGGTTTTCTGGTGTTGCTGTACATGTAACCAGTTAACTTTCGCATTTTTGTGATCTTGTAATAACTTACCACACCAGTAATTGGCACAGTAAGAATATTTTGTTTCAATCACTTGTGGCGGTAGCGCAACCTCGACACCAGAGTGTAGATAAAACTGTGTATATTTAATTGTAGTATTCACACTTGTGTCGTAGTTGAAAATAATGAATTCTACATAAAGGTTCCAATTAGCTTACTCTTACCCATTAGCAACTCGATAAATTTGTTTAAAAACTATTGGGTACCAAAAATTAGTCCTGTGAGAAAAATTACCTCACAAGTGAAGTATTTTACTTCTTGTGCTGTAGACTATTTTCAGGAACAGTAAGTTCTTCATGTTTCATTTTAATCACATTTTATAAATCAGTGCTCTTTTCATTAAATTATTTTAAAAATGAATACTTAAAAAGTATATACCACAGGCTTTACCGGTCGTTGTGATTACATACAATAATTCTTCCTCGATGTTTTGGCAGTCATTACAGCTGCCATCTTTAGGTGGAAGTACTTGAGGCCACGTCTCAATTGGCCCAGAGAGCACTCTCTCATGCTCTCATGACCACGTCATTATGAGAGAACGTCAGAGAGAACACACTCTGGTCATCTCAATTCGTTGGAGAGAGCACGAAAGAGCGAGAGCACAGAGAGAGCAGAAAGTTGTATACTGGCTGGCGCTCTCTCACACTCTCTGACCATGTGTCATATATTTTTACATTATTTCCATATCTGAATAAGGTTATAGCAGCTTTCTGGGCCAAAACCATGTTGCATTTTCACTGTAAGTGTATAATTTCAACTGTTATAAGCAATGAAATAACTTAGGTAACATGTCATTTTAAAAATATAAATATGGATTTCTAACAGGTCTATTTTTTTTTTGTCACTGTGCTGCAACATGACTGTAAAATATATTTTTAAAAAAAGTATTCTATGCGCTAATTATTAACCTGATAGTGCTATAATTATTTGTGAATTATTTTGAACACACATACAGTAAATTACTTACTATAGCCATGACTGTGATTTTAGCGTAACATGATTTCCCGCCTTTTGTCATCAGTTGTCTGCATGACGTCGGAGAGAAACAAGAGAGTGGTTGTTTCAATTCCCAGAACAAGAGCATGAGAGAGCGTGAAGCAGTGTCTCGCTAGGTTGTGTGAAAGTGTTCTCTCAAAAGAGAGAAGGCTATGAGTTGAGACACTGCCTGAAAACCACCCAAAGATGGCAGCTGCAATGACTACTGAGACATAAATTAATAATTATTTGATGCAGCTCAAGCCCAAAAGTTTTGCATGTAATACTTACAAAGGTTTATTATTATTTTTGCATTTTCTTGTAGAAAACCTGGAAAAGTCAGGGAAATGAAGTATTATTGATATTATGTAGCAGCCCTGACTGACCAGTTGCTTATAAAGTAAAACACACATTAGCACCGTACTATTACAACATCTGTCAACGGGGAAAGAAACTGCTGCTGGACAAATTATCTGTATATCAAAATTCACAACATAGTCAGTTGATCCAGTTCTACCAACATTTTTTTCATATGCATACTTCAGTGTCTACAAAATTCAAGCATAGTTCTTTTAATAAGACTTTATGGTACAGAACTACTCTTTCTAAATCGCTGTCTAAATTTTACTTAGAGCATGTCGGTCAGCGTATTTATTAAACTACTCGTACATGTAGTAAGAGGCAGAGATGTCTTTCAAGGGCTGATTTCAAAATTGCTCTATGAACAGCAAACCTATTATATTTTTATACTTACTGAGTGAACACGTTTCTGTTCCTACACATTACTTTAACACAACATCGTGTTCCACAGTAAACTGCTCAAATTTACAGCATGAGGAGCAGCTAGACATGCAACACTCTGGCTAAATATTTACTAACAAAGTTGGCAGACACTATTAACAGGCATTACATTTCCTTTACTTTCAGAAAATCATAATATTCAATTAACTTGGTAAGTGCCAAGACTGTAAATTGTCGCACTCTCTCTCATGTAGGGTAGGTCACGCAAACATGACGAGGTCTCCTCCTACTACTACTGGCCAGTTTGCGAATTACGGGTGGTATCTCTCTGATATCTTGTTGGGGTGGCGACTTAATTGTGGGTGCTCCTGGTTCTACAAAGGTGGGTTGCGAGGTGACTTGATCTTTTGGGCTGCTGGCACTCTGACTGGAATCTCTCTTTCTCAAATACCTGGTCGGTGTTGATCACTATGGCTCTACGGGCGGTTGTCTTCAAAACGTAGGCCTGGGTGGCTTTGGTCGAGTGTTCTCATGTGATCCCTTACCTGCCTCGTGTTGGAACTAGGTATGCACATGGGTAATGAAGTATCTACCTTCTTCACGAATGAGATCAGGGAAGTCATGGTGGATGGGTGATGGTGATGTGGTATAAGGTTCTATCTCTTCATGGAGGAAGTAACATTGAGGTAGCAATGCTTTACTGCCAATGAAACATGAGTGAGAAAGTCCCTGGTGACATGCAGAAGTATGGTGCTGGCAAAGGTACACCAGCTACAGTGTTACCAGTATTCCTTTGCATTTGAAAAATTTCTTACTTATAATAAATCTGTGTGTTCTTTTCTTATATTTACCAAGCCCTTGTTTCTCACGTCATTCTTGTACAGAACTCTTATCCCCACTCCACAACATCCCGTGCTGTGGTTGGCTTACAGGTGTTTGAGGGGAAGGCTAAACAGTGCCAAGGTAGAGCTAACTGCAGTCTAAGTGACATGGGAAGTTACTGAAGACCAACTTGCTCCACAGTCCTCGTGGCTGGCTCAGAAAGGAAGGAAGTGAAGCAGAGGTGTCGCAGTTACGAGACTTGCGTAATGGTCAGCTGGCCTGTGTATATTCTGCTTGGAACACAAACATGGAGAGATGGTGTAATTCCCACAGCTTTTCATCACGCCCTCACTGTCACCTCGTCTGAGTGCTGACTCACATTGGTATAAAATTCTGACTCTCCTTCAAGTTATATTTTGTTGTTTGTATCATGACAGTTTTACATCAGTTCACAAAAGACGATGAAAGCTAGATCTAAGTTATAGTTTAGTAGTAATATAAATTATTTTTTTCCATTTTTATAGTGATTATTTACAGGCTGACCAATAGCACAAAGCTAATGAAAATACAGTAAGTTATTTTTGTGTCAGGTATCAATAAGATACATTCCATGAACTAAACTGTAATTTGTTTGTAATGCGTACAGTTATCTTCGTGATAGGGGGTATCCATAGTTCAATTGGTCGAGACGAATTCACATCAGACACACACTACTGCATGGCCAGACGTCAACATCTAAATAAACTGTAACCATGATTAGAGACCATACAATCATTGAAAATAATGTTGTAAATATTACTGTATGATTTTTAAAATTAACTACCATACGTATCACAGCACATACCAGTGAATTTGAAATGGCGCAGTTGGCACTGTCTAAGGATGTTAACCCGTTACCACTCCCCTTCTGTTCAGTATTATAAAACACACCCTCTCTGCTAGTTAAAGAATCCCTACCCTGAAGCCATTTTCCTTACAAAAATATTGTAGCTGGAATTAAATTTTTATTTTAGATATGTTTATGTTCATCTATTCATGCTACTGTAATGGTTAAAAAGCAATAGTAATATTATAACATGTTCATGGTTAACAGAACATTTCTGAAATCAAACTTTGAAAAATGTCATTTGCCCTACCTGCATTCATTGTAACAACACACTAACTGGCATATGTCCAGTAAAGTTGGTAACAATGGATGGAAAGTAGTCCCACGTCTTAAAGTTGAATTATAAGCGTAAACTAAACATTCATAAATACTGAATTTATTTTTTTCTTTCTGATTTTTAAATGCATATAAGTGTACGAATGAGCTAATTAAAAAAAAATTACTTTTCTAACAAACTTACAGTTTCACTTGACCAGTGCATGACTAAAGTGATAAGGCCCTTGGCAATGTTAATTTTACATATGGTGGAAAAAAAAACCCATGTGAAGGGAAGTATATGGTTATGCAGGGCTTTTGTTTGAAAAGTGCCCAGTTTACCACGAACAGTCTGTACAATAATGTACTGGGTCCATGGACACTGTACACGACTGTACCTACGTGAGAGTGGTAACAGCAGCTTCTGCAGACACTCCGGAATTACAAGTTTCAAATGATGTGCAAGACTTGTAAAAATTATTCTAATTATACGTAAGTAAACACTATCATTACTATAGACTTAAATGTTAATATTGTTATTTTAGTTTGGAATTTGGTAAACAGTCAACAGCCCATTTATACAGCACCTAACATACAGGATGGGGCTGAATTCGACCGACAAACTTCGTGAGGTGAATCCTTATGTAAAATCAAGTGGCAAATATATATGACATTTTGTACCTAAATTAAATATCAAGGGTGTAATAAGTCCCCGAAAATGGAGATTTTGGAATGTATTTTTGAGAAATATAGGAAACCAGGTAAAATAAAAGTATAATTGGTGGAACATTGTTTTATGTTATCGGGATTTTCAATCTCAGAGCAAATTCACAATAATAACACTCTCCATTATGAAAATAACAAGGGTGGCCACCCTCTTATTGCCTGCAACTTTGTTATCGTCGGGAATTATGAAAGTTTGATGCTGGTTTATTGAACAGTATGGCCTACAAAACAAAAATTGTTGCCACTGCCTAGGATTCACCATTTTAGTTTAAAATCAAAGATTTTGCTAGATTCCGCTGCCACGATAGTGCCTCGTACGTAGGCAATATGCTATACATGCGTTTATGGTACACACTGTTTACAGTAAGTGTTAACCTTGTCCGCCACTTTAACTAACATTAATACTTAAAGATGACAGAACCTTCGAGTATACTGGAGTCCATACCACTTGGGTATCAACTCTCCTTATTGGTGCAGAAGTTCAACTGTATGATGGAACATGATGGGAGATCAGTTTCCACTCTCACCGCAACTTTGAGAAGGAGACATCACAAACAGTTTCTAGATGAGGGGAAAGTAGTGTTGTGTAGAAATTCATTGTCATTGAACAGCAAGTGGCACAAGACAGCTAGAGCAGGAAGACTGAAGGAAGGAAAGTAGTTAGAGCTCAATGACATGTCGACAGAGAAGTCATCAGAGACGGAGCAGTCTGTTCATAGAAGCATGAGAGGGGAGGGGGTCTGTAGTAAGGAATCACCTTAGCATTTGCCTGGCGTGGTTTCCGTAAACAACGGAAAACCAAAATCAGGATGGCCAGACCAGAATTTGAACACGGGTCCTCTTGAATGAGAGTACACTGCGCCACCTTGCTCGGTGGGAAGACATACGCTACAGTTACAAATGAGGCACACGACCATCTGCTGCCACACAACTAGCAGAGACAGATAGGAAACAAACCAGTGCACCCAGGATGGCAATTCATGACCAAACTATAAAATAATGTCCGCAAAAAATACCTGTATTTAAGGGATTGTCTCCTGAGCACATAAATGATACAATACACTAATAACCAGGAAAAAAAAATTAAACACAGTGTGCTAATGCTAATCTGATATCCAGCAGACTTAAGAAGAGAGGATGGAAAAGTGAAACAAGGATACATGAAAGCTACATTGGACATGTATGTTGGAACATACACAACATGAAATAAAGAGGCAGCCAGCAACTAACATTATTTTGTCATGTTCTGCCTGCAGCATCAAGACTGCTTTACGTGGGGGTGTCAGGAATATAGGCTCACCGTCTGCAATGAAAAAAAATAAAAAAAATGGATACATATTGACGTCGTCGGGTGAGACACGAGACAAACAATGACACAAATACTTGCAGGTAATTTGGGCGCCAGCGATGCTTCCCAATCACCGCACTATTGAAACTCAGGGTTCTCAGGGATGCAGTGGGTTCTGTGTGTCAATTTCACCCATGCATACTTACAAACACGTAGGCAATACTAAACTTTTACTAAACATTACTTTGAAAATAAGCACTTAATAAAATACCTGTGACTAGGACACTGTCACTACTGAATGGAAGAGGTAGGTTACTGATGCTCACTGTTTGTTACTATGCGTACACATCAACGTGCCAATGAAATTATGATTATCTCGGTCATGACTAGCCAATTCCGCTTGGGTGCTCCCCAGCCTGCAATTAATCTAGCGCACGCCAAGATTGATGATCTCACCGAGGTGCGTGAAAACACAGCCTTCACAAGGGAAGAGGGCCTACAGCTGCTAGGGTGAACTGACTGTTTTCCCTGAAGACAGGACACTGTGAATTACAAATGAAACCATTGATGAAAATATTCACATGTTTGACTACTTGGTATCACTAACGCAAACTTGTCTGGGCTCGCCCACCAGCATGTAGGTAGTGTGGTGACAGCCTATACACAGAGCCAGCTAGGGCGGGAATAATTGCACCATACACAAACTGCAAAATTACACAAAATACATAAAGACTCTTAGAAGATTATGGCGCACGAGATGAGTAGTCACAATTAACATACACATGTGTGAAAACAAGCTTAGGCGGCACGGATGCCGCTGAATAATGTTCATAGCGGACCATGAGGTGCAGATGAAATTGCAATATTTCTTCTTGAAAACGGTAAATTAAATTCAGACAAAATATTATTCTGAGAGAGAAAACTATCCTCTTTATGATTTAAGTGATTACAGGCATGTAGCAAGCCTGATGGAGGATCTAATATAAACATGACTGCGTGGCCAAGTACAAAAAGCATCAATTACACGAAAAATACATTGAATCATGAATGAAACATACACAGAACCCTCAAATAAATTGTAGTGCACATGATTTTATGCAAATAAACTCCCAAATTGCATGGATGGCGCAGATATAGACTTGGCATAGGTTAGCCATGAGGTTGTACATGAAATTGCAGTAAAATATTCAAACATGAAAATACTCTTAAAATACATACATAAAAACAAAACCCTTAAAATTATGCGTAGCAATAATAAAGAAATTACACTGGAACGACACTAACACAGGAGGATGGCACCTGATTCAAGTAGCACGGGTGGCATGTCCTCTCCGACATCTTTCTCTTCTCTCCTCGATTAAGTTTGAAAAATACCACAAGGGCGAAATAAATTATTTAAGCAGAAGCATAATGCTGGGGAAATGTCTGGCAAAACGTATGCAAGTAAAGGTTAACCGGTAAACTAAAAGTGCTATTGAAATCTACATCAGTGAACAAAAGTTATAGTGCGTACGTGACAGTGTCTTACCTCACCAGCTCTCCTCGACAGACTGTCCAGAGGCAAGCGTCGCACGGAACTACCATGGTTGCTTATGGAGTTCACATAAGCGGAAGTGTTATGCACGTCGAGCAAAATATTTCCTTATTGAAAATAAAAATGGCACAATAATTTAAATATTGTTTTACATTGTATAATTTACTTGTGAATTCCATATTAATTCAGTGTCTCTTTATTACGGCGTTCACATCAGGATATCAGTGTTCTTAATTTTGGTGCAGCGCGCACTTTGAATTTCATAACCAAACATTTTTTAAATAACAACAAACACTTTAAAACATTTTAAGCCAGCTTCATCAGGTGCCTGATGAAGCTGGTTTAGCGAGTGAAACGTTGTGATCCCGCAACCGCGTGAAAAATCTGTGTTGTCCTACTGTGTGTGTGTGTCTGTTGACAAGTATTAGACTGTGAGTACTTGGAGTACTGTCCTTTATATATTTTTAGTAGCCTATCACAAAAAAAGCTTTTGATTCTAATTTATTTTGTCTTGTTTCTTTTCTAACCACATCTAAACAGAATGTCATTTGCCACAAAACCATTTTAGTTAGCTATGCCAGCTTAACTTTAAATAGCGTCAGAGTTGAAATTGTAGCAGTGAACTGAACAAATACTAATGTTACTGTATCTAAAGGAAATTAGAAAAATTACTGTGTTATAAGCACAAAATTAAACTATTAAAAATAAGACAGTATAGTATTATTGCAGAAATGTTACAGCACAATTCTACTTTTCATTAACACTAATCACAAAAGCACAATTTTAATTTTTCTTTGTAAAGTTTGAATGTTGAGGGAATAACTTACATTTTCAGAAGTGTTGTTCTTAACTTAATCAACCTGAGCATTCTACTCGCATTAACCCTGGAGTAGCAGCATCAAGGTGATTTAGCTCACTTGATAGTCTTGCAGTCTCAGAGGGAGACAGCAGGTATCAAACATGCAGTTTTCAGGCCCATGCACAACATTTTTAAAGGGAAGTGCTGTTTTGGTAGGGACAAAGCTATATCAACTTTGCCTTCATTTTCACAATGAACTTAATATTCTGGTGCAACATAGTTATAAATATATTCAAGGTAAATATAAATAGTATCACTTTTTAGAGGTTAATTTAACATGAGATAGACACAGGTTGTTTTCAATTTTTAAAACACTGTTTGGCTGTCTTTTATTTTTTGCAACATTGTGGGTTAAGTTTCAAACCCCAAACCCCTCCTGTGTGCACGGCCCTGGCAGTTTTATCAAACTGCATTTATAATTGCCAACTTGTCCTCTCCGTGAGGCAGAGGTATAACACAGTCCTACATGCCTGAGCAGCGCACCACCACGTGTGGCCTTGGGTCATGCGGAGCTGGTGCCGCTCCAAGAAGTAGGGATGTTATAAATCTGGAACCCTATACACAGGTGCAGCTTTGTCCGTAAACACACAAACCACCGAGAGACCAACTAGTTTTGCTATTGGAGAGTGGAGACATTTGTGTGGCTTGTGGCAATGGGATCTTCAGAGTCGATGAGGGTGAGTATGGACCAGTGCTGGAATGCAAGGACACAGGAAACAGAACATACTTGAGAAAACTCACCGGACAGTGGCGTTGTCTCGCATGATCCCCACGTGCAAAAATATTTTATTTATTTTAGCTTAACGTGTCACCCACAGTTACAAATCAATTACAGGATGACACATACATCAAATGACAAAGACAACACAACATATACACTACAGAAACACAAACAATAGACAAGACACAACAAACACACCATCACCTATGAAAACAAAATAGGAATAAAAACCATACACTTGGAACACTACAGGTAAACAATTTAAAATAGTAACACGCAATATCATTATTCCTTGCTGTAATACAGAAACATATCTGAGAATGTTAACTTTCTACCATGAAAAGGATATAAATTACTAAATGTTTTATTATAATCTTGCACACACCAGTTTACAATATCCCCTATGTTCATCAATGTTTCAAAAATATTGGACACTCTATGCTGATAGCTAGGAATTTTTATTCCTACAAGATTATTAATGGCTACCACTTAGTATATGCCAAAAAACCACTTACAAAAAAAGAGCATCATAAATAATAATAATAATAGTCTTTATTTAGGTGGGAAAGTTAAGGCCATATGGCCTTGCCTACCATTTAACCACAGATTATAAATAATGTTTTTTAAAATAAGTAAAAATTCTAATCACAAAATGAAATTTTCGCTACGTCAATGCAAAAACAGTAAAAACCCGGCCGGGAATTGAACCCAGTTCTCGTCGGTGGAAGGCAAATGCTGCAGTCACTGTGCCAACCATGGTCCTTGCACTTGTAATGATTTGTACAACCGGGGTAAAGTGACTGGATAAACTGTTATTCCACACACACAGTATGCAGAGCTGTCTCATATATTGCAAGAAACCCAGAAACAATGTAAAAAAAGAAACAAAAAAGGCCAAAGTTTGGCATATTTTTTGTTTTTGTTGCCATTCAGAGTTTTCTATGACACACACTAAAACACTGGTGTGATATACGTTTGAAATAATAGTTCATACATGTACATACAGTTAAGTACTGTTACCAACATTTCTATTATACAATTACTGACGGTCCTTTAATATATTGTAGTGCAATGAGACTAGGACATCCTTCCACCAGTTATAGCATGCCAAGTGAAGGGGTACGCATGCACGTACACACACATGCACATGCCCATGCCTACCTCTCCTATCAAAGAACAGCATTCATTCATTAACAAAAATGAAATTAGTTTCTTAAGAACTATTACCAATCTCAACACAAAAACAGGAATGTATGCTGAAATTTGCAATCTGAGTATTATCATAGCGGGATAGTTATTTATGGGTTAAGGGTCCTATGTACTGAAACGTTTTCTGTGAAATTGTTGTTTGCGCCCAAACGCATGTCTCGGTAAATAACTGTTCCGGAAATCCAAAGTTCTGCCAGAAAGGATTAAAAAGTATTGACTATGTACCTATCTTTTTAATTTTATCATACTAAGTGTATTAATGGAGAAAAAAAAACTGTGAAAGTGGTCAAATATCACATTTTTAAAGCTTGCCTATGAAGTTTCTTTAAGCGGTAAGAGAAAAGTACGATTATACGCAGGTAGTTCGATCTGTGTACTTTCAGCGCGTATAATAAAACCCCACTGTTACAGATATAGTTTACACAGTATAGCATTAGGACGGAAACACTGCACGCCTTGCTTGTAGGAGCAATAAGGCGTTAGGCATGCGTGTTAATGTCCCCTGCATCACTCCCTCACTTCTTGACCTTGGATGCGCAGCTACATAGTCCTTTTAAGGGTTGTCTGCACATACATTAATTTTAGTACTGTAGCATCACAAAATGCTGAGACACCTGATGTGAAAAAACTATGTTATAAAGTCATATTTTCATGGCCTGTAACAAGAAAGTACCCCAGCATTCACCTGGAGTGATTTTGGGAAACCACGAAAAACTACAATCAGAATGGCCATTGTAGTTCAGTTTCCTAATACCCTGCCCCAAGGAGTAAGAATGTTCCAGATGGGGATTGTGATGTATGACCAATACTGCTGTGGTGTATGTGTTTACTCAGAATACTCTCATTGTAATGTCACTGACGTCAAAATTAGTGTATGGAAATCCCAGCTTGGTTTGCTCAGTCGGTAGACACATGAAACTTAAAAGGTGCCATACTAAAATTAAGGAATTCAAGTTTCAGATTAGTTCATTTTTATTTTAAATTCCAAATAACACGTTCACAATCTTCCAGTAACGCACAGTTACGAACAGTCAGTTCATAACGAGACAAACAAAGATCAACGCCGCAGTAGTTCATTTCTTATTAACGACACTAAAAGTTTGCACTGCTCAAGCTCGACGTGTTACCTTCATGGGCTTGTAGTAGACTATTAGCAGGCCGCAGGCACTCTGGGCTTACATCGCCACGTGCCTACCCCCCACTCCTCGTACCAAGGTGCCAAAAAGTTACCAAATAAGGGTATGGCATGGTGCGTAATCCCGTTGCAACCACCTCCCATGCCATGCTGAACTGCGTCGTAATTAAAATTAATATAATTTATAGAGCATTCTCGAAAGAAAAGATGTCTGCAGAAGTAGTGAAAGCTCTTATCTCCAAATGCTGGCGTAACCTTAAATACGAGATTAGGAAGAGCAAACGCATTACAGATAAACATTCGAACATGGCCAAAACTTTAAATACTGATAAGATATTACCATTTCTCAAGAAGCAAACAAAAATTAACCAAATATTCATTTTAATTATTATTAATAACTTGCATCATTACACCATTTTCTTCCTGGTATTCACTCCACTCCAGTTACCTTTTATCATCTCTCATCTCGTTCCTTCCTTTGGCTGACTGTAACGACAGATGTATCCCTCAGGTAGGCAACTGACAACAGAGCTTCCTGTCCTATCGTTCACGCTGAACCTGCATGAAGGCAGGAACACGTGTATTTAGATTCTGCATGCAGCCTTGGCCACCAGCGACAGGGTTTTCCCATTCCGTATTCCTAGTGTCTTTCACAATCCTGAGGGTGATACCCAGGCCTTATTTTAACATCAACAGCATCCTGGGTATGCCATGAGCAAGTGCCCCACCCCTACGTATAGCGTTCAGATCTACCAGCCTTCGCTCTCACTGCTATTACGGATATTACCTGCCACCGCTTTACTTCATTACAATATTTATTCAGGATTTTACATTTAATTTTCCTTTTTTTTTTTTTTTTGTTATTTTTCCTTGCTCAGATATTGTGTCCTAAACCTCTCGTGCCCCTGGGCCTGGCTTTGCGTACAGTCATAGTACGTGCACTGTATGTTCTGGGATGTGTGAAAAGCAATGAGTACCCTCTAATACGTATCCATGGTGTATTGATGTGCTGAATGTCAGCCGTAAAGGTATAGCGTCACTTTTCCTTCTCCCACGACAGGGTCTTCTCTATCACTATGAAGCTGCCAAACATTGTGTAGTACACGTCAGTGTGAGGACAGCAGTTAGGGCACTTCCGTACCCATCCTACTATCAGAGGTGGGCATTTTTATTTTTTCTGATATTTATACTGTTTGGATGAACCTTTGCAAAAGTAACTTGTAAATAACTACAGATGTATCTGAGTGCGAGGGTCTGAGAGACAACGTGGGAAGGCACTAAAGGCGCATCCTTTGGGCTTGCGTCTAGTTAACTGCTGAGTCAGCTGGAGGCGCCTGTGTTGATTGAGCAAATCTAAGTCCTCTCCAGTCCTGGACATCGAAGCAAGTTAAATTCCAAGAGTTGTCACTTGCCACTGTGAAAGTGTCAGTGACAGGAAAGCTGCGGCTTCTAACACATAACATAGCGTGATCTAGTTGTAAATAACCCGAGAAAGTATTATTGTTATTATTATTTCTACAACTGAATATTCAAATATAATGCACTAAATTAACAAAATTTTTAACCACATTTTTTTTGGGAGAGAAACCCTTGCAACACAAACTTGACTTGTATCGTAGCAGCGTATTCCCGCCATATCTGATTAATGTATAACTTCACAATTATCTAGCACAATGAAGCTTTCCCAGTTCCCAGTTTCATGGTTGCAGATGCTTTACAGAAACACTTAACTTTCCTAGCTAGTACACTTTAGCTCTATCCTCTCATCCGTCGCCCTTCGTACCCAAGTTACCTCTTGAACAATTGGTGCTGGGAGGGTTTTAGCTAGACTTACCTTTCATGTATGGGTGGTATTGCTCTGGCGCACACGCTACTTGCTCATCACCAATGGCAAAACCACGTCTCAGACTGAGCAGGTGGCAAGCCTGTAGGCACTTTTCTTGACATTTTTGCTTCTCTTGTAAATTCATTTTGTGCAATAAAAATCTAAATTACATGTAGCATCAAAGATAGAGAAATTATATAACTTGTACACGAAGTTGTACATACAGTAAGTAGGTACCAAAAATACATTACGATGACTTTTCAATAGCAATCATTGCAAACATTTAGTTAAAAATAATTATTCCCACCTTACATCAGGCACATCTCTGCAAATACAAGGATTAGAGATTGCATACAATATACCAACACATCTTGGTGAACAAAAACAGTTCGGGTGCACATTTACTGTCATTTTAGCATACCTTCCTTGATATAGGGAGGGGTAACATATAATACCCCTCCAAAATAATTTCCCCTATGTGTTACATCGCTCGTCATCAGAGCTATTGTCCGTAGCAAAACCTCATTTCAAGAAAAACAGCATATTTCATAAGTTCATTGGCTGTCGTGAAAATGTCTGCTACACCGCTAGTGTCCCTCTAGTTTCTGGTGTTTCCGTTGCGTTAATTAAAAAAAACAGGGAAACACAAATTTACTTTACTCCAGTACAAACACTTCAATTTTTGTTGACATTCTACAATAGTAAGAAAAAAATAATCCATTACTTTGCACTGTTAGCACCATTATTTTACAAGAAGTGTTGATACTTGGTAATCTCTGCAGCTGGGCTGTATGATCATTGTCATCGCTTACCTAAACAATAGTGGGAGAGATATTACTTAAATACTCTTGCGTTACTGTCCCGCATGTCACTGTCCTGTGATCCCGGGCCCGCACTCCGCCCCATCACATAGTTGTCCAGAAACTCAGGGTGTTGGTATGCCTAGCCTCATATCTGCGAGTCCTAGAGTTGTCTCGTGAAACATGAGCTTATGCCAGCTCTCGCGGCTGCGCTAGCGTAGCAGCGTCCGAGGAGACTAGTAGGCTGAGCGTTTATTCACCCAGAAAGAAGTTGTCTGAAATAAAACACTGGTTTCCACTGGTGTGACTTTACCTACACGTTGTTCACAGTTGACGGAGCACGTTCGAAAGCCCTACTTGGGATCTACTTTCTTCTAATTTTGTATTCTTCCGCAACATGTACAATTAACATTGCCATGGATTGTCTCACATTCATTCATCATCCAAAGGAACTCACAAACTTTTTTAAGAAAGTCAAATATTTTAGTAATATGCAAAATTGTACTCTTTTAAGTGCATGGTACAAAAAACCTGTCTTCAGCGACTATAAATTTAAACATTACACTCGCAATACAACAGCTACCTTTATCTTATATTAATTTGTTGCCATCTCAACTGCATGTATGTAGGCCAGTGTGGATTGTAGCATGTATCTGTGCATCTCAGGCAAACGGCACTTGTATATTTTACAAAACAGAGGTTTTGACATTGTCTTATTGCATTTTTCATTCTATTTCAGGTTGCAAAGCACTATATATACTGTATAGAATAACAAGCTATTTAGCCTATAGGAAAGGGTGCTATGTGCCTTTGTGGTATCGAGGTAAACTGCACTCTTGTAAATCTTCATATTTGTGATATAGTGTCTTGCTCTACCTCCGATGCACAGACATACAATCTTGGGCAGTGATTTTTTTGAAGGCTGACTTCAAAAGTACTTACTTTATCGTGACCAACCTTTAATATTTATTATTATTTTCCTCGAAGCCACATTGTGGCAGGGCTGTCACCTAAAGTGCCATAAACTACGAGCACTCCATGGGTAAATTCTCATGTACATTACATAGTACAAGATGCTGCATATTCAGAATAGTGTTTATATTACGCGAATATTAGAATAGATACTTTCCGAGACCCATGCCTAATTGAGATTATAAACTTTGGTTGATCCTGGTGTAGTTACCACTTAGTAAAAAACATCAGCAATACGACATGCCCACATTTTAAATAAAGAACAGGTTATTGTATTATATTATTTTCAACTCATTTAATAATGCATAGAATCTTTAAAATGTCTTATTTTGTTCCCTTGTTACAGTCTCTCATAAACTTAAAACTTAGGAAATTTTTTTTCTAAAACAGAAAGCGGATACTTCTTTTGATAAATGTGCACATGAACGGCAGCTTGTTCCTTCATTTACATCATAATAAATTACTTATGGTATTCCTGTGTCTTAGTTCAACACCATATTCACCACACTTCAGCTGCCTTCCTTAATATGACATTTGCTAACTCAGTCTTGATTGGCCCGTAAATCAATAAAACCAGAAAATAATTTTTTTAATTTTCTTTTTGTTAAAAATTTGTGCACTTTTCCCAGCAAGTGGAGCGATCTGAAAGCAGCAAGTTGTAGTGAGTGCAGTGTTGCCAACCTCCCCAATAGTTCAAATTAAAGAATATGATTATACTATCTGCACTAACAAAAGTTATGCTCTTTATCAGTTCATTTTTAAAAATGTTTCTACTCTAGAAATGTTTAATCGGAAGATACGTTTAAACATGTGTGTATGTAGATACATATCTTTTTTTAAATATAATTTCCTATTTTGTTAATTTAGTTCTACACTATTAACAATGTACTATATGTCATTAAAGCTTACATTACCTTACCAATATGTAGTGAATGTTTGGCTCAAAAGGCTGTTCTACGTATAGCTCCCTACAGAAATATTTTGGGGTCTGTCACCAGAATATGCACATATTTTAATATTTCACTTAAAATCTATAACCATCAGAGAACTGTAAAAATATTTTTTTTTAATTAAGTGACACACAGCAAAAGTTGAGAATAGTCTGGGGAAGAACTGCGAGGGAAAACCAAGTGAGAATAGGGACAAATGAAAGTGAAAGTGCTGGAGTGCCTAGCCGCGACTGTGTAACGTGGCATCATTGTTCGATCTCGCTTCGTTGCCAAGCACAGTGTCAGAGTGGCTGGAAGCTCGCTGCCAGTGTTATCTGTTGTGCAGATGTTCGAGGTCGTCACAGGAGAATGTCACAAGGAAGAAGAACAGGAGACAAGCACGTGCACGTGTACGTGTGTGTGTGCGTACAAGGACTTCACTACTTTGAGGTTAACTATGTGATCTAATGATGAGAAAAACTTTTTATAGAAAGATTGTGATTGTTATCTTATCAAAAGTATCTACTTATAAGGACCTGTTATGGAATTAAAACTCTAAAAAATACAAATTTATGGACTAAAATAAATAAGTATAATTAAATACCAAAAATCTCAGTGCACAACAAATATTATAAACTGTATTTCGTATAGTTGCCATATTAAAAAGGGTTTTAAAAATGGCTTTGATTTGTATATTGAAGCCAAAAATTTTAGTCCTGATCAATGTTGTTGATAGCACAGTTGACAATAAAGACCATTTCAAAAAAATGAAAAAAAAAAAAGAAAAAAAATTATATTCATTGCTTTTGTATATTTACTCCAACAGATATCGCAGCTCACTCAATTTGATACAACCATTGTAAATGTCTCCACCGAAAAAAAAAAATGTATTTTTTTTTTTTTTTTTTTTTTTTTTTTTTTTTTTTTTTTTTTTTTTTTTTTTTTTTTTTTTTTTTAGTTTGGTCAACATTACTACAAACTCAATCGGAAAGAAAATTTGAACTATGGAATTATTGTGGGAAATAAATTTAATAGACAAAAAATACTGCTTATTATAAAATGCATTTTTCTTAAGTCAAAGTAAACATCTACACATACGTAGTTCCCCATTTTTAACACTTCTCTGCATATAAATATATAAGCTGGTGCAACATAAATATCACCAGGAAGAAAAATTTTTCAGCAATTATGCTCTCAGTTGGTTTTGTTGCCGAGAAGCTATGTTAGAAACAAGGCCCAGAATAGGAGCAGCTCTATTGGCTTGTCACAGTGGTTGTCCATACTTCTGTGAAGGTGTGCACATTTAGAATGTTTCGCTGTAAGCATGCCACCAAAAATATATATATTGTTATTCTAACAATAAATAATAACTATAAATGTTTTACATGAAATATATTTTATTAGTGTTAAACAGTATATAATTTACGAACTGGTAATTTGTTTAGTACCTCAATAAAAAAATATGCTACTAAAGACTTTAAATGTAATTCTTTAATAAAAAATAATATAAAACTTTCCTGTGCCATGTGCCACTAAAACTCGTGCAACAAGTTGGCCACCCCTGACTTAACGGTTACTTATAGGTTTCCAGGTTTAATCCCTGGTAGGTTTGGAAAATTTTTCACATCAGATTTTTTATGTGGATGGTCTGACACTTCTGTTGTGTACGTCTCAAAGTGCTCTTGTTTACCATCCTGTCTTCATTACACAGCTTCCAGATGTTTGAAAGTGAGAATTGTGCTGGACAATTCTGTTGGTCGGCAGATTTTCTCTCTGGAATCTTGTTTCCCCCGCCCCTTCATTCTAACGCTGCTCCATACTCACCTTGCTTCACTCTCATCAGTTCTCAAGACCTCGATGTTAAGAGCCACCCAAATCTCTTCACTCACTCACTCATTCCACAGCTTCTCCACACTCATCTCATTCACCTCACTCAGTGTCCGGACCTTCTGGGAGAAACAGGCCAGCCAAGTATACGTGGTGTTAGTGAGACTCCACTGACTATAACTTTCCTACAGATGGAGCAAGTCCTGCCACATATAAGACACTCTCTCTCTCTCTGTGCGCGCGCATCTAAGCACTGTGCCGTCTCGTCCATTTCAGTTGATGGGCGGCGAGCGAGCAAAGTGCCTTATTACTTCTGCATAATAATAGTAACAGTAATAGTAATGTTTCTAGTTAAAATGACTGTTCAACTTGAAGTATACTACTTTTTTCGTTCTGTTGCTCAAATTCTTTGAATGTTACTCTTCCATCAACAGCCGCCACCCACTAACTTAGGTTGTGGACACTACTATTGTCTTTGTGAAAATTATTCATTTCCATAACACTGACATTTATATACTCAAAAATGGCATTCATTTGTAATGCGTATAAGCATAGTGTAACGACTCTTCCTATCCCTGTCCCTTCTACTGTATCTTCTCTGGCTTCTCTATCCTTACTGACTCGAACTCTCCTCAATACATACACATACACACACATATATATATATAAAACACATTGGGATAGGGAGACCTATTTGGGGGGGGGGGGGGTGTTTGCAGGTTGCATCAGAGGTTAAACCAATAAGTAAGATTCCTTATATAAAATTCGTTTATTACAACCACCATTAATACTTGGATTATGACAATACATGTAACAAGAACAGAACAACATTAATTACTTTACTTCTGTAAAACAATGTCAATAGCAACAACTATAAAGGGATGAAGTTAAGCCCTAACCTTGCCAGGATATTGATCGGTTACAAACGTGATAATGGGACCTTGAGATCTAGGATGACACATAACTGCCGTACCGATATTATGCTCACCATAAACTGTAGAAAAGTAGATTACTGTGTGGCCTGGAGCTCCTCCAGACCCTGGTATCAAGTTGCCCTTGTCTTTGTGCCACTCCGGCACTATACGTCGTCGCTAAGCTTTTATAAGCCAGGTGACAGTGGGTCACACATAGTTTGTTGTACAAACAAGCAGTTCGCAAGGAATCTATAGTGCATGCTACCTTAGCTTGTCGTGTGCTGCCTCCTAGCATCCACTACAATAGCAATTCGCTCCTTCTATCACAACCATTATAACTATGACTCGGGTGTGAAGACATTCACTAATTTCTTACTTATCAGAAAACGCTCACAACATATAATATATTATAAATGTTGTTTATAATAAAATGAGCACTTTTGAAAAGATGTGCTTAAGATCTGCTTGCATGTACATTGAATATTCTGCCATCATATGTAAAATTAACCTGTTATGGGCCTGACCATTATATTTATATGTCAGTCAAGTAAGTTAATACTTTCTGATTTCTCTTATTCTTTCATTTATACACACAAAAAAACAGAATGCAAAAGAAATTATTTTAGTACTCAAATGTTTTTACCTAATACTTCAAAATCAATGTTATGACATGGAACTGCTTTCACTCTATCGTTACCAACTTTACTGAGCGCATGTCAGTCAGTGTGCTTAGGTAGGGGCAGTGACATTTTTCTAAGGTTGATTTCAAAAGTGCTCACTTTGTCGCGAACTGCCTATAATATGTATACCTATTAGGCAACTATGTGTTCTGGCACACATGCTTCCACTGACTAGAGATCCAGGAAGGTGCCACAATGGGAACACACTCCGGTATTCAGGAGAATTCAGGTTCTATTCCTGGTCTAGCAATGCTGATTATGATTCCTGACTTTTTTTAAAATCACCTCTGGTGGACACCATAATTGCTCAACACTGGTCATGGCCACTAGTGAAACGTTTTTAGTTGGCCGCCTGAAATTAATTAACTTGTGTGCTCTGTGGTTATACAAAATGTCAATACAACAAAATTTTTGTTTACAAAAAACAGTTTTCTGTGACCAGTAAAAGTGGAACGAAGAACTAAATGCATATTGGCTGATCATGGTTAATTGCACTCTACTATACTAAACTCAACCTTTTAAAAATGTCACTGTCCCTAACTGCACATATTTTATTAGTAAGTGCACTGATTGGCATGAGACCAGTAAAGTTGGTAATATAATAGAGGGAACATACTTCCATGTCTTAACATTGAATTACCTAAAAGAGTTAGGTACGTGAATATCTGTGAATACTGAAATCATTTATTTTGCTTTCTGTTTTATTTTAATGCATATAGTTATAAGAATTAACCTATTTGCAAAATATTTACTTTTCTAATAATTTTACTATTTGGATTGTCCAGTGTATGAATAAAGATATAAGGCCCATAGCAATGTTAATTTTACATATGGTGGAAGAACATACAATGCGCATAAAAGTATATCTTAAGTAGAGGTTTACAAAGTGCTCATTTTACAGTGAAAAGTCCATGAAATGAAAAGGAATAAATAAATTATAAAAATACAACTCTGTACACAAATGCCTACAACTAAGTAAAATACTATAATATTCACTAATTTTCTAAAAGTTAACATAAATAAAATTAAAAATATTTCATAACACATTAGCTTTATTTCTTTCAATGATGGTTTGTATATTGAGTAAAGTGAAACTACACCAGAATTCTCTTTTCGTGTAAGTGTGCTAACAGAATTCAGTGAGGCATTTCTGTAGTACCCAGATCTGGCAGGAGGAACAAAATTCTATTCTACACTAACTGTTGGAATGCAGTTCTTCAATTGAAGACAATAATTAACTCAATGAATTATGTAACATTATTTTTATAAATCCCCTAGATTTTCCTGAATATGTTTAGTGTTGAAATTTCCTGGGAGCAATTCAATAACCTAATACCTAATATTTAATTGGTATACTTTTATCTCACAAAATGTATTACGTTTTGGTTACCAATTTTAATTTCCCTGTGCCACTGCACAAATTTCTACGGTATACGTAAAAGTCTTGGCAACTATAAACTTTCACGTGCTGGTGACATACCGGTACTTCTTTTGTCTTTCCTAACTATGGATCTAACTTTGAAAACATGCTGGAATTGTTTACACTACATCAGCTACACCAAGTCAAAAGCTAGTGCAGTTTGTGCTGCAAACAGCTTCCAAAAATAATCCGCACCGACAAAGAGAAACAAAGTGCAAAAGAGTTGCGACGTCACAACCGAGAGAAACACTGTGCGGTGCAGGTCGTGAAACCCCAACCATCTGTTACATAGTCACTTTGTCACAGTGTTTTATTTTAACCTGGATGTGTTTATCATCCAAGACTGCCAGCTAATTCTGCCGTAAGTAAACATGAGAGGATATAAGTGAATCGGAAATGAGAACACAATGTATTGCTTTGATTTGATGGCATTAGGTGTAGGGTTGTCAGAAAGGCAAGACAGTAGTTTATTTTTACCCTCCGAGTTACTAGTTACCAAAAGGTACAAAGAACTGACACAAGCATGGACTTCTAATGATTCAGAAATTTACTTACTCAATAATAATACTGCCATGCATACTTACAATTCATTACAACAGTAAAATACGTTGCCATCTCTCTTGGTACAGAATGCAGATCCACTGGCCTTAATATCTAAACTAGTATATCAATTCAGGCCTATAATATAGAAATACTATGTTAGAAATGTTGCTAATGATCCCTAAAATACACACACAGTAAAAGTTTTTCAACACTTTCAGATTGTAAGACTGAACAAACAGAATAACAATTGAACCCGAACCTACTTTTTTCAACTACTCAGTCAAACAAATTTACTGAGTCAGAATCTGCCCTGTTTATCTAATAAATTCTTCAATCAAAACATTTACAAGGCTCATTATAACAGATTATGGCTAAAACACCCAAGCTGATGTAAAAATATTTTTAAACATAAGCACAACTCGTTTTAAAATGGCATTACAAAATATTAAGTTATGAGTCAACTTACAGAGAACGAAGAGTCATTTCTCAACTTTACCAAAGCGGACAAATTACTTGACATTATCGTCAATTCCCTCGCGTAGTCTTGTGGAACAACTGTTCTGTCACGCGGCGTACTGCCTCCAGCTCGCAAAATAAAGTTTAAAGATGTTACCTTGATACATGATACGAAGCACTGACTCGTACCTTACCCAAGGGAACAGACAATGGGAAAGGCAAGTGCACAGCAAACTCCAATTGCTTAAATTCTCAAACGACAAGCAGAAAGTTTCTTCATCAAAAACACAGCGCACAAAATCTACAGTTTCGTTGCACAAGGAAAATCATTCTCATCCTAGCACAGCATAAATCGATGGCACACCAGGCCAGTTCGCGCTCACACGTAGAACTAATCAAACCACAGTTTGTGGCAAACCGACATTAAATAACTATCAAACAACTTTAACATCTTTAATCGGTGCTTTCACAAAGTCCTGCAGCGCGCACACAACTTGTCGTTCATTTCACTCGTAAAAACTGCAACTTCCCCGTGAGAAATATTCCAACTACAGTTCATAGCAAATCCGCCTGTATTTAGTTTCAAACTACTACAACTACTACCAAGCAGTGCCTTTGTGTACTGTACCATCTGCTGTCTCGCTGATGTCATGCACATAGTTTCTGAGCCACCAAGCTGTTGCCACACACCTGCACGTACAGCCACACCACCCATCAAGCGGCTAGCATAGCACTTTTGCTCACCAGGTAGCTTGCCGAACATAACACTTTCACACGCCAGGTGGTTAGCCCAACATAACACTTTGCTCACAGGGTGGCTAGCCCAGCCTAACACTTTCAATCACAGAGTGGCTAGTCCAGTATAACACTTTCGCACATTGTTTTATTCCTGTTAGTATTATATCCTTTAAAGTGAGCGCTTTTAGACAGACCTAGCCATTTAAAACATTACAATAATATTAATACATGTAAAAATACTTGTTTTTAGCATGTTAGTACACATTAGCTGTTACGTCAATGCGTACATCAGACACAACAATTATAGTCAGAAAGTAAACAGTAAGCATTCCTGGGGCCACGGTGGTGTAATGGTTGGACTACTCTCTTTCCACCAAGGTGAATCGAGTTCTATTCCTTGTGTGGTAGCCTCCTGATTTTGTCATGTGGGAATTGTGCCGGACTATGCCGCTGGTCGGCTGGTTTTCTCACTGATCTCCCGTTTCCCCCACCCTTGCATTCTGGCGCTGCTCCATACCCATCTCGCTTTACCCTCAACGGCTCTCATGACCTCAATGTTTAGAGCCACCCAAATCTCTTCCCTTGCTCACAAAGCATTCCGCCTACAAGGATGTATTTTGTCCAGAAGGGCGAGATACTGAGGATGACCCAGGCACATGCATCACATGCATCATCGTCTCTATGTGCAAGGTACTGAACAAGTGTGCAGTCTTTCCTTCAAAACATACCTCTGAGACAACTTTAAAATTACAGTGGAAGCCCGGAATACTGCAGATTCGGTTATACCGCGGGGCAATTTATGTTCCCCGACCTGAATAAATAAGTGGAAAGTGTGTGGTCAGGTAAGCCCGTGGTCTGTTGGAGGATGATCGTGAGTCGGGGACGTTGATGCATGTGGCGGAGGGCACAGGTGTGCATTCTCCCTCCTTTCAGCATAAAGATCTATTTTACTGATTCATTAAAACCAATATTGTATGGTTTTCCGTATATGCAAATAAAATGTTTTCTTATATTACCAAATTGGCAAGTAAGGCCGTGTGCATGTATATGCCATTTCAGAAGTTTTTGATGAAGAATAATTAACATTTCAAGTAGACCACACTAAATCTTTATATTCACGTAAACACTGCCGGGCCTTACCATGCCACTGCAGAGGCCAAAGTGCTGCCTAAATTTCATATAAATTCAACACATTGACGTGAATAGCATCAATCAGCATGTTTTCCGAATACCAAGCCGCTGTTACGAATTGAACCGGTCCTGTAACTACGGCAGTGGCGGCGGCCGTCTGGCCGCCGCCTGCCAAAATAATCTTGTAGCGACTGACGGACAACTTCCCAGCCCCGACGATCTAAGCACGAGCGACAACAGCAATCCATCACATCAATCTCCTACGGGGCTTTCAGTAAAAATTATAATTCCGAAATTTGAGACGCGCCTCGAAATTGTTTCAAAGTCATTTACAAGCCTATAATTAATCACCTATGGGGTATAGCACTAAGTAATCATTAAAATTATGATGTAGACACTATGATTATAATGTATGTATACTGGCTATGCGGTATGTGTTCCTATTTTCAGAAGAAAAAAAAATTCAGAAATTTGAGACGCGCCTCGAAATTCATGTTTCAAAGTCATTTACAAGCCTATAATTAATCTCCTATGGGGTATAGCTCTAAGTAATCATTATAATTATGATTTAGACACTTTGATTATAATGTATATATACCGAATATAATCAGATTTTCGAAAAAAAATTTACGAGTGGACGAGTTATCATGGACAAGGCTTATTGCAGAAAAGCAGTCTTTCTTTGCATGCCACAAATAATTAGCTTTTTTTGTTTTGATTTTCCTTTGTAAAATGCAAATCAGAGGAGCAAACAACATGTTTCACAACATGTGAGGCACTGCTAGATCCCATCTGCAGTGCAAGTGTGCATTCGACCTTTGGACGCGAGCTTCCTTTCTCCTCACTTCCTGCCAACCCTGGCCCGGCAGGAGGCGGGGGGTGAACCCCCTTCTTCAACCCGAGAGACAACTCATAGCGAACACCGTCCTTGGTGGAATAAGTACATCCTTTGCCTGGAAAATGTGTATTTTTAGTTATTCTTGCTTGAATACATGTGACCTTTCATCTGAGCGCGTTTCTCTTCTGTTTCTTTCCCTTGGGTGCTGTCAAGTTCAGTGATGCGGATAAAAATATAAATTTCCGATAGCAAGGGGCTGAACGTTTCACAAGTTGCGGCAGTAAATAACAACACTTGCCCTGTATTTGACAGATAGTTGCCACGCCCCATTAGAACACTGGCTTTTTTTTTGCTACTGTACTCTGCCACTCCCAGAATAGCGCGGAAAGCTTTAACATGGGTCTGAGTTATGTCTCCCAACAGCCGCGTTATATCGGGCTTTTACTGTAATTAATAAACTGTGGTGGATATTGCCGATAGCTGTGTAATTTTTCAGGTAACTCTGTTCCTCCATAATAATACCACATAAGTTTTTCTTTACGTGCTTCACTTGTTCACAGGTTACATTTTATTCAATTGATTGTGTCACAATTTCAATAGCCAATAATTTTATTGTCCCAATGCCAAACCTTACAAGTTGGCTTTTGCATGAATTTAAAATATACTATATTTGATAGCACTGAATTTACTCACACCACAAAAGATAAGTCACCACGGTTATATGTACCTATAATTTGATGAGTTCCTGTTGATCCTGCAATGTGAAATTATAGCTGTTAGATTTGAAAGCACAGGATTAAATGTAGACCATGATTACTCGCAGGAAAAGTTATTAATATTTTATTGAACGTCGTTACATATATCTTTTACAAGTTCTTCACATTCCTTACTTTTATTTTTATTATTTTTGCACTCCAATTTGAGACGAAAACAACTCAATGGCAGAGACATTTGTAGGAAATGAAACACTCGAGTACTAGAGCAACAGGAGCAGAGGACTTTTTTCAAGGCTCTAGACCCCCTCCCCCCCTCCTCAACAGTGGTCAAGGCGGCAACATCACACTAGCACTTCACAGCGGTCGGCAGTGGCAAGCGACAGATTCACTACACCCGTGCTGCCTGGGCACATTTAACTGCATACTATTGTCCTTTTGGCTCCATTAATGTAACCACCAAAGTGCTGCGATAGCACAGTGCTCCAAGTGAAGGCTTGACAAAAATATTTAATCAAGATGAGATCTTCCTGTTTAATTTCAGTTACAGATTTTTGCCACTCCAAGGCAAATGTGTATGGGGGAAAATTTTGTATACCCTAGAACAAAGAATTATAATTGCACTTCACTGATATAAATGTAGTGTATCATACACACATGTAGAGATGTTACCATCATAAGTATAACGTTCAATATTCGGCTACAATATTCTGTTCCGAACCCCACTTTCTCAGTGCTCTTCGTTAAGTAATGTACGTTTAAATACCATATCTGTCCATATTTCTCTATATGACAACTAGTTCCTCTACATCAGACACAACCATAGAACCTCAGACTAAAGTAACACTACTGTCACCATGTTTAACAGTGGGTTGTATACCTTGGATGTTAAGTTCGGTCTTGTACGTCAAATGCAGCCGTCATCGTGAAAAAATGTTAAACTTACTCTCATTCGAAAACAAAATCATTATCCCAGAAGTTCTGATACTTCCAAACGTAACCATTTGCCAATACTAACCTCTTCTTTCGATTCATCTTACTTGTGTAGGGCTTCATTATTGGTACCCTGACTCTGTACCCTGCAAGATCGAGAAGTCTTTTATTGTTCTTGGTGTTACTTGTTTTCGAAACTGTTCTAGCACATTCACAGATAATGCAGAGGACTTAACGTATGTATCTTTCTTGATCAGAACTATAAAGGTTTCCCACCAGACATCCAAAAATTCATTTTCCTTTTCTCTTGTCTCCATTTTGTCACTAGGTGCAATTAATATTGCATATTACTATAGTTTTGGGAGGCACTCTTTTTATAGAACTGTGCTTAGACAGCCGCAAACTAAATCGGATCCATTTACATTTCATTTCGTAGAAAATTCTAAGGGGAATCCACAGTTTCGTCGTTCATTCAAATGGGATTAACGGTTCGCTAGATACAAGTGTTTAAGAACTGATGAGGGTGAAATGAGGTGAGAAGCAGTGTCGGAACTCAAGGGCGTGGGAAATGGGAGATCCCAGAGAAAACCTGCTGGCACAATTCCCACAAGCGAAAATCCTAAGTGACCCGGCCAGGGATTGAACCCAGTTTGCATATGTGGGAGGAGAGCAGTCAAACCATTCAGCCACCGCGGCCGTTGCAGAGGAACTGAGCGAACATGAGCCATGGCCAATTAGCTCCACTATCAAAATCCTGAATCTTGCACCAGAACTTATTGTATATTTTAAAGATTCTGTGAATATTAGCTGGGCATTGATATTTGAATTACAAATGTAGGAATGGAACAAAATAAAGAAGTACGAAATAAAGAAGTACAAAATATTGAAGTACTAAATACAGTTTGAGGTAGAAAACATTATCGGAATTTTCCACAGCGAATTATAAACATCAGACTAGAACGACATAAGGAAGTACGAGATATAGTTTGAAATACAATTATTTCATTTTTATGCTTATAAGAACTAGAAATGCAACTGAGAACTTAATTTTAGTTCATGGTATGCTGTAAACATGTATTGGAAATTTCCATTTCGAATTATATGTCGGACTAAAATGACAGAAAGAATTATGGGAGATAGTTCGGGATACAGTTTTTTCTATATTTCCTCTTCAATAAACTTAAAATGAAATCCGACAGTTAATTTCAGTTCAAGGCAGTTAATGAACAGATGTTGGAATTTTCCTTCTCAAATTAAAAATGTCGACTAGAATGAACAAAGGATGCAAGAGATATAGTTCGAGCTACAGTGCTATCTTATTTCCTCTGCAGTAAACTGGAAATGAAATTGCACATTTTATTTCAGTTCAAGGTAATTCATGGACTTAAATTACAACTTTATTCGTCTGACTGAAAATGCTAGACTAAGTGGAATGGAACAGTAAAGAATAACAGTTCGAGAAATAATTCACTGTTATTTCCATTCATCTGGAATGAAATATAGAATTGGACAAATGAACATCAGTTCGGGCCGAACTTGAACCGGGATTATGTTATTTTGTCAGACCCTACATGGCGGCACAGCGGCTAGAGTACGCACCTTCCACCAAGGTAAACTGGACTAGATTCCTGGCCGGGTCACTCACAATTTTCAAACATATAAATTGTTCACAGTAAAATAAGCACTTTTGAAAGCCCTAGTTAAGCTATACTTGTATGCACGTTGGGTATTCTTCCACCTTGTGCAAAATTAAAATTTCCATGTGCCTCATCACTTTACTCATGCAGCGATAAAGTGAAACCGCAAAATTATTATAAAAGTAAATATTATACAAGTCTGCTGCGTTTTTACACTTCAATGTATAAGAAAAAACAAATCTAAAGAAATACAGTATTTTAAGTTATCACAAATTGTTAACGAACACTTTTAATCAATGTTAAGTTATGGAACTGCTTCCCTTGCATTGTTACCAACTTCGAGTGATGTCACACGGTACACCCGTTGAAATATATGCAAGCTGGAGCAGTGACTTTTTCAAAGGTTGATTTCAAAAGTGCTCACTTTATCGTGAACAGCATTTAGGGATTGTGCCAGACAATGCCACTGGTTAGTAGGTTTTCTCTGTGATCTCCCGTTTCCACTGCCCTTTCATTCCAGCACTGATCCATACCTTGCTTCACCCTCATCAGCTCTCAAGCTCCCAATGTTAAGAACCGTGCAATATTCTCCACAACTCCCTCAGTATAGAAGAGGCCTTATATGCTACACTTCTATACACCATTTAGTTTTACGTATGATTCTGCTTTCAAGTGGAGGCAACTTAGGTAGTATTTTACACCAGTGTTTGGACATTAGACGTCAATAAATATCTTTCTAGACATCAGTTCTAGCACACACAGTTTGCCTTCGGTATGGAGTACTAAAAAGAACTGCAGTTTTTTCACAGTCAGCTAACACACTACAGATTTTGATTGTGTAAAAAAAAAAAGTCAGCACAATCATAAATTAGAGAAGCACTGCAAAAAAAACCCATCTGCTGATTGGCTGGCACTTTTTTCATATTCTTTTACAATTTAACCAACATAAACATTTCATTCTTTATTATGGAATAGTATGTGCACACTGGGTGGGAGTATATTAAAAGTTATTTTTCATGTCCTGTTTTTAGCAATTTTACATTCACAAGGTACACGAACATCTTAACAGTTTATACCTTCCACCTTGAATTTATTTTTGTTCCACCGTAACTTACTTTTCAAATAGAATAACTGAAAATAAGGGCTGTTAGAGCATAAGGGCATATCTTAACAGATTTTTTTAAGCCCACAATATTTTGCCCATGTTTTCATTGATCTGTATTATTATGACATGTAGGGGATTCCAGGGCTGTGTTGGGTTCGTATCCGACCTGATATATCATGTAAGGTGAATGCTGATTGATGATGCCCAGCGCCAGAACTCTGTAGAGCTCCTGATGAGGGTCATTCGGTAGACGGCCCAGTGGGACGCTGGAGTCCTCTGTCAGGTTGATTGCGAGATTTTATGTGCATTTACCATCACTAATTCTAATGTAGCAGTTTGTACTGCCACACAGGAGTAAGTTTGTGGGCCACCTTTTATGCTGCACAGGGTGAAGGTCCTATATATTTCATAAGGAGAGAATAGACTGGTCACATGAATTTAAAATTTGCCCTTAAGGATGCGTGCCCAAAATTACCATGAGAGGTAAACGTAAATAAAAGGAGAGAACTATCCTCTAGCTCTTTTATTAGGTGGTTGATTGTACATGTATGAACACTGTACATACAAAGTTAAATGGACCTGGCACTGTGACCTGCCAGTAGCCGATGCTGCAAAAATACAGCACACGCCATGGACTTACGATGCATTAAGTTTGGTGATAACTAACGCTCGACCCCTTGGCACAGGAAAAGAAAAAAAAAAAAGTTCCAGTTAATGAAGTTAATAATATTGATATCCTACAGGTTGCAGCTTAAATTGAAAGTGCAGAGAGAACGCACACTGAGCGTGATTCCCATGCAGCTTCTTATGCTGATGGCTGAGGTCAGACTGAAAACATGGCCACAGTCTCAGAGGAGGACACAGAAACAGGAACAAAGTGGCAACAGTGGAAAAAGTTGACTAATTGATTGCTGTTGATAAGCAAACAACTAATTAGGATAATTATGATTAGTGATTTTACAAATACTAGTGACACACCCGTGCATGCTGATGTACTAATTGTGGCTCAGAATGTGACATCACGGGTATGCCAGAATACTTCAAGAAGAATATAAGATGAGATGAGGCAGTTTATAGCAGTTTGCTGGTGGATGAATACATATGCACTCTTATAATTAATAAACATAATTGCCAGTGGTGAAATAGAATGATTAATAAGGTTTGTATTTGTATTTCACCATTTGTGATATCATTGCTTTCACTCTGCGTGGGCGTGATTTACTTGTGACTTCGGTGGGATTTGTTGCACTCCCTATGTAAAAACTGGCGGGACTCACTAGTAAATTATGAGGTCACACAATTAAATCCTCACTTTTATTAAGTACTGCTGAATGAAAATAAGGAGATCACAAACTTTATACACACTTTGGGAATATTACTCCCCACTGATTGAAAACCCTCAAGGCCGTGTAGCACTTCCTTTGCAACGAGCAGGCCCGGTTGACGTCTTGCAAACTGCAAGAACGTGGGGCGTCGTGGCACCAATTGCTCTTGTGCCCAAAGGCTGTGGCTTTAAGGTAAACACAGTATGAGGCCATCTACTAATTTATTACAGAAGTTACCTCTTGTAATAAATTAAAGTATGGTTGGCTCACGGACCACGCATTGCCTGTTGGTGAAAGATGTGTGTTCCATCTTGCCAGCCTGTATTGCACATCAATGATCTGATTTAAGTTGGTCTGGCATAGCTGGTGAGGATGAAGCGACTGTGTTGGTGCAAGCGGGCATGAGCCATATTGTGGATGCCTGGTTCACGTCAATCAATTCTTTTTCAGTCACATGAGAAAAGACGAACTTAAATGTGTTAATTATGGTTTCAGCAACTCTGTAAAGTAGTTCTGTAAATAATGTCTGAATTTTAATATTAAATCTTTAACAGTACAAGGGTGTCTTTATACAGGTCAGGATCGTAAAGACGTTCTCAGGGTAACAAGGTCCTGCCACAGTCCCGATGGCCATTGGGACTCTGCAAAGAAACTGCAGTACAGTAACAATTTGCAAGTCAGTGCTACAAAACTTAACATTTATTTTCCCCACTACAAGTACGCATGATATGTGCATGTGTCGCTTGGTAATGTGCAGCACAGAAGTATATAACCCCTGAATTCGCGCCACCAGGCAGGCACCAACATAATACACTAAGCCTATAATGTCTAGCTCCAACTCAACAACTCTCAGACTACTCGCTTGGGGCTATAATGGATGAGCTGTTAAAGACTGTTGTACGATATTGTCAGACTGGGCCATACAGTATTTACTCATGTATAGTGCGCACCATGATTTTTGCAACAAGTTCCGGGGGGGGGGGGGGCATTTTAAATAAAATTGCACCAACATTTGTGGCGCCCTGCTAGTAAGTATGGAACAAATTATTCTTTTTTACATTAATGCGTGGCGATTGTGATAAGTTTGGAAAGCACTTTAATTAAATAACTTGAGTGCAAAAAGTCAAAATAAAAATAATTCCGGAACAGTCTTGCTCCTACTACTCGTTTCCAGCTTAATTTTTCTTTTTTTCTCCTTTCAGCAATGCCCGGCTCTGTGCTAGAATGTCACACTACCCTTATCACCAAAGGGGCCTCCTTGTCTCTTCACCCCCCCTCCCTGCGGAACATGGCTCACTAGCCACTGCGTGGAAACAAAATTTATTGACGAGGAAATATAGGAAAAAAAAAACTGTATCCCGAACTATCTCTCATAATTCTTTCTGTCATTTTAGTCCGACATATAATTCGAAATGGAAATTTCCAATACATGTTTACAGCACACCATGAACTAAAATTAAGTTCTCAGTTTCATTTATAGTTCTTATAAGCATAAAAATGAAATAATTGTATTTCAAACTACATCTCGTACTTCCTTATGTCGTTCTAGTCTGACGTTTATAATTCGCTGTGGAAAATTCCGATAATGTTTTCTACCTCAAACTGTATTTAGTACTTCAATATTTCGTACTTCTTTATTTTGTTCCATTCCTACATTTGTAATTCAAATATCAATGCCCAGCTAATATTCACAGAATCTTTAAAATATGCAATAAGTTCTGGTGCAAGATTCAGGATTTTGATAGTGGAGCTAATTGACCATGGCTCATGTTCGCTCAGTTCCTCTCTGCAACGGCCGCGGTGGCTGAATGGTTTGACTGCTCTCCTCCCACCTATGCAAACCGGGTTCAATCCCTGGCCGGGTCACTTAGGATTTTCGCTTGTGGGAATCGTGCCAGCAGGTTTTCTCTGGGATCTCCCATTTCCCACGCCCTTGAGTTCCGACACTGCTTCTCACCTCATTCACCCTCATCAGTTCTTAAACACTTGTATCTAGCAAACCGTTAATCCCATTTGAATGAACGACGAAACGACAGTCCTGCCACTTTCCTCAACCCCCCCCCCCCCCTCCCCTCCACCTAACAATTTATGGCTACCACTCCTCCGCCTTTTTTCTGTGCACCCCAGAAATTTTTCCCTTTATTTTGGCAAAAAAAAAAAAAGTGCGCTATAAACAAGTAAATATGGTAATTTCTTTGCCTTGATGCCCTTGCATAAAGAAAATCTGTAAATATGCAATTTAAATTTGTATAGTTAAAATATTTTTCCATTTAAATAAAATGTTTGTGTTTGGGGAATGTATTTACAGATTTGTTACCGCACTTAAGTTATAAGAAAATTAATTCATGTCGGAGGAACATTCATGTTTTTAAAAAAGCATAATTACATGTCTGACAGGATTGGCTATTGTCAGCCAGTCAACGTGGGTTCCCATTTTCATGGACCCTCTAAAACTGTCCTGCAAACAGTAAAACCAAAATACATCAATTTGTCTTGGCATGAGATAGTTGCTGCAGTGTTTTTGAATATACCACCCCCACAAAAACACAAGAAATTTCTCCATCACTTTCAGTCCCCCTTCTCTCAAAAATTAGTTTGCATATGCCATCGTATTAGGGTATGGCGTTCAATATCAGAAAGACTTCTTGGTTTAGAGCAATTTGATGGAAGTTTCCATTAATTAGTTTTGTCAACTCAACATTCTTCCAAGGTTATCAATTTTACAGCAATATTTAGAGAATACTGTAGTTATATTTACCATATTGTCACGTAAACTTACAATCTTCCTGGATTTCTGGCAGTGAAGCCCATGTGTATTTTTATTTCATAAAATGTTTAGCCATACGTTTTAAAATATAAGTCATTATGACTGACAAACTTACTTCAACTCAGAAAAGTAATACATATGAAATTCAGAAGACATCTATCAATAGTTCACAGTATTGAGATTGAAGGAAGAAAAGAAAAACGCACGCACACCATCTGGTCATCAGACAGACACATAGGAAACATTTGCTACACTGCCTGATGAAGGCAGGTGTCTGAAAGTTTATGTTTTTTAATCATTTTTGTTTGTTTTGTATACACATTTATTTGGATGTTCTGATCTATTCTAGAATAGGTCATGCCAGCTTTAGTCACACGTCTAAACTTGATAGAGCACCACCAATTTCTATTGCAGCCAACAAATATGTTGCAAATATTCCAAGCTGCCTGCTGCCCCTCATCAGTGTGGGCCCGTAAACATGGGCGGGGAAGTGGCGGAGCTTTGTTGTATTATGCAGAGCAGAGCAGGCATCAGTTATTCTCCCTCGTCACACTGCTCAGAGTAAACATTGCTTGCTGGGTGTGCATGTCCAGCTTCCCCTTCCACTTGGACAACACCCTGCACCATCAGTCCCCCAACACGCTACCAAGATATGCTTCTCTGCAACAGTGGTCTTCAATCTGCTGTCAGTCGCAGGCCGCGTGCAAACACAGCGTGCCACTCCTGAGCCTTTGTAACATGTCTGCTGCACATGTGCACTTTTAACATTAACTAAAAGCCTACAACATCTATTTTAAGCTTAACAAACAATGCTATGAAAAGAAACCAAGAACTGAGCTACAATGTGAAACATTTCTGTCTAAATGTTTTTTATTGTGCTTTGTTTCACATATACACTCGCTAACAAATTTAGAAATTGAAAATATGTTGTAGGCATAGAGAATATTGGGGTAACTTACTACGAAACATGGGGGAAATAAACACGCTTCAAGTGTTCAAATGTTGAATAACAAATTCTTACGTAATTATACTTTAAAACACTGACATAAAAACAAATACTTGCTGGAAGACAAATGCACAAAAGCAAAAGTTGAACATATTTTTACCATATGTGGCCAGCCCGAAGAATAGTTGAAAACATAAATGGAGATAACAGAATAAATAAGCAAACATAATCTCATTCCACAATATTTAATGGTGCTGCACGTAACACAGCTAGCTTAACCATACTGCAAACTAAAAAAAGTAACATGTACGTATTAAGTGTGTGTTCTAGACAGATAACTACACTGCCACTAAGATGCAAGCAGATACTGTACAGGATATATTTTTATCCACTGTGACATACGGAGTAGAAACATGGGTAGTGGGCAAGATGGAAAGGAAGCTACAGGAAATGAGAATAAAATTTAAGCAAGTGTGACTCATTCTGTCTCGGTGGATCGATGGTCTTTTCATAGCAAGGTAACCATCTCTTTAATGTACTTTCCAGTAAAAAAAACTACTATGATTAGAAACATACAATGCACTACATTAATTTTCTAGGTATGTATAATCAAATGCTTAACAATACTCACCTTATGGTTACTAGACATTCCATGTCACAACAAGGCATGTGGATGGTTTTTAGTGTATTTCAAGACTGAGTATAGCTTTCTTGTACGGTTCTATTTAGGGATGTCAAAATATCAATTTTTCTCTATTCCGATTCTTGATTCCAACTGCAAAACCTTTCACTCGATTCCGATACCATAAATTAGGATATAGTGATTATCAACATGTGCCTACAGTCAACGTATCCTTTTGAAATTTTGTTTTATTGGTCTAATTAAAAAGACACATATGAAGACAAAGTCTTTCAGGTCTGCTAAGTGAAGTTAATTCCCTATATGTATGTAACATTCAGACTTATCTAATTAGGCCTAACAAGTTCATATCTGTATTTTTGATAAGTGTATGATTTATTTTAAATACAGTTATATACAAAAAAAGTTAAACAAAAGTTCTCAACTTCTTAATACAATATTTTAGGTCAACTTATGAAGCTAACCAATATGTACACAAATATTGATGCTATTCAGTAATGAAACTGAAATACAAGTAACCTTTCATTTAGCATTGCTAAATGAAAATGCTTCTACCAGACATTTTAAGTTTCAGGGACACTGGAGACTTGCTGCTACTCTCATATTTGTCCAAAAGATCTCCTGAATAATAATTATTGTCAATTTTCTTGGACTCGTCATGTTTACATAAGTGTTTTCTCAATTTACTAGTTGTGTGACTAACCCCAACACCTGAAATTTTTGCCGAGCACAAACTGCAAAATGTGTAATTTGCGTAATTTACGTCAACAGAAAAACAATTTCACACATTGCTAGACATTTTCTTCACGTTTAAGTAAATAAAATCCTTGGTACATTGAAAACTTTAACATTAGCCACTATTAGAAAAAAGAGATGGTTATTTTCGGTAAAGGTAAACACAAAAATAAAATTGCTTTCAATCTCGACTAGCTCAAAAATGAAAATGTCACAAACAGGAAATATGTTTGGTACAGAAAATGTACCTGTTCTTTATCTAATACCCCGTTTAATAGTAGGTAAACAAAATCAAAAATCCAAAAAATAATACCAGGAATCCTGGTATTATTAAGGCTCCTGGTCCAGGATCCTTATACTCCCATTGCTAATAACTATCACGTCAATGCATGTTCTGCATCATCTACCCGGAACTCTAAGAGCTTGCCACTAGCGAGTGTTCTTACCTACAAACCACATCTGGTTGCAGACAAACACAGACTTCCAGCAAGCAGCTTATCAACTAACACTGATCTCAACACTTACACACAACAAAGTGCTATCTCCAACAGTATCTGCATGTGTGGTGGTGGGTGGTCTTTCATCAGTGACTGCCAGTTTGTTTTAGTGTCTCGTCTACGCGGACATTTACAAGTTTAGATATTGTGCAGTAGATTTCCACATGCGTTTGTAGCATTCTTATAACAGTATACACATAGTACTGAATCATGTCAGAAAGTGCAAAAAAAAAAAAAAAAAAGTGCAGTTTTTCCATTAAAGCCGCGCCACACAGCACATAGAGTGATGTTGGAGTGAAGTGAGGCAGCCAAATACTGATAATAGTCATATGCCAAATGGCAGCCATCAAGATAAACACAACTCTAATCAGAGTTTTGATCATAAGACTATCTCTTCGCCTGTATTATCATGGATAATCGAGGTTCTACTGTATTATATTAATTCTTTCATAGTCGAACTATCATCGAATGGTTAATTCCAGTCAACGCATGCGAGTTCGGTACAGGTTCAGACTATTTGGAAAACCAAAGACCTGTTGCTGTGCAACATAACCTCAAAAATTCATGTGAAGGTGGACGAGGATTTATAACAATTAACCATTTGATTCTCAATTCTTCGATACCTGTAATAATCGACGGTATCAAGGTATCGTGGAATCGACTTTGACATCCCTAGTTTTATTACAATACAAAAATTTTAAAAATAATAAAATTGGTTTTGTATTTACAATTATTATTTTTCTCACACTCTTTATCATTCAGGTAAACCTGATTTTCAGATTAGTAATGTTTGGATTAATGGGATTTTACTGTAACAGAAAAACAGAACTCAAATGCTGCCTACAAATGAACCTTGAATCCCCAAAAGTGTGACAATGTCAACAACTGCAACATATGTACCCAAAATTCTGAGGCACAATATCGGAAAAAAAACCAGGAAAGAAACGAAATAAGGGAGTTAGAAAGGAGCACTTACTGTTCACAAAGCTGCTGCCCCTTGTGTTAAAATTCTGGTAAAGATGATTCAACTCTTCAAAACTAAAATCATAGGCTGTTCATGGTAAAGTGAGCACTTTTGAAACCCTAGTTACTTTTTCTTTCGGAAATTTCTTACCCTTTAACCACGTTTTAAAATAAATATTGCCATGTAAGTAATAAACACAGTATGTATATCCCACTGGACTCTGAAGTTAACGCCTATGCTAAGGTTAAAATAAAATATATTTATTGACTATTATTCCAAATGAGAGAGCTTTCAAAAGTGCTCACTTTTCTGTGAGTAACCTATAAATGTATTTACAGTAAACTTTTGATTCCAAGACCTTTCGTGGTTCCCATGAAAAGGGTGTTTTTTAGAGGTGGTTATTCCAGAGGTGTTAGAAAAGAGAGTTGACTGTAATGTTGAATTTCACACACCCGAAATTAACAACTGTAAATATTTCCTGCATGTACAATCATTATAGAATAATAAAGTAGGTAGTACAGATTACACTCTCTAACAAAATAGTACTATGTATTAACAAAACAATCAACATTACTCATTGCAATCCATTTTGCCATGCCAGATAACTAAAGTCTGTCAAGGAAGACAAAACCTTTATTTACAAATCAATGCTTATGCATTTTAATACATTCCAAAATTGAATTATTTTAAAATAAAATTTGCCCATGTGAAAAATATGACAGTGCAAAATATTAAACATTTTAGTATACTGTATTATAAACAAGTAAAGGTTATTTTTGTGTAACAGGACATCATATTTTACTACAGAAAAATTAAATGGTTTCGAATGACATGTTCAGTGCTTGAATATTAACACTAGGAATGTAACGATAGGCCATTAGGAAAATGTGTATATTGTTTACAAGTAGATCCAAAAAACAGTTTGTTTTATGTTTTTGTTTAGGTTATGTACACACGAAAATTCAACAAACATGTTTACTGAACCATTTTCTTTTTTAAAAAAAAGTTTAAGTAATAAAAATTTTCAAGCAAAAAAAAAAAGTGTACGAAATCCTTCATAGTTGCAAGATAACAAATGTTACATCTCTGTAAATCTCACTATGGAAAGTGTGAGACACAAAGAAACTCTAAATGGCTACTTTCCTGTGTGTGAAAAATTTAATATACATAATTCATATGAAATGTAAAGTTGTACATATTACCTTCTGGGATATGATTACAGTCTGTATTATGTCTAGTCTCTGGATAACAATATGACACACACTGGCTCGTGCACACACACTGGTGACACAAACATGCACAGCGAGAATGCCAGAGTGCCGCCCCCGCATTCACAGCACTACGTCGCCCCCGTAGAAGCGTGACCAGGCAACACTGAGGAAGTACAAGAGGCAGCGCAGCATCTCCGTCAGCTGGCAGATGACGGCATGGGAGTCCTATGCTATGACTGGGTCCGTCTGGTTCGGAGAGTACCTCCGCTTCACCACGTGGATCTTCTTGTTGGACAGGCAGACCACGTAGCTGTGATCCTCGTACGTCACTGCAGACACCACGACCACTCGTCATGTAAGGAACAATTACTAAGAGTAATGTAACATACACATGTTCCTCCTGCCTTGGTGCAAGTATTGATGAGGGATGATACACAGTGCAGTTGGTATGCCCTAACTGAGGGATATACCAGTTGTTGGGACATTTCTGTGAGAGTGTGACTGTGGTACTCCTACTCATTTGAAACTTCCTGTGCTGCTGATGACAGTGGTGCCATCAAGTCCACAGTTGGCAACAATGAGCTTACCAATAGCTGCCTACAAGAATTGGCTGCCCTACTCTTGCAGTTGATCATAGATAATCATGACAAAGAGGAATTATAGGATATGCTTGTTGTATTTTGACAATTTTATTACAGTTTACAAGTACCTATATGTCAAATGTGGCTTCATAATTTCATCCAATCCGTTATTTCCAGTCAACCAGAATGGATTAGATGAAATATATAGGCGGAGAGGCAAGACAATTAAGTGGTAGGGAAAACTGGAGCATTTCAAGACGGATGATAACTGGCTTTCATGGCCGCGGTCATAACAGCTATCTTGGCTTCAGAGAGTAAGCTGCATCAAGACCATACACTATATATACACTGCAGCAGGCATTTTCTTTTTCATAGTTGAAAATGTACATGCAACTCCGTTGTATTTATGGAGTGATCAGACTTTAAGGGCCGCACCAATGTGCCTACAAGGTTGGATACTTCTGCAACTACACACCTAGTTTGACTAACGAGATCATCTGCAATCCCAAGTACACAAACACTGCGTGTCTGCTGGCTCAGAGTTGAAAACCAACATGTAGTACATGGTATTATATAATCAGCCAAGGGTCTTACTAGCACAACCAATCAAAGGAAATCTCTCATTTCACCATCTGGATCCTATATCAACCAATCATGAGCCAATGAAATATACCAAAACCAAGAGTATTTCACACACTGACAACTGACTTATGCATATCCAGATATTACTGTACATTCTGTTTGTTGCTGAGGATTCTCGTCTTATTTATTGTGTTGTCTAATTTATTTACATGTTGTTTTTTTTTTTGGGAATTATTTTTTTCTCAATTTCAACATGCAAACACACACAAAATTTTCATTTCTGTATATTTATTTTGTGTGATTTTTGGTGCAATTCTTTTCCCAATAGTTTTTGGTGTATATATTGTTACGCGTTCACTGCTTTGCATCCCGTGTGAGTGAGTGAAAGTTAAGTACAGCAGTTATTTATATGATAGCAGCGGCAGAAAGTCAAAGGATTGTTTTGAATGAACAGGTGAGTGATGAGCTGGTGGCAGCGTATCTGTTACAGAAAGTGGGCCGACAAAATAATCCTTTTTGCGGTGCATGCTGCTGAGCATAGTTGTTTTGATTTATGCATTTATCTGCTGAAAAATGCTCTGGATTACTGGCCTCCTCCTCTCAGCGAGACTCAGGGTGCGCTGAACATTCCAGATGGTCAGGGCGAACAATATAAAATTGTTACAGGCCTCCGAGCGATGGAAGAATGATTGGCGTGACAAGTGACGAGCGGAAGGGAAATCAGCGACTGCGAGTATCAAGCAGTGAATGTGTGGTTGGCAGGATGGACTATTGGACTAGATGCGTGAGTGAAAGACATTACACATGATGGCAACAGACAGACTGAACACGTGTTGATGAGTATGAGATGACTGACTGTAACCAGACACATTAAGGATGTTAATTAGAGTTGAATTGGGCATTAAATAAAAAGCGTAATACTGGAGACAGATAATTTAATTCTGTATATAATAGCTATATGAATAAATTAGAAATCAAATTTAGTTCCTTTAAAATTTATTAAGACCTCCATACCTCACAAACTCACATACGCCCCTCAAGCATCTCATGTAACAATATGTACGTACGTATATATGTTGATGCCATCGGGTGAGAGACAAGACGAATAATGACACAAATACTTACTGGTAATTTGGGCGCCAGTGGTGCTTCCCAATCACTGCACTATTGAGACTCAGGGTTCTCAGGAACATTGTGGGTTCTGTGTGTCCGTCTCACCCGTGCGTACTTACAAACACATTGTCAATACTAAACTTTTAATAAAATCACTGAAATAAACAATAGATAAAACATATGTGGCTAGGACACTGTCACTACTGAATAAAAACTGAGTTCACTGTAGACTTGTTTTTATTGATATTGTTTATACACATCAACGTGTCAATGAAATGGTTATCTCGGTCATGACTAGCCAATTCCGCTTGCGTGTTCCCCAACCATTAATTAATCTAGCGCATGCCTAAATGGATGATCTCACAGAGGTCCGTGAAAGCACAGCTTTCACAACGGAAGAGGGCCGACAGCCACTAGGGTGGACTGACAGTTTTTCCCTGAAGACAGGACATGGTGAATTACAAATGAAAACCCTTAATACACATTAACACGAATGATTACTCGGCATCACTAATGCAAACTCGTCAGAGCTCGCCCTTCAGCACGTGGTTAGTGTGGTGACGGCCTATACACAGAGCCGGCTAGAACAGGATTAATTGCACCGTACACTAATTACACAATTGCATAGACCCTTGAATGATACATGAAATAGATGGGACATGAGATGAATATTCACAATAAACACACACATTTGTGAAAACAACCTTAGGTGGCGCGGATGCCGCTGGATGAAGTTCGTAGCGGACCACGTGGTGCAGGTGAAATTGCAATATTTCTGTGTGGAAACGGCAAACTAAATTCAGATAAAATATTAGTGTTGAGCACGTGGTTCTCTTTACGATTAGAGTCGTTACAGGCTTGTAACATGCCTGATAGCGGTGAAATCAAACATTACTGTGACCACGTGGACAAGTACAAAAAGCATTAATTTACAAGAAAAATACATAAAACTCTGAATAAAACTGACATAGAACCCTGAAATAAAAGATTGTACATACAATGTTATATAAATAAGCTCTTAAAACACAATGATGGCGTATACAATGACTTAGCTTCAGTCGGCCACGTGGTTATACGTGATTTTGCCGTAAAATAGTCAAATATGAAAATTACTCTTAAATACATACATAAAATAAAGCTCTTAAAAGTGCGTGTAGCAATAATGCAGAAGTTACACTGAAATGCCATACACATAGGTAGACGGCGTCTGATTCAAAATGCGTGGGTCGCAGGACCTCTCCGACATCTTTCTCCTCCTTCTCCTCGATTAAGTTAAAAATGCCACAAGGG
The DNA here is from genome assembly GCA_029891345.1 of Dryococelus australis. Taxonomy (NCBI): domain Eukaryota; kingdom Metazoa; phylum Arthropoda; class Insecta; order Phasmatodea; family Phasmatidae; genus Dryococelus; species Dryococelus australis. The sequence goes on from CM057003.1 coordinate 34,769,447, forward strand.
CGTAAGAATTTGTAAAGAGGAAGCATAATGCTGGGTGAATTGTCTGGCAAAAACATACACAAGCAAAGATTAACCGGTAAACTACATTGACTATGGAAACCTAACTCAGTGAACAAAAGTTGTAGTGCGTACATGACAGTGTCTTACCTCGCCAGCTCTCCTCAACAGACTGTCCAGATACAAGCGTCGCACGGACCTACCATGACTGCCTACGGGGTTCACATAAGCGGAAGTGCTATGCACGCCAAGTGGAGTATTTTATATTGAAAATAAAATGGCACAAATTAAATTAAATATTGTTTTACATTTCTATAACTTTCTTATGAATTTCAATATTATTTTAATGTCTCTTTGTGATGGCTTTCATGCCAGAATATTAAGTGTTCTTAATCTCAGTGCCGCGGGCACTTGGAATATTCCTAACCAAACAATTAAAATGATTACAAACACTTTAAAACATTTAAAGACGTATTAAACACTGTAAAGACAATATAACACATTTTACCCTGAAATTAACACTTATAGGAAAGTTCAAAATTATCGGCCTCCTTGCGCACGTGTGGGACACGTGACACGTTAGTGCCGTCATGGGCTCTATGCGTGCATTCGTGTACATTGCATTTTTATTATTGTAAGTTTTATTTGCTTCTTGTAGCTTTCTTGTACTTGGCTTTATAGCAAAAGCCCAACAAATTTTTGAGAGTAATTCAACTAAACCATTGTCACAGAACTTCAAACAATCAATTTCTTGAATTTAAAACACATTAGAATGAGAACTGTCATAATGTGAATATATTTATGTTTTAAATAACTTCATAATGTCGCTTCCGATACATGGATACATGTCATTAAATCACAGCAACATTCATTTTCCTATGCAATTAAGAAACATACAACTGACAGAAAGAATAAACTGCACAACTTCCAAAAAGATACTTAATCAAGAGCAGACATGTATCCAGGGGAGGAGCCTGGGCAGTTTGAACCCCTCCCAGAGTAAATACTATCTTGAGTCGACCGTAAAGGAAAAATAACATTCGGAAATAAAAGTTGCAAGACACATACAACATTTAGAGAGTACAAATAACGTATTGCTTATGATTCTGTAGCTGAGATGGTCAACCTTATGACATATCACAGGCTTTTGTTTACTTCCAGGCAGACAGGGTTCCACTCCCGTAGGGAGTTGCTCCGTAAGTTTTGTACATGAGAATCTGCCTAACAATGCTGCTGGTTAGCAGGTTTTCTATGGGATCTCCCTTTTACCCCACCCTTGCATTCTGCCACTGCTCCATACTCACCTCACTTCACCCTCGCTCGCTCTGAAGACCCCAATGTTAAGAGACATCTAAATCTTTCTACTTCACTTCTTTTTATTTCAGTCTAGACCCTATCATTGTTTCTGTAATTTAAAACATTTAGAATTTAATTTATGTTTTTAAAATACATCACTGATGTGTGAACAAATATCCCTTCACTGTGGACATAGATTTAGTATAGGCTTACTGAAGATTACATTTTATGAATAAAAGCCGACATCTGTGGCTTTAGAATTTAGTCAGAGACGAAGTATTATTTATTTTAAGTGAAATTATTTAAATTTAAATATTTACTTTTTTTATTAACACATTCACTGCTGGTGCGTCTGACTCTTACAAGCATTTTTGCATTTAGCATCTTCTAGTATACGAAAATTTCATTGGAAATCAGTATGAAGTAATTATCTAACATTAACTGCACAATTTTACACAATTTCAGCTCCAAGCCCCAGCAGTAAACATGCTGCTTGGGTTGAGTTTCACACATTAAAACACTTTAGAGAATTATTTGTGCACCGCAGAGTGTGTATATAAACTTGATGCGTGATGTCCCATGAGCAAAGGAGGTACATCACGGGCAAAGTGTTCTGGGGGTGCGAGGGTAGGCACACCCAGGGACTAGTTTGACCCTTATTTACAGTATAGAGGATTCACAGTTTAGGGCTGAGTAGGAAGTCTGGGACGACTGTTATCAGCACAATTTTTTGCTTAGGTGGGACCACTCTCATGGGGATACCTGGGCAACGGGTGACCTGTGGAGGCTTGCCAGACCTGTTGCGGTATGGACTGTGGTGCACTAGGGCAGGTCCCTGAACCTGGTGTGCAGGCGATTGTTGATATTGGCTATCGTCTGGTTAGGCTTGGTGATCGGGAGCCCCCTAAATCATGGATTAGCTACACCGTATTAAGTTTTTGGACCACTCAGATCCACTAGTATCACGGGTTGAGTGACCCCTTAGAATTTGGTTGGTGGTGTGAAGAGCTCTGGTATGGGTGCTGGTGATACCAGCCTCTTTAGATGGCAGATGGTTCGAGCTTTTACCAGATGACTGAACTTTGCAAGTTCGGATGTGATGGGGCCAAACTCCTGTTGGTATTTAGAGATAGTATAGGCCTTTTTAACCCTCTTATGGATACCACTGTGACCGGAGAAAGGCATAAAGTAAGGTTACACATATACCAGACTGGTGGAGGTGAAGCAGATAATGCTTCAGGTATACTTCCACGTGCCGCAACTGACATGCCAAAGCCACCCCCATCTCAATGTCCAGCACCAGAAGCACGGTGAACCCTGAGGCGTGCTGCTCCTCCTACTAATAAACAACTATTACAACTCATTGCTAAGGTTCATACTTCCACTGCTACAGACGTAAGAAATACGCACACAGAATTTTCCACAGAATTCTTGGCTGCCTACTTTACTAGGCAACAGGAACTTATAAGCAAATTCTCATCACCTGAAGGTTACGCAACCCGGTAGGTACCCCCCTCCCCACGCTGAGAGCCTACAAGCTGTCCAGACCTCAGGCAAAGCCGAGCGCCACCGACGAGGCACGAAGCAGAAACGCTGACCATTGCTGACCCGAGTTTTGTCAACTCCCACGCCAACCAGGGCAGGAGACTCGCTCTCCCTGCAGCCAGCACCGGGAGCCTACAAGCTTCACCTATATAAGTCCGGACGCTGCCGGGCTCAGAACAGTTCTCTTCTTGACTCTTGCGCATCTTCCCAGAGCACTGGTCAGTGCTGGGAACCTCCGGAGAAAACCTCTAAGTATTCAGTACGCCCCCATAGGCTACTGCGGACATCGACAATAAGTCAACCTGACGACCAACGAACATACGTTTTTAACTTCACCTTTGCCTCCTCTAGACACCTTTTACTACAACAGTTTAAATGTAATATATTTTACCATCTAGATTTATCTTTCTCACTTACAACCTAGAACCAGGTCGTCTACACCTAACCGGCATAGTTACCTTCAGCACTTAATTGCCACGTAGGAGGTAGCACGTGTCGCATGTTTATTGAAACTTCAATAAGCATAATTTTGTTTCCTACCTTTCAGCTTTCATTTCTTAGAGCATCTGTCTGCCTGTTAGATACAGGTTGCTACGTACACCATTGACAAAAACAGGGTATTTTATAATAACCGAATTAGCTTTGACGAATGCCACTCAACATAGGAACTTATGAGAGGATTCTCTTCACCTGAACGTTACGCAACCCGCAGGCACGCCCCCTCCCTCCCAACTCAGCGCTGAGAGCCCTCAAGCCACCCTCCACCGGCAAGGCCGAGCACTGCTGACTAGGCACGAAGCAGAAACTCTGACCAGCCAGGATGCTCACCCTCCCTGAAGCCCGCGCCGGCAGCCTACAAGCTTCACCTATATAAGACTGGACGCTGCCGGGCTTGGGCAGTTCATTATTCGCAAACTCTCTCGTGACATCCCAGAGCACTAATTCAGTGCTGGGACCTCCGGGAACTTCGAAAGCTTCGAGTACGCCCCCAGTGGCTACTCACCACGCATCAATATCCATCGAACACGTACACATATACTTAACTTCACTTTGTCTCCTCCAAACACCCTTTTCTTAGCCAGTTTAACTTTAAATACTGTTGCATTCGTCTAGAACCAGTTACTTCCCCTTTTTACTAGAACCAGATCTCCTACACCTGGAACCGCAGTTACCTTCAGCTCTCCGCGGTCTGATAGGAGGTAGCACAAGGTCACATGTTTATTGCATCTAAATGAACACCCATTGTTAACTACCCTTCTGCTTTTAATTTACAAGGTACTTTTCTGTGTGACGGTCGGGAACAGAATACAATGTGCTCAGCTAACAGGAACCCAGAGTACTGACATCCACATTAGACAGCTACCTGTTTCTTTCCAACCCCCGAGCACTAAGTCAGTGCTGGTGGAGAGAAACAGCAATGCCCCAACCACAAGGAACACCTTCGTACAGGGAGGGGCTACAAGCTCAGGTTATCCCTCGCTCTGAGCACTAAGTCAGTACTGAAGTGACCTTAGCCTGGGGGTTGCCGCCCAACCCGGTACGAACGCACAACCAGTAGAGGCGGCCCACACTGCTCCACGTTCCTGATCAGCCCGCATGTGCAGGGGATCAGTGGGGACTCCTATTGAGCTCATGCCGGCAAGTCACTGCTTAGGATGTCAGACCGGTGTGCCCTATGCCTTACAAGGTGAGGAGCGGCAAGAGGCATAGAGAGCAATACCTGGCTCACGCTGCTGTCAAACCATGGATACTATTACCTCATCCTACGCAGGACAGACAGGTGGAGTGGGACAGCACAACCCAACTTAGACGACAAGCAGTAGCGCCTGCTTCGGTACCAGTAATCTTTTTGTTACCGTGCATGCGCATTCACCCTTCATGCCACCCGGTGATAAGAGGGTTGTTAAACCGGACAGAGACAGCTGGGCAAACCCCAACTTCTGAAGCTGCGAAGCCTACGACTGAAATCACGGCTTTGGAGTAGACCAAGCTCGCCGCTAGTGGGTGAAACCCTCCTCAACTGCAATGCCCAAAATTAATGAATAAACAAGCAATAGCTAACACCCCTAGTCTCGTACCGTAGAACAAGAATAAACCACCCAGCTTTTGGTCTAGCAGAAAAATCCTCGACCAACGTGGCTGTCAGTCTAACCGGGCACGCGTCAACCCTGAGAGTCAGGTTACATTCCGGCTGACAGTCCCAATACATGGGTGAGTTCCCCTGAAGGGTTGGTCATCTAAGACCCAAGGCAATACCTTCTTCTGGCTCCAGAAGCACGGTGGAAAGAGCAAACCCCAGGCTCACAGTCCAACCCTAAGAGGATGAGTACCTAGTGCCAGGGCTCTACCATTCTGTACACTGGGATGCACAGAAAGGGTGGCCATTCAAAATAGGCGCGTGTGTGTGTAATGGTGAGTTTGGCGGTTTGGTTATAAAAAATTCCCAGTCTCCTACTGTCTCTTGACTGGCCTGATGTTTACAGGGAAGGGTTCTACGACTATGGGAATAATATCCTAAGTGAGATAAAACAATGTTTGTTTCTGTAGGGAAATAAACAAGGTGGTGTGTACCACCTCGTATAAACAGGAGATTAACGGAAGCTTACTATGCTGGACAGGTGAAGGCAACCTGTTTCTAAGCTAGTGGGGGTAGGTAGAAAAATTAGCTATGAAAATAACTCTACTGTAACTAATGCTACGCTGAATGTTCTGAAGAGACCGGAAAGTGTCCAAGTGTTTGACGACTTAAACTGGCGATGATCTTCGTAGACGAAGAGGGTTTTCAAAATCTGGACTTCGGCACCAGAAGCATGGTGAAGGAAGAGTACAGACTGGCATTCCAAGGGACATGCCCCGGTATTTATATTCTTTCTTGCTCGCCCTTGATCAGGTGGAGGGGGTGACGGCATTAATCCTCTTAGCGTGAGACGTCACCGGCTGGCTGAGGATCCAGCTGCTCCTGCTCGGCAATTCATACTAGTGGTGCCATCTTTTGGCATGCATATTACTAGATGAACTTGACGCATAGTCTCTGTGGCTCGGCCAGTGAACAGTACGATTCTTTGGGCGTGCAGCAAGCATCTTTTACCAAGGGTAAACAGTAAAAGTGCTTGATGTCAGGTAGATTGTAATGCCAATCTAACTCCGTTGGGGTGTGTGGCTGAGTGGTTTGCAATTTATATAAGTAGGAAAGACGTCACACATCAAACTGGAGTAACAAAATTCAATACTCAAATTTCTAGGTATGTTAAAAGAGACTAAAATATATTTCATTAAATAACTGTAAGTTAGAAATTGATAATTGAGGTTCATTTTGTTGTGATCGAAAATGAAAACACTGCATTAGAATCCAACTGTAATCTTTTTTAAAAAGAAGTTCAAAAGTGTAGCTTACTCATTCTCCCAACTTCACTCCACTTGACTATTGTGTACGAACCACCAATTGAATAAGACGAGTACATTGTTTTTGTGCTTACAGCTGCTTACTTTTTACAGCACACGCCTGGGGTCCTCGCCAGGCAACAGCGTGTCATTGCAGAGCTTGTATTGAAGATGAAGACCACATTTTTGAACAGTTTTCTGCACAGGATTAGAATTTAAATGAAACATAATTGTTTCATTCTCAAAATGTACATCAACAATCCATTTTCAACATAAGGTAATTTAAAAAGATTTCTGTAGATATTCTTGTCTCTTCCAACATCCCTAGAATTTCAAGTATTGACTTTTATTACAAATAGTATACAGTAGAAGCATGTTATAACATTTCTCAAGGGCCCTACGAGATGTCAGCCTTATATAAGAGCAAGTTTTATAATAAGAGGGCCATTTTGTATGAAAAAAACATGTTTGTGGACCAACAGAAGGCAGCTTAAAAAGCAGGAAAATCTTATAAGAGGGGGTGTTATAACAGCGTTATACCATATAACATATCTGACAAATTTATTTTATTTATAATCTCCATAGTTTCAATATTTCTTCTGTTGCCCCTGACCTTTGCCCACATACTGACCTACCCCAAAAAACTTCCTCGACACGTACCTGATCAAGACTGGACCTGCTATCATCTAAGACAGTGGTTCTTAAACTGTGGTCCACAGGCAAGGCAACTTACTGTCCAGTAGCATCGTTCAGCACGATTCCCGCATGCGAAAATCAGAGAGTGACCCGGCCGGCGGTAGAACCAGGTCCACTTTGGTGGGAGGCGAGGAGGCTAAGAAAAGTTTAACAACCACTGATCTAACACACGAGTGAGTTCACCACAACCACAAGCCGCTCACCTGAGATCCTCTTGAAGGCCTCGTCAGCGGGGAAGGCTACGGGGTCAATGCAGCTGGTCATGGATACAAGGCCAGCGATGATGTTGGCAACAGCCTCGTTGTTCTCCAGTTCCCCACCAGACTGCAGCACACACCACCCTCTCACTTGTACTTCGCTTCTTACTTTTGCAGGTAAACAAATGTGATATGTATTTAAAATAAATATATTTTTAAAATATTTCTATATGTATTGCGTTATAACCTATGTAAATGATAAACTGTTTTCCGCACTAAAATGTGAAATTAAAATATGTTGGCATGTTATTTGATATGAAATCATGAAATGGATTTAGCAAAACTTTGCATTACAAAATAACTTTATTTAAATATGACAGATGTGTTAAAAACTTCTTTTGATGTCGCCTATACTTATATTTGACACTCGCTAAAATAAGCATGTTTACTAAATCTCAGTGCAAAACCAACACTTGTAACCAGCACTGGAGGGCAGTAATAAAATTCCTACAACAAAGCTAATACTTATTATGGTACCAGCAAGTATATATCACAATTAGAGCCTAATCACTATCTTTTACACAAAATAAATATAGAATTCCTCCATTTACCACTAGCTTATACTGTTAGTGCTATAACTGCTGGCAAGTGAATTTACAAGGAGTGGGATGTGGCCGGCAAGGGAATAGAGACCTCCGCATGCAGCCTGTCACAGCCTAAAGCAAGTTCAATAATACGGATCCAATATTTTTTTATAGTATGTGTACAGCAGGGCTATCACTAATATCAGTTGGGTTGTGCCGGCTGCCCGAGAACAGCAATCTAGGAAGGCGAGCCAACACAACTTGTGACGCTCACAGGAAGTGATCTCTAAACACCTTGTGGAAGAAATTTTCCCTATACCAATGTCTTCCAAAAAAAATCTTGTTTTTTCCTATTGTGAGTAGAATAAACATTTCTGCTATTCTGCTACTACGGGCTGTTCACGCTAAACAAAGTACTTCTGAAAGCCCTGCCTGAGATCTACGTATGCACATTGCGTGTTCTCCTGCCACATGTAACATTGGCATTGCCATGGGCCCAATAACTTCATTCATGCATTTGTCACGAGAAACTGCGAAATTGTGAAAAAAAAGTACATATTTTACAAAGTTGCCACAGACATTTCCTAGATTTCCAGACAAAAAAAATCTTTTTCCCCTGACCTTCTTCTAACTTTTTTTCGGTAAGTATTGGTGCCTTTGCATTATAACATACTCTTAAACCAAAAATTTATCTTACAAAATGCTTAAGCATTTAGCCCACTATAATTAAAACAATTTTATGACTGGCAGAAGTGCACGATCGATGACAGACCTGTCTTATATCATGCATATCACAGAATTCCCTGAAGTTTAGCTAACTTGTTTGATATTCCCTGACATTTCCCTGATCGTTTTCAAATTCCCTGACATGTACCTGTTTTCCAGACCTGTGGCAACCCTGTCTTACACTAATGTGCATTATGAAAAATAAAAAAAGTAACAGAAAGCAAAAGAAATTATTTCTTTGTTCACCAATATTCAGCTAACATTTTAAATTCAATATTTACACAAGCAACAACTTTCTCTCCAGCACTGTCAACTATACAGGACACATGCCAGTCAGCGTGCCTGTTACGTATATGCTGGTTGGAGCAGTGACAGTTTTCAAAGTTTGATTTCACAAGTGCTCTATTAACAGTAAAAGGCCTATACCAGCTCGTCCCCTTGCTGACACAAGGACTGCACCCACCGCGGTAAGTACTTCCCAAACTCACAAGACACCATGGCCGTGTCTGAATTCACATGCCAAGAGACCTGAACTGGCTTTGTACCTTACAAAAGTGCATCTCTGGCACGACGTCAAATAGTATCTGTCCAAATTCATGGCTAGGGCACGAATGCACCCTAGAATATCCCCTTCAGCCAAGTGCACGTGTCCCGTGTCCTATATCAATTTTTGATGCTTTATTGTTCGCTGTTGTTTGTTCTCTATCCTAGTGCCTTAAAGATGGCTAACAAACTGTCTTCGAAGTAACTGAAAACTTGTAAGTACTTGTATATTACTTAACAGTTTGATGTTTTATAGAAGTTTAACCGGTATTATCTCATATAATATTTATTTCATGAAGGGCTGGCAGATGAAACTACTTGCAAATGAAAACTTAAATAAACTCGGAACTCCAATCTTGGCTTCCGGTGTTAACAGAAACTCGCAAATTGATTGGTCAGTAATCGAGATACAAACAAACAAGGGTGTCCAAATTCGGAGATGCACACTTCTTCACGAAGTGGACAAGGGCTTATATCTTGTGAAGGGCACAAGGGGACGTGGACAAGGGTGCAAGGAAGTGAATTCAGACACAGGACATGTAAAAAAAGAACATGGAAATACTGCATCTACTTGAATACTAGACCACCTCAAAAAAAAGATAACCCCAATATTTTCACATTGACATCCTGAAAAATTTTATTACTCCACAAATTTGTACAATGACAGGATCATTTAATCCTGGCAATGAAATAAATGTTTAACATAGCTAAATTCATTGCAGTTGATAATGTACATTATGTACTACATCTCAAATCAACTAAAAGCAAAGGAAGTCTGAAGTCTCACTTACTTTGTCCACTCCTGGATAATTATAATTATAAAGCACATTCTGTAAATATTTCTTATTCGTATGCTAAGTGGCTTGTTTTTTTTTGTTACGAAATACATGTCTAGTCAAAAATTGACTCGTTTCTTCACACTTTTTGAACAAAACCTTAGAAAATTCACCCCACACGACGTGCTTGGATGTCTCCTAAATGTGTCACAAATCACATGCGCTTTATACTTCTGTTAAATTCAATTATTATGTATATTTTCTTTATAAATTGTAATAGGTCAGTTATAATAATATAAATAAAGAAAGGGAAAAAATACATATATTGGTAATACCTGGTCAGAAATAGTTTTCATACAAAATATTATTAAACTTAGTGCACTTGATTGCAGTGTGTAGAAATAGTTTAGTTTTGCATACATGAGGTAGAAGAATATTCAAGTAGTAAAACTATAGCAGGGCTTCAGAAAAGTTGTAAGTAATCGTGAGTTGACTACGTATAGCTACTCAATCACCGGCCTCCCACTCTGTGAGGTAACTGGTTTGATCCAAAGCCTCTGCAGGCAAGGAATTTTCAATTTTCAGACGGGGTCTCTTATGTGGCGAAGTGTGATGCACTGTAGTGGTGTGAGGGTTTTCTCAGGACTCTCCCATTTCCTCTCATCTTCACTACGCTGTACCTCCACGCCCAACTCTCATACATTCTTCAGGCTGGCCGGAGCAGCAGGTCTGTACATCAGGTAAGACATCCGGCTACAATTTGCAGCAGCCTCTCTCGTACATACATGACAATACTTGCTTAAGGTGACACCCATGTGTGGATTTTAATTTTCACTTGCTATTATCCAAGAAAAAACAGTGTCCTGAAAATTCTAGTGCAGTATTCTCATCTTGCGTGTATGTATGGGACTGTCAGTTGTTACCGTATAATTTTATTGGTGGAAAGTTTTCAACCAAGTACAGCGAAGGTCCCTGTAATAGTTTCACATGTTACCAACCTGTAGGTATATTGCGACATACATCCAGCAAAGAGGAAACACAGTTATTATCTATGTTGTAGGACTCAGAAATGGCATTTATAATGTGTATGATGTATTGAGAGTATTATTCGTACCTCGCGTGGTGAATTTTCTTTTCATATACCTGTGTAATAGGAACAAGTTTAGTTGTTTCATAAAAAAATGTGGATTTCAAACACTGTGCAATGCAATTCAAGCGACAGGTTTAACTGGCCACGGTTACAACTCAAATAGCTGCTGTGTTTCTTTCAAGGAAAACCATCTTCCTCTAGTATGACCAACAAAAAATATTGTGAGATGTGTTATAACGTGCGAAGAGGTTGTAAACCACAGGGAAGAACAATGATCAGTGTTTGAACACTTCTAACAGGTGATCTTGTACATACTCGGACCATGCTGTGGCCGGCCACATCTATGTAAACTACCACACGCAGCACACACAGCCCCTTTATAACGTTTTTTTCCAGGGGTCACTAAGTAAAATGTTATATGCAGGAAACAATATTACAACTGTAGGGACACACCCACCAAAACTAAATTCTAACATAACTTTTGCTTATAAATAATGAGCCAATAGTTACTAAAATGATTTTTGGAATACTTTCAGAAAGCAAGATAGGCCACTTTCACGCCTGTATGTATGCGTCCTCCCTGGAAATGTTTTGAGCACCTTAATCAAATTTTTCTAAACTCTGTACACATAGAGTACTTAGGAAGAACATCCAACTTTTATGGTTTTCAACCACGCAAGGTGATAATTTCAAAATTGTGAGCATTTTGAAATTTATGGTGATGTCATATCTTGGGAACCATTTATTCAATTTCACCCAATATTGTATGCTAACAATGCATCACGTAAGCATTCAGTTTAGATATGGCTATAATTGTTGGACCACCATTTTGGAAGATAGCACCACATTAAAAAAACATAACTCTTACGTTATATCTCAAAACTACTAAACAGATTCTTGCCAAATTTGGCACTTAATTAATGTTATGATATGCCATGTTAACATATGCTATTTAAATGGATACTTATTTCACAATAACTGCCATACAAATATGTTATGTTTATTTGCTACATTTACCATACAGTTTGGCCAACTTCAATCAAACTTTGTAAGCTGAAAGTATCTATTACACACACATTATATATGCTGACACACAGCCACTTTTGTGTGCCATTTGTAAGATAGTGCCACATGAAGAAATAAATTTGTTACGAATATCTCAGGAAAATATTGACAGATTCCTTCCAAATTTGCCAAATAAGTAGTACTACAGCAGGTGATGATACGTATGTTTTACATGGGTTAAACACTTATTTTAAAAATGGTGGTAATATAGATTTTAGATTAGTACACAATATACTCCAAACCATATAATCAATTCCACCTTAACTTTGTATGCTGGCAGTATCTGTGCGAGCAACTAATGAGCTTACACGTAAACTAATTTTTCTACAATTTTAACAGATAGCACCACATGCAAAATTAAGATTTTATGTTGTAACTCAGGAAACAATTATATAATTCCCACCAAATTCATAAGACACGGTATACTTTTATAGTCCATCAAAATATACGATATGCGTTCAGTCTCACATTTTTAAAAATAGCAACCATGTAAATATTTCTGCTTAGTATGTTACACCCGCGACAGTGAACTTCACATTCTGGCAGTATCTATGACAGTCACATGTGCTAATGTATAACCTTTATGTCCCCCCTCTATAAAGATCACATGAAAAAATTTTGGTTTTATGCCATATCTCAGGGACCAATGAGCTGATTCCAACCAAATTTTACATGCAAGTAGTGCTATGGTAGGTTGTATAAACTTATGTGATTTAGTTGGAGCATACTTTTTTTTAACTTGTGTTAGTATAATTAATTTAGATTAATATGTTATACTTATAAAACAAGTCAACAAAATTCAACCAAATTATGTATACTAACAGTATTCATTATACGCATCAATTATGCATGCAGACATCCTATTTTGGTAGCCATTTTGTAAAATAGTTCAGGAGAGAAAAGTAAACAATTACTTATGCCACAGTTCAGCATCATTCAACTATTTTCCATCAAATTTCACATGCTAGTAATGCTACAGAAGGTCATGTAAACTTACATGATAAAATGTATATGGCTCAGGCTCAAGCATTCAAAATGACAGTCTGTAAATAACAGGGCTTAGTAAACCCTATCTTTACCTACCAAAACATTAGACTGATTAGATCCTAAGTTGATACTCCCAATCCTACACAGTTAGCCGCACACTAGCTTATAGTACAAGGATTCCTGGGTTGGAGTCTCAGGTAGGGCACATATGCATTTGTAATTGTCTCACTGCTATTACATACATTTCTGGTTCTATATCTAATGGTATTGCCATCAACAAGACTTAGTTCTACCTACCATTTAAGTTTATAAGAACTTCATTAAAAATTATTTGCACCTATATAGAAAAAAGTAGGTTCACAAGTTATTGATATAACTTCTTTTAATATATAGCTACACCTTTAAAAATTTTAATACTATACAAACTCATACACGCATATTGCAAAGTAAGTTCCTTATCAATCTCTAAAAAAATATCACTAAAATTTTGTATTTATATTTGTTGCTACATTTAAATAAATAGTTGTTATTTTACTCAAAACACTCATAATTTATTTAGTAATACAAGTTTGAGTTAACAACAGAGTCACATTGGTCCAGCTCTGAGATTTAAGATGTCTGAAGGTATATTGCAAGAACCAATTTATTCATTCGAATTCAACATCATCATCTGAATAGTTACATGGAAAAATGTTAGCAATCTGAATTTCATGGACTATAGCATCACCAACTAATGCATAATTACATGCATTCTGGAGGCTTGCATGCAAATTTTCTGTTGGTTATAATCTTTTGTTATTTTCAAAAACATCACCTTCAAAATCTATATACTGCATATACTGTAATAATACTTCCAATATAAACTGTTTGCTGTATTAACGTCGGCTACTACTTCATTCTTATGTTTGAATTTTCACTCAAATTATTTAAAACGATGTCCTCTGATTTTCCCGTATACTTGAGCCTGGCACGAGTAACTTGCAGCTCCCGCCTGGTCCTTATGCATTATTTGGCAACAAAAGGTGTTAAATAGGTGCTACCAAGCTATCAGGTTATTGGGAAGGTGTTATATTGAACTATATTAATACAAATTCTCTGATCTCTACGTAACAAGCCACTGAAAAACCTACCTGTTGAGTTAAATTAATAGTTAATTTAAAAATTGTGTTGGTTTGATACCAGATACAATTAAAAACAAACTTTATGGGGGAAAAAACAACCTTTAAATGCAAAAATAAACATCTTTGAAAAAATTATTTCTGGTTAAAATTTAATGCATAGCATTTTCATGCAAAACCATTTGCTCTGAAATACTACATTGATGATAGGTGCTACTATTTTGAATGATGGATAATCTTGATAAAATTTCTGTGATCTGGGATAGATTTGGAAATGTGTAATGGCACAGTGCCATAACAGAGTGTAGTCTCATACTTGGCGACTGCTGGGACCTTGTTAGGTCAGAGTTGGCAGACTACTAGATCACTCTGTGGTGCAGTGAATCTGACATGATAACATGCTAGTTGCTAAGTAACTGCTTCCCCTTTCATCACACGTGTAAGGGGAGGAAGTAAAGAGCCACGCCTGATTGCCCGATTCCCAAGCACTAGCTGAACCGGAAAGGACTAGCTTAACGTATTCCACACACAGTTATTAGATATTTGAGTAAACATACTATTCAAAATTATCACTGCATGAAATCTTAAATGATGGAACTGAAAGATTTTTTGATCAATGCAATATCTCATAAATGAAAGAAGTTTTATCATCTTAACGTAATTTATATATTAATTTTTCTGAAACTGAAAATTTTCTGTGGATACAGTTTTTCAGTACAGAGATAACTGACGCCGGCTAAGAGCCAGCCAGTCAGCCCATGACAGCTCTCACCGCTAGTGTAACACGTGGTGGTAAGCATGTGTGCAGCATTGCTGCATGGAGTTTCCCAAAACGTTATATAAGTAGTTTCAGTGTAATATGTATTTATTTTTCTGGGTTAAATTGTTTGTAAAGTGTAACAAGTCTTATTTGAGAGTTTGTGTAAAACTGATATTTGAAATTTAAAGTGTGTGCAGCACCAAAAAGAGAAACAATAGTATTCAGGTAAAAAAAGCCTTCAAATGACAATTAAAATACAATAAGAAATCATAAGAAAATTCCTCTCTGTAAAATTGCTTAAAAAAGCTTTTAGTGCCACTTCAATTTGCCATATTAATATTTCACTCAGCATGCATAGCATTTCCGCTTGTGTGAACCCCGTAGGCAGCCATGGTAGGTCTGCGTGACCCCTGCCTGTGGGCAGTTCTAGGAGAGCTGTCTTGTACACATATCGTTTTGCAATGATGTAGGTTTCAATAGCACATTTTAGTTAACCTTTGCCTTGCGTACATTTTGCCAGACATCCCCAGCATAATGCTAACCGCTCAACCTAATAATTTGCAGCCTTTTAGGGTTTTTGAGATGCTAACGAGAAGAGAGGAGGAGATGGAGGAGAGGGCATGCTGCCCGCGTTACTTGTGTATCAGGTGTCATCCGCCCATGCTTAGGGCTTTTTCATGTAATTTATGCTTAATGACGATGTGCAATATAAAGGGTAACATGTCTGTATCATTATTTGAGGGATTTTGTCATGTTAATATGTTTTGCGGCCACACCACCCACAGCCATGTGATTAGCTACCAACAGTCCGTATCTACGCTATCACCACACTATGAGGGCCAATTCTTGTTCCATCGTGAGCGCCATCATTTTGTTTCATGGTTTATGTAATGTTTTCAATAAGGGTTCTTGTAATTTTCACGTTTAATGCATTTTGCTCCTGACCATGCGATCAACTCATGTACCAGTTATTTCCAGCCATCCGGCACCCTAAGAGCTTTTGTATGCTCGTTTATCACAGAGAGCATTTTTGTGATGCAAATACCAATTTTGGCAGATGATTATTAACAAAATTTCCAGATAAATACTGTGTTTTCACGCCCTCCCACGTGGGTCACTACGAACTTCATCCAGCAACATCCGCACCACCTAAAGCTAATTTCACTTATCTGTGTGTTTATTCTGCTTGTTCATATCATGTCCCATGTTCATAATATGTTATTTTATGTACTTATTTTGTGCGATGCCATTATCTCTGCACTAACCCGCTATGTGTATGACTGTCGCAACACGCCACGTGATTCGGGGACGAGTCCCGACGAGTAGGTGCTAGATACGTAGATATTTCCAAGTATCCATTTCATACTTCGTGTCCTGTCTCTGCGCAAAACACTGCAGTCCATCCTAGTGGCTGCGGACCCCTGCTTTGTAGAGGCTGTGTCTTCAAACACCATGGAGCATCATCTAGTCTGAGTGCGTTAGATTAGTAAAGTGCTTGGTAGTTCACCCACCAGGACTAGCTAGACACGCTCATGAAGTAAAACCTATATCATTTGGCACGTTTTGTAACTTGGTAAGAATAAACACCTTCTCAGTGTAAAAGTCGAATGGTTTTCCGTAACATCAGTTACACAGCCCAACCTAAATATTGTGCATTACATTGTCATGTGTGTGTAAAAGTTATTTTGTAAGTACGCACGGGTGAGACAAACACACGGAACCACAGCTGGCGCCCATCAACCACAGGTAAGTGTATCGTGATTGTCTCCGTGTCTTACCCGACTGCATCATAACCTACTGTATTTTGTGAGTACTTATGTCAATGGTAACTGAGCTGGTCCTGGGCAGCAATTACTTTACTTCACAATGGTCCAGTAGACACTCACCAGCAGTAAGGAATATACTAAGTACGGTACAGTTAATGTTAAGATGTCTCCCACACGGCATACAATTAGTAAACATTATTTGTGTGTTACGTCGAACCTTTATTTGTAAGTTGACCAATGGTTGTTACTTACACTTAACAATTCAACAACTTTTTGGGTCCAATGTGATATTTTCTCTGCATGTTGTGGATGTTTGTGCCTTTTTCATTCACAAGGCTGGTACTCGAGTTGCTGATTGTGACGGCAGTAGATTTTTTATATTTTATTTATTTACAGTTTGCAACTGCTGGGACTCTGCACAAATTTGAACCCAGCTCCAGAAAATATAATTTTGCTTAAATACGTGCCACTCTCCTTCTCCAAGAAAGACAATGAGTGGGGAAAGCTGCATCAACTTACTTGTTGCACACATTTTCACCAGCTAAACTTACCTAGGAAGCGGGTAAATTGTTGTGGCCCTCAGCACATTCCCTATCACTTGGACTTAAGGAAGCGGAGTGACACAGATTTACTTCAAGTCATTTTCCTACTGACTTTTGTAAACGTAAGTTGGTGTTTGGAGTGATTATGTTTGACAAGATTTTTATCCCCCCTCTCCCACATTTGCCTTCAATCTCCGTAACGTTCATAGCTCTCCCCACAGTCCCTTTGATAGTATGTACTGGGAATACAACAATGCGCTTATGCAATTATGTTTCAACATGATAAATACCGCTGACACATACATAGGTGTTTTTCCCCTGAAAGGCCCTACTCTTCATAATTACCGTAATTCCATCAACTACATTCTCCGCTTTCTCTAGTTGCTCACAACCAAGTGGAAAGCAACCCACTTGGACTGTGTGCTCGCTTGTTCACAGCAGCGAGACACTCACCGCAACGACAGCCCCTTCCTCTGTCAGCACCAAGTACCCCACCTGGTCCGGGATTCTCTCCAGGTTCATCATGCTCATCAGATCTGTAACATGACGAGACACTGTACCCCACCACTCCGACCTGCAGCAACACAGATATACTAGCCGCCACTGTTTTATTCTGTTCCCATTCCAATGTCCATATAGAAAACAGACATGCACATAGACACACACACACCATATAAGAATAACATTAGAAATAAACAACAGATACACTAACCTGCTAATCAACTTCAACAACATACCTTAACATTACAATAATTTATTTTAGTGGATGATTTTTTTGTAACTGAAGAAATTATTTCCCTGCGTTTGGAAGACACTATATTTTCAATGATTATTGAAATGAGCCGCTGTAATAGTTCAAAATAGAGGCTTTTCCGAAAAGGGAAAAAATAATACCTGGAAGTGTTATATATGCTTATTAGTAATCACACTTAATAGGAATTTTAGCGGGGCTTCACATAGTTTGCCGGAAAAAATAAAATGTGATAGTGTGGAGGGCTATTAAGAATGTGGTGTCTATGCAGTAAAACACGCAACATATACGTCCAATATATTTTTATTGATATCTAAATTGTATTAAAAGGTGGAAATACCTTTTGAAATGAATAATGTATGAAACATCATTCACAGGGTATACTTATACAGCGACGCTGAGGTTATAGAGGTAAACAACGCAGGTATCAAACAGTGAACATTATGATATTCTGGTGAATTACTCAAGGCTTACCTTGTCTATATTCATGACAGGATAGTACTACGTAAGGTATTACTAGCAGAATAAATATACAAATGGCAGATCATACAAAACGACGTTCACAGATAGTGTTTATAAACAGTTGATGTGTGTCGCCATGAAACATATTAGACGTACCTTCATCATGGTATTTGTATCATAATCTGGCCTTGTGTACCATTGCGAGGTAGTAATGGTACAGAAATGTACACACTGTTGTGCCAGTGTACCACTATTATGAATACCCCGTAGTATGACAGAGTACCGGCAATTTATTAAATGTTTATGTCGCAGTTGGATTGTAGGAAATATTTTTGGAACGACATCTGACGTATTACCAGTTGGAGGTGGCGAAAGAGTGCTTAAAAGCATGTTTTATTGCAATTAATTCAGTTAGACATGTTAAATCAAGTAATAGTGCAAAAATGTGAGTGTTTCTGTACTAATATATGCATGGGAAACATTACATTGTAATATTTGTGCCGTGATTTTGAGCGTATGTAGTGTTGTGTGAAAAACTATTTATTACGTGAGTATGTAGCCAAATTAAATCTAGCTTTACAATAGTGAGGAGGGCTATGAAAATAAAGGAAATTGTGGGGTAAAACGAGTAAAAAATATGTACATAACCGTAATATTTATTCATGAAAATATGTTAAATTGCAAAAAGACCTAAGCAAACAATACCTTGACGCCAGCTAAGAGCCAGCGGCAGTCAGACCATGATGGTGCTCACCGCTAACACGTACTGCAGTCAGCTGCATGGACAGTCCCAAAACGGGATACTTGTTTTTCAGTGTGTTATGCATTTCTTTCATGGTTCAAAATTGTTTCCAAAGTGTAATACTTTTATTTTTTGGGTTTATGTAATGTTGTGATATTCAAATTCAAAGTGCGGGCAGCGCAGAAGAACAAGACAATGATATTCAGGCTAAGGCGACTTTCAAAAGACAATTATATAATAACGGTAATATTTTACTCTGCGTGCATAGCACTTCCGCTTATGTGAACCCCGTAGGTAGCCGTGGTAGGTCCCAGCGACCCCTGCCTCTGGGCAGTCGTTCTAGGAGAGCTGGCGAGGTAAGACACTGTCACGTATGCACTTCATACTTTTGCACAGATGTAGATTTCCATAGCTTCACTTCAGTATACCAGTTAACCTTTGCTTCGCGTACGTTTTGCCAGACATCCCCAGCATAATGCTATCCCCTTAACTTAATCATTTTGCAGGCCTTGTGGTTTGAACTTAAACGAGATGAGAGGAGACAAATTGTGGCAAGCAATATTAAGGGTAAAATTTGTGTAATTATTTTCAGGGTTTTGTCAAGTTTATTTTACGGCCACATCACCCACGGCTACGTGGTTAGCCACCACCAAGTCCGTATCTGCGCCATCGCCGCGTTTGCAGGGCTAATTCTTGTTCCAGCTTGTGCTCCTTAATTGATTTCTGGGTAATATGTGTTGTTTTCATTCAGGGTTCATGTATTTTGATGTTTGATGCTTTTATGTATGACCACGCGGTCATTTCCTATGTTCACATTTTCCCTCCATCTGGCATGCTATGAGCTTTTGTATGCTTGTGGATTAACAGGAACATTTTCCTGAATACCGTCATCATTTTGGCAGTTAATTCTTAAGAATAGGGGCTTTTCTGAAAGAAAAAAAAATCTCGGAATGTGATATGATTCCACTCGACTAATTACACATAACACGAATTTACTAGGGGTGTCAACATTTGACCAATAGAAACCTCAAAAACAATAGTGGAGAGGGCTACGATGTTCAGGGAAATTGTGGGCTACAAAAAATACAAAATAAGTACATTTTCATTATACACTATTACCCCTCAATTTCCCTGATCTTCATAGCCCTCCCCACTATTATATTTGTAGCTTGTATTGGTAATATTGTCAATTTAGGTCATGTTCCAATTTTTTTGCAATTAAACATGTTTTCATGAGATAAGATTACAAATAGTAAAAAAATATGTTAAATTGCAAAACATACACATTATTTCTCAGTGCAAATAGGCTACATTTGCCATTCATATGACGTATTTGAATAAGCACTCCACAACTTCGGTCCATTTGAGCGAGCGCGCGCGCGCGCGCGCGCTCCTCTCTCTCTCTCTCCTCTCTCTCTCTCTCTCTCTCTCTCTCTCTCTCTCTCTCTCTCTCTCTCTCTCTCTCTCTCTCTCTCTCTCTCTCTCTCTCCTCTCTCTCTCTCCTCTCCTCTCTCTCTCTCTCTCTCTCTCTCTCTCTCTCTCTCTCCTCTCTCTCTCTCTCTCTCTCTCTCTCTCTCTCTCTCTCTCTCTCTCTCTCTCTCTCTCTCTCTCTCTCTCTCTCTCTCTCCCCTCTCTCTTCTCTCTCTCTCTCTCTCTCTCTCTCTCTCTCATCACCGCAAATATATTATAATTTAGCTTTTCCCTTGCTACTATAGTATAGAAACACCTGTAATTTCTAACAATTATTAGATTTAACACTTCAAGCAACATGAATTGCAATAAAACACGCGTTGTAATCACTTGTTAATCCGAAGCCTCAGACAGGACCAGCATACATCGCCTCCAAAGATAAACTCTTTCAATGAACGTCTGTATAATCAACAATATCTATATTTATTCTACTAGTAATACGTTTTATCCTCTCGTCAATATAGACCAGGTAAAATTTCAGTAATTCACTAGAATTACATAATGTCCCGACACTGCTCCATACCTGCGTTGTTTACCTGTATAATCTCGGCGCCGCACTATAAGTATCCTGTAAATGACGTTTTACGCATTAAATATTCGTTGCAAATGGTATTCTTACATGTAAAACAATTCAGCAACCCTATATAAATATATTTTACGTATTTTGTAGCATAAATTCAGCAATCTTGATCATCCTCCTCCCTATCACATTTTATATTTTTTACAGAAAACTACTCGAACCCCCGCCAAAATACCCAGTACGTAATTAGAAATAATCATATATAACATATCCAGGTATTAATGTTCCCATTTTTGAAAAAGCCCCTATTCTTAAGAATTACCGTTTGGCAGACAATTCTTACCAAATTTGTAAAATAATGTGTTTTCCATCTGCAACACATGGTCCACTAAGAACTTCATCCAGTGGCATCCGCACCATCTAATACTGTTTTCACGCATCTGCGGGTTTATTTTGCCTGTTCTATATCGTGCCCCATATTCATCCAATGATATTTATGTATTTTTGTACAGCGTTATTTTCTGAAAATCTATAGTCCATCACAGCGTCTGTAGACGCATCAATAAAAACAATCTTACCATTGTAAAAATATGTCTTCTTGTAACGTTGAAACCCAGCTTTCTCAAAGTGTTTTACAGTACAATGTTTAGTATTGCCTACGTGTTTGTAATTACGCATGGGTGAGAGGAGCACACAGAACTCACAACATCCCTGAGAACCCTGAATCTCAATAGTGCGGTGATTGGGAAGCACCGCTGGCGCCCTCCCACTGGATAAAAATTGTATCATAATCGTCTAGTGTCTCACTCGACACCATCAAACCAATACATACACAAACCCACACCCAAATGTTACTGTGATAATGTATGATATGCAAGCATAGCCCCATCGCAATGACAAATACTGTACAAGCATTGCCAAACATTATGCACCCAGCCAGTCCCCAGCACCAGCAGGGGAGTAAATCCCCAAACAGAGATTCAACCTTGCCGGCTTTCTTCTATTGGTAGTGACCAGGAAGTGGCCACACGCCAATGGAGCTTGGAGTTTCCTCTCATTAATTGATTACAAGGGCATACCATTCGCACTGTGTGTGTGTGTGAGTGTAAGAGAGTGAGAGAGAACGCCTGCGTGTATTGGTATTATTGTGACTTTAGGAATTGTTTGGCGAGGTAGATTTGCACTTGAATATATTTTCGTGCTATTTGTGATAGAAGCGTAGTATTGTATTACGAAAACACATTTAATTGCGAAAAGATCCAACCGAACAATACAAGTTAGAAGTACGATAGTGGGGAGGGCAGAGTGGAATTATACCACTTGCCGCGAATTCCCCCCCCCCTCCCGACAACTATAAGTGCTGGTTCAATAACCGCACTTTTGGGGAATTAGGCAACTTTTGTTTGCCAATGGTATCATTTATCAGATGTTTTCAATTTTTTTTTTTTTTTTTTTTTTTTTTTTTTTTTTTTTTTTTAGAAAATGAAATAAATTAAATACTTAGCTATGAAATACTACTACTACTACTGCATTTTAGAATATACATATCCGTCTGCAGCGGCTCCGGGACTCACCTGAAATTAATCCTCGAGGGAAAAATAAAACTTCAGAGAGAAACTTATTTACAATCAAAGATAGTCACCGTTAATCAAACGATTTCGAAACAATGTTTAACACCACGAATTTCTTGTTAAAATACATAAACAGTATACTTCCAGATAAAAAACAACAAAATCAGCTGATCACCAAAGATATAATTGATCTAATGCCACTCAAAAGAGCCTGGCAGTTTTTTTGTACAGCCAGTGAATACAACAAAAATCGAAAAAATTATCAAAAGGTCAATAATCTGTATAATATAAAATATATAATTCGAAAGTCAATTAATCTCACCAAATCGACAAACAGCACACACACAAAGGGACGTCGCAAACCCGACTCCAAGGATCAAAAATATGAACCGAACACCTAGGCGTCAACGATGGTATTTACATAAAAACATGGCTGCAATATACCTTAAATAGACAGAACTCCTTCACCACCACTATGCGAAATATGCTCAGCAAAGTAGTTCTGATCACTTCTAATAGGCGCATTGTCGCTCCTACTACGTCATTCTACTTCCGGACAATCCCACACATAATCTGCACGAGAAAAAAAAGAAGAAATTCTTCATTCCCTGAATTCAAAGAGGTGGGAAAAAAACCACACATGCGTATATGGAGGTTAGCATCGGTGGAGACCAAGGCCAAATTTTTTGGTTTTTGTAAATGTGCGCAGGTTGATTGTACTGCGTGATTCTGCAACTAAAATATATTATGCTAGTGATGAACTAACGTATTTTGGTGAGTAAATTTGAAAGGATTTCCATAGGAAACACGTTTTTAAGAGGTTGCGAATTTAAATAACAGTAAATTTACGGGTTTTGTAACAAATGAATTTGTAAACTGTTACTGTAATTATTGAAATGCATGTGGCCTATAAAGTCGTACTTTCAAACCTTTTGTAGTGTGTAATGATATTTTGTTTCTGTGCCTAAATCGTGAATACAACGAATGTAAGGTAAACAAGGCCGTCAGAAACAGCTGCAACCCTGACACAATGAATCACTACAGGAAATACTGCAAAATTATGTATAAGTTAATAAAATTTGAAAAAAAAATGTTTATTTATATAACCTCATTAAGAATTCTCAAAACAAAATAAAAACTACATGGATTATTGTAAAAAAACAACAGGAAAAACAACAGAGAAATGTCCAGTTGTAAACCTAAACGTAAATGACTGCATATCCTCAGACCCTAAATTAGTCGCAGATACATTTAATTCATACTACTTAAATGTCGTAGGGAACATAATTCGAAAAAAAACATCACACAAGATATAAACCATATTCCTACAATACAGGGTACAGACTACCCTACTATATCTTTTATAAACACAACTCCAGAAGAAGTGGAGAAAACAATAAACTCTTTGCAACCAAAATTATCTAGCGGATTTGATGGCATTAGCTGTAGGTTATTCATGCAATGCGCTCTTGAATTCACATTTCCATTAAGCAATATTTCTAATGACATCTTCAATACAGGATTGTTTCCAGACAGACTCAAATGGCCTATGGTAACACCATTGTTCAAGAAAGTAGTCAAGACTGAAGTAACAATTATAGACCCATCTCACTTCTTACATCCTTTTCAAAAGTAATTGAAAAAACGAATTTACAGTAGGTTACTGCAACATTTTGAGAATCACAAAATCTTATAAAATTTCCAGTTTGGCTTTATGAAAAACACGTCAACAAATTATGCAATTTTCAAAATAACAAATCGCATTTTTAATGCACTTGATAAAAATATGCCATCTAGGGGGGTATTTAGCGACCTCACTAAAGCATTTGACTGAGCAAATCACAATATACTTATGGAAAAATTGAAGTTTTACAGAGTCTCACATACACCATACAAACTTATAAGCTCATACCTTTCAAAAAGACAACAACATGTGCGGAACAAAGGAAAAACAACTTCATTCTACTCTGAACCAGGAAAAAACAAGCATGGGGTCCCACAAGGATCGATATTAGGCCCCCTGCTCTTCCTAGTTTATATAAATGACCTTCTATGTGCCTTAGCCGCAGAAACTACTCCAATTTTATTTGCAGATGATACTAGCATATTAATCTCTGGAGACTCAGTAAATGATCTTAAACAAATTAAATCTCAACCTGAATAAAACATATTTTATGTATTTCCTCACAAAGAACAGAAAAAAAACATTAATTCATATGTTATCAGTAACAGAGACAAAACCAATGAAACTGCAGTGACTAAGTTTCTCAGCTTAAAAGTAGACAATTGGACGTGTTGCGCCTCCAGAAGTGCTGGTGGTGTGTTTGTGTCCCGCCTGAGAGTAGGTGGGGAACAGGAACTGATGATGTGCCCGACTCCACGTTCGGTGTAGAGAACTATTGTTGATGGGTGTCGTATGGCCGATGGCCTACGGCGACTCTGGATATGCGGTCAATACGAAGGAGAGCTGAGTGAATTTGTCCGTTATATTACATAAAAGTAAAATATTGCTTGTGGGCGAAGCTGTCGGCCATTTCGCACACCTATATTACCACTGATTTACCCTGCTTGAGGGAGGCAGGCCTCGTAAATGCAAAACACATTGAAATACAGTTGTAAATTTGAAGGCTGCTATTAGGGCGCAGTACCCGATGAACTCAGGAGAGTTAAATTCAATAAAACACATATAATTTGTTAAGTTATGAAGGTCGCCAAAAGTGTAATGTTTGTAATACATATATATGATCCCTTCCTGTTCCTGTTGATAGTTAAACAAAGGAGATGATGGAAAGGTTCTGTGTGTTGTTATTGCAGATAAAATGTTGTCAATAATGCTGTTTAAGTCTAGTGTGCTCTTGTAAATAAATTGAAGATTAATAAAATAAAGAATACATTAAACAATGACTTAGGAGTGAGCATTTATTGCGTTTGCTATGTTCAAAAGCAACAGGTTATTGGCCCAAAGTGCGATGCACAAGCGCATGGCGAAAGTTTTGAAGAAAATCTGTATGAGTGAAATATCAATGCACGGAATGGCCAAGGTATGTGTGAAGATATTTGAAGGCAAGATGTAAGATTTGGTATTTTTTGTGTTAAGTGGCTATTCGGAGATTAAAGAAAATGGCCATGCAACATAAAGTTGGTTATATGGTAGAGCCATTAAATGGCTCGAATTACTACAATTGGAAGTTCAGAATGCTTATATTACGTGCAGAAAATGATGTTGCTGAGTGTGTTAACAAGGAATGTGTTGAAATTGAAGACAGAATACCGACATGTGATTCAGATCAGAAAAAAGAAAATCGGGTTAGAAAATTAATTGTTTAATATGTTGATGATTCGCAAATAGAAAATTTACGGGATAAGGTAAGTGCATACCAAATGCGGAAATGCCTAGAAAATCTGTACTAGAAGAAGGGATTGCCTGGGTAATTGTATTTAAAGAAGAAGTAACCGTCAGTGTAGCTAAATGAAGGCGAAAGTGTAGATAGTTTCCTGATGCATTGTGATGAAGTGGTAAGGCAGTTGAAATCTAATGGTGCAGAATTAAAGGATAATGATGCTATATGCCATTTATTGTTAAGTTTGCCCAAGACATTTGAAGTAGTGGTTACAGTCATTCAAAATATGCCGCCAGAAACATTAACACTTGAATTTGTCAAGAGTAAGCTGCGAGCAGAAGAAGGAAAACATAAGTGCAAATCTACTACGACAGAAGTGCAAAATGCAGTGGTGCCATCAGCATTCTTATCAGCAACTCAAAGTGTATGTTATGAGTGCGGCAAGAAAGGACATATTTGTCGAAACTGTAAGCAGCTACCCAGGAACAGCTTAAGACGTGCAACACAGCAGGGTTACCAAGAGAGATTTCATGGACATCATCGACCTGGAAGGTATTATGGAAATGTTCACCAGAGCGGACATTTCCAAGCAGTTGGTCGTCAGGAAAGTCAATCTCAACATTACTCAACAATGGGTGAGCCAAAAAGCAATTATGTTGACATGGCTACTCAAGGTAAATGTGAACCTAGTCACCCTAATTGTAGCAAAATTTGTTTCATAAGTGAAAGAGAAGCAGACAATGATAGTATTAGCAAAAATGCTGTTGTGAGTTTCTGTGTAGATTCAGGGTGTACAAATCATATGGCAAGGTTGAATGACAGAATTATATTTTCTGAGTTTGTAGAATTTAAACATCCTGTTAACACAGCAGTGAGTAAACACAATACTGTGATTGAGGCAACAGGTGTAGGAAATATTCATGGGTTTTTGGAGGTAGAGGGTAAAAGAACTGAATGTACTGTAAAAAATGTATTTTATGTACCAACCTAAGAAAAAACTTGTTATCAGTGAAATGTTTAGAAAATGGTAATATTAAACTTTTTTTTTTTCCCCGAATGGTAAGGTACAGTTTTACCTTCAGGGACATAAAATTGGAGAGGGTATTAGAAATAATTTATATGAGTTAAAAATTAATGTAAATTCAGCTGAAAGTTGTGTGACTGAAAGGAGTGTGAAGAAAATAAGCCATGGCATAGAAGTTTACGTTACCTAAGCTATTGTGAAATGAAAAAATTGGCCAGTCAAAACATGGTGGAAGGGATAAACAAGGAGTTAAATATGAACAAAGTTGAATTCTGTGAGGAGTGTGTAAATGGAATGCTAACAAGGTTACCATTTGGTAACAGAATACAAAGTAACAGTGTGTTAGGCATAGTTCATTCAGATGTGTGTGGTCCAATTTCACCTACTACAAATGAGAGTCATTAATATTTTGTTACATTCATTGATGATTTTTCAAATTTTACAATGGTGTATCTGATCAAATCAAAAGGTGAACTTACAGAATGTTTTCAAGATTATTATAGTATGACAGGCAATATGTTTGGGCAGTTTGTATCAAAGCTAAGATGTGGCAATAGAGGAGAGTATGCTGCACAAGAATTTATTGATTTATGTAGAAAGAAAGGCGCAATTCTTGATTACACAGTGCCATACACGCCTGCACAAAATGGCAAGGCAGAAAGGATGAATAGGAGTTTAGTCGAACGGGTACATTGTATGATCAGTGAATCTGGGGTACCTAAACAACTTTGGTGAGAATCGGTCAGAACAGCAGCTTATATTGAAGGAAAAGAAAGTGTATTTAGGGTTCACAAACATAGCGTAAAGTTGCCAAAAAGATTTGATGACTATGAAATGTACATGGCATATAATGTGATGAGTTTTGTAGACAATATTCCAAAGAACCATAATGAAGTAGAAAAAAGAGGTCGACAAGTAAATGTGGTTACAAGCTAAGGATAGGGAAATTGAGTCAGTTTAAAAAAAAAAAAAAAAATAGAACTTGGGAGGAAGTAGAAAACCCACAGGATATAAACGTTATTGATACAAAGTGGGTATATGCATTGAAACCCTTAGAGGAGGACATGACAGGTATAAGGCTAGACTAGTTGCAAGATGTTTTGCACAAGAAGTAAATGTAAGTCAGTGTGATATATATCCACCAGTAGCTATAATGACTATCATATGAACATTATTAATATGGTCATGTTAGAATTAGGTATTGTAATATCTGAAAATGATTGTTGTCTGTATACATTGATGAGTGGAGATGAAATTTTGTATTTACTGCTTTATGTGAATGACATTATTCTAACCAGTTCAAGCATTAATCTCATAAATTATGTTAAGTCTCAGCTAGCATCAATCTTTGAGGTTAATGAAAAAGGAAAACTGAAACATTTTCTTGGGTTGGAGATAAGTCATGACAGGGAGGACAAAGTTTTGAAAATTAACCAATCCAAGTACACTAAAGGAATTTTGAAAAAATTTAGATGTGATAAGTGTATATCATCACTAACACTAATTGAACCAAAGCTAAACATAAAACCTTGTACACATCAAAATGATCTAACAACAAAACCTTTTAGAGAACTGATAGGCTGTTTGATGTATCTGATGTTGGGTACCAGACAAGACGTATGTTTTGCTGTAAATTACTTTAGTAGAATACTGGACAAAGCAACTGATGAGGCATGCTATCAATTAAAAAGAGTCTTGAGATATTTGAAGGATACCGCAGAAGTTGGATTGGTGTACAGAGGAAACCGTTCTCCTGAACTTTCTTGTTTTGTTGATGCAGATTGGGAGGAGATGTAAATGATCGAAAATCAGTTTCTGGTTTTTTGTGTAAGGTAAATGTAAATGTAGTATCCTGGGTGACAAGTAAACAGAATATTGTAGCCTTGCCAACAACAGAGGCAGAACTTGTAGCATTAAGTACTGCAGTTTGTGAGTGTTTATGGTTGAAAAAGTTATTGTCAGACTTAAATGTCAAATTAGATAAGATTACAATGTATGAAGATAATCAAGGTTGTTATGCCGTAATTAAGAATCCAGAAAACATTTGATGGGTAAAAGACACTGATTTGAAGTATCGTTTTGTATGTGATAAAGTTAAGAAAGGTGAGATTGATGTACAATTTGTTGAAAGTCTAAGTCAACATTTTGGCATTTTGACAAAAGGTTTAACCAGATATGTATTTCTGAAGAATGGTAAATAAATTGACAAAGATACTTTTAGCGAGGGAGGGTGTTAAGTAATGAAGGTTGTCAAAAGTATAATGTTTGTTATACATATCTATGATCCCTTCCTGTTCCTGTTGAAAGGTAAACGAAGAAGATGGTCGAAAGGATTTATGTGTTGTTATCGCAGATAAAAGGTTGTCAATATTGCTGTTTAAGTCTATTATGTTCTATGTAAATAAAAGGATGATCAAGAAAATAAAGAATACATTAAAGTATAACTTAAGAGTGAGTGTTTATTGATTTTGCTGTGTTCAAAAGCAACATAATTGTGGTATGACTGTTTTATTTCCATAAAGGTACAACGGAATTTTACTGCACTTGTTAATGTGTACCTTAGTTAAGCAGACCCGGCAATCTGGACTTGCCGGTGGTCGCTACTGGTAAAAAATAAGGTGTAGGCCTTCCTTAGATTGTAATTATGTGTAACGCATCCCGCACGCGAAGTTCTGGTATGTTATGTCAGGATGCTGGGAGACCTCCCCTCAGCTAAATAAAAGTACTAAAAGTGTCTTGAATTACATTAACTATGGATATATAGAAACATGCAGCATATGTAGAATTGGCGGGGGTATGCAGAGCTTACTGTCTGCCTACCGGTTGTCTTGAGTGCTGAAGTCTGACTAACGACATGGCATTGGTTTCGCCACACAACCGAAGAATTCTGCAACAAAATGAAAACATGAAAAAAACTGAACTTAATGAATAGCATGATAAGTGAAATTGATGTTGTACATAATTAAGATTGTTAAACTAAAACACATTGGTGACATACTCGTGAACCCAGATATGGCTAAGAATGTGACATCACAAGAATGTCACCACACTTGAAGGGTGACATGAAATGAAATGATGCCTCAGGTGGCTGATTCTCGATAGATCATGAAATGTAAACTCTTATAATTAAGATTTTAGAATCTGTGTGTATTGTTATGTAATAAACTTCAGGAATGTGTATGGATGTAATGACACACGGATTTAGTAACTAAGGCCGGGGCTACACCCCGTTTTCTATAGAATGTTATCAACTCTCTATGCTGGAGCGGGTAGTTTCCCTAGTGAGTTATGGTGTGATCACTGTGAATTATGCTTAAAAATGCTCCTATTAATTAATGCTGCTAGGAAACCGCTCCCCACTTCACACTTCCTGTGGGAATTTGATTCCCCGTCTTTCGAAACCACTCGGAGCCACACTGCACTCAGGATTCTGTCACGTGCACATCGGAAGGTCGTCGGAATAAGCGGCGCTGCTTACACCAGTGTTCCCTGCAATGGCTGTTGAGTGTAATGGTCATGGCTTCACGGGAAACACTCGTTTAGGTCACATCCATTCATCATGAGAGTTACGTCTCGTGGTTAATGTTAAATATTATGACCCGCGGCCACGAGTTTCAGGCGGCACGGAAAGTGTATTGCCGTTCTTGTCGACCTGCACTGATTCATACCACGACCTAATATCGATTGGTCGAGTGTTGCTATGTGGTTGATGCGTCTGCGATAGGACAAACGGAAACAAAGGATACATAGACGTCAGGGACATATCAAATTTACTTAACTGGAAATCTCACATTGTGTGTATTTTCCCTAAACTAAGTTCAGCATGTTCGCCCTACGGAGTGTTACAGAGGTCTTGAACAAAAACACAGCAAAAATGGTATATTATGCATATTTTCATTTCATTATTTATTATGTTATAACTTTTTGGGGTAATTCCAATGACAGCAAAAAAAAAAAGTGTTTCGCATGCAAAAGAGAGCTGTAAGAATAATCAATGGCAAAAGAAAGTCAGATTCGTGTAGACCTCTTTTCAAGAGCTCAGAGATTTTAACATTTGCATGCGAGTACATGTTTGCAGTACTTATATTCATGTCCAAAAACAGCAATTTATTTCATAAAAATGAGTCCTTTCATAAACACTACAATAAAAAAAACACTTACACATAACTTCAGTTAACTTAAAACTTGTCCAGAAAGGGCCATCCTACCTTGGTAGCCCACTTTTCAATAAGTTACCACATCACCTTCAAGAAATTTGCTTCTCTAATCAAAAACACTTGAAAGAAAACAGCAGAAAGATTTTTCTCTAAACTAATATTTTATAGTGTAGATGAATATCTAAATTTAAAAAATTAAGATATAATTGCATAGCATAACTTTGTATACATTACTTGTTCCAGTTTTTCTCATTTCTTTTTTCATCTGTTTCAGTAAAACGACGATGCCCTACAGTATGTAGGAGGAGGATTGGCCAAATGATGAGGAACGGATGTTAATAGTGTACGTGTAGTGTGACACATTATTCATATAGCTGTGTGTGTGAGTGTGTGTGTTTACAATGTCCAGTGCATAAATTTTGTGTATTTTAATTTGACTTGTCCAATATCTTAGTACAGCTATGGATTAAAAAAAGATCTTAAGGATGCAATAAAACAAAAATAAAACAAAAAAAACCTCAGCCAAAGAGAGAGAGATTGAGAGAGAGAGAAGAGAAAGAGAGAGATGAGTGGTACCTTGAGGGACTGACCAGGGGGGGGGGGGGGGCGAGAGCGAGAGTGTGTGTATCACTGTATCTGTACAAATATGATCGACACATGTATCGCGTTTGGTTTTTCCATTTCAGTTGAAATTTTCAAAGTTACAATCAATTGAATGTTATTTCCATTCAAGCAACATTTTCTAGTGTTCAATCAAAACAAATCTGTCTCATGAAAGACGAAATGATTGTAATCGTTAATTTTTAATATGTTTTAATGATGTCGGTTTTTTTTATTAGGTTTTAAGTTTATTTTAATCAGATTAATGTTTGAATGTGCAGTTCTAGGCAATTTTAATAACTGCTATATGACAACAGGCCATCCAATCGAGTGTTTTAATTGTGCATATGTTGAAATTGTAATAATGCACAAATCATGTCGGAATGGGGCCTCATGTGGGCCGTGGTCTAAAAATCCGGGCTAATGACGCTATGCTCTCTAGCATCAATTTTTGGTAATAGTTGTAATTGGTGAAAACACTTTGCAAAACATAAATGGCTCTTGGACTTGGATATTCTGGCTCACAAGCACACCATTAATGAAAAAACCGAATAATTCAGAATTACGTGGATCATACAAAAGCTGGGATATTGATGTTGACAGCACCTTGGCCATAAACCTTTCACCACGTTTTACCAACTGGAACATCAGAATGCACTGCAATGTCATGAGCAGCACCTGCATCACAGAACCAGTGCCACGCGTGTGTCTGGTATTGTGCAACTTTAAGCAAGAAAGTGTAGAAAATATATTCTACATTGTCTTTTTTTATGCTTATGTAAGTGTGAGTGATTGTACTGTGTATTCATTCTGTTTGTTAGCTTATGCTAGTATTGCTGTATTGCCACATGTCAGTGTTATGTTTAGATTAAGGTTATTATTCAGTGCAACATTTTTAGTGTCATGTTTAATTTCACTCTACATTGTACACGAGAGCACACAGTAATATATCTAGTTAATATTAATTTTGACACATTCTTGTGTAAATTTCAAATGGCCACAAGCAGGGCAAATGTAGCATGTGTTATGTAATATGGTATTCATAATAATTATTTATGTCCTATTTATGCCTATCAAGTTATATATAAAAAAAAATTTCCCTCCAGTAAAGACAGTACCGTCAGTATGGAAACCCTGCACCAAGGCTAACCAATGCACATGACCCGTGGCCAAAATGCGAATTATCATTATAAATGATTTTAGAAATGTTTATCAATACTCAGATATGAACCCTTATATTTTGCCAAAGGTAAAACACTGCAGGACATCGACGGTGACAGCGCCTAGGCCTCAGGCCATTCACCACGACATGCCAGCAGAGACGATAAGAATGCAAAACAACAGCACAGCGGAGAACTTGAGTACAATGTGCATATTATGTATCAAATGCAAGGGTGTATAGAGGTGTAATTATGGTTATGTCAGTTGTTTTGGAGTGTGCAGTGTATGTTTATTTAGGTATATGAACGTTATCATCCCACAATGCCACAAGGGTTAGTGTAAATGTCAAATGTTCTTAAGCCGTAAGTTTTAATGTTCCGCATCGTGCATTAGTGTGCACGAGTATGCAAAGTAAGATTATCATACAACAAGGTACGTACTGATACGAATACCAGTGTACATATATCTAGCCGAATGTCGTGTACTTTTGTTAACATTTAGTGTTTTAATATTTGAGGGTCAGTGTTCATGTAGTGCCATATGTTATATCTGTTTTATTTTCCCATATTACCAATATCACATAAGTACAAAACAAATTGTCTCGTTGCATTTTATTATTATTGTATTAGTGTGTGTGAGTGTAATCTTGCATGTCTGTATATTAAGCTCTTGAAACCCCAATGTGCTAGAAACGCCATTTTGTGTATTTACTTAAAGGGCCATAGAAGAGGCTATTGTGAGACTTAGATGTCTCTGTAATATTGCTAATAATTATTAACGTAATGTTACATTGCAAACCATTATTTTGTAGACATCCAGTACTGGCAGTATTGAAATACTGGACTTTCCTTCCACATTCCAAACAACTCATCAAAGAGGACTGATGCACAAAGCCACGTGGTAATTAGCCACTATACAATTGTAAAAGTAGTATTGAACTCTTTTTATCCCAAGTAAAACGAATTCAGATGTTTTGCAACGAACAAAATTCCCTAGGGAACTTGACTGGGGACAGCCCCTCTAAAGATATGATTGTTGATCTGCATGTGTTGAATTGCTGTCTGGTCGAAGGCGTGTATTAATTTTTTTAATTTATTTAATGTGCTTTTAAATTTTGTTGTTAAGAGTTTATTGAAATGCACATCTCATCGCCATTGTAGAACCCATTTAGTACATTTAGTGCGTTTCACCTTATTTAAAATTATGTCACATGATATGTGAGCGGGAGCGTCGGCCAGTGAGCGGCCTCCGCACCAAATGATAGAGTAGTAGCATCAGAAATCTCGTGAGAGTACCACCGTGTTACGGTGCTCCGGTCTCTTCAGCTTTGTTCATTAACCATAATGTAATTCTGTTTAATTCACTTTAATATACCGGAACATTTTGTTTAATGCTCGCCCGGAGTACTCTGTCTCTCACCCTCTGGTTGTCTTTTACACGGCCATGGCATAATATATCACGTAAGTTCATAGGCCCTACTGCCATTTTATCTGTGGAAGAGTCTGCCTGTCTAGAATGGCGGTTTGTAAATTGTATTTCGCCGATGGAGAAGAATTTATAATAAATACATATTGGTGAGATGTCGACGATTTTATTGTGATTAACCGCCTATCAGTTTCTTAACCTTTTTCGTAATTTTGTATTGACTATGTGTATTTAATAATGGCATTGGGAAGCCAAATAACCATTCGGGAGTGAACTGGCGTATAAGGGAGGCCGACATTCCTGAGTAGTGCTCGCACTGCAGCTGGCACCCTTAACCCTGGCAAACAACATTTCGTATACACCACACCTCATTCCCACCATGGTCCAGGCGAATAACATGCCCAGCATCCACATGATAGAATTTATTGGGGAAAGGCTCTGAAAAGATATCGCCACGTTTTTACACATCCATAATGTGAGGTTATTTTGCCACTGCAACACTGGGTGGTTGAACGAAAGTAATTACTTTAATATTTTTAATGAATGTATTTATGCTTAATTGATAAGGGTTTGTTAGAGTTCTCATTCCATTGGCATTGCAGTGTTCACATAATTGCTTTTCATTAATTTCATTATATTTTAATCACGTCATGTGATGTCATTGGCGGGAGTCTAGACCAACAAGCGAGCTCCGCGCAAAGCAACCACTAAATAGCATATTTAGTCTTGTGATGTTACCACCACGTCACGGTGCTCTGGGCATATCACCTTTGTAATCAATCAATGTAATTCTCTATAGTTAATTTTAGTTTGCCAGAACTTTTTTCATCTTGCCTGCCCAGAGTACACTGTCCCTCACCCCTCGGTCAATCTTTTATACGGCCGAGGTATAATGGATTCTTAACCATGTAAGCCCTACTTCCATTTTTCCAGTGTAAGAGCCCACCAGGCTATAATAGCAGAACTGTTAATGTGTGTGCCCCGTTGGGGAAGTGAAATACAATAAATTATGTAACAGTAAGAAACCTGCATCTTTATTACAATAACCTGTTCAGGACATTTTTATTTTACCAAATGCCTTAAATAATGGGGTTGGGTAGTAAGAATAACCCACCAGAAGTGAGCTGGAATGTAAGGGAGGCAAACAGCCCTTACTAAAAAAGGTAACATTAATCAAGACACCGGACAATGAGGGACGGGCAATGGTCGTCAGAGACACGAATCTGAGAGAGTATACAGTAACATAATCATTATGCTCGCATCGTGATATGGCGCCCTAACCCTGGCAAGTCAATGAATGTCACTGCTTCCTATCCTCATCATTTAACCTGCATCATGGTCCATAATCACCAGGCACCAATATATAGACTCCTCGGCACTGCTTTCCAATACTGAAACATTCCTTTTCAAAAATACATGCGAATACTCTGAAGAAATGGTCTGTACCACGTGTTGTTTTCTGAAAAAAAAAAAACATGCTGGCACAAATTTTCTACTAGCCTTGCAAGCTAGAATAATGTAGGCGGAATCATTTTTGTTCAATAATATCACTGATTATTCAGAAAGTACATAAGACGGTACACAATTCAAGTGACGAGTGAGCGGGCATTTGGCACGATGCCCCGCACTGGTTAAAGCTGGGAAATACTAAAGGTGTGAAAAATATTAAAATCCAAAACAAATCGAAGTGGCAGCGAGTCTGCTCTGGAGGGTGTAACATGTGCCACATGTCCTCACCCCTAAGACTGTTTGTCTGAACGAGACCAACTATGCCACCAGAGAAGGGCTATGCGCTCTATCGACGGGCAGAACATGCGCCCGGTCGCTGGCAAGCGATCAGGATCGGCACGTCTTAGAGTAGTGCAAGGGTTAGAGTAGTGCAAGGGCACAGCGGTGCAGAGCAGCCGGTGGTTGCCATAGTATCATTAGAGACTCTGCGAGGTGGAAGAGTATGAAAGTATAACTGGCTATAATTAAACTCTTGAGCCCGGTATCTATACAAGAGACTGTTATATTTTTATTAAAGATTTTATTGATTGTTGTGTTTGTGTCTTTGGTGCATTGTTAACGTATTATCATTTATCTCATCACATATCCTGTGTTATGTCCATTTCATTCATCAGTGTTTATGTTACAGGGTTATTTATGTAAATTTTAAATGGAATTTTATTGAATAGCATGATGCAAGGTATAATAACACAGGTTGTAACGGAAAGTAGTACTGCTCTGACACATGGGTGGGAACGATAGTCAGCGAGTAGCATCAGACGAGTGTGGTGTGTGTTGTCGAGAGCTCCAGCTTTACCTGCACGTACTGGGTAGTATTTAATATTTTGGTATGGATACTTCATCGCAATAGACTTTAATTCATTTCAGAAACATTCTAACATGTAGCCGCCACCACACCCCTAGACCTTACCTTCACGGCCCTAAAATCACTTCTACCTCTTAATCAGTCAATTCCTAGCTGTAAAATGGCTGGCCAAAAAGTGGGGCCTAATAAAACACCTCTCCTGATGATGTGACAACAGTCAAGTGGTGGGGCCCAAAGGAGCTATTGTTCATTGAGCCACATTTTGACCGGCAAATGTCGCCCCTCCGTGTGGCCAAATCTCCCACCAAAAATTTATCCTGCCAAAATTTCCTGCGAAATTTTCAACATTTTCTGCAAGTTTTTCCTAGTCATTGAATTTTTCCTGCCTTTTTCTGCCTGCAATGGCGAGAGGACGACAGGAAGGTATCAGTAAGGGTAGCGACAGCATCTGGACCCTTGTGGGTCGCCGTTAGATGCTTGGAAGCATATCAACGATTGGGAAAGGACACCATGCTGCAAGCCACGCCACACCACATGGGAGGAGGAGCAGAAGGAAGCAGCGAGAGGGAGAAGTGGCAGGATGGAGTCTACCTCAACCTCGGCCCCCTTTGCAATAAACTGCTGTCAGCTAGCTGACCCCTCGTGCATGCCACGCATCAGTTGAGTTTTGGGTCGATACCCCTGCATCACTGGACCGTGTTGTGAGAGGGAAGGGCGATCTCTCTTTCCCCAATCCTGCACAAAATGCATCTCTACACCAGCATTACGATGCTGTGGTTAACGGATTGTTTGCACCCTATGGTAATCACTGACCAAACAGTGAATGAGAGCAGTGAATTTTGGCAATGCCACCGCAAGACCAGCTTTGTGAACAGCCACATTGGTGACACCTGCGGAGCAGTGAAACACAGTAGCAGTGATAGAACTGACGTGAACCAAGCTCCCAGCCCTTAGACCGTTTGCCTGCCGTCCTTCACATCTGCAGCAGAGAGCCATACTCTACCATGCTTGGTAGCGCGTCGGTGACTGGCAATGGCTCATGTACAGTGCAGTGTGGGTGCGTGTGTGTTACAGGTGCATCTTAGAGCAAGACAGTGGACATGCTGCCGTGCAAGGACACAAGGAAGTAGTACCCACATATACTATTTTCCTAAAACATTATGCAAAAGGGCAATGGTGATGACATTTAGTCATGAGCAAGTGAAAGGACATCCACAGTAGTAATTCCAAAGCCCTAGAGTTCTTTATTAAGTGTTATTGCATTGTTTTATAGAGTATTATATTCATGTGTCATAATACTAACATAATTTCGTTTGTTTTGCAGTGTTTATGTATTGTTTTTTATGCGAGGGAATAAATAAGAGTGCTATTGCAAGTGTAGCAGAGTTAAGTATAGTTATGCAGCATGCAATGTGACTTAAGTAGTTCCACATGGTGCACTGTGGCGGCAACTCCAACTAGCGCATCATGTTGGAACCACAGTAAACGTTGAACACTTCGAGAAACAGGACATGTACCATTCGGTTCCGCTTCTCGGCGTCATTCATGTTCAGCGCCAGTCATTTTACATCGCAATAGTTTTTTAATATAACAGGAAACTTTTTCGAAAGGCTCCCAGGACACCGTCTCTCACCTTCTCCAGGTTTGCATCGCCTGGAGAAGCTTTACTTGCCCTACTTTACCAGCACGTTTGTATTGACTTCCATGTAGCACGCATAACAGTTTAATCTACTCAGCATGAGGAGAAATGCAGAATAGCTGCCTTTGTTTGTCGGACAAATGGCCCAGAGTAAAGCAGAGTCTGCTCTACCACTTCATTGCACTAGGTCTGGATTGTGCCTGGAGTCCTGGGTAATATACTTCATTCTATTCCCCTCACCCAGATCAAATCACGCCTCAATTTTTTAATTTCCACTCTGACCACTGGACTACTGTCCGCTGGCCAAACCTTTCTGAGCACCTGAATGCCGTCAAATTTCACCCAACTCTGTAGCCTACCTATAATTTACCTCCTGAATATCAAAATCTTTCAAAATCGCTCCACCAACATTTTTCACAAGACATTGTAAAAGCTAGTATGTGGCTAAGGGAAAAGTGCGGGGAAAAGCAGTGAGTGCCCGCCAATGCCATGGGAAGAGCGAGCATGTGGTTAACAGAGTGGCCATTTTGGAGCACTGTGATGACAGCTGCGCCATCCTGATGCACCAACAGGGCAAAGGGGCCGTACGTGCTTCCACCAACCACCTCCTCCATTTCGGTTGTGCTTTGCCATGAGACGGAGAAAAGGAGGGAATTAATGGTGGGAAGGAGAAACTCAAGACTCTCTTCCCTCCCGTACCATATGCTCACGGCATGCTGGCGGTCTTCTGTGCGCCTTCCATTTATTGACCCCTGCATCGAGAGCAGGACAGCCGCGATCCAGCCTCGTCCACATCCACACTTCAGTGTATCCGTGCTTCCGCGATGTTTATATCAAAATAAATCATAGCTGGCTGGCCAGATGACAGTACACTGGCACTGCTCTGCCCGCATTGTCTGAAACTGAGACCATAGGACTTCTGGTCCAAATTCGAATACGGCAATGACAACTGCCGATGCCTCCGACAGACAAGCCAAGCAAGCTACCACGTCATGGACACCCATGAAAACACAGTGAAACGGGAAACAACAAATAATTTTGGACAATCAAAATCAAGAAAATTTCGCCGCACTAACAGAGGAAGATTGGTTCAGCAGTTTACTCTGCACAGGACAGAATACACAGGTCCTTTTCTGTATGCAGTGTGAAATACAGTGTCACTGCGATGTCCTAACGAGCAGGAGACTGAAAATGCAGCCATAGAGAAGTACATTTGTAAAAAAACTGTAATGATAACTTTCAACCTAAACAAAACACACCTTTCAATCAGGAGTTTTTCACGGAATTCAGAAGCAAGTTACGGCGTGTTCACGGACTACATGCATGGGAGAAGCAATGGGGGAGAGTTACAAATGCCACAATTGCAAAGCACTAGTGCATGAGAAGTGTCAGACAGCACGAGAGAGGACAACGGTTCAGGGAACATGATTTTAGTGCGGAGACACAAAAGGGCACGGAGAAAAAGTCGCATTAAAATAAAATACATGTGGCAGTTGACAGCACTAGGTACAGCAAGTAGGCACAGTCTGTCCCACGACCCACTCTATCCTTATCACCTCTACTACTGATACCGATTACACCATATCCACAGTTATTGCCGCCATTCTACCCTAATATAATGATTCAACAAAACATCCCTCCTTTGTTTATTCCATATTCAAACACAATTCCCGTGACATTAATGCCAATAAATCGCACCGAAGCACCTACAGAGTGAAATTGGAGACAGTTTAGCACGCCACAAGCAGTGATGCCGACAAACAGACAACAACAGCAGGAACGAGATAAGAAAAAGAAACCCAACCGACTTCAAACATTGCCCACTTTTGCAGGAGCATCAACAGAATACCCACAAGCATTCCTCAGAGACTGCACAGCACGTTTACAACAATACGAAGTAATTGAAGCAAAAGTCTGGTGGAACTCACGGAGCCACTATGGACTATCATGTGTAGAATTCAACCATGGCTGACAGTCCCGGTTCGGAGGAGCATTCTCCTTATTGCAAGCACAAAGCAAACTGACACTGCAAGCCCAACAACCTGGCGAGCCCCTCGCCACATTCATCATGTGAAATGTGCACCCGGTACAGCATTTCCACATGCAACTGAGCGAGAAGTGATGGAGGTAGCGGCATAAACTGACCTACCAGAATACCGAGCTGCAGTAGTCCCTCTTGTAAACAGCACCGTAGTGGAGATGATGAGAGCTGCCATAATACTGGAGAGAAATCCATGCCAGCCGTGCCGCGAGAACAATGCCGGCACGAACCGCGAGAAGACAACAGTGAAAGGTACAGTTTGCAATCACAAACTTACAACAAACCACAATTCGGACAGTCAACCTCGAAATTTCCAAATGTCAATAGTGCATGAAGTGTCGGGTATAGTAAACGAAACCATGTCGCACATGTTCCCACGAGTCAAGATGTCCGACAGGAAGTGACAAGGAGGCCTCAACACCCTTGTTGCTACTGCAGGCCAGCGGCTATCAAGGACCCACTGGCAACCAGCAGGGAAACGTGGGTAAGGGAGCCTGACGCCTCTGCTGCCCCGGCCCCACCGAAACAAGAACCCGACTTCACACCTCAGCAGGCACTAGTAAATCAAGTGATTAGAGCAACAACACAACTTATCCGCATTCTCGTGTTTGTGAATAATAAACCATGCCATGCGTTAATAGACACTGCTGCTTGCGACCACAAGAGAGTAATAGTGCACAAGGCCAAGTAACGGTCACGGTTAGAATACACGATATCGAAACGTATCCCTTGTGCCCGTTTGTACCATCGCAAACGCATCAACCACACAGCAACACTCGACCGATGGCGATGGCTATTAGGTCGCGATCACGATCAGTGCAATTCGACAATAATAGCATTTACACTTTTCTTGCCGCCTTGCAACTCGTGGCGGCGGGCTATCATATTTATAATTCATCACAAGAGGTAACACTCGTGATTAATTAATATGCATTCCAAATGGGTGTGTCACATAAAATCACGACCGTTAGACACAACAGCCTTTGGAGGGGGCACTGACGTAATCGGCACCACTTTATCCAAAGGATTTTCAATGTGCGCAATGAACCTTGTGGCCGAATCCGGAGTGAGACGTGGCTCCAAGAGGTGTCGAATGATGGGGAATAATATTTCCAGTATAAGTGTAAAGTAGCGAGCGGCTCCCTAGCAGCATAATTTATTTAGAGTGATTAGTATGTTTCAGCAAGTATTACACCATAATGGCTACAGAAAGTAAAATAAATATGCATTTTCTCATTTTTCACCATAACGACACACACCAATATTTATGTATTAATTATAACAGAGTACATGTATTAATTAATCGAGAATCAGCCGAATAAGACAACATTTAATTTAATATCACCCTTCAAGTGTGATGAAACTCTCGCAATGTCACATTCTTAGCCATATCAGGTGCTTCGGCATTCACAGGTAGGTCACCAACATTTTTTTAATCATTAGTCATAATTATGTACAGGGTTACTTTCTTTAATCATATAAGATGTGCAGTTATGTTTTTTTTATATTTGCAATTGGTGCCGGGCTCACCGGACAATCGGCGAGGCTGCCACCATGATCTACAGTCAGACTTCAGCACTCGGACGACCAGCAGGACAGGCAGTAAGCTCTCGCATATCCCCCTCAGCAATTCAATTTAGGCTGCATATAATTTACTGCAGTAGTTAAAAGTAATTAAATATTTCTGAACTACATTATTAAGCAGATGGGAGGCCTTCCTGCATCCTGAGGTAACATTCCAGGACTTCACGCATGAGCCACTTTTTTCACTTATTTGTAACCTAAGGCCCACAACTTATTTTTGCAGTAGCGACCACCAGCAGGTCTGGCATGTCGGGACCGCATACCACAGTGTACAGATTTATTTGTGCATTAAAATTTTATTCTATCTTTTCAGTAATAAAATTGGTATACGTTGACAGATGTATTTTATTGCTTCGCCTCTCTTGTGTTCATAGGGTACTGCGCCCTCATAACAGCATCATTCTTAAGCGTGTTTCAGTGTATATATATTTTGCATTTATGGGGCCTGCCTCCCTTAAGCAGGGTAAAATGAGTGATAATATAAGAGTGTGAAGTGGCCGACAGCTTCGCTCCTTGGATCGGAAGTACTATCTAATCTACGTAATTTAATTTATAATTAAATTAACTCTCCTTCAAAACTGACCTATCCAGAGTAGCCGCAGGCCGTCGGCCGTACGACCCCATTCATCATCGTTCGCTCTACCGAACGTGGTACCTGGCGCAATCATCAGTTCCTGTTCTACACCTGCTCCCAGGAGGGACACAAACGCTACCCATCACCTCTGAAGGCGCAACACATCAAAACTATCACTACAGCCAATATTACTGAATAGATAACAGAGAAGACAATATCAGACATGTCCTGGCTAAGTGAACAAAACACCCATTTGTTCTGGGGCAGCTACCTAAGGAACTACTATGGTAAAATGCAAAAGTCAGAAAACTGAATTTGTTAACATGAAAATAAGCAATGGAGACAGCACTACAAGTGATACACAGAAATTCAGAAATACAATACATGGGGATTTGAAACACTATTTATTTCCAAGCATTGTGTGCAAAATTTTTAGATTTTTCCTTGGACCATGATTGGTTGATCCAAACTGTAGATGCTAAGCCTACGGATAAGTCAGGCAAAGTGTGGTAGGGGACATTGGGTTGGTGAGAATGTACCTAATTCCAGTCATTTGTGGGTACAAAACTGACAGTCCCATGTTCAACAGATATGTACTACCACAATGCTCTGACATGCAACCACCTGTTCACCATTACTTGCAGAAATTGGATTAAATTAAACATTGGACCAATAAAAATCACACCAAATTCATATAAATATCACCAATGTTTATTTCCAAAACTAAAACATCTTTTAAAACATTAAGTCTATGTTAACAAATACACAGCAGGAATATTGTTGACGAGTGTTCAACATTAAAATGCTGTACAATACATATATCAGGAAACATCACAAACTAACAAACAGGCATTTGACTCCCACAAAAAAATTCACGTTGTGACATATGAAACATGTGTTCTTGTAATTACATTTAACAGTCACGTGATAAAGTTACAGCGTCTAAACTTCTACATGTGATCTTACGGTGTCTACCGAACATCAGCATTTAATTTCCCCAGGTTTTTCAAATAAAAAATGGAGAAATTGCCAACATTTTTAAGTAGAGCACTGCTTTACAAAATCTAATCAAAAAGAAATACGCAGAATTTGCTATTTCTGAAAATAGTTTACAGTACAAATATCGTATTTACCCCAAAGGAAGATGACGTTGAATGTAAGACGATCCCTTCCTAAAAAAATCTTTTTGAGGGAAAAATATTTAAACCTGAATTAAACACTACCCTGTGAAGTGCTGGATTTTTGCATAAATTTATGACAAACCCTTCAAGAAGAATTGCTATTATATGAATAATATGATATATTTTATTTACTTTTAAAGAAATGCTAATCACAATGAAATAGGTGCATGTAACCTCCCTGTATGTTAGCAGCATCTTTCTTACACTGTACATCTTTTGTGGGTGTTATATATTCCTGACTTGAGCCATTTTGCTTCCCAGCAGAGCGTTGACAGGTACAGTCTCTCAGAACTATAAAAATACGTACAATCATAGGACACACTGTATTTAAGTATGAAAAGCCTTTGTCAAAATCCTCTTGTCTCATGGCATGCCAATTTTGGAGGATCAACTGCTTCCTGAGTAAAAAATTATGAATAGACTACTGTAGTAATGTTGTGCATGTAACACAAACTTAAATACTGAACTAGCAGTGTCATACATTTATGGTATTTGTGCCTAGGTTTTGAATTGAAGACGACCCCTTATTTTTTCTATTCCTGTTCTGTCAAAAAACCTAGTCTTCCTTTCTGGTGAATTACGGTAGTACAATACTTCAAATTCTTTACTTGCAAGGCAATTTCCCTCACAGCACAATTTTTTCGGAACCAAATAATTTTCAAGTGAATTTACTTTACTGGGCTGCTAACAAGAA
Organism: Dryococelus australis; assembly: GCA_029891345.1. Lineage (NCBI taxonomy): Eukaryota > Metazoa > Arthropoda > Insecta > Phasmatodea > Phasmatidae > Dryococelus > Dryococelus australis. The sequence continues at coordinate 34,813,767 of CM057003.1, forward strand.
TGCTGTAGCTATACAGAAAATGTGTTACCTTCAAGTGTCCTGCAAGTTGAAATTTGCCATATAAGTCATCAGTTTCCTTCACTTTTCCACATTTTCCCTGGTAACCATTTATACATGCCCCGACTTGTCCCAGTTTTTAAGGAATTCGAGACCTGTAGCAACCCCTTTATTTTCCCGTTAAACTTAACCCAGAAATCAGATGCCTGCAGCATCACTACAGGCAATACAGATAGCATGTAGGTTCTCTCTGGGGACTTTCATCCCGCTCACCACATACAACATACAACCTATTGCTTCTCCACTACTGTAGACACCTCACTTGGTCATCAAGGGATACCTTCCAGGCTCCTCACATGAACAACACCATTCTGTTTGTCCACGTATATAATCACACAAGCACACTTCTTATTATTAATCTCGCGATTTATGAATCACTAAGTTATGTAGAATCGACAATGGATCTAGATTTTCTGTATGGATGGGGAGTTCATTTTCCAGGGTCTCCATCCACAGCGGAAATGGAAAAGTCACGTGATTTCACAAGACGGAGGAAAAACAGGAAAAAGTTGGTGAAATGTCCGGGAATTTTCACTTGGGTCAGGGAAAAGTGTAAATAATTGGTACTCTGCACAAGTTGTTGTGTTAATAAAGGATAATGTAACTGTGAACTAGTGCATTTTAAAATTTCAATTTTTTCCAAGAGACATTGGGCCTATAAAGTATGTGTGTTTTTAACAGGCACTTATGTGAAGTCAATAGCATGTACTGTGAGAAATATTGATCTGTTAAATAAGAATTTTTGACCCAACCCTAGTTCGCCACCAGGCAGCTAGGTTCCTATTAACAGCCGCCTTCCACCATACTGAAGTGTTCTACTACTTGTCGCCTGATAAAGATGGCTTAGCCAGCAAAATGTCGCAATTGCGCGGAAAATGTGCCGTCCTTTGTGTGTGTATGCCTGCAGACAAGTACTACATGGCGAGTACTTGAATTCCTGTCCTTTTATAGATTTTGGTAGCTAGCGGCCTATTTGCAATCTTAACTAAAATATTCCTCCAAGGGTATCCATCCCCACTCCCATCACGGTTTTCTCTCTATTTTGTTGTACATTCTATTTTCACTCATTTAACAAAAACTCTCGCACGATACAGCATAAATAATAGCTTCTCAAACTAATAACGTTATAGTTTTATTGAGTTTATTAATTTTTAACTACATGGTAACTTCTGGAATTAAAGAGTTTTTTCTAAAGGGTAATTACAGTATAGAAGTAATACTAGTTGAGGCCTGTCGTGTTAAAGGATTTTATACGTTTTTACGGATTTTTAACACACTAGAAAAATCTAAACCAATTTTTTAAATTCATTTATTTTTCTCAAAGTGGCGACACTAGCGCCCACAGTTGCCCATGTGTGTCAGTTTCTCAGATGCGTTTGTTTGAAAGATTCTTATAATGGAGGTGGATAATTAAAGGCAATATTTTGGACATACTCCCTTACTTCAATAATGTATGTCCAAAATATTATGCTTGGATGGCATACACTGGCATGGATATACAGTGATCTACAAATTTATGATCCTGGCTGTATGATCACATGCAAAGGCCAAGGCCATCATTGAAAAGAACTTTTGCAGCAAACTGCTGGTTTTTACACATGCAATCCCAATTTGATGATTGTGTTTTGCATTTGGCATTGATATCAAAATGGTTAGGAATCGAAAATTATTGCAGACACATTCGTCGTATAAATGAAAGAATAAGTGTAAGTGGAGAAAAGAATTACCATGGTTTGTACATTCCAAACCAAAATAACTACATTAAATATGTAAACATCTTTCAGATCCACCTTTTTTCTGTAATTTCCAATTTTTTTTATTTCAAGATTTTACAGGATTTGACCCAACCATTCCAGGAGTTTCATATACAGGAGCCAGGATTTCAGGGTCAGGGCTAGTGGTATCCCTGTACTAGTTACAGTTGATGCGTGATGCTTACTGGCTAGTGACAAGCAAAGTTCGCTTCATCTGCACGCTTCACACAAAAGCCCATGAACAGGGTTTGGAAGCATATAATTTATACCGGAGTGCCTACAGGATTTTCCCTGGTTGCAGGGATAGTTACATAATATTATACAATCCATTAGCATCAACTAGTCAGTAAGAAAACCAAGCCCTGCCTCCCCTCGAGAAGATGCCAACAATCTATTGTCAGAGAGCTCCGGCAAACAAGCGCAATGGAACAAGCTGCCTAGGCTTAAGTGGGTCTTAGAAAAGCCACTACTAGGCAGCTTGTTCCCCGGAGCTCTCTGAGCTATCACCACTTACATCACCTCAAGATTTTCAGCCTGCCGCCGGCTACTGCCAGAACTTGTAGAAGCCCTCCCCTTGCGCAGCCTTCTAGCTACCTAGTCGAAACTGCCCCCACTCAGTTTAGAACCAGGTCCCCTTCACCCGGAAAGTGTAGTTTACAACTTCTGGTCATCTCTGGGTAAGCAGGAGATAGTACGGGCCACCGTGTTTTAGTCCTCTCGGAATAAAACACAATAATCTTATACTGTTCCCTCACTTTCCTTCAGTACTCCCAGACTTCCATTGTAAACACCATGGCCCATAAGTGTGGAGCCGGAGACTGGGTTTGAACACTACCATTTTTCCAACTAGTGTAGGACTAAGCTCACCCTCAATGACTCGTACATCGAGAATACACACACCATTCAACGGCCATGCGTTCAGTGCACCAGGTGTGCCAAATGGTAGAGCCCCAACCAACAGTCGTTCCCTTACTGGAGAGAATAAATCGTCAGACCAGCTTGCACCCATCCACCGCACCGTTTGTGTTGCCAGTTGGGGAATAAGGTTTTACTCGGGGGCGGGCAAGTATGCCTACAAGGCAGAACACTCTTAGATAGGGAACGTACAATGGCTGCTCCTATCTCATGAAGTACGGTTCTAGCACATGATGCCCTTCATCTAGAGGTGGGAAGGACATTAAGAAGAGGAAGGCTAGTCTCTACCAGTTTACCTGGAGCTGCAACCAGCCCAGTAAGGCACTTTGCCAGGAGTCAGCTGCAAGTCAGAGGGGCTTAACTCCCGGGTCCCTCCCCTTATCACTTTCAGCCTCCTGGAAGGTTCCAGGGACACAGCATCTTGTGGTAGCAGCCTTCAGAAGTAGATAGAAGGTGCCTGTTGGGCTAGCGTGCCCATTGTTCTCCATACGCCACTTCTCCAGCCCAGAGATCAACCGCCAGCAGTCCTTGGAGCACCAGCAGTTACACCTGCAAACTTGCCACACTTACCAACCGACCCAGTGTTGGAGTAAGTAAGCCTCAGGTCCCAAAGCCAGCAACCCGGCCAGTAGCCAAACCAATAGAGAGCTTTGTTTCCAGCCGCCAACTGACACAGCTCACACTACACTCAGGATGGACTCCAGTACAAAATAAAGTCAGTCCAAACTGCCTGTCGGCCTGCACTAACAAAGTCACTGCTTCTAGACTGAGTCTCATTACCCAGGCCCAGATAGAGTCACGCCTCACACTAGTATCACAATACAAACTTCAGAAAATGTATAATGCAATGTCATGTGTCCTGCCGATAAGCAAAAGTAATTAAAAAATCTGTAATTCAGGTTCTAAAGAAAATACTGTAAATCCAAAATGGCAGGGACTGAACCCCAGACACACACACTTATTTCTCCCAAATGATTACCTCAGCACACAGCCCCACACACAAATTCCAACACAGTAAATCACCTCTGTCATAGGTAATTTCACGTCTGTACAATTAGGAAAGTATTACCTGAACAGGCTATGTAGAGTTTAAATAAAAAAATTCCCTTCATGTACATGGTTGATTACTTATAATTGAGGAGTGCAGCAACATATACAAAATGGTTCACCCAGCAAGGACAAGAGTTTCAAAACTTGGCAAAGGTAACTAGGAATGAAGGTACAGACACTTTGTAGATTATAACTGACGCTCCATCAAAGTCACAAAAAGCCTAGCAAGTAGGTTGCAAAGTACTTTCAATAATCGAACCATATTCCTGAGAGGACCTAAAGATTTCTACTTTCATAACTAAACCCCCATTAGAAAGGCAGTTCCGTATTAAAATTCCCTTGAAAATCAATTTAATTTACTATAACTCTCTAAACAAAACATTTTTACCTGCTGTCCAGTCCAGAGAGCTCAAACATGCTGTGTTAGTAACAATACCTCACCACATAAACTGGAAAGGCCATTAACTGAAGATGAAAGTGTCAGAACATTGAAGACGTGCAACATAAATGTTCAGTAATGACATTTCCGTCTTTTCATACATTTGTTGAATGAGCAACATTCGAGACAACCTGCTCATTAACACCTTCTCACCTGGGGCTGCTTGGAAGTGGAGTGAAATGTTTCTTGAGGTGTCGCAGTGGCTACACTGAGATCCAGACAGTCTAGAGCAAGGATCTACTACTCCGAAGGAATCGGAAACAGCAAGTAACAACAGGAAGTGTGCAAAAGAGAGTATAAAATGAACAAGAAAAAACAACAGTAGCTATTTAACATTAAAATGGTTTGGTGTATTTAATAAGTTATGCTCACTATGTTTATGTTAAACAGCTAACTTGAGGTTAGTGGGAGGGGAAAAAAAAAGTGTTTGATGAAAAGAACAACCAGGCAATGTTAAAACTAACATTAAAATCTACAAGCACTAGCAGAAGGAAAGAATAATTGTTCCGCAGATGTAAGATTTTTTTTAAATGCATACAACTTAAAAAATTTGCACCATAGTCACAATCCATACGTACTGAATATATTTTGTATTCGCAAGTAAGTAATTATGGTAGACTCTTCCCGAACCATAGTGAATGTTGGGCCATAAGGGTAGCTGGGTAGAACTGGTTAGTAACAGTTCCTCTGCCCACTGTTCTTATACACTTTTGGAAACCTACAAAAATTACAGTAATTTCAGCATTCGACCATTGACAAAAAATATGTTCAAAAACAGTACATATGTAAAATTCTGTCACGCCTACTGTTATTCTCTCCTTGCTGAGAGAAATAGATAGAAGAAAGCATTGCTCAAGAGAATACTGCTCAGCACAGAATCCACTGTACTCTCTGCCTTACAGTTTACCATTATTACATTTCTACTGCAGTTCAAACTAAATTATTTTTATGTTCTATTCCACATTATTTTAGTGATTAATTTTACTCTCTGATCCCAAATACTTACATCAGAGAATTATCTAATGGCATTACCCTTTTGCAACGGGCTTGAAAGCTCCAGTATGCTTTCAAATACCTAACTTCAGATGCACAGTCGATAGTACCAAAACATGTAAATATCCGCTATCTCTTCTGGATATCGAGAAAACCACTTCAACGAACCACTGTCTAAATATGTAAAACTACACATAAAGTTAATGTTTGATGCTGCAAACACAATAAATCTGGTTACACAACACTATAAAGTACAGCATAATAAGTTCAGGTTAAAATGTTACCTTATGTAGTAACAATTGTAAGGTTTTTAACAGCCATTTAATTAACATCAACCTAACAGTCACCAGTGTGAAACTTGTAGTAATGTTATATATTATATCTTTCATTACATTTTCACTTAAATAAATTGACCATTGTAAAGTGAGTGAGTCACGCGTGGCCCATCAAGCAGCGTAATTACCTGTACGTGGCCTGATGGGAAAACTAACTGAACATCCCTGTACCATGGGGAAAGAGCTGACAAGTAAGTCACAGTGTGCAAGATGAAACAAGGGTAGATACTGGTGGGGTGAGGTGAGTTGAGGTGGGGAAGGCGAGGTTGACGGGAGTTGCTCAGAGCACCATGGAGATCCAGCCGACGATGAGGAGGGTGCCGCCCCAGGGAGTCAGACTGCGCAGGTGGCTGTTACCTGAGAGGGCGTGGTAGTAGCACGTGCCGCAAAACACCATCATTCCCAGAACCAGCAGTGTGCCGCTCTGAAACATACCGCACGCCACTGCTCTGGCACAGCCCTAACAAGTACAATAAAACCCTCTTAAGTTTCTGAACAGATTGAAAAATGTAAACTTATTAACCACGAAAATCTTTTAAGAGCAAAATAATGTAAACTTTTGACACATTTTGGGGTGGTTGCAGGGTCTTTTGAGGTTCCCAAACACACCTTCCCACACTGACGCAACACACTACGAACACAAATACATATCAAATACTTGAACTTACGTGATTGTGTACCACGTGGCAGGTTTAAGATGGTTCATAGGGCCTCCACCCCTAAACTCCCAGTTAGGCGGGAATGATGGTACGTAACACAGAATTTAAGATGAATAACAGTTGTATTACAAACTCAAATATGATGGTACAACACAATGAGGCAAGCATGTGGTACAAGGACCCACACAGTTAAAACTGCAAACAAATATGTTAAAGAATGCACGGAAAATAGTTGAACTGAAGTTACGCTCCGGAGGAAGAAGTTATGCTCCGGAGGAAGACGTCCTCGGAGGTGCCTCAAGAAATGATAAAAGAGGTTCCAAAATAATCAACAATTTATTGCCCCTAAGTGATCAGTAGGAAAGAGTGCTTCACCTCCGAGGCGCGCGAGACGCAACCTGCCCCAACGCCTGCTAAAATCAGACTGGAGGAAGGATTGGCATGGCCATGCTAACGGGGTTATGCTTGCCCGCCAAAACAAAAAAGTCCCCTGCTCAGCAAAATTAAATGGCTGATGTGAGGCTCAGATCCCTTCCAAAATTGGTACATATAAATTGTATATGGTGTTATACAATTAAATTACACAATAATAGCACTGATAAAAATTATGGACAAATAATTTTTATGACTTATGAGATTTCTGTAGCAAGTTCTTTGCTATTGCTAAAAAATAAAATACACGTTAAACATTTGAAACTTTCAGGAGACAATTTAACATTAAGTTAAGCCCTTTTAATTAATGTTACAATTTATACTTCCTCGCTGTAATAAATTTGGTGCTACTAAGTTTGAATTTGTGTCCCACCAACGGCATCAAAACAAAAGATTTCACGCAAAAATTATAAAGAACAATTAATTTACGTGGACACTAGATTCTGACGAACTTAATGAGTAACATGATGCACTGATTGGATTCACAAAATATTAAAGGATTACTGAAATACAAATGACCACATGGTCGGCACTTTACGTCACTCATATCATGTTTGTGTTGCAGGGATTTTGCTGCATTCATTTACTGTATGTTAATTACTTGAAGTGGTAATCATGCAAACATGTTTGGCTTCATTTTATCTCTAAAGAGTTACGTCTTGTGATGTGAAAAGTATTTATGTTGATTTACTGGGCTGCACTTTGGCTCATGGCCTTCGGTCGCATGGCATGTGGCCGGTAAATGCATTCTGGGTAGTTCATGAATTACTTAAACTGATGGTGTGAGCGGGTCAGTAAGGGCTCTGGGGGAAGCCATGGATGGCGTCAACTTAATAGGCAAGAAAAATGTTTAAAACTTAACTTCTTAAAAGGGTTTTGTTGTAGGTTGCTCATCAACTGTTCCTTGGCTACAACACATTTTGGTTTAGCTCTTGATAATTTTTTTCCCCCACTCATGGGCCAACCAGACTGACCATTAAAGTAGAAATTTTATGTGTGTGTAGAATGTTATACAATAATTGAAAAATAGTTTGGATCACATGTTGTGCACCAAAAATTTCTTAAGTTGAGGACAGAAACGTGACGCGTGACATATTTTCTACAATACAAAATCAACTTCTACTCATCAGTGCACATCACTCAGCTGCATACCCCAACGGAGGTTGATTGAACGTGCAAGACATCTGATGAATAACTTGTCCTGTTTGCCATGGAAAGATGCACACTCCACGCCCGAAGAATTGTACTATTTACCGGCCAAGCCACCCTGACTATACATCAAGGTCACATAGTACTAAAGCGCACCACTGGATAACACTACTAGTAAGAATTGCCAAGACATGCAGCACCTGGATCCAGTGCCAACCAGTAATATCACACGCCCAGCGGATCTAACGTGGCAACCCCCTCCACCAAGATCAAGAGCGTGCCAGGAAGAGTATAAATATTGGGGCACAGCCCTTGGAATGCCAGTCTGTCCTGTTCCTTCATCGCGCTCTCGGGTGCCGAAGGAACCACCAGCACATCACCTGGTCTTTACTGCGCTCCTGGTGTCAAAACCCTCCTCTAAACCTTGTCTTCGCTGTGCTCCTGGTGCCGAAGACTCCTACTGATCTACAAGTATTTGCCCAAGACTCCTTCGTTTAAGTTGTCGTTACACTTAAACACTTCCGGCCCCTTCAGAGCAATCACTTTAGTGTAGTCAAGTTATTTTCATTTCACTTCGTATACCTACTCCTGATAGTCTAGAAACAGGTCGCCTTCGCCGGTCAAGCATAGCCAACATCCATTAAGCTCCCGCTGATAGGAGATAAGGCACAACACCCTTGTTTATTTTCTTACAGAAACAAAACAAGTTTTAATCCACTTAAGGGTATCTTTCCCACAGCACTAGTACCCTTCCTCTTAGACATCAGTATCGTCAGAGGGACAGCAGCCAGCAGATGACCGGGAAATATGCTCAACTGCCAAACACTCCGTACAAACATACACACCTTTGGACGGCCAACCATGGTGTATGAAAGAGTAGAGTCTCGACACTAAGTACTCCTCCCTTTGGGATTAGTTTGTCAGTCTGGGGTTTGCTCTTTCCACCGTGCTTCTGGTGCCAGGAAGAGTATTTCCCCAGGTCTGAGGAAACCGATCCCTCAAAAGGATTCACTCGTGTATTGAGACCGTCAGCCAGTGATACCTCAACTCTCAGTATCCACCGCGCTTCTGGTACTGGGTACTGAGATAGGGATACAGCATTGGGTTGACGGAGGCGGTACATGGAAGTACACCCGAGTAGGACCACTACGTTACCTGCTCCACCTCCATGAGCCTTGTTTAGTTTCTCTTTCCTCATACTCTTCTTATGTCAAAGTGGTATTCGTAAGAGGAGTAAAAGGGCAGATACTCTCTCTAAATACCAGCAGAAGGTTTAGCCACCTCTCCGCCAAACTTGCACATCTTAGCCGATGTGAGAGAGCTCAAGCACTCAAAGACACCTAGAGAGACTAGTATCACCGGATCCCGCACTAAAACTCCTCGTACCAGCAACCAAACTAGACTGAGAAACCCACCCAGTCTTCATCGCATACCTGAGTGGTCAAGACATGTTATACAGGACAGTTAACCTATGGTTTTGGGGATTGTGATCACTACACTCAGACCTGCGGCAACCAGCCCCCACGATCATTTGCCCACCTGCACTCCAAGCTTCAGAGCCAGCCCCAGTGTGCCTCGATCTGAGTCACCACAGGTCCAGCAACCATCGTCGGTCACCCATTCCCCCAGTAGAGCCCATGGGAGTGGTCCCGTCTAAACAGAAAATTGTTCTCGCAGGTCCAGATTTCATACCCTGCCAGAAATCCACACGGCCAATGCTATACCCTGGTCGGGGTACCGTTCCGCACAGCGATTAGAGATCCAACCCCCCTCCCCGGGTGCATCGGCCGTAGCGCCCACCAAGAACACTTGGAGCAGCGTCGTACCTCTGTTGCCCACAGGACATCACGTATCTATCTAAAATGTTTATTTTAATCTGTAATTTAAATGAGTACTTGTGGGAAAGCGAAGCCTTACACATAAGATGTCAATCAATATCTCTATGGAACTGCCGGGTAAACAAGAATATGGGGAATGAAAATCCTATTACCAATTTGACATAAAGTGATACCACATTAAACCCTTTGTGTTAAATCATATAAATTACCAAAAACTTCAGTTTTTTCCAATAGGTAAGAAAGATACCCGTGTCACAAGTATTGTGAACATAGGAACCATAAGTCTGAGGTGATTACCATATTTTGGCGTTTGTAGGCTGCACATAAAAAAAAAAAAAAAAGTACAGCTTATTTACGAGATATTGCCATTAAACACCCCCCCCCCCCCCTCCCCAATGTTCAGAAATTTGTTTAAATACAGTACATTTTAATGTTTTAACCTAGTTCCTAAGAAAGAAAGAAAGGGGAAAAAAAAAAAAAAAAAAAAAAAAAAAGCAGCAGCTTATCTATTGTGTTTAAATACTTAAAGGACCAATGCTTATGGGCAACCCTGCGGTGGCTGAGCTGGGACACTTTCTTTTTTTCCTTCCACCCCACCCCTCTTATCATTGCTTGATCTCTATCATTATTTTCTTTTTCCCTCCGCTTGGTGTCTCGCCTTTCCATTACCTCACCCCTCTTCCAAGACCCATTTTCTTTGTTTCTTTGTCACTCCCATCCACCTTCCCTTCCTCGCCTAGATGTCTCTTCCCTCTTTACACTCGCAGTTGCCACACAGCCACTCGGAATTTTTTAGAATGCTCCCTGCACCATATCTCTTGTTTCTCACGCTGTGTCTGGCCAGATGAGAGAGCCTGCAGCAGCTGTGTGTGAGATGATGGCGCGGCAAGGACACACCCATCAAACTAATTGCCAAACCAATTAGTTTGACATTGCAGTAGTTTTCTGTTGCTGACAAAAATACAGTGAGGCTTACAAGTGAAATATTAATAATCCATAATTTTTCATCAAAAACTTCTGGTGCGCCTACACACCAAAATATGGTAGTTTCTGCGCCATAAATAATTTGCTGTGGTGCTAACCATGCGACCATCCTTCTGTCGTCCTTGTGTCAGTCTGTTGCCACTCCTAGTCCCCCCTCCCACAAGGTCACGTGGTTGCATCGGTTAGTTCAGTCCCTCACACTAATGCCGGTGAGTGACCCCTTTCGACCCAAGTAGTATGCTACCTTGTTCGTGTTGCGTTGAGATGATCACTTCGAGGTTGTTTGCGAGTACTGTATGTGCAACATTAGCACAGTGTTAGGGTTTAGGAGCATGTTGTGTTTGGTATTGTGTTCAGTGCTGTATTAGTACATGTTGTGTTGAGTGTGGTATATCTGTTCAGCTCCACATGCGCAGACTTGAGTATACGTGGAACGAACTTGCAGACAAACACCTGGCTTATGATGCTGCTTTGGGCACTGCAGCTGAGGCCCGGAGAATTTACCATGAGCAGCACCCGAACAGATATTTACCTTCACGTCAAATGTTTGTAAACGTCCAGCACCTGCGCAATTCGGAATCACTTTCTGCCAACATGCGTGACATGGGGCAACCCAGACAAGTGTGGACTCCACAGATTGAGGAAGAAATTTTACATGCGTTTAAAGAGTCCCCTACTACTAGCACATAGAAAGTAGCCCTTCAAACAAGCGTTGATCACCATCTTGTATGGAACATATTAAAAGACAACGAACTTCATCCGTACTATAAGCAAAGGATGCAGGCACTTTCTCTGGGTGATTACCCATTGCGAGTATCATTTTGTGACTGGATTTTGGCAGAAACAGATCAACATCCTGCTTTCCCTTGACATGTATTGTTTACCGACGAAGCATCCTTTATGCGAGATGGTATGTTCAATGCCCACAATAATCATGTTTGGGCACATGACAATCCACATGCTACATTCGAACACGGGGCCCAAGAATGTTATGCGGTCAATATTTGGGCAGGCATAATTGACAATTTAATTGGGCCTTGAAGCCTGAACGGATGAAGGGGGAGAAACATTCATCATAAAATGAAGGCTAGAATGATTTCAATTCAGAAGCGAATCTGGATTCACCTTCCTCTTCCCCTTTCAGAGTCGGTGCCCTTTACTCCCTTGGTTACCAGGCCGGGCCAGGCTAGTGTAATGCACATAACCTAATTTCCAGCTAGGTCGCGGGTTATCCACATTGGAAAGATGGTCGGAGTCTAGAACTCTTTAATTTCAGCCTAGACCGAAGGGAAAGGGGGCAACCCCTAGAGTGAAAACAACTCGGACCTCTTCTAGATAGGGAGTCTGGGCCTTGTACACTGTCAGATACTTCAAGGTTATGTGCAAAGTCAGTTTCGCTGGGAACATAGGTGACCTACAACTTGGGGTATCGGTTGATGGTGCTTTCTGAGAGTCAACGGTTATAAATTGTGGGTTGTGCGAGTTTCCTACTTGGGACAAAATTATCCACTACCATGGGAACGGGATGTTTGGCCGGGTACTGCACCTATGTTGCAGCAGGAAGCGGTGCGTTCTGCGTAACAGCTTGACTTGCTGGGTGGATGATGACGAACAGCGGCCAATGTTGGTTGCAGCTGAGTAGGGCAGTGGGTTTGGATGCCAGGTGCAAGGGGTTGAACTTTGGGTCGTGGACTATCTAATATTAGTAAAACATTATCATCTTGAAGAATCCATGCAACAGCCGGATGGGTTCTACCTGGCAATTTAATAATCAGTCCAAAGAGTGGGAGTGCCAACTGTGGTGAATTAATTATAATCAAATTAAGATTCTCTATAATTGGAGAGTTGTTATCCTCTGTATTTTCTGAATTTAAATTATTTAATGCTCCTAAGATCTCTCATAGAGCTCGTCTGCGTTGGCTTAGTCTGCCGTGCTCAGCATAAGGCATTGAGTTTAAGCCGAAATCCCTGAAGGATTAACAAGTAATATTCAGACTTTACAGTGTCAAATCAGGAAGCAGTGCTGTCAATCTCAATATCCACTGTCCGGCCTTATTCAGACTGGGACCGACAGTAGGACATATATTTGCCTGAGACCTGGGCGAGGCACCCACCCAAGGTCAAGTCAGTGGCAGGACGTTCAGTTTTTCACCCGGCCTTTACAGACTGGGAAGGAGAAGTAGAACGCCTGTTCTGACCAACCACTGTATGGATTTGTATTCCTACCATGAGGGGCGCTTCCGTGATCTGCCTGTATGGCACGCCTCGGTATGCCGTTCTAAAGTTGTGTGTATTCAGCCATGTTGGCATGCGTAGCTTGTTGCAACTTTGGTTTATTACTAGCAATGCCACTTCTAAATGTTTTATCAAGAAACAAGAGTTCTCTATACCAATTAAGTTTCTTTCCTTTAGAATTACAAAAGGGTAACTAACACACATATGGAAATAACTTACTCTCAAAATGGATTATAAAAATTAAGATTTTAATTAACATACTAAGGAAATGCAAGGTGAGTCCGTACTTGCTCCTATTATACAATATATTAATTAAAATATTCAAAGGAAGCTTAGTCCTGTCAGTTGTTCCAGGCAAATGCAATCTGGGCAAGATTAAGAAATAATAAAATACTCTATTACAATTAAATTAAACCTAATTTAATTAAAAATGCTCTAAAGGAGCCTAACAGTTCAAAATACCTCGCGACCTGTTCCCAAAAAGAATTTTAACGTAAAATGATATTTTGCATGCGCGCATATGTGTGTGGGGTGGGAGCAGTAGGCGTGACAGGAGAGATAAGAGAGACGTCTTCTGAACGAAGCAGTGCTGCGGCGGAGGCGTCTTCGGGGCTCACAGACAGTGAGCATCTTTAGTTAAAACACGTATTTGAGCACGTGGTCTAGTGGTCAGCATTGTACCGTATAGATTGTCCTCAGCCGTATTCAGACTGAGGTTGGTTTGGCTGCCACTTATCATTGTTGGTCTAGTGACCATCACACCCTTGAGACAGTTCTTCAGCTGTATTTCAGACTGGAAGACGGTGGATAGCCCCTTGCACTATTGTTCCCTCGGCCTTATGCAGACTGGAGGAGAGCGGCGACGACTATTACTGGGCCTGCGATGGCTCCTTCTGTTTTTTACTAAAATTCTTTTTTTGTACGCTTCCAAAGGGGCGCGGGGATGGCTAGCCTCACGTAGCAGGGGTTGTTCGTTTGGGCTTCAGCGCTACCATTTTCCTATCTCCTGGAGTGGAGACATCGACAAATCTTATCGCCTCTGCACAAGGTGCTGGAGGTTACGGTAATCTTGTAAAATGGATGCTGCACTCCTACAACAATCTAACTACCTTATTTCTGCTAAGGGTGTCGGTGGCTCTTCGGAATATAAACTTCCCGCATTGGGGTTAAGGCAACCACATGACTGCTTATAGTAGTAGTTATATTCTTCTTAAACACATGTATGTAATCTCGTTGCCGTGATACTTGTAAACCCTGTAAGCAAGTGATTTAATATAAAAACACAATTCAGACTTGCCTAACTGAGTGTGGATGCTCAATGATGGGGTGAAGTCTCAAGTAGAGAACGCATGCCAACTATGCAGGAATGCATCACGCGTCAGCATGAGAACCTTCCGCCCAAGCTACATGGACGGAGGTGCTTAATTTTTTGCAAGAGCTGTTACCGGAACTTTTAGAATATGTGCTATTGGCTGTGCAACGCACAATGTGACATCAACATGATGGTGAACAAGCCCACTTTGCCGCAGCATCACGAAACCACATCACAGCAGTGTTTGGCCACAGGTGGATAGGTATGGGTGGTCCGGTGCCTTGGCCCCATCGTTCACGCAACTTAACTCTAATTGATTTTTTTCTGTGGGGTCATATGAAAGACCTGGTGTTTGAAACCCCAGTTGAGAGTGAGGAGGTCCTAGTCGCGCAGATAGTTAAGGCTGCACATTGTTGCACCAATGTGAATTGTGCTGCCAAGCTGGAGAGAGATCTGTTGGATCTGTAAGCGCGTGCGATGCCCAAACCAATCACAGCAGATCCACTCTTCCCATGTTCAAAACACCCGTATGTGCACCCTCCAACAGACAGACGGACACAAATAAGACAGAAAGATGGCTGTGCGGACAGCGCCGCAACAAATAGCGTGTAGTGCCAAAACTAAGCACAGCAGATCTATGGTTCCTATGTTCACAATACTTGTTTTTGTGTCCTAGATTTCAAATCGAGCAATGTGTGTAATTTTAGTTAGTCCAGATTAATGCCATAACTTCTTGACGAAAGTGTTCATTTAACAAGTTCTTATTAATTTTTGCAGTTTGATGAAGCAAAAATCCATTCTAACCAGTAGCTTTATTTTAGAGCAGATTCAATCACAGGACCTCTGGGTCAATTAAGTTGCTAAAGGAACATCTTACAGTTTACCTTCACTGTAAGGGATCATTTAGATGGTTTCAATTGGGGGATATATATATGTGTGTATGTGTGTGAATCATTTGATCATACCCTTCAGTACAGGCTTACCTTCAGAAGGTTTCATGGCCATGGAGACCCAAATGTCCCATTGGCATACTCTTTCAGTCTTTAAATTACACTAAATATTTTACTCATACTTTTAGACTTCATTTACAACACTGGCGATAGCTCTCCACCACCACCACCACCTCACGCCTTATGATGGGCAGTCTTATAAAAGAATGACGTATGACACATTGATTGGTTCTTCTACAAACTAGGATTACCCTCATCACAACGTACTTGCACCTACATTAAGGGGGGGAGGGAGGGGGTACGACAGTATTAAGGGTTGGTGACACGCCTACAAGATAAGCCCTCACAATAAGGAGCATTATTAGACACGTCTGACCAGCTTTTACTGTTCGCTCTACACTCTAGTCAGACATCACGTCAAACCCTCCAAAAGTAAAATCTTGCTATCGGCCGAGTGGTCAAGTGCGCTGCCCAAGGTCATGTAAATCTGCGGAGCACCAAGGATGGCACCACCTGTATTAAAGCTGATGCGTACAGCATCAGCAGAAAATCACCAACAGACGAAGCTAGCAGACGACTCCAGCAGACAGGTCAGCGGCAATTGTAACTCCCAGTACCCCCTGCCCCACTAAGGGCCCGCAGAGAAGCAGTATATAAGTCAGTGCACTGCCTGAAGATGACAGTATGCTCTGTCCCTTCCACCGTGCTGAACTGTGTCAAAGGAACCTACTCATCTCACATCTACCACGGCGCTGAACTGTGCCGGCAGAAGTCACCAGGTCCTCATGACCCACCAGAAGCTCTTCTGTGGCTGCAAAAAGGCCTTCCAGACCTTCTGGTAACTCTTCCACAGCCTCGAAGACGACGTCAACCCTCTCGCCTTACATACTGGTAACGACGTACCACCTCTGATAGTGGTAGTCAACAGTCTTTTCTGGACAAAACTGTGAGTTTAGTTAGGACCAGTTTAACAGCTACCTAGCTGAATCTCCTTTTCTAGTTCAGGACCAGCGCTCCTTCACCTGGATTCACGTAGGATAACTTCAGTTCAACTCCGGAATAGTTAGGAGATATCGCCGACGAGTATCTACTCCTACGGGATACCACTATGTTTTGGAAATAAACTGATCTTGGCAACTTTCTAACTAATTTTGTTTATATTTCGTCCTTTTTCACTTTTCATTGCATAATTAATGTACTTTAGTTTGTAGTATACAAATGTGATAAATAGAAACATTACCAAACACTTATCTCAAAAATGGTAACACAATTTTCTGTTGCCACTATGTCCTGGCCGCACGTTTATTCGGCGAAGGCACACAGTACGCTCCTACATTCGTATATCTATGGTTTACCAAATTTTTTTTCCCCCAGTTACGATTTATGTAAACATGTGAGGATGACTTATATCTGGTGCCTTTTATGTTTGTTTTGACCAAGTAATATATTAGTTAAGGTTCTGTTTATTTTATTGATGGGGGAGGGAACTTTAGTTTATCCCATTTATCATATTTCACGAGTCAAGGTTGTTTTGCGCCGCCTTTTACAAGAACGTAGCAATTAGAATTGCTCATTGTTTTGATGATGCAGTGGAAAATTTTGCTCATATGGAAATAACATTCAAATTACTATAATTAAAAAATTGTAACATCACAGAAAGAACAAAATGTGATAAACGTGACATTACTCGTACTGATGTGAGAATTACACAATAATAAATTCAGTAAAGTTGAAAATCGTTGTGGGTTTCATGAACTACTCCAAAATCAGTGAAATCAGTGTGGATTCCAGTCAGTAACGTACACACTGAAAAGAGTTTCTCATAGTCAGGAATATAAGGACTAACAAAAAATAGTTGTTTGCATTTTCTGATCAAGTGTACTCTACTTAATTTTTGTGCCATCACTAAAATAATCAAAGTTGGAGCAATACCACTTACATATTACATGTATGAGTATTGGTGGAAAATAAATGAATCATTTTATACTAATTTGACGTAGGCCTAAATTAATATTTGCCAAAAATTGGATATCAGTGGTAGTGTTTATGAACACAAGGGCCGAGCAAGTAGTTCATTACACAGCCGCAAAAACAAACATGACGAAACTTCAGGCAGTAACACAAATATTTTCAAAACACCTGTCTAGAAGTTTTTCACTAGTATGGACAAACAAAATGGTAAATAAAATTTTACACTTACATTTATTTATTAGTTTTTACTTAAATGAAAACTTCTTGGCAAGCATATTGCAGACTATTTCTTAAACAAATCTTTTATACTTTTAACAATATGAACCGTGTGAGAAAATATTTTGTGTTCAAAATTCATCCACCTTATTTTGGTTTAAATGCCCAACCAAAATAGTTCGAGCTCGAAAATATGAGGTATGTACCCGCCCGAAATAAAAAACCACCACCTGTTTATTTACTATTGGGAATTGTGTTAAAACTCATAAATCAATGAGTGCTGAAGTTATCTTGCCGATGATACGCAGTGATGGTTACATCTATGAGAGCAATTCACATTCGGGATTTGGATCAACATTAGTGCATCGCAACCGAAGGTTGAAAACCCAAAACGGTAAAGTTACATGGTCCAAAATACATCAAATTGTTTCAAGCAGGGGCACAAAAAATAAAGTTGAGGGTGTTGTATCGCTACTCACGAGTTTGGACCACCGACAGAGGGGCACTCCGAGAAGGGCCAGGGAGTGTATGAAGTGGTATCTGTTTGCTGTCTCGAATATCCTCTTCAGTTCCTCACCTCCTTCGTTCGGGTACACATCTGCCACAACACACAACAAAACTCAGTTCCAGGCCAACCCCAGCACTCAACAGCTACACATTACGTGAAAGCTAATCTCACATAAAATATAGTGTATGGTCAACTCTAGTTTCCAAGACCTTGCGAACAGCAACCCTCTCGAAATAACAGTATTTAGAGGAAACATGTAAAAATATAACCAAAAAGACTTTTACAACTCCTCCTTTGAAATAATAACCTTTTTCTTGGGAACCATGAAAAGTCGTAGAATCAAGAGTTGGCTGTACAAATATTTTTAAAGGCTGTTTGCTACAATCTTACAACTGAATTCTGAGTGGTGTGGAGAGGAGATATTAATTTTCCTGCTCTTAACAGCCAACGATGGTGAAGTGAGGTGAATATGGAGCAGCGCTGGAGCGTAAGCAGAGGAAACTGGTAATGAACCCAGTCTGCCTTGGCAGGAGATGACTGCTCTAGCTGCTATACCTGCCACGACCTCCTCTAACAGTTTTGTAAATAATATTTTAAGAGTTACCCATTTCTTATGAAAATAAGCTAAAATAAGAACATTATAGAATTCAACAGCACATTATGTTTATTTAACATGTTCTGAGAAGTGGCTGTGTTCTTGGCGTATAACACGGACTGAGATCGGCTGTATCAAAGATTGAAAATGAACATCCAATAGTGCATTGATCCTTTCTGTAGAACCAAATAGATATTCCTATTGCAACCAAAATTCACTTCACACAAAGTAAATAAAAGCAGTAAAACTTCTAAAAAATTTCACTACACATAACTGAGGACAAATAAACACGTTGTGATGTCCAACCGAGATACTATTGTTCTATAAATGTGCCAGCCCTGGTTAGCTGAAGTAAAAATTAGGTTTTTTTTGTGGAAAAAAATAAACCTTCCCAGTCTTTCAGATATAGTTTACTTACTTACATATTAGTTGAGCATACGAATTATTATTAACAAAAGTTGATCCACCAACAGCAACAAAAGAGTTTATCATCTAACAAACATAAAATCAAATAATTGACAGCTCCTGAGGTACGATGATAAATGTGATAGATAAAACCATTAGATAATATGTATTGATGCTGTCGGGTGAGACACGAGATGAACTATGACAAATACTAGCTAGTAATATGGGCGCCAGCGGTGCTTCCCAATCACCGCACTATTGACACTCGGGGTTCTCAGGGATGTGGTGGATTCTGTGTGTCCGTCTCATCTGTGCGTACTTACATACACGCAGGCAATACTAAACTTTGACAACGGCTAACAGCTAACAGAGCTAGAGCCCATGACGGCGCTCATTACACACGTGTCACGTGTCCCGCACGTGTGCAAAGAGGCCAATAATCATTTTGAATTTTCACATAAATATTATTTTTCGGTGTAAAATGTGTTATATTCTATTTGAAGAGGTTTAATATGTCTTAAGTTGTTTTAAAGTGTTTGAATTTTATAACAAAATAATTTAAAAATAGTAACAAAGTGCCCGCGGCACCGAGATTAAGAACACGGATATTCCGGCATGAACACCATCATAAAGACACACTCAATTCATATGAAAATACATAAGAAAATTATAAAAATGTAAAACAATATTTAATTTAATTTGTGCCATTTCATTTTCAATAATAAAATATTTTACTCTACGTGCAAAGCACTTCAGCTTATGTGAACCCTGTAGGCGGCCATGGTAGGTCCAGTGCGACGCTTGTCTCTGGACAGTCTGTCGAGGAGAACTGGCGACGTAAGACACTATCGCGTGCGCACTACAAGTTTTGAGCACTGATGTAGATTACCATAGTATCAATTTAGTTATACCGGTCAACCTTTGCTTTGCATATATTAGCCAGACATTTCCCCAGCATGATGCTTCTGCTTAACTAAATAATTTGTGCCCTTGCTGCTTTTTAAAACTTAAACTAGGAGAAAGGGAGAAAGATGTCTGAGAGATCACGCGCCCCGCGCAACTTGAATCTGACGCCATCCGCCTATGCTAAAGGTGTTTCATTGTAATTTCTGCATTATTGCTATGTGCAATTTTTAGGGCTTTGTTTTCATGTATGTATTTGAGGGTATTTTCCAGGTTTGAATATTTTACGGCAAAATGACTTATAACCACGTGTCTGACCGACGCCAAGTATTTGAATATGCCATTATTGTGGTTTGAGAGCTTATTTATGTTATTTCGTATGTGCAATATTTTATTTAGGGCCCTATATTCAATTTTGTTAGGGGTACGTGTAATTTCACGTAAATTGATGCTTTTTGTGTTTGACCATGAGGTCACTTTCATGTTTGAGTTTTCCGCCATCAGGCATGATACACACCTCCAATCACTTAAATCGTAAAAAGAATAATTTTCTCGCTTAGAATAATATTTTGCCTGAATTTAATTTGCAGTTTTCACAACGAAATATTGCAATTCCACCTGCACCACGTGATCCGCTACGAACTTCATTCAGCAGCATCCGCGCAATATAAGACTTGTTTTCACACACACGCGTGTGTTTACTGTGACTACTCATATCGTGTCCAATCTTGTTTCATGAGTCTTCAGGGTTTATGTAATTTTGCAGTTAGCGTACGATGCAATTACTCCCGTCCTAGCCGGCTCTGTGTATAGGCAGTCACCACACTAACCACGCGCTGGAGGGCAAGCCCCGAGGAGTTTGCGTTAGTGATGCCGAGTAATCACATGTGTTAATGTTTTCATTAAGGGTTTCATTTGTAATTCACTGGGTCCTGTCTTCCAGGAAAAACCGTCAGTCCACCCCCTAGTGGCACGTTGATGTGTATGCATAATAACAATAAAAACAAGTCTACAGTGAAGTTAACTCTTTTATTCAGTAATGACAGTGTCCTCGCCACATATGTTTTTTTTTAAGTGCTTAGTTCCAGTGATGTTTAGTATTGTCTACGTGTTTGTAAGTACGCACGGGTGAGATGGACACACAGAATCCACAGCATCCCTGAGAACCCTGAGTCTCAATAGTGCGGTGATTGGGAAGCACCGCTGGCGCCCATATTACCAGCAAGTATTTGTGTCATTGTTTGTCTCTCGTGTCTCACCCGACTGTCTCAACCTAAAGGAACTCACAATGTGTGTGTGTACATGAGCCATCAAAATGTCAAACTAATGGTCAGCGCACTAAGAAGTGGTTCTTTCAATTACACGGAACTCCTACAATTACTCAGATGTGATCTTAACAATGAGAAATGTATGTTCAATAAGTGACAGTTCTGCCCGGCTAGAAAAGAAGTGAAACAATTTTTGTATCTAAGTGGAGAGGAGGTAGAAGAAGCTGTCATTACAGAACTTTTAAAACTCAACGCACATATCAAGAAGGTGAAATATTTTTTGATGGCTGTACCGCCCAATATAAAAACAGGAAGAATTTTATAAACCTATGTCATCACAAAATTGACTTTGGAATAGATGTTGAATGGCATTTTTTCGCTACATCCCTTGGTAAGAATGCTTCTGATGGGATAGGTGGTACAGTAAAAAGAATAATTTCCAAAGTTAGCCTGCAGCGTGAGAATGCGGAACCAATAATAACCACTAATAACCACTCCTCTCCAGATGTTTAACTACTGTTCAGCTAATATAACTGGAATAAATTTCTTGTATGTATCGGAAGAAGATATCGAGGGCAAAAGACATATTCCAACGGTTTTCCAAAGCAAAAGTTATTCCTAATACAAAAGATTTACATGCTTTCATCCCAATAAGTGAAACTAAGATTAAAGTGTCTACAACCTCCTTGTCTGATGACCATCAAGTTCATTTTATTCAGGAAGAATACAAAAGATAAGATGTGAAACTAAAAGACTACGTAGCTTGTGTTTACGATTCACAATGGTGGCTAGGGAAGGTGGAAGACATTTCAGCTGACCAAAGTGAATACTTAATGTTTTTCCATCCTGCACGCCCCAACGCATCTTTCAAACTCACATCCAGTGATGAAGTCTGGATCAAGGAAACAATATTTTACGTGTCGTTTCTCCCATTCAATTAAGTTTGGCCACAACTGGAAGATACAACATTAATCCAAAACTAAGTGAAGTACTGACTGTTTCTTGTAAGGTAAAGTCTTTGAGGACAAAACTGTCCTCAAAGACTTTTTCCAGTGACGAAAGCAGTTGATAATGACAAACTATTTCAACAACAGAAGAAAACATCATGTAAGTTTAATTTCCAGTTATGTAAAATTCTGTGATGCTTGTAAATTGATTTCACAAGGCACTTGTCAATACATAATTTAATGCAGATTTAACTCCAAATGCCAAATATGTAACTAATAAATTACTAGGTAGCGTAATAATGGTCAACAATTAACTTGACTACTACAATTGATTTTTTTTGCATATTTGGTCAGCCACAGAAAATAAGCCAATTAAAAAAAAACACAGGGATTTTAGTGGTATGTTAAGGCTCACAATGGCAACGTTTTGCCAAATTTTCAGAATTTCTGCATTTGCCGTTTTTTTTTATAGCTTCTCAAAAAATTGATTTTTTCCAAAAACACCCACTTTAATTTTCTTACCCAGAAGAGATTGAGTACAATCTTTTGACAAAATATCATTGCAAAGTACTCCATGTAGACTTACTTGTCTCAAGGTTTCATTGTGTGTTTTTTTTTTTTTCATTACGAAAGAAAGTAGGAAGTGTTGAAAATAGAAAAAAAAAGTCAGTTTCATGTCAACTTTCATGTCGATGTAGAAGACATATAAAATAACATTCTGTTCATTTTTAGTGACATTCTTAATAGCCCTAAGTCTACTCTTTGCAATGACATCTCACATGAGTTTTTAGTTATTAAGATATTAAACAAAAAGTAAAGGCTCAAAAATGTATATTTTGCCACGTGGCGGTGGCCATATTGATCTGTAAAAGCAATATGGTGGCAGATAAAAATCTATAACTTCAGGTTTGCACTGTTGGAATAAGTACTTTTCATCTGACAAAATTTTAAATTTTTTCAAAATGGGCCAGCAACGACCCTTATAACTTCAGGTCTGCACTGTTGGAATATGTACTTTTCATCTGACAAAATTTTAAATTTTTTCAAAATGGGCCAGCAACGACCCTTGGGTGATTTTCCATGGAATGATCCTGTCTAGCAGGATGTGATCTCGTCAGAGACATGGAAGGTACTTGGTTTCCCGGACTGTTCCTGACCTGCCCTACTCTCTCTACTGATATATAAACCCATGAAGGAGCAAACCAAGCACGACGTCTTACGAATGTGCAAGAGAGTGGGTTAAACTCAAATTCACCTTGTATGCAAGTAAAACGCCAGGTATTTGAAGCTGCCGCGCAACACGTCAGCCTCCCAGACGCACCTGGCAGACAAGTGTCGCCACACTACCAAAGATACCTGAGGCCATATACCCGAGTGCATGAGGGTAGTTCTCCCACTTCGCGCACTTCAGGCAGACGTCACACCTTCCACTCTGGCTTGCCACGCACTCCAGAGTAGCCACACATAAGGCCATGCGCGGCTGTGATAGGGAGTTATCGTCTCCAGTAGCTCACCACAACTTTTCTTGGGCTTGGGCTCTCTACTGACCATAGGACCTCGCGGTCCTCTCTAAGAACTCCCAGTTCTCCAGTGTCTGCAGCCACCACCTACCAGAGGCTTCAATACCTCCTGGTAATCACCATCACCAGAAGCTTCATCTGCACAAAGACATTGACCATCGACTTAACACTTCAGTTGATGACATCTCCTGGGTCTTCAGCCGCCATTACTTGCTGGTAGTACCCCCTTTTAAAGTTAGGGCCTCTTCTAGGCAATCCCCGATAGTAGTCATTGCGACTTAGGAGCAGGTCACCTTCACTCGTAAACTGCGTAGCATAATATACTCCCGCAGCACAAACCTACTGGTAGCACATACGAGTCACCTAAGTATTTATTGCTTAGTAAATTCTAAGTCTTAAACATATCCAAGAGTTCTTCGTTGCTCAGAATGCCTTCTACAAATGAATAAAATTCTTATGTATGTAGGTAAAAGGAGGATTCTCTCCATCTCTCTCTCTTTCCTACTACACTACAGCTGTTCACTACTCTTGACACGTCACAAATGACGTTTCTGATGCACATTGTATATTTTGTGTGTTCTGTACCTATACACATTCTATTCACAATTGCCTCAAATGCCAAACAACATACACTGAACCTCTCAAATCAAAAAATCTGTTCTTACTTTAAGCTTGCATGTCTAGCAGATGCAACTGCACAACTATATGGCGAGACTTTACAATCAATTTTTTTGTTCCAACTAGCAGAACAACTATTGTATCTTGAAGTGCAGACTCTATAGATAATAATATAGCACTTGTGTCCATATCTCGACAGCCATACTTCAAATCAATGTATTAGATATGAATGAACCACCATCTGTATGTGATCTCCATCCTGTTGTTACCTAATATAGATTCCAAAAAACCAAAAAGAAAAGGAAACAATTTCAGTATTCAAAAAAGTTTACCTAACACTTTTAATACAATGTTAAGTGAAGGAAATACTTTCCCTCCGTCGTTACCAACTTAACTGGTTCCAAGGCAGCCAGTGTGCTTGTTAAAATATATGCAGATGAGGACTAGACATGATGAAGGCTGACAAGCGAGGAAACTAGGAGCTACATGCACTTACTATGGGCTCCATATGCTCCCAAAGCAACGGCAGAAGCACCAAAAATGCCAGCCAATCGAATGAAAGGGCTTCCAGCAAAGATCACATTCTTCAGCACAGGCACCATCTGTGGGGCGGCCGTCTCCACTTTCGATTTAAGAAGAGAACTTGGAACAACCGCTTTACCCTGCAGGAAAACACATAACTATGTTTCACATGATCATACATTTATAGCTCTTCGTTATTATTTTACTTATTTATTTAAACAACATGTGTTTATGAGCTAAGGCTCCTGTAAATGAGTTTGTACGCTTTTCACACTAAAATTAGCATTTTTGAAAGTCCTGCTTACGATGTACTTGTATACACTGTGGTGGTAGGCCACCACAGACTTTTAAAGTTTGTTTATTTATTTTAATGTTGACATACTCCTTCCCTTTCTTTCATCTATCCTATCTCTCTTTACTTTTGTTCTTAGTTCTTATGTCTTCGTGGAGGGGAAGGTACTTCCGTCTGTCACGAGACACTGAAAGTGCAGATTACCTTTAGCGGCGTACTAATTTCTGGTGGGGGGTTTCTTTCTGCCTGGCGGGTCGTGGTTTGACCATGTCGGGGTAGTCGCTTGGGTACAACATAGTGGAAGGGTTATAGTGGTTTGGAGGGGAATCAAACACCAGGGTAAGTTTGATTGTGAACGTCTCCCTCCCAAGGAGTGCTATCTTACCGCGAATGCTGCCAATATACAGGACGCCAGCTGTTCCAATAAACTGAATAATTTACTAAACTGCAGTGTGCTGCGGCGAATATGGTAGTGAAATGGAAATGGGTTGTACTGCGGCGGATAGTTCTTACTTAGAATCTTGTTCGCTACCCAGGTGTCCTAAGGAAACTGGCCTCGTAGGTTTACGAGTGGGTGCAAAGTTAAGTTGCTGGAAAACCATCTGGAATTTCGGGGAGGTATAGCGATTTTTATCACCTTCCCTGCTGCCGTACGGACGGATCATACACGTTGCACGTGGCTTAGTATCAATTACCGGGATAGGGAGCTTTGTTACTGGCAAGGATTTAGGTGGATTGTAGTAGCTCACTTACTTGTAGCTGGGCCACAGCCAGCAGATACCTAGTACGGGGGAGCAATGTCATGAGGGGAGTCAACTAGTGAGATGCTATCAGGCTGTAACTGTTATTTCTACTAGGCAGCCCCCCTCCTTCGTTAGTCATCTGAAAAGCTTGTAGGATATAACGGAAAGTTTACTCTTTCCAAAAGAGGCTCTATAATTAATTTTTACTTCCTGATTGCACTCTTTACTTTAGTTGCCAGAGTTCAGTCCTACTGGAAGTGTCTTCTTATTCAGACACTCCTGAGACACTCGCTGGAAGAAATGGCAATCTAGAGTTGGAGTGAAACTGCCCACAAGCGTGGGTGTACCGGACACTCCCAGCAATCCTAGTATGTGCTCTATCACTACTCAGAGCTAACTGCGTTGCAATTGAAAAAAGAACTCAACAATCTGAATTTAATTTGATATAAGATATGAGCACTCACATAACTGGTTTCTTGCACACTGTAGTTTCGAGATGTGGTTAAAGAAAATTACAAAAGTCAGATACCAATGCTAGTAAATTATTTTATTTGAATGAGATCAGAGTTCCTAAAAGTCTGCAAACAAACTTTCTGGAAACCGAAGAAAATTTAATTTGAGAGTAAGCTATTTCCTAAAGCAAATGGAAATCTTTCTAAGTTAATAAAATCAAGTCACATAAATGCTTGGGTACCAGTGATTCTGGTAGACGATTTTGAAATTATCTTATTTTATCCATCTGCTGTGTAGTATTATGTTCTTATGTCTTTCCAAGGTTCTCAAACAAAGATATGAGGTGTGTGTGAAATGTTCTGTCTAGCAAGTTTTCCCAGGGGAATGAAGATATAATTCTTCAGGTAAGAGTATCTCAATGGTTTGTGTGTATCCTGAACACTGAGATGCCAATTTATTTCAGAAAGTTACACTAGGGGCTAACTAAAAATTAATGGTAATTCTTCAAGTTTCCCACGCCTCACACTCCAGCGACAAATTCTTGTATTTGCGTGACATCTACATCCTCTAGTCCTACTCCGGTCTGAGGAAACCGCTGGCTCACGTCAGTTAAATTTTTTTTTTTATTCTGTCTCGTTTTTGTCTGCCGTTCCGTCACTACACATTTAACACATACGAACCAAAAATCTATTCATTAAACTCTAATTCTCCTCACAACACATTGCGTCTTCTTTCACCACACGCAAAATTAATATTGTAGTGGGCTTGATCACTACATTCATATGTCGGCAAACGAAACTGTGGAATTATTAGAAAAATAAATCTTTCACAAATTTTATAATTATTACACTTATATGCATTGAGATAAACACAAACATATAATTTTAATATTGATACATGTTTAAGCGAACACTTTTAATTCATCACTAAGAAATGGAACTACTTACCCTCCATAGTTGCCAACTTTACTAGGCATGTGCCACTCAATGTGCGCCCATTAAAACATACTATATGCACGTAGGGGCTGTGACATTTTTCAAAGGTTGATTTCAAAAGTGCTCACTATACTATGAACAACCTTTACACAACTTATTTACTGGTAACAGCATAAATAGTAAGTGAAGAGGTTTGGAGAGTTTTTAACATTGAGGTCTTGAGAGCCGATGCGGGTGATTGAGGTGCGTATGGATCAACACCAGAATGAAAGGGCTGGGGAAACGGGAGATCCCAGAGGAAACCCGCCGACCCACGGCATCGTCCGGCACGATTCCCACATGCGAAAATCCGGAGTGACCCGACCGGGGCTTAAACCCAGATTGCCATGGTGGGAGGCAAGCAGGCTAATCGCTCTGCCACTGTGGCCCCAACAGCATAAATAGGTACACATTTTGTACAAGCAAGAGAACTTTAGGCCTATAAAATTTTTTTACCTAGGAACAATACAATTACATATGTAGGAAATTATCCAAAATTTTAAATTTAGAATCGCAAACAGTTTACTTAAATATTGAATACAAATAACCAGCATAAAAATTTTTTTACTGTATTAGTCATCTAACAATACTGAACCTAGGATCCATCATAATGCATCTTTTAACCCAGAAAAAAATTTTATTCTCTTAAAATATATATTTTAAAACCATTGTATGTGCTTGAACCCACAAAGTATCTGATCTTTATAACCCTTTCCACCACAGTCATCCTCGTCATCATCATCATCATCAGTTCAGCCTAGCGACCTGATCAGTCTCCATCAAAGTGGGTCCAACCATCTCTTCTTTGGTCTTCCATGGGATATTATACCTCATGGTTGGAAATATTTTTACATTTCTTATAACTGACATACAATCTAGGCCCTGTGTGTTCTTTCCATCTTACTTGATATTGTTTTAAAATCTAAATTATTATTATTCTCATATCAAAAACATACATATTTACACAGTAACAAAAATCAAATAATATTGTACCAAAACTTGGTCACTTCCAATGCAGTCTGAGGCCTGATATAGGTCATCTTGCGTGCAAGAGACTGGACACAGTCGACACTGGAGCATGTGTCTGATCTTCCCCACAGTCACATACACTTGATGTTGTCATCCTTAGCGTAGCCACATCTTGCCAGATTAACCTTGGATCTACCCACTCCTGATCTCAGCCTATTCAGGGACTTCCATGTCAGCCATCCCTTGTCATGGCCACGTGCAGGTAAAGTTTCAGACACACTTTCCAACCGGAGGGGAGGGCAACTTATCTTTCCACAATTGTAATATGACTTTTCCAGTTCTAGTTGTAATTTCCTTTGATGTCCTTAGGAAACTCTTCCTGGACTTCAGTTTGTGCATGTGCGGTTCATGCCAATCGCATAGATGAGTTCTTTCATGGTCCACCGCCTTCCTTTCTTTGTTTGCTGCTATTTCTCTTTGAAATGGAGGTGGCGCTATTCATGCGAGATGGTAAAGCCATTCGACTGGAGTGGATTTTAAACAACCTGTTATGATTCTGCATGTGTCATTGAGAGCTACATCTACCTGTTTGGCATGAGTTGAATTGTACCATACAGGGCAGGCATACTCTGCAGCCGAATAACACAACGCTATGGCACAAGTTTGGATGGTTTTAGGATGGCTGCGATCCAGCCAGTTTTCTAAGATTGTTCTTGATGGAAACTTTCAAATGAACAGTTCAAAAGCTTGTTCAAATAGCACTCGCTCCACATATAAATTATGTTTTATACATTCAGTTCTACTTGAATGTCATCATTTAAACCTAATGGTTAATAAAATAAAATTTCCAAAAAATCACTTTTCCACTTTTCATAGTAAATGCTACAAACGTGAAGCCCCCACGAAATTCATGTTAAAGTGTGATTAGTAATGTCAATATATGCAGATACTTGGTTTAATTTCCCCATTTTTTTATCAAAATCATAAATCTTTAGCCTACAAATTCCTTCTCAAAGTGGCAGAATATATAAACTGCACCTTTTCCAGTTCTCACACCTCCACCTCCACATACGGGTCCCATACTGCTGCAGCATATTCTAACATTGGCTGTACCATTGTGCCATACGCCTTCTCCTTCACCTCACAGCTGACTCCATTCAGCACCCTTCCCAGCATACCCAGAGCCCTTCTTCCCTTTGCAACCACCCTCTCTACCTGTTTTTTCCACCTGAGGTCTCCCTGCAGTACAATCCCTAGATACTTATATTCTGCTGCTTCTTCTATCTCTTGTCCCTCCCATCTGTACATGTCCCTGCTTATCTTCTTCCTTGTAAACCTCACTACCTAAGTTTCACTTAACCCCAGTCGGTGTGCAGCCATTGCTATTAAAACAAGCTTTTCAACTGTACATTTGAAAACGTAAGGTGGGTGAAGGCAGGGGCAAGATGATGAGGAAGAAGGGAACTATAGGCCATCAGTGATGATGAAAGAAATGGGGTGGAGCTCATTGAAGGGCAGGAGGAAAGTTGGACGGTTAGTCAGGATGTACAGGGTGGTGAATGAAGAGGGATGATGGGGAGGGCTACACTGCAAGCTAAGTAAGGGGGTGTTTAGAGGTAGAGGAAACAACAGTGCGAAGCTTCAGAGGGTGTGGAGGAGAACGGAGCGGGGTAGGCAGTCCGAGGTCTGTGAGGTAGTGGAATGTGCTGAGGGAGGAATTGGTGTCTGTGAGAGGGGTTGGTAAATTCAGGAAGGGAGTGGAAAAGGAGTTGGTTGGGAGGAGAGGTTACAAAGCTCGCCACAGGGCGGCAGCCTAATTGCGAGTGTATGTGTGTATGTTCTCAATAGTACATTATATTTTTAAAAAAATCGATCGAGACCTTTCTCTTTCCTAGCAAAAAACTACAAATCATCCTCCAACATAACCCCTCAAACTGCTGTTCAATGACCAACACACCAAAAAAAAAAAAAAAAAAAAAATCGGCACAAAACTATTAGCAACTCTTTTTGCATTCAACTTACGATTATTTTTATAGTTTCCGTCGTTCCAGTAACAACAGGATTCTTGAAAAGTATGTACTCAAAATAATCTTGAAAACTCATTCTCTTGCTCACAGGGTGGCTCAAAATCAAGGTTATCCTTCCCGATTACATAAACACAAACAGTTCACAACCACTTCCTGTATACCATTCTTGACGCAGATCACCAAGATCACTGGCGGTATGTAGAGGTTCGTTAGAGTTCGTCAGCACGGCCGAACGAGTAGCGAACATGACAAAAACAAATAGCTCTGCGTCTCACGAATTTATTAAGAGAAAGAGAACTAAGGAATATACTTATATTGTGAGACTCTAACACACAGATTAAGAAACAAAATTTTAAAATATATTGTTCGAAAGAAAATTACTAAAATAAATGCGACACGTTTATTAATATTACTAAGTCCTTTTAATAGAATCTGCAAGTACGCAAAAAAAATTATCGTATATATGTTTACATGCATACTTCATTTGCAATTCGGTATGCACTTACGACGTCATTTCCGGGGACAGGAATACACAAGTAAAGGGCCTTAAACTTCTTACACAATATAAAACTTTAGCATTCGACTTTACGTTTCCTTTCCTCTAACGAAAAAACCAACACAGAATGCAATTTTGTAAAGTCAGAGTTTCAGACAATTTACGTCGATTCTGCGACCTACGTAAAAATGTGTAACATGTTATGTAAATAATTAAATTATTCAGAAATGCATTTTACGAAACCCTTTGTTTTTAACAGGCTTAAAATTTACATTAACAGTTTATTTCAAAACAAAAAACTCATTAGTTTACTTTATTAAATTATGCCAACTCTTATATTTAATATTCACATTAAATTTTTTTGCCACTTTTAGACCCAATTTTTGTTTCATATACCGGGATTAAAATCGCCCTACAGTAAAATAGCATACTTTCAACTAAACCTCTGCTATATTCTAGGCAAATGACTGCTTGTCTTTAACAATAAATTTTAAGTATTCGAAATTGTAAAGTTAAGAGTGCTAGACTTTACCTTTGACAGTTCCATTATGTCAAGCTCCATAAGAAACAACACGTCGGAAATTTACATATTTTAATGAAGTAAACATATGAGTTATTTGTTTTGAAATAAACTTCTAATACAAATTTTAAACCTATAAAAAAAAAAGTACGTAAAGTGCATTCCTGGATACTGCCATAATTATTTTCATAACAAGATACACATTTTTACTAAGCTCCCAGAATCGCTGTTCAATTGTCTAAACTCTGACTTTACAATTCTATTGTGTATTGGTGCTTTCGGCAGAGGAAAGAAATCGTAATGTCAAATGCTAAAGTTTTCTATTGTGTAAGAAGATAAAGTACTTCAGGGAAATTCAGTCACAGCTGTGAGCGAATAAACATGAATTTTGTTCTGTCTACCACTTCACTCCAATACCCAGTAGCACCACCGTGGTTCGAAACTGATCCTAGATCGGATGAAAATATTCACAGAAAATATGTAACATCATTGGTTGAACCATTCGAGTTCAGCTTCTTACACAATAGAAAACTTTGACATTTGACTTTACATTTCCTTTCATCTAACGATACCACCACCATACGCTGTTGAAGTCAATGTCATTTTTGGTTGCGTTGCCTACAAGACACGGTATTGGGAACAGGCAATCGTTAGTTTACTGTGTTTACCTTATCAGAATGGTTTATGCAGACGTCAATTTTACCTATAGATTTCATTTCCAGAAACAATCTGTCATGTGTGACAAACGAGATATTTAAGCAGTACTTAATAGTATTAATTTTCACCTTCGCAAGTAATTCAAGCCATGTTTGTTTATTAATTTTCGTGAACATTGTAAAAGTTAATTTCTTAGTGCAAGCTGTGATACAAATAAAGAAATTGGTTTCTTTTAAATTGGATGGCTATGGATTCAGTTGATAAATCCAGTGTCTGTAACTGTCATTTCCAAGATGTAAATAAGGGCAATTATTGCCTTCTTGTAAGATCTATTAAAGTTGGGGTTATTACACATGCGAGATATACTAGTTTTGACATGTTTTCTTAACAATAACTGCTGCTATGATTTGTGATTGATTGTTTAACTAAACACTGATTATTTTAAACAGATTTCACTTGAGCTAAAATTTTTTATGCTTTATTATGCATGTAGGCCTATTAGAATACTATATATTAAATAAAAAAATGTGCTGGAGGCTTGTCTTTGCAGCAGAGCTCATGTCGCAGGAAACTAGAAATACACACACGAATATACAGAGACACAAAATCAACTAAGAATAGTTGCCGATAGGTAGGCCTACATGAAGGACACAAGAGAACTCTGTAGAAGGAATTCCGTTTGTAAGCAGCAAATTAATGAAACAAAAATCTAATGAATGGACACAAACAAAAACAAACACAGTGGTCTTCTTGCAACTAAAACAATTCCTTCTGCAGAATTCTGTGTTCATGTAATTGCTGACAACTATTCCTGTTTGGTTTTGTGTTTTGTATGTGTAATTCTCGTTTTCTGCAACAAAATCTCTGCTAAGAAAGTGTATAAACAAAGCAATTTATTATTGGTTTCATATGTCACTACTGCAGACCTGGCGAACAGTCGATACGGTGGGCAATTATATCACTATCATAAACATTATCATCAGTTTGTAAAATACTTACTTATTTTTTAAAATTAAGTACCTAGGTCTACTGCAAAGTTTTCAAATGCAACTTCCAGGAATACATGACTACTCTATATAATTATATTTTCTGTAAATCCCATCTCTCAATGTGGTAGGTATACAGGTATGTAGGTACATTGCAATCTATTTATTATATTTGACAACTTCCTGGTTGTACGTACTGGTACCTAAGAAAGAAACAAGTAAGTATAATTATAAAAAATAAAATGCAGGTGTGAAAAATACTCTCCCTCCCATTCAGATACCAGATTAGAGAATTATATTAATATTTTTATAATCATTTTTTTAAAATTCAACTGTTTAATTCACTTTACCCAAATAACTTATAATTGAAGAAATGAAGTTCCTTTCATCACTTCTTAAGAAGGGAGCTGGGGAGGCTGCGGTGGGTGTAGTGGTAGGACGCATGACTTCCAACAAAGTAATTCATGTTGGTTTCCCTATGAGGTTACTCACAGATTTTCACATTTAGGAATCGAAGTTTTCCCGTTTCCCCCACCCTTGCATTTCAATGCTGCTCCATATCTGCCATACTTCACCCACATTGGCTCTCAATACCTTGGTTGTTACAAACCACATAATAAAACTTTCTCAACTCCCCCCTCTTAAGATGGCATAGGCCGTAGTGGTGTAGCGGCTAGAGTACTCGCTGTTTCACGAAGCACACTTCATTCTGAATACCGATGCTTCATCGTCAATATTAAAATCAGCTTATGTCCCATTAGTTACCCTCAAAATTTGAATTTCAAAAACCGTTAAGAAGGGTGAAATAATATATAAAGAAAAACACACTATGTTTTTCAATTTTGCAGATGGTGTAGTTAAATGAAAATAGTGGCTTTATCTAAGATTTCTTCATTTTAACCACCTTTGGAAAACAATAAAATGAAGTATTTGTCACATACTGTAATGATTACAACCTACTGTTAAATACATCACCATCTAAATACACAAGTAAACTTTATTTATTTAACTTAACATCTTGTCGATGCAGGTTCATTAGAGAATGGTACACTAAGAACACAATGAAGGGTATACAAGGAAGGAATTCGTCATTACCTTTATTAGTGAATCGCCCCAGAAAGTACACGGAGTGAGTTCGAGAAACCATGGAAATTGCAAATAAGGAAGGTTACATTAAACAGCTATTAAAGTATGAGAACTGATTTGGTTGCATATTCTTGTGTTGATAAACACCTAATTTCTTGTTTGTCATTGCAACTCTGCTGGCTTGGGGAGAAAAAAATTGTACGAGTGGCATTTTTTTTATAAGGTGTAGCATTGTATTGATTTCCGACATGATTTGCCATTAATGCCCGGCAAAAATCAATTCTATCACGAGGAAAGCTAAAGGTTATGTTTGGAACATGCTTGAATCAGTGTTGTTCACATTTTTGTTTACCTTCACTCTACAAACTTCCACAGCCTTAGCTACTAATAAATGAATTCCATAAACTCTTATACTGAAATAGCAATTCGGAATTTAGAAAAATACATATCTGCCGTTCTATAGAAGTGCCTGTACTTCTAACGAGACCTCAACTTACAGGCTGGATATTAGATGCACAGCAGGTTAGTAATCGCAACCGCACTTGCGAAAATTAAACACACTGCAATTGTTCATTTACAAACTTACGCAGATAACATATCACAATATACACCAAAATTGTGTGATATCTTTTACGTATGCATCCACGGTATATATGATACACTAAACACTGTTACTTTCGGGAATATGCCCCTTTGAAATAGAATGGCCTGGCTTGTACACATTTTCATCCAGTAATATTAGTTTTCGTTCGTCACCGAATTAATAAAATATAGATAACAGTTTTAAGGCATGTTTTCATGCCAAATTCACTCTTCACAAATGCAAGAATATCACAAATCTAGAGAAAATTCTGACAACCAGTCAGTTAATGTAGCACTCACACGGCTATTCATGTAAACATATCAGTTGAGTTTCCAGAATAGCCGCTATATATAACCATTTAGCAGACAACTACTTCAGCGTTTACACGATACAATTGTAAAGTCAGAGTTCAGACAACTGAACAACATTTTTATGAGCTTCGTAAAAATGTGTATATGGTTATGAAAATAATTATGATATTGTCCAGACATGTATTATAAGTTTCTTTTTTTTTTAATTGAGCTTAATTTATATTAAAAGTTTATTTAAAACAAAAAACACATGAGTTTGCTTTATTAAAATATGTCAAATCATATATTTCATTACCACATTGTATTCAATTGCAATTTATTTAATTTAGAACGAGTTTTGTTTAATGTATCGAGTTAAAAATCCCATTACAATATAAAAAAAAAAAAACACACTTTAAACATAACCTTTGTTAGGTTCTAGGCAAAATTTCAACTTTTCGAAATCGAAAAGTCAAGAAAGCTTGACTTTACCTTTGAAAATTCCATTGTGTCAAGTCGGAAATATGTTAGAAGAGCGTGCAAGAGTTTTTGTGATGATCTTACATCCGATCTAGGATCGATTTCGAGCCATGGTGGTGCTACTGTACACAACATTTGCGTCCTCTTAAATTTCCGGTGAAATTAGCGCAATGGTTGATCGCGACAGTCTCTTGTGAATTTGGTTTAAGACAATAGTCTAAAGCTGAGGTAGACAGATCTAGCTGGCTGCGCATAATCATTCTGTGTCCCAACATTGAACTGTATTTCTGGCTATACATCTAGCACGAAAAATATCTGGATTTGGATTTGAGGTTAGAAAACTGTTTTTTGTAAACAAGAGCTTTTGAAATGATTTTATAATTCCTCTTACCAATTTGCAAATATTTGTTATTAAATTTAATGTGATAAAAGAATGTTATTAATGTAACAGTGCTTGTCATTTAAAAATTAAGATATAAACGAATATGATCATCATCGATGACCTCATGACTTTGACAATTGTGTTCCTTTGGGGTGGGTTAATTCTGGGTACATGCGCAGAAGACGAATATCCAGTCTAACTATTCTTTAGTTAATGTGTAAAGAGATATGCTTTTTGGTAGTGATGAAGCTAACCAATTATTTTTAACCTCACTTAATCGACTCTTCATATATACTGATGGTGTGGAAATGAAAGACACAGAGTAAAATATTGAAAAGGAAGCATTAAGATACTGCCACATGTTCAAGCGGCCATTTGACTGTGTTGTGTCGCATGAAATATAGTTAAGGTGGTTTCGAGGAGCGGTAAAATTATTTATCAGGAAAATTTGATGTTACCTGCAGTTTTCTTGCACAGCTAAGACTTCCCTGTACAAGACTGAAACAAGCTCTTCTGTTTCTACTGCATTAACCTTTTTACATGCGCTTCTCGGAATGACTCTAGCGTATCATATGGTAGCACTTCCTCCCTTTCGGCGTCATCAAGTACTGTAACTTCGTGGTAGGAGCCCAAGATTGCGTGTCTGCTGCATCGTTCTCTCGCCCAGGGACATGCTCAACTACAAAGTTGTATGTTTGCAGTAGCAGTGCCCACTGGGCGAGAGTGCTTCTTGCACATCTGTCATGCTGTTCAGCCAAATTAAATACTGGTTATTTGTACATAACATAAACCTCCTGTACTCCAGATATGGACGGTACTTTCTTATCGCCAAAATGACTTCCATGCACCAACATTCACTTAAATCATATCTGCGTTCTGTACTGCAGAGTGTTGCACTTGCAAAATTCATACCTGTTTTTCACCTGTGTCGCTGTAATGATAAAGAACTGTGCCTACCCCTTCCTGGCTAGCATCTGTTAGCATGTATAAGTGGTGTGCTGGGTCATAACTTGCTATTGCGGGGCACACTCTGAATTTTCTTCGATTTCCTGGAATATATTTCTTGTGCGCTGCTCCATATGTACCGTTTTTGAGGCGACAACATGTCCGAGAGTGGTGCAGTAATGTTCGCAAAATTTTCAATGTCCTCACACAATCAATTAATTAAGCCAAACAACTTATGCATTAGTTTTCGCGTGCATGGCACCTGGTAGATCTCGGAAGGGCTAGCTTTTTAAGTTCTCACCGGTTGTCTGACATGTGATCTCTAAATCCTTTCATCCCAAGTGGCACATGTTCACTACACGTGTCAATCCGTTTATTGCTAACTGTTCCAATACTAGCGAGAGATAATGCAGGTGTTCCTCTCATATCTCCTACCATATTACCACACCATCAAGATAAGCTAGGGTAAACTCTCCTACGAGACCATCCAGCATACAGACCATCATTGATTGAAATGTGGTGGGCGTGTGCTTCAGCCCAAAGGGCATTATACAAAATTGATATCTTCAGTTGTCGGGAGCTGTAAAGGCAGTCTTCTCCTTGACTTCCTGGAGTACTGTGATCTGCCAGTAACTACTGTGCAAATCTAGCAAAGACATAATTTTTGCTCTCCCCAGTAAACATAGGGTGTCCTTCACACTGATATATGGTGGTAATATGCTACACCTCACCTGATTTATGCACCTGAAGTCTATGCAGAATTACCAGGTTCCATCCTTTTTCGGTGCTAGTGTGATCACGGAATTGAACCTGTTCCTCGCCGGTTCTATCACCCCATCTGCTAACATTTCTACGATTTGTCCCATAATTATCCGAGCTTTTTGAGAAAGGTAACTATGCGGACTTGAATATATTGACCATTCCTTAACCAACGCGATTTCATGCTCAGACATGGTAGGTCTGTGCAAAGCATCATGTTAATCAAAAATGGGTTTTCTCTCATCTAACAGACGTTGAAAAGGGTCCTGGTGTTTTCTGGAGGGGGGTGGGAGTGCAGGAGAATAGTTCTCAAATTCCATTAACAGGAATCTAGGTCTTTGTTTGGCCGTGCGTCTGTCAATATTGTATACCGTTCCACTCTCTTTGGCTCCCAAAATGAATGCATCTCTCAGCGGGTTCGACAATGTTATTCTGCTCAGTGAGCCATGGTGCTCCCAGTATAGCATCGTCGGTGATTTAAGCTGTGACTACTGCAGTTTCTCTTGTTTCAAATCGCGAATTTTGTCTGTTACTGTGGCCTGTCCTAATGTTGAATGTGTATGCTGGCCATCTGTAAGCTGCATGTTATGGCCTATTAGCATCATGTCACATTCATGCACAAATTTAGGTTGACGGAAATTATTAGATGCCACAGTATCTATAAGAGTGTGACATCAAGACTATTGACATATACAAGGACCCTGATACACTTCGCACCATTACTTCTGACATATACCAAAGTCTTCTGAGGTGATAAAGCTGAGTTGTGCTACGGGGCAGGGGTAAAAGACAGGCCCGGAGCCCTTATCCCTACTTCCTTTTTCCCTGCTGGTTTTCAGTGGTGTCCTGTGGCTTGCTGTTGTTTTGACGATTATTCGGGCAATCGTGCCAGGGGTGGGTTTCCCCTTTAGGTCTCCTCTTTGCGACAGCAGCTCGGCATCCCGCATGGCCGTGGCATGTCCCATTTGATGTACCGGTTACCACTATAAAAACCAATCGAATTCGTGGCATAGCTTCATCCTCATGCACAGTTATGACGGTTGTCAGCTTCTTGGTATAGTTCCCATTGCTGTTTTACTGTTCTGGTTGATTCAATTGGTCGATTCCGGAGCAGTAATCCGTGACTTTGAAAGGTTTATGGTGTCATCGTGCACTTCCTGTTTTGTGATGTGGTTGACACATACTCCATTCTAGGATGAACTTCTCTACTCCACTATTCAACAGGGGGACTAGGGCGTTCCGATACTCCAACAGGACTGTCTCGGCGATGACTTCAAGTACCTCATGCTCGGGTAACTCCAGGTGCAATCTGCGAACCAAGTGGGTCCTCTTGTTGATGAATGCTGTTAATGTCTCTTCAGATTTCTGTTCTTGTGATGTGAGTTTGCTTTATGCTTGTATGGATGAAAACGCACCTTCGAACATACACTAAAAGGAATGGAAGAACTATGTCCATGTTAATCCATGGTAATTTATGAATTTTCACCACTGTCGTACTTTGCTTCCAGCTGGTTGCCGATGGAACCAGGCCACTCAATATCTGAGACTCATTACCACTGCAGGCGCGTGGTGCAGTTGTGCAAGAATAATGCTGGGTCCTCGTTTAATGCACGAGAAAATGTGGGTAACATCTATAAACATGTTGCCCTTGACCAACTTGTCACTTTAAATTTGTTGCTAATGGTGGATGAGAGTTCGTTTACATTGTAACATGTGCCGTCGATCCTAGGCTGTTCTATACATCTACACAACCAACACTCATCGGCCACATGAGTTGTTACTGTGAGAGTTGTTAAGCCCAGCATATCATTCCGAATGTGTACACCAGTTGTGTGCAATGAGAAAGCAGAATTATTAAATTGTTCTTGTTAGTGTTATGTAAGCCCAAGGTAAATATGAAAATGCATGTAGTGCAACAAGCAAGATGCCACGTGTGATGTCTGGGTTAGGTGTATGTTGACATGTGTGTTTGAAAATGTAAATATAGATGTGATGTAAGCCGAGATCCTGGCCCTTACACCGGTGCCACTATCATCATATTAGATGCAACTAGGATGCGCAATCTACCATACACGGAAGAACACTAGTGCGCAATACGACACAAGAGCAAGACAATGCAGTGTAGTGCAGTGAAAGTATCTGTTTCAGGTACATTGCAATGAAGGAGTGGACAGAGGCCATCGGCCATGTGCGATTCGCGCATAGATACGAGGAGTAGTACCGTGTGTTATTATTATTATTATTTCAAAATATTATGTAAAAAGTGCTGGAGTAGTAACACACCGTTATGATTGCAAGGTAGGGGATCAGTAATAAACTGTCAAAAGCCTTAGGTCTGGTTTGACAAACAAGGAATATAAAATGTTCCAGCAAATCGATACTTAAGTTTAAGTTGTTCTTACTGATGTCAAGGTATTTCACCATTATAAATCTCAGTTTTATAAGTGCATCTTAGCTGGGCGTTACTAAAATAAACAAGTTGCAAATATTCTCATGTTGGTAGTGGTGCATTGTGGTCATGTGAGTAAATGAACCAATGAGAATTATTTAAGCAAAAATCTAAAAAAAATCTCCCCCTCAAATATAGTGTTTACTTTGGTTATGAGCATATGAGCCCTAACCAAATATTCGTTTTATAATAAACAATTAAAGCTCTATCGTTAGCCTGACGAATAATAAGAAACAATAATTTAAACAAATGTCACTCCATACACGAAAAAATTACGCGTACTCCATTTGTTCAACTACATGTATCAAAATTTACTTATGTTAAAATTATGTTCGTGAATAGATAAGTTTTTTTTTTTTAGGCTAATTTATTATTGTGGAAGTGTTGTGGATAAATTGTGTGATATTTTATGATCTCGTTTTTATAAATTATCAGTGCCAGGAAGTGTGATTTTTCGCAGCAAATGTTACGACATGTATATTACGCCTGGTCTGTTTTACCTAGTCAGAAAGTTAATTGTTTTATATTATATCTACTCTGGTAATGTTTTACACTCATTAGATATATTTAAGTAGCTTTTTTCAAGAAAATGAAACTGTTGTCTTGTTTAGGCCCTGATTATATATTCCCTAAACATAATGTATATTCCATATAAAAATAGTATTGCCCTCAAAAAACAACACTGGGCCTTCATTTACTACAGTCTACAATGTCATCCCAAATTTTTCTACTTAATAGAACTGTTTTATGTTTTACGTACGCTATTACTGCTTCGTTTAAAATATTCGGTTTGGCTTTGGTCACTAACCAGAATTGAACTTTCTGAAATTGTGATAGTTTGTTGATAAAAACATTTACGATATTCATGTGCAATTTAGAAATGCCCAGTGCCCAAATTGGAATAAATATTATTATCATGTCACACTTGCATGACATCTTTAATCGGGACGCAACTCCCTCAGTGCGGGGGTGGATCGATCCCTTGCAGTGACCTTGGCCACACAGATGGTTATAGGTTAGATTTTGGAGAAAAGGAGAAGCTGCCTGCCCCGAGTTTTGTTTTCGAACATCGTCATAAGTTATTCCAGCAAATAAATACTTGCACCCAGACTCAATAATTTGGTACACAATAGGCCGGTTTCAACAACACGCCTTAAAGTTTAAGCACTACTTAAACACTGAATAACCCGTGCATAGTGTCTTGTACATTTCACCAACTTGAAGCTCTTCTTAAAATGTTTTAAGCAGCTCTCATTTTAGGCAACTGAAATCGGAAGCCTTACTCTTTAAGCTCTGCTTAAAGTAATGTAAACAAGTTAAAAGGAAAATGGCTGCTACTGAAAATTATGTTGAAAACACCAAATGTGATATAAAGTATTTAGTTTTATAAATAAAATTATTTAACAAAATAAATCATGTGTATCATAAAAAAATGTGTATCAAAGTTATTGAGTCTGGGTGGAAGTCTTTATTTGTTGAAATAACCTATGATGATGGTCGAAAATATAGCTCGTGAATGGCTTATACAATTTCCCGCCAAAAAGCATGTGTGTGGAACATTCTTTTTGTTTCCAAGTATTTCAGTGTGTAATGTAGCATAGCTGCGTGGATGCCCTTAATAATCCACTGCGTAATACGCCCACCATTCAAAAGATTCATCAGAGGAGTGTAGCAGCATGGAAGTATAGCTGCCTTTGCCCGTCGACGACATGACCCAGTGAGAAGAGTCTGCTCTACCACTTCACAACACTTGGTCTGGTAGTGCCTCGCGCCCCGTGTAAAATACCTCACTCAATTCACCTAATTCCAGATGAATCCATTCCTCAAACCTTTAATTTTCCAAATTTTCATCCTGGCACCAAATACCAGAGAAACGAATAATTATTTTCATTTTCGTATAACAAAATTTTAGGGTTAAATAGAAGTGTTCATACAGTGTGTTTTGCCATTTACAACTACCCTAGGGCCGGTTTCACCCACAAGGAATAAACTAGGTTCCAGCAAAGCGATATATAAGTTTAAGTGGCTCTTAAGGAATTCGAGGTGTTTCACCATTATAAAGTTCAGTTTTTATAAGCGTGTCTTAATTGGGCATTGCTGAAGGATACAAGTTTAAAATATTCTGATGTTGGTAGTTGTGCATTCTGGTCATGTGACTAAATGAACCAATAAGAATTATTTCAATGCAAGGGGGAAAAAAACATTTTTTCCCCCAGAATGTAGTTTTTACTCTTGTTATGGGCATTAATGTTACAGGCTTATGATTATTGTGTTGAACACACGCCAGGGAAAGAGGATGAGTTGGCAACCATGACATGTGCTCCGAATTGGAAAGTAGTACTTCAGCATGATGCAGAATGGGATGATATCCTCCCGCCAAATGCGTGAGAGCACACCACAGAAATATACGTACAGCAGATTAGCATGGAAGAGGGGGATATATTAATACACAGATTGTATGATCATGACACGAATAAACAGAAGGGCTGGCAACTTTCGAGAGCGAAAAGTTAATAGTGCTCAGAGAAAGCAGTGAAGGGCTGGCATGAAATGAGCAAAAAATAAGAATTATGCTCAGTTCAACACCCGGGGAAATTGATAGTGTTTGTCCCCACGTGTGCGTGGGTAAGGTGCTCGCCCAGGCGCACAGTGGCAGCATGGCAGGACACCCCGGGGTTTACCAAATTATCCGTAATGTACGAGAGCATTACTTTTGACCGGGTCTCGCGTAACAAGCCCACCGTTTAATACAGAAACATCAGAAAGGCAAACTGTTTAAAGCTTGTCGAGCTGATGGATGGCCACAACAGCCACGAACATAGCAGAAACCATTCGAGACTGAATGTCTCGACCTCATGCGGCCATACCCCCGGACAACAACTAGTGAAAGGTTCATCGTTGCCGTCACTGACCATTTTTCGCATTGGTTCGAAGCATATCTTCTCAGCAGGGAATGCACGAATAAAATTTTAAAAATTTTGAATGAGGACTTCTTCCCATGATGGGATTTTCCCAAAACCTACAAATGGATAATGGGAGATGGTTCACAGGGAAGAAATTGTGTGAATTATGTTCTCGGTGGGGTGTACGTCATCTTACAACGGCTGTGTACCATCCCAGGGCCAATCCTGTGGAGCGGCACAACCAGGAACTGAAAGTGCAGCTAAACCTCCATGTGAGTAACCAGCACACAACATAGGCACAACACCTGCCAACCACGTTGTGCAATCTCAGCCAACATGTAAATGCCGCCACCATCAAAACGTCTGCCGAAGTACTAATGGGAAAAAAACTTGCAATTGCCAGACGAACAAAACTGTCCACGTGCAGTTAGCAGCAGCCAGACAGCGAGCAGTACTACCAACTGCCATGCATGAAGAGAATGAGAATAGTAAGTGAGTGCATGGCATTACGTTAGACAGTGGTTACCAAAGACCGCTTGACCACTTCCGGTGCCGAGAATCCGCAAAGATGTTGACGTACGTCCGAACTTACAGTTCACAGCCCAGAAAGAGTTCTGTGCAGGCCTGGCTGCGAAGTGGAGTGGGCCACACCAGATTATTGCACTACAGGGACCCAACACCTATACAGTCCTTTTCGGCATGAGGAGGGTGAGAGTGCACCAAGACGAGTTCCGGCAACAACCAGGTGACATTAACAACGAAGTTCATCCCGGGGAATCTGAGCATCACAATGGCATCGACGATTCCAAGCAGGAGAGAGCAGCAGTAGAGGAGAAAGGTGCAGCAGCAATTCTAGGCGACACAGGAGGAGGAGTTGTGCAGGAAGAGGACGACGCGAGAGAATCACCCGGTTTGACTGCCGGTCTTGATGGGGACAAGCTCCCTGAGATAGAGAATGGCACGGCAAGTGTTACCAGACCTCTAGAGGAGGGGAGAGAATCAGGTACTGAATACCCGTCGTTGCCCGGCACCACCATGCCTGACAGGGAGCGGCAAACTGCTCACCAGGTGTGTTCGACAACGTGTAGCCAAAAGCACCCCCGCCGATCCGATGGAGGAGACAGCAAGCAAAAGGAAGGAGAACACAAGTAAAGAAGAGTAACAGAATGCACGTGAGCATGAGGAGTCAGTTCACCCGGGTCATCCTCGGAAACTGAAAACCAGCAAGAGCAAGAGGAGAAGGGAAGATAGCATGAGTGCAAGCAGTGATGGTGGGAGTAAGGGCAGTGGGTCCATTACCTCACTCCACCTGCATCAGACACAGCGGTAGATATGACTGCCACAGCAGTGTCGTCAGTGTGGTTGTGCTCCAGCCATCCATGGCTATGTCAACCGCAAAACCCACCCACAACACCTAGCACCAGAGGAAAGTGGGGCTCACTAGAGGCGGGCCTACCTTTTGCACCTTTGGAGGATCCCAAGGATATCCCAGTGCTGCAGGTAACGGTATTGGCTTACAAACGGTATCCTAAGGGGAGGGGTTGGGGAATTCA
The DNA here is from genome assembly GCA_029891345.1 of Dryococelus australis. Lineage (NCBI taxonomy): Eukaryota > Metazoa > Arthropoda > Insecta > Phasmatodea > Phasmatidae > Dryococelus > Dryococelus australis. The sequence goes on from CM057003.1 coordinate 34,857,889, forward strand.
ATGCCCTCTCATTCCCCTATCCATAAGTCCAGTTGTCTGCCGACCGCGCTCTTGAAGTGCCACATGTAGGCGCACTATGTGTTTGATAGTCATGTAGTGTAAGTGCATTGCAATGCAACTGAGATGTATGGGTGCAGAGCATATGCAAGATAACAGGCAATGCAGTATCAAGTACATGGGCAAGGGCCGAGTGTAAACAAATACACCAGGTGGAGTGATACTATAGCCAAAAATGCTTCGAAGTCATTTTAGCAAGTAAATGAAAACACGCAAGTAGAAAAACTGTTACATGTTTCTATTTAAAAGTAAATTCTACATTTTCCTTTACAATATTTGCTGTGATTAAAGAGTTATGTTATGTTTTCGTTCACCTCCCCCAATGCTAGATCCACCTCATTTCAAGTAATATTTCTTTCATCTAGAGTAAATGTGTTGTTGAGAGAGTATTTATTAATGCAAGTTTTGTGTTCGGCACGTAGTTTTAAGCAAAGTGGTTTTTTTCGGGTGGGCCTGCGAGTAGATCCCTCCGCAGTGTATGGGCCCACTATTGCCCAATTTCGCGCCAAAGTGGAAAGTTTGTCAGCAACGAGCAACGAGAAGTGGATGTAGTGAGTGGACACATCACGATTTTCCCGTACTCGTGCAGTAGTCATCTATTTTGCACATTAAATTCACTTCTAGCCCTATGCAATTTTTAACAGCATTACTTTGGCCCTTAAGTGGAAGAGGACACAAGTTTAAACGGTTTCCTAGATAACACATAACTTATGTCGAATTAAAAGTGGTTATTGAACTAACATAAAATATAACATTCAACAACATAGGGAATTTCTAAAGTACAACGACTTCACAGGGCATCATGACTCTAAATTGCCTTACAGCAAGCAGATTCAGCATGACGGGAATGGTGTGCCTTGGTGATCAGCCCAACGCACTCTGAGAGGACTTCACTTCGTGACCTACCAGAACTTCATTTGAAACCGCAATGGCGATTTCTGGCTCCACGGGTAATTCGTTCCAAAATTTCCACATAACCACTTTTCCCAACCACATTACCCCCATTCTGACCACAAACAAACCGCGTTCGCGATCGTGGATACTGGGACTGGTGAATGACCAAATGCGAACCAACCAGATCCAATCAGAATTCACCACTGATAGACATTTTGGAGGAAGATGAACGTGTTGGCTAAGTACCGGATGATACACGTCAGATGCAACAAGAATAGGACCATGCCAATTAAGTACACAGTGGCAGACTATTTGCCCCCACACTTTCTGGATGACAAGAAGATGTGTGCAAGTGTTGTCTGTTCCCTGCATATTCAGAAGTGTTCATCAATCCCGTGTGCCCACCAAAAGGTGCACATGTGTACCCATCGGTAGCAATCCGTCAACAACAAACAATATGTCTCTAAGTAAATTGGGTAAGTTTGCAAAGAATGCTCAGTGTGATGGACATAGTTCTGTAACACTGGTATGTGGACAGTGTTACCGTATTTACCACGAATTGCATATATCTTTGTGTGAAAGGAAACATTGCAAAATAAGCACTTCATCAGATGTTTTAAATAGTTCCAAGAGACATAGGAATGGGAGAAATTGCAGCGAGATCAGCTGACAAATTGAGCTACAATAACTGGTTTCTTGGAACGCCACAAACATCCGAGACACATCGTCCATTAGAGCCAATAACACATGACAATATATTCGAACAGATAGAACGCAGTTAGCAGAATATGCTACTGCTGATGCTGCCATGTTCATCTCCAATGAGACCAACTGTAACAACGCCAGTAGCACACTCCACCCCGCTGTTGTAAGATATGCCTCCTTCATGAGCTGAAAAATGGAACCGAAGATACTACGTCTCGGAGCAAAGTTTTCACACTCTAGCCAAATTTCAATCGCTGCCAAGCTATTCCGGCATGGCAAGTGAGGACCCGAGTGCATGTTTGAAAGACCATGAGAGCTGCTTGCGATGTTACAGCTTAGATAAGGAACATTGGCCAAACTGTGTAGGTGAACATTTCCAAGGGGAAGCCAAAGCTTAGTGGGAAGGTATTACATACTACGGTATCACATGGGTTGAATTGCGAAATAGCCTGAAAAGCAACTTTGCAAACACCTTCGCGTCTTTCAGGGCCAGAAGCAGGGACGTATTGTTAGAAGAGGGGGAGGAATCCCTGTACAACTTTGTAATGCAAAATATCAGCCTTGTCAGGGCACACCAACGAGAACTCGAGCTGAAAGATATCCTGGAAGTGGTAGCCGGTTCCGCGAGGGTGAAATTCCGCACCACACTGGACCCTGCGATACACGCAACCAAGATATATATTATTCCGTTTAGTTTTGTTGTTAGACTCGAACACTTCTGCTCAGATGCGCTATTACAATACTAAAGTACAACCACGCTTCGTGCAGACATCAATACTACGAACAGTTGGACAGAATGAGAACACAACCAACAAGTCTTATCCCTGGGTAACGATGCACAACATCCCCAGAAAACAGGTTCTAGAATGTCAACAGCAAACAGTACAGTGGAAAAAACCGTATTATTCAGGAGGACCTCGACAACCGTCCCGTCTTCCCGATGGTGTGAAGGAGCACACTGGGACAATTGTCTAATTTGGGCAGATTATGCACATCTGAAAGGGAATAGACAATTAAATCAGGTGGGAAATAGCAAGTAGGGGCGGCGCTACCTGACATCATACACCCGACCGAAAATTTAAGAAAAACCCGATTTGACATCGCAACAAGTACTTTTGTAACAAACAATTTATCATGATTGCCGTTTCATCCATATTGCAGTATTCATAAAAACGATCCTGTGTCGAGATTTGATCAAAACTACAGTTTCGCATAATTTTATCAGAACAAATTTTGTAAATATAACTACCATCAAACCAACCAACAACAACAAGATTCAGGAGAAGTTATTGGTAACGTCACAATAACCATGAATATTCGCGATGTAGAGACAGTTACTGCCGCCTTCATGATGGATGACATCTGCGAGAATGTTATCCTTGGCGTACAGTAGTTGTCTGAGCAGGACAAAGTCATGGAACCTGCAGCGATGAGGATACACTTCGTTCAAAAATAATGCCGAACTGTATATAACTTGGATCCACTGTCATCACGGACGGCACTGGCAGTATTGTTGAGTGACCTTGACAATGTGGTACCACCTCAATACCAAGATGCCATCCAACAGGTTCTGAATGATGATCGCGATGTGTAATTGTGGCCAACCCGCTGCATCGCACATCCTTAGCTGAGCACACAAATGAGCTGTCCACAGACAAACCCATATACGATAGTCCCCGCAGGTACTATCCCCACCAGTGCAAGATTATCAAGGGATAGATAACAGAAGCTACAGGAGGGCGAGATAGAACCATCTAAGAGTGAGTACAACTCGGGGATCGTCTTGGCGACGAAGAAGAATGGGACATCACCGCCCTACATACAAATGAAGGATGTCCTCAACTCCTACAGGCGTGCATAGGTCCTAACAACCATTGACATGCGCAGCGAGTATTGTCAGATCCCGGTTTGACCAAGTGATCGCCACAAAATGTTCTTCATGATACCAGATGGACTTTTCTATTTTGTGCAATGCTTTTTGGGTTGAAGTGAGCCCAGTCGACATTTCAATCAATGATGATGAGAGTGCTGGATGGATTGGTGGAAGAATGTGCGCTATCCTACTTAGACAATGTGATCGTCTGGTCCGAGTCCTGGTCAGATCACATCCGTCATTTGTCTCTCGTACTGGAAAGGTTATCCATCAGTGGCTTAACCTGTGCGAATAATATGTGCCACATTGGAATGGAGAAGATAGAGTTCCTTCACCCCATCGTGGACAAGGGAGGCAGTAGACCGACTGAGGTACAGCTATAGTTAATTGAGGAGTATCCGTAGCCAACCACCCGCAAACAAGTCAGAAAATTCTTCAGGCTGATAAACTGGGTATGGGAATACATCCGAGGATTTGTAGTAACAGCCCCTCTCATGGCCCTAATGTCAACAACAGTCCTCTTCAGGTGGCAAGTCTAACAACAGGTCAGCTTAACCAAAATCAAGAAATGTTTCCAACAATGCACATCACTAGCTAGATACGATCCGGCGAAACACCTATATATCCAAACTGATGCCAGGGAGAAAGGGAAGGGGGCGGTGTTGTTCCAGCTTGCTGAGGATGGAACCCACTGAATTATAGACGTCAGGAGTGCAAAATTAGGGAAGGTGGAACAATATTATAATGTAAATAAAATAGTGCCTTGCCATTTAATGGAGTCTAAAGAAATATCGACAACTATTGGAGCATGTGCGTTCTACGTTACGTACAGACAACCACTGCTTGGTATGGATTCATAGTATTAAGGAGAGTCTCAGAAGGATGACCTTTTGGGCCCTACTCCTCCAGGCATACTATTTCAAGGTGCAACACGCCTTGGGAGAAGAGGATTATCTGGTAGACTATCTCTTCCATTTCCAGGGGAACTGTTCGCACACGACGAGGAAGAGTTGGATGAAGTAATACCCCCACCCCTGCAAGACTTGAATACAACAACAAAAACAAATGTACAATGTCTGAATGTCACCATACTACCTGTACTATCACCACTAGACAAAGTGTATACATTTGTAAACACTCAACAAGCCACGTATCCTGTCGCTACAAGATGGCATGATGAATGTGAACAGCACGCAGCGGAAACTTGGAGGGTGACAGACCGCAGCGTTGAATTTCGTGCCACGAGAGAATGCGAAAATTGGAGGTTATTTGTGCTCCTCATGGTGGAAGAAAAAGTTTTACAGTATGCGCACTCAAATAATCTTTCAGCAAATCAAGTTTGCGCACAAACTAAGTTTAATATTTTACATTATTTTCATTGGCCAGGAATATCAGCAAACGTGTGCCAGTTTGTAAGAAAATGTGTAAAATTTAACATGTGTAAAGTCGACATATGGAGGGGAAACCAACTTGACGGGCCCGTATCCATGGACATTAATAGGCAAACATTTTACTGTAGTAATCATTGCTTTATTTCTACGGTGGACAGAGGCAATTGTGGTGTCAAGTTCATAAGCCAGAAATTTTGGGAAAGTGATTGAAAATGAATTCTTTGCTCATTGAGTTTACCCGCGTGTATTATTGACCGACAACGGTACACAATATACAGGACGAGTATAATGTGAGTTATGTACCAAGCAGGTGGTACAACATCACACAATGCCGGAGGAAATTGTAAACAGAACAGCATTTCACCAATCAACAACGGAAACAGGTGGGATACCACAACCTAGACGAGCACGTGTGATATAAGACCACATGAGGGATGCCTTTACTCCGAACCAGAGACACCCACATATCATCGCCAGTAGCCGCAGTAGCGTAGAGAGCCCCCTCTGGCTTTCGAAGAGGAAGCGCCAAGCCCACAACGCCACGTGTACAGCCTGTGAACATGTGCCAGTGTGTACCGCACCTTTCACAAAGCCGTGAAAATGTACACTAAAGTTTGAATCTGCACGACAACAGCCATTAACTTACAGGTACAGATTGCACACATGCAACATGCTACAACCATCGACTATATGTTTCTCGACTTGAGGAAATGGAGCTTCGACGAGCGCATGGTCTCGAGAGGAAGGGAGGTTTTGACGTGCACCGTTGTTCCTGGGCTCTTCTTCACGTCTACGTGACTACACTCATTGCCCACGTGAGTTTTCACTGAGAGTGCTGCTACACCCAGCGAACCATTCCACATATGTACACCAGTTGCGTTGGTTGCAGTGATAGTGCATGATGAGAAAGCAGATTAATTTAATTATTTGCTACTATTGTGTAATGTCAGGGTTCGGTGTATGTTAACATGTGTGTTTGCAAATGTAAACAATGAGAATATTTATGTAAGAAGTGTCCCAAAATTGGAAACATGATTTATTTTGGCGTTGTTATGTGTGTGATATTTGCTTTTAATGTTTAGTAATTGTTAAGTTAAATAATAATTTATATGGTTGATTGTTTCCTTGTTCCTAATGAGTCGCCCTCGTGCATCAACATGCATGTCCTGCTATATAAATACTGCAAGTCACTGCCAAACATAAAATGGATGTTACAGCTTCTAAATTATTATCTAGTGCAGTGTGTAAAATTTTTTAAGAGAGTTTTTGATACAGTTTGAGGGAAATATGTTTGATGTGCTGGCGGTAGTGAAAGGCTCAGGAAGTTTTGACGGCATCCTAGTGCTGTGAGGTGTGGTTCATGGATAGTGGTCCAGGAGACAGAATGAAAATGTCGAATATTAAAGGTTGAGGAGTGGATCTGTCTGGAATTAGGTGAATTGAGTGAGGTAATTTACCCGGCCGCCAGGCATTACCAGACCTAGTGCAGTGAAGTGGTAGAGCAGACTCTTCACCCCTGGGTCGTGTCGCCGACGAACAAAGGTAGCTATCCTTCCATGCTAATACACTTCACTGATGACTGATGAGCGGTATGTGTGTTACAAAGTGGATTATTTAGGGTAACCACACCCCTATGCCACTGTACTCACTGAAATACTTGCAAAAAAAAGAAAGTTCTACATACATTCAGTTTGGCGTCAAATTATAAGGGTCCGTACCGTGAAATGCCATGCGGCTTACCTCAATCCCAAACACTCAGTTTCCAACATGATATATATTGGGTAGTGGTAACAGTGTGAAAAAATGGAGCGAAGACTGTGGGTTTCTTTAGGTGCGTCATTATGCTTCATCAGATGATACAAGCACTGAAGAAGTGAGAGGCAGTGTCCCAGGCAGCTAACTAAAAAGGTTCTGAAGTAAATTAGATAGCGATTGTTCTGTATTGCGTATCGATAACGCTCAAAAATCATAGTATTACAAATTAAATAGAAAAAAAAAAAGGCTAAACAAACATCGTAAATAACGTTTCCAATCACGACCAGGAAAAAACCCAAATAAAATACAAAGTTCCGTCCTGCGTATTTCGAACACCTTGAAAAAGCTGGGCTTTACTAAAAGTTTCCCTTTGCTTATCCAGGTAACTATAAGTGCAAAACCTAGAAGACATTACATCAAATATGGTAGGACAATAAGGGAAATATTTGGCGTTTTAACATTGACAACATGCATGGCACACGACAACAACGCTCCTAGCGGATTTTGCTGAACAATACACATGAAATTCTAATTTACTTGGTGGGGATGCGAGATTTAAGTGCAGTTTACTTCTCGTTATATTAAAACGTATTGTTTTGCCGAATGTAATATTTTAGTTGCTTATTCATTTTACTATTCCGAATTTAAAAACAATTATAATCAGTTGTAACAGAATTATGTCACTGAGCACAGACTACGACGTTGCAAGATACAAAGGACAAATGTTAACCAATTACAATTAAGAGAACGGAATACTAAACTGTATTTCTTTTGTCAGATACACAACTGCATTTATTTAATAAATTTTTGAGAATGGCACTGTCACCAAGCTTAGTCTTCTCCAAATATAAATGTGAATGATCATAACCAATAATGTAATGAAGACTCTCAGATGTAAAATATTTTAGTTTAAATTTTGTACACAGTCGTGTAAACAATTGCGCGTATTTGAAGAGGGGGCGCATGTTGATACTACTGTTGATTGGTTTTGATGGTAACCCTCTCTCGGCAGCCGGTTCACTCTCTGTGATATATACAATATGACATTTCCACTACTGCAATTAAAGTGCCTGGTGTGAGGCGTCACCAAATGAACTTTTGACTCACTTGATGGAGAAGAATTAATTACGCCAACGAAAACTGTACTCAACAACTCTCCACTCATTCAAATAATAATTACTTGAATACTCAGTAAGAAGAAAAATAAAAATATTTGCACAGTAAAACAGTAATGATATGTAGAACTTTGGGCGACTACCTACAAAGGAAACTATTACAGTTTTCAGTCAGTGGTTTCTTTAATAAATCATAGAAAATATTTGGTAGTTGGCTAAAACACAACCCAAATAACACACAGTTTAATATTCAAATGGATAGTTTCCCAAATGTAAACAATAACATTCTAAAGTATGAAAATACACTGAAAAAGTATATAAACAATAAGGATATGTACACAAACAAAATTAATGTGCTGAAAACTCTGCAATTTAAAAAAAATGGGATTATTCACAATAAACTTTGAAAATGGTATAATTCCATTCTACTAAATACACAGAACACAAATTTACTAGGGACATCAACATTTGACAAATAAAACCCCCCCAAAAAAATAGCGGGAATGGCTATGAAGATAAGGGATATTGTGGGGTAAAATATATGTAAATAATGTAATATTTATTTTTGTAAAAACATTAAATTGCAATATATATATATATATATATATATATATATATATATATATATATATATATATATATATATATATATATATATATATATTATATATATATATATATATATATATATATATATATATATGAACTAAATAGACAATACAATAAATACAAGACCAAATAAAATAGTAGGAAGGGCTATGGATATCGGGAAAATTGTGGGGTTAAAAAAATACAAAATATGTACATAATCATTATAATTTTCCTCATATTCATAGCCCTCCCCCTTCCATATTTTTAATTGTATTGGTAACATTGTCAATATAGATACGGTGACTAATGTTCAAATAAATCTTTTGTAATTAAACATGTTTTCATGAGACAATATTAAAGTAATATTACAAATAGTACAGAAGAATGTTTCACTAATGAAATATGCTTGTGTTACCGCCTAAAATAAATTGCCGAAGCATCTTAATTAATTGTTTTGGGTATTTGTTATCCTGCTGACGCTGGGAATGGGGTTTGATGCATAATGTTTCAAAAAATATGTTAACACTTTATGAGCAATAACCAACACAAATATGAAAACACTTTTCTGGCGCAAATAATCAATTCTATCCCAAGCTCAACTTGCTGAACTATACAAACACTTCAGAGGCCCCACCAGTTTAAAACAAGAACACTGATTATGTAAATATTAAACGAGCAATTACACACACAGACCTATGTAAACAACTTTTCTGAAGCAATGAATCACTTATATCCCTTGTTGAATTAAACATACACTTTAACAAGAGACTTAGGTCAGTTTAATATACAAATGCTGAATTTGTAAACATTGTTTACTTTTATTTTCCAAAGGTTTCACTCTAATAAAAACTAACCTGCACCTTTGAGGTTAAGGGCTATCAAATTTCGCAAGGCCCTTCAGTGTACAAGATTAGAAATAGCAGCTACGAAACTCAAGTGACTTCATTCTTGGTCTTGTGGAAGCAGATTTGTGTTGCGAAAATCCTCTGTTCTGAAAAGGTTGGAACATATTATCCTCGTGTAGGTATAAACCACCAGTCCATTTTTTCTTCATTACAACCAAGTCTGCTCTTATATTTCTGCACCCAGAAAACAACAAAACAGTATTTAAGTAAATTAAGGTTTGTGTGAATGGTTTTTGCAATAACAACAAAAATGGAAAATGTATCCACTACATCTCGTTTACTTTCCGACTTGCATCCTTAGAAAATCTTACAAAGGACTTGCTATAGTTTGCAACATTGTAATTATTGCAGCCAAAAACTACACAAATCTTTCCTGCCTTAATAAATAACCACTCAAGCGAAAAAATTTGGATTAAAACACATCCATAATACTTAAAACTACCCATTCAATGCCAGATTATTATCGTACGAAATGCACAAACGGCCAGGAGCACTGGCATCGTTTTCTCACGTTCTTTTCGGCAACTTTACCATATTGTTATTATACAATATTTGATTACATAACATAACAAAAATTAACTTTTGCTAAAAGTCTCCTATCCGGTATCGAAAAATATATTTTTTTTTTTTTTTTTTTTTTTTTTCACATTTTCTCGTCCCTGTTTAAAAACAATCAATACGCAATGCACATTCTTTAAATTTATTTTAAAGAGAATATTTACTAATTTTTAACATTTTAAAATAATTTTAACTATATATTATACAAAGTTACACCTGTGCGCGATCTCTAAAAGGGTATAGTAAAATGGTGTACAGTAAAATTTTACTTCTTATAAATATAACGTTTTAGATTTTTAAGTTTTGTATATACGAAATTTCTCTTTTTTACCTCAACTCACGAAACTAGCAGGCCCAAATCCGCGAAAGCAACAGTTTATGCATTTGCATCCACCGCCGGCCCAACCGATCAGGAAAGACACAACCGCGTTACGCTTTGTCGGGATCTCGAATGAATGTAATATTTTTTTAATCAATTTACATCAATAATTGAAACTGGCAGATCCAAGTTTTGTGGATGCAACAGATGCAAGTACATCTGTTGTCGCCGGGTCATGACCTACTCGACTATTTTAGGCTTTTTTCCAGATCGCAAATGAATGGTGACAAATCAACAAGTCATTCTAACTTTTTTAAACCAAAACAAACAGCATGCCATTAAAACTTTTTTAAACCAAAACAAACAATACGTCAATTAAACGTTTTAAAAACTGAAACAATCAGCATATCACACAAACATAAATTTTAGCTTGAATAAAAGCTACTCAATCAAATATAAATTTTAACTTGTATCAAGCAGCAAATCAATTTAACATTAATTTAATCTTCAATCAAACAGCAACTCAATTAAACATCAATTCTAAGATAAATCAAACAGCTACTCAATTAAACATTATTGCAATTGCAACATAAACTCAATCTCGCACGCGCCTGCAAATTTAAAACAACCATAATAATCAGATACCTGTCGAAATTGGAATAGCCTTGGCCGACATCAACTCTGCACTGTTTACGATAGTACATGTCTGTGGCGTGAATCAGCAAAGCGTGCAGTCGTTATTCGTACCGATGATTTTTTTCCCAGACATATTCCGCCAGGTAGCCGACCCAACATTTTTTCCATCTGCCAAAGCAGGGAATGAAGAATCGCAGAGAACACCAACTTCACTCAATGTTTTGAGTGTGCACCCTCGACATCTTGCCCCTATTCATCATTAGCATGTTTTGAATATTTACCGTTCTGCTCTTTTCACTGCACACCAATTCCCTCCTATGATTCACCTGCATGTGAATATCCAAGTTGCTGTTTTCGCGCCAGCAGTCTGAAACTATTGTCGTGCCCAGAGCGATCCACTCGAGAATAATATTGGTTAGGGTCGCTGTGTTCCTTTTTTCCATAAGCCCCAGGAATAATTTCGTCTGATCGTCCCGCTGCACTTCCCCGAAAACCCACTGGCCATGAACTTTATGTCCTTTGCGGTTCTTTTGTTTGGGCAATTTGTTCAAGTTGCTCGTTCTGTTTCCGTTTGACACTTTTGAATTACTGTTGTTCCACACATGTTGCATTGTTAATTTCTCAGCTTATTCATCGCGTACATCTGTTGTGGTCACATGTGTTTACCTTTTGCAGTTCACTGAGAAATGTGTCCCAATCATATGCCACTGTGTTCCGTGATTATGGTTGCATTTTCAGCTATCTACACTGAAAAAGAGTACGTTCACTGGTTCAGTTCCCGTGTATAGATGCACTCTGTATGGTACCTCATGTTGCACTGTGTGGAAATCTATAGTATTGTACCTTGATTTGTGCACAAAAGATAATGACACCACCAGGGTTGTTGAGTGTTCAGCGAATTTGTTATGGTTTCTTTTCGGAAAAGTTCTGTGAAAAGTTCTGACTGGAATCACCCTCGAGGTTGACCACAATGTGGTTTTTCGATGGGCTCGCAATGGCAGTAGTTAGTGCCTAACTCGTATTTTGCAATTAAGCCTTGCACCAATAAGTGGAAGTAATGCGGGCACAACAGCGCTTGCACATTGTTAAGGGTCCATACAGCCATTGTTGGTTAACCAATAAATGCACATAGTAACAGGCTGGAAGACGCGAGACATGGGAGCGGGAGTTGGGAGCATGTAATGCTCGGCATGGTGAATGTGATGGAGCAACGTGGCTGCGTGGCGTGGCATGGCGTGGCGGGGTGCAGGGGTTTACGACACACACATGTGTTCAGCAGGGTGCCGGGAATGTGGGAGGGCGGACCTTCGTTTCCCCTTTGTTTTGTTCCACCTTTCTTTCGATTTTCCTTCGCGTGGGATGGTAAGGCATGATGCGGTTGGAGGGGGGGGGGGGTGGTGTATTCACTTCCTTGGTCCTGCTGCTGCATATGGGGACGTGGCTGATATAATGCTGCTCCAAAATGGCCACTTTCCTGTGCGTTCTCCCTCTGGTTACCATAATGGCAGTGGTCTTCCAATCTCGGAGTGCTTTTTTCCCTTGGCCAAATGTGGCTTTCTCCGGTGTCCTGGCGGCATCTGGATGGCGTCCCAAGGAGACGGTTGCACAACAAACATGTCCTAAATGATCCCTCATTCCGGGTAGTGGCCAGAGTAGTGGGGAAAAGTTTGGCAGCGATTTGGAAGCCTTTGAAATTTGGAAATATTTTCGGAAAATTTGGAAAAATATTAGGAAATATTAGGGGAACGATATCGCCACTGTGTTGGGCCACATTTGACAGTGTGGAAAGGATTGACACAGGGTCAAATAGTGAAAAGGGAGAATTAAGATGCAGCCACACATTTGGGCAGCCATTTGACAGTGTTGTATCAGATGAAACGTGGTTAAGGTGAGTTTGAGGGGAAATTATTTAATAGGAAAACTTGGTGAGGTTAGATTTTGTACCCTGGCACCAGGCATAGCATATGGAACAATGCCAAATTGATGCAGAGAGTTGACTCTGTTGACTCAGGGCTGTGTGCCGATGACCAAAGGCGGCATCCTTCTGGCATTGTTGCTCTGCTGCTCCTCAGGTTTAGTTAAGCGAATACAGATACTACACAGTGGATTGCTAGGGAGAACCACACACCCATACTGAAACACAACGGTAAAACACTTTAAGATTATAGAAAACACAGCACCCTTGCTAAAGACATGTTACACATTTGGCATTAAGGTGGTGGTGCACGTCCCTGAATTCCCGAAGGCTACCCGAATGAAGACATAGACACATTCTAGTATTAATCAATGAGTTTATTTAACATCTTTCTAATGAAATCAACTTTACAAATGTTACCAGGCTTGACCTGTGGAGAACACAACATTACACAAAATACACTTGCAATTTCCCACGGGGGTTGTAAGCCCTTCAAAATGGCATTGCATGTTATTAAGTGATATTTTGCGAATAAGCTTTGCTATTTAAGCACTATTTATTGCAAGCACTTTGGTATCTACTTCCCATATCACTGTGTGCGAGCGCATTCGGTTCTCAGAAATGCTGCACTTTTTGGCACTTACTTTACTCTCGTCTGCACTACATTACTGCTGCACTTGACCACGCTGGTCGCACAAGTGGGAGGCATTACAAATACACACGGGTGATGCACTGCTGGGTGCAGTTCGCACGACCGCCCAGTAGATGCTGAGATGTATTTATGGCGGGCAAACGGGCTAGAGATACAGATGTTGTCGTAACCTCAATCGATGAATAATCGTTTCAATCGATTATTTGACGTAAGTATTCAGTATTATTTCATTTTGTAGAATTTTGGATTCGCTAACTATTTCTCGAGGTGTCAGATCGAGTGAAACTAGCTCTCAAGTTGTTCAGATCGGGTAGTTTGTTACTAATTGTTCTTAGAAAAGTGCATCGCAAACTGTTCTGAGTGAAATCTGTATTCCACCTTTTCTAATATTGATCATGTGTATTACTTCCTTGTGTTATATTCACGACATCATGTTGAAGATGAGACAGTACGCCTACCTCCACCACAGTGAGTAATCATCCCCCATTCTAATGGGGGATAACAACAACATCATGGACCACAAGGTGTGTGTCGTTGATGCTTGTCCTTCAGATGACCGATCGTAATATTCACAACACTATCCCGAGGTTTCGAAGGAACAAGTTGCTTGTACCCCATCACTTGCTGCCTCTTCTCAGCAGAAAGATTTATTACTTTCTGATCATCCTCAAACGACTGTGTCATTGTACAGTCGGACATGTCTGGGACCGTACATTGTCTTTGTCGAATGCTCTTTGTCTTCACCCGGAGTTTGTAGGGACGAAACTACAAGGATTATCTAAGGACATCGTACAAATTCAAAGGGCGGTCCAAATCGCCTAAAACACTATGAAAACGGCGCAGGCCGCCAATGATTTACTTACACATACTCGTCTTAGCCAACATCAATTGAAAGGGACCATTCCACTTACCCTTCTATAAAGGCAACACCTTATATATGGAATCCCCTTGGATCTATCAGAACAAGAAATTTTTGATGGTATTGAAACTCCATATGAACTACTTAAAGTAGAACGAATGTCCAAGAATTTTTATGAACCCAATGAAACACTTAACCGACCCACCAAACTTATTGCTCTAACCTTTTTGGGTCAACTATTACCTGACAGAGTCTTGATTTACAAACACCTATACAATGTTAAAACTAAGATCCAATCTGTTATTATATGCATTAAGTTTCTCCATTTTGGGCCCACTGGGAAGAATTGTCGCAGTACAAAAACCAGTTGCCCTGCTTGTGCAGGTGACCATCAGCTTTCGGAATTCACTGTGGAAACGCCTACTTGTCCCTACTGCTGTGGTTCTCACCTGGCAATGGATAGAGATAAATTCCTCCATTGGATCCTTGAACAGAAAGCAAAACAAAAATGGCTACACTCAATTTAGGTTATTCTGCAGCAAAGAGGATGGTTCTTGATGAGTTTACACAACTTCAAGATACAGGTGGTGCTTTGTTATATTCTGCATTTCCTGGGACTAAGGACTACCGTACCCTCTTTCCTGACAAGATCCCAGTATGTGGAAGAGAGCATCCTGGAGATTTGCGTGTACCTTGTCAATCACCTCCGATTGCTCTCCCCACATCTGCCATTATGCTGATTGTGTTAAAACATCTGCCAAATGTCAGTTAGAAGATACTGGGAAGACTCCTGGCTGGGGTGCGTTCTTTCCAAGATAACCCTTCGACCAGCTATACTTATCTGTGATTTCGATACTGTCTTAAAATTAATCGTTTTAATGGATCTCCACGTGCTATAAGGTATCCCTGCCTTGCAGGGCGTTACCACCGAGGCGAAGAGGCTAGTTAGTAATAAAGTAAGACGCTCTTAGTTTTCTGTCCCTTTATATATCCCCTATAATGAGAATACTACAGCAGAATTGCCGGTCGTTGTCACCTCAACGAGGACTTTTACAAAAGTATCTTTGCAACACACCAGCTGATGTTATACTGCTACAAGAAATGCATTGGTGCTTTGCAGTTAACCAACAAGGTCTCTTTTCTGGGTATACAGTGTATCATAATGCTCCAATGAATAAACATGGTGTAACCATATTTGTCAACACTGCCATATACTCAGTGGAATTACAGGTTTCCAACTTTCCTGATAATGTCGAGGCAGTTGCAGCTAAGGTTGTCTTCCATGACGTCGAATTGGCTCTACTTTCCATTTATGCTCCACCATGGCATGCTACCGGTACCTTTTCCTGGGACAGACTGCTTGGGGCATACAATAATGGTACCATAATATGAGGTGATTTTAATGCTCATCATACATCGTGGAGTGTGTGAGGTGTGATCTGGCTGGGAAGAATCTGGCAGAATATATTGACACATCGCCGTATGTGCTATTGAATGATGACATTCCTACCAATGTGGGAGCTTATGATAAACGCAGTTCTGCCATTGATCTCACACTGTGTACTCCCAGACTTTCCATGGACTTCACTTGGGCCGTGCTTACTGATCCTATGTGTAGTGATCATTTTCCCATTCAAATAGTTAATCAGGATATGTGTACAACTACTCCTCTTACTCATCCTGATTTGCAGCCCTTGTTGTACGCCTGCTATAATTACCACTGCACCTCATGGGAGGCATATCGTGAACATATAGTACATCATATAAGCTCCCCCACTATCTTGGGTGTTGATATCCAAACTATGTATGATCACTTTCAGAATTTGGTGACATCATCCATTCGGGCCGCTACTCCATGTATAGTACGCATAGTACGAAGACAAATTTTTTACTCTATCTGCAGGCACAAGCTCGTTTTAAGTTGACTGTCAAAACTGAGAAGGAGGACCACTGGCACTCTTACTGTCAATGGCTCTTCTCTGCTACCCCTACCCGGGACATATGGAAGGTCATCCGTTCTCTACAATAACACTCATCCTCTCCTCGATCTGGAAGTTTGGGATACTCCACTCTGACTGCTATCCATAAATGTTTTTCTCCTAATTATGTCCCAACTTATCCATATCTGCACCTAACCCCAAGAGACGGCCTACTAAAAATACTGCTATGTTGATAGTTGAAATCAGCATTGCAGAATATCGTCACACCCTTTGGGATGGATGGAAATCACCAGGACTAAATGGAATGACCTATCAGCATGTATTGGAACTTCCACAGGAAGGCAATCACTCGTTACTTTGTATCTTCAATGGTATATTACTACATCAGGCAATTCCTTCTCAATGGCAGAAACACATCGTTTTGCCCATTCTCAAGACTGGTAAAGACGTAACATTACCTACATCCTACAGACCTGTCACATTGTCTTCTTGTGTAAACAAATTCTTTGAAAAGACTTTGAAGAAGAGGATGGCATGGTGGCTGGAGTCTAATTACCTCTTGGCTTTCGTAATGGACGGACTTTTCTGGATGCTGTTACAGTATTGATAAAATGGGCTAAGGGCGTGTTTGTTAGCAAGGGTGTTTAATGTGCATGCTATGTTGATATACACTCTGCATTTGATGCAGTAAACATTCCTGTTATTTTACACAAATTAGTACAGATTGGGCTGCCACTGTATCTCGTTCGCATCTACAAGGCTCTCCTTCAAATTAGGATCACTTACCTTAAAACAGACACCTACATTACACCTGGAAGGCTGGTGTATCAAGGCACTCCACGAGGTGGTTTTCTTTGTCCTCTTGTGTACCTTATATACATTCAAGATCTTGTCTTCCATCTTGGCCCATTTGTCCACCTCATTAGTTATACTGATGATGTCTTGTTTCATTTGTTCTCCACTGTTGGTGATGTGGTATCAATTATGAAAGATGCCCTCCAAAATCTTGGCGCCTGGCTTTGTAGTCATTGTCTGACACCATCAGTTCACAAAACTAAGGCTATGCTGTTTACTAGAAAACGCATTGACCGGTCACAGATCTGTCTGCTTCTTTGCAATACGCCTTTAGAGGTGGTGACAACAACTACTTATTTGGGCGTCGTTCTTGACTCTACTCATACTTGGGTGGATCAGGTAACTCATCTTATTGTGAAGATACAGCAAACATTTCATTTGTTGAAAATGCTTGGACACTCTGTGTGGGGTGGTGATCCTCACACACAGTTTTACTGTTTTATCGAACCTTTATTCGGGCCAAGATGGATTATGGTAGTGTTTTTATGACTTCACTATGTGATACTACACTCACAATCTTACAGTATTTACAAAATGCCTGTATACGTCTATGTCTAGGGGCACTGCAGTTCACTCCCATTGGGGCACTTCATGTTGAGGCGAATATACCACTATATGGACTACATAGAAGGATGTTGGCTAACAAATTCTGGATCAAGGCAAATTATTTTCTTGAATCTCCTCTCTGTACCATTATAAATGATATTGGTATTGATGTTCTTGGTTGTTTTTTTTTAATATTGTCCGCTTTTCCCTTGTGTGAAGTGCATTACCGCTTATATGGTGGACCTTTCTGTGCTTTTTTATACATGTAAGGTGGAACGCATATTTACATAATGCAAATGCTGTATGAGTGGTGGAGAAGTTCATGCACTATATCGGCAGTTTCTGAGCCAATTTCCCAACTTTCTCCACATCGATACTGATGGATCGAAATCCCTACATGCAGTTTGTTGTGACTAGTACATTACTCCATACAGATCGTCTGGTTTATCTAAATTATTGTCTTCCGATTCTATATTTTATGCTGAAGCATGTGTTATCTTAAAAGCACTGGAGTATTGCCAGACTATATCAGCCCAAAATCTCTGCATATTTACACATTCTAACAGTGTTGTCACTGCTCTTGCCTCTCTTCACTGTAATTGTCAACCAGATGATATAATCTTACAGATTAATCATCTTATCTATACTATTGAGATCACGGTTACTATGGTTGTGATTGTTTAGCTTCCGAGTCATGTGGGTATAACCGCCAACAACATGGCTGATAAACTGCCAAAACTGGCTTCTGACACAGGGATGCTGATTTCTGCTCCAACTCTTGATATGTTCACTACAATTGCCAAACGTCACCTTCGCGGTATTTGGGAAACCCAATGGCAAGAATGTGAGGGTGCTCCGTCCTACAAGAATATCCAACCGCACTTACAAACACAAACATGGTTTAGTGGCAAAGTGAGGAAAAATCTTTATTTCCCTACGATTTTCCAGATTAGGCTAAATCATGGCAATTGTAATGTTCATCTACAAAAGTTAAATCTGGCAGAATCACCTAATTGTCATTGCGGGGACGGTGCACAGGCTAGCAGTCACATTCTTTTTCATTGTCGCCAAATGCAAGCTCGTGATGAGTTATATGACTGTTTACATCACTGTGAAATCTCTGCGTCATTTGACAGAGAGAGTGTTTTATACCCTTGTCAGATTAAATATATGACGCTCTATTTATGTTTTTAGAGCGGAACAAATTTCATCTATGAATGCTCAAAGAACTAAATTTTCATCAACTGAAGCTACTGTTTGTACATTAGAGCAAAAAAAAAAGAATCCATTGTTGACCTCTCTGTGGCGATACTTGGCTGAGGTTGTATTTGAAACATTATAAAATGGTTTGATCTTTTGACTCTGCCTAGATTCGTATCATTATCGTTGTTACGACGTCTCCCACATCAGTGTTGTTCCACTCTCTGTGGAGGAAGGTTGTACGTCTCGCTCCGGCGCGGCGACATGTCTGTGAAGAGGGGAAAATGGCTTACCTAACTTCTATGTCTCACCAGGTAAAATTGTTAAGTCTCATAATGTCGTAACTGTCAGTGTTGTTCCGGTTTTCGTAACTGACGGATGTTTGTGACCTACTTCGGCAAGAAAAAGGTTTGTTTACGAAAATTATTTGTTGGGTACTTTTCGTCCCTCTCTAATACGGTAGAAAACAGATTTCGCTATGGCTGTACGGGAAAGCTTTGGCCAGAAAGACGGAACTGATCTGAAATGTAGAATTTTGTGTACAAAGTTTAACGCAAATCTGTTGTTAAAAGTGTACTGTTTAAAAAAATAATAAATATTCGTCTTTGTAAATACTCTGGAGCAGCACCTTGACATTTTTCTCCACAAAACAGCGTCTAAAAAAACTCATCAATGCATTCACCTAAATACAAAGGGACATTCGAAAATGACTTCTTTTTGAACTCATTGATTAGACAATTCAACAGGCCTGTAAATTTGATTGATATACACGAAAACATCCAACGTTGAATTTTCGATTTCTTTTTCTGAAAAATTAATATTAATTAGCCTACAACTCGTAATATTCGAGCTTTTCAAAGTATACCAAAATAATTCGGAATTGGTTTTTTTCAAATGGGCGATAAAAACTTTAAAATTTGTGCGAAATGGATATTAATATGTAAAGCAGACGATAAAACTGCTAAAAATCAACTGATGTTCGAAAAATGACTAATGTTAAAAATGAAGTTATTGTTTAAAGTGAAAATAAAATATCGGAACCAGTTATTATGTCCATTATCCAAATATCATAGATTTCTAAAGTTTAAAAAAATTTCGGATAATCTAAAATCGAATATCCATATCATTGCTTATACGCCGCATTAGAAGGAAGAACATCCTCTTTGGATAGAACTTGAACAGTTCTAACAGACTATTTTCGTTTTTGAAAAATGGATCTGAGCAGAGTTGCAAAAGTTGCGCTAAAGAATGTTGGCACTGGAGAGGTACTAAGTTGTTTGGTATTTTTTGTGGCTGAAAATTTATGTAATTTAAATTTGTATGAGAATGAGTTGTCTTATATAATATAAGGCAACGCCCACATGCTTGTAATATAACTTAGGTACGTTGTTTACGGGATACGATTGGTTTTGTACACATTGTGTTAGTTTATTATTAAAACAGTAGGGGCTAAGTTATCGTTCACTTTAATATTTCGGTGATGCGGTGTTCTAGTGGCTAGACTACTCGTCTCCCACCTTGACGAACCGGGCACGATTCCCGGCTGGGGCGGACCCTGGTTTTTGCATGTGGGAATCGTGCCAGACGATTGCCGCGGGTCGGCTGATTTTCTTGAGGTTCTCCCATTTGCCCCGCCCATGCATTCTGGTGCTGCTCCATATTCACCGTTTTACCCCCATCAGCTTTCAAGACCTCGATGTTAAAAGAGCCAACCAAATATTTGCTGTTTTTTTTTATTATAAAAGCAATGTGCACCCATCAAAAGACGTTTTAGTTTATTAAATATCTGCTAATTTTCTACCATTATGTTTAATTATCTTATTGAAAAGACGCAAGAACAGTGCGGAGTAGGCTTGTTTTTAAATACTGAAGTTAATTTTAGTTAGTTATAAGATTATAAGAATTTTTTGTGTAATAGTCTTGCAGCAGCTTCATTGTTGTTAATTACGTTCATTTTTCTTGATTTGATTTTATAAGTGAATATTACGTAATGTGTAGGTACGATACACCCCTTCCAGTGTATTATATTGTGTGGTTTAGCCAAAACACTCCAACGTTCAACTGTTGTAGAATTTATCATGATTCCAAAATTAAAACTTCTTGAGGTTGTAAGAAAATTATGTAAATAACTTAGTGATTTCCAGTTTCAACGTATCTCTGGATGTGAAAGTGGGGATGGTTTTGCAGGCCACGGGCGATTGCGTCCCTGTTCATGCTTCTCTGAGCAGCTTCTATAACAAACTGTTTGTTAAATAAAATTACTGGAAGTGTAAAAAAAAAGAATAGCAATTAAATTTGTACATGGGTGCCAAGAACAGACATTGTGTAATGTGATGTATAGGACAACACATATATTAAGAGAGTCTGGAGTCCTACAGCAGATTTGGAAATGGTTTGGTAAAGTGCGCAATCTCCAGCTTCACTGACGAGCTGGTGTCTACAATAAACAAAACAGTCACCCTTAAAAATGAATACACAGAGAGGTTCAAGAGAAACACTGGTAAAATTCCAGAATAAGGGTTTTTTTCGAAATTCTAAAAAATTAACACCTGCATATGTTGGATATAATTATTAGTACAGTAATCATAATTACTAGGAATTTTGGAGGGGCTTCAAGTAGTTTTCTGTAAAAAAAATATCTAAAAGGGAGGATAGTGTGTTTGTGCTATTAAACACGAATAGTTTATGTAGAATATATTTATATTTGCAACAAATGTTTAATGTGTAAAAACCTCATTTACGCGATGCTGAGATTATACAGGCTCAGTGTGAGTTGGAGACTTTGACTACATAATAATGAAAGTTGGTTGGTACCAGAATTGCCAATAAATAAAAGAAGTTAAGTGTTACTGGAGATTTATTGTCTCGGCAAAATAAATTATTTTCACTCGCAGCTGACGAACAAACAAAAAAAAAAGACAGAACGGCAGTCGTCATAAAACAAAACTTCTCTCTTTAAGAGTTACGAAGACGGTAGAGAATAGTTACTTTTCTTTCCCGGCGACCTACTGACTCCTCGCACCGACAGAAAATAAATTTAATAGTTATTTGAAATGTCCGAAATAAAAAAGAAGATTAAATTCGTGGGCGTTGGTCAGTGCGAGTCATGTGATCATACTTTGCAGGCTGTCCGACTGACAGCTGACAAACGATCGTGCTGCGACCAACTGTTTTTATACCGAGAAAGGTTGTGCTTCCGTATATATTGCTAGAAAGTTTCCTCTCGTTGAAAACATATGCTAAAGGCGACCTCTGTTATTTCCCTTGTTTTACCATGTCGTGCCTTGCTGTGGCAATGTTTTTAGTTTACTAACCCAGCGAAAAGGAAAAGATGCGCTATCGTCCTGTTGTTGACGTCTGTTACTACTAATGAAATGAGGAAAGCAAAATAAATTTGGAAAAATGAAAATATATGAAATACAAATAAGTTATCATTACTACGACCTTTCAAATATTACATGAATTATTATCCTTCACTGAAATATAGACAATCGAAATACTTCCCGAATATACCAATTTTTATATATATATGTATATGTTTGTGTGTGTGTGTGTGTTATATATATATATATATAATATATATATATATATATATATATATATATATATATATTATATATACACACACACACACACACACACACACACACAACACGGGTATCAAAACAGTGTAGGGAGATGATGTAATTCTGGGGAATTACTCAAGGCTTACCTTATAGTCACATAATGTATAATGTTTGTAATTAATATGGTACAGAATTTCAATTTTAATCATTTTTTTTTTAACAAGTTTTATTTGAGTTATACATATAATCTATTTGTCGATCTCGCTGTTGATGAAACATTAGGCTCTACTTGTAGAATACTTCACCATTGGCTGTTGTTGTTTATAGTTTTGTTTTGGTAGTGACAGTTAACAAAGATGTGATAAAGGATGTGGCTTGGCTTATTGAGTGTCACACTATGCATGTGATGTGTTACAACAGGTGCGGGCGATGGAAGAAGTGTGGAGGGACAAGACTACGGTGTTCATCTTCTTCCGTCGCTGGGGCTGCATGTTCTGTCGACTGTGGGCCCGGGAGGTCAGCGAGATTGCGCCAATCCTGCGAGACAACAACGTCAACATGGTCGGTGTGGGGGTTGATGAGATAGGGCTCCAGGAGTTTGTGGATAAAAAGTTTTTTGATGGAGGTAAGTATGTAAAGAAATTTTTTGTAAGTGTAATTTATTTTGCTTTATTTATATATTTATTTATAGGTATACAATACATTATAATTGGCATTTCTCATAACAACATTGGTAAATGTTAAGAATAGGGGCTTTTCTGAAAAATAAAATCACTTAGAGTGGTATAATTCCACTCTACTAATTACACAGAACACAAATTTACTAGGGGCATCAACATTTGACTAATAGAAACTACAAAAACGATAGTGGGGAGGTTAATGAAGATCAGGGAAGTTGTGGTATAAAACGAGTGAAAATTATGTACGTCATAATATTGAATCCCGAAAATACATTGAATTGCAAAAGACCTTACTGAATAATACCTAAATTGACAATATTACCAATACAAGTTACAAATACAAAAGTGGGGAGGGCTATGAACATCAGGGAAATTGCAGGGTAAAACAAATTAAAATTATGTACATTTTCGTGACAAAATTTTACCCTGCAATTTCCCTCCAGCTCATAGCCCTCCCTAACACCGTATTTATAACTTGTATTGGTAATACTATAAATTTAGGTATTGTTCGGTTAGATCTTTTTGCAACTATGCGTGTTTTTGTGATAAAATGTTAAGATTATATCACGAAAATACGTTAAATTGCAAAACAACCAAACAATATCTTAATTCACAATATTACAAATTTACATATAATTATTTTTCAGTACGAATGGCCTACGGTTGAAAATCATTTCTGTGAAAACTCCAAGCTTCGCTGATGTCTGACCGCTTCAAGGTCACTACCTAAAGAAAAAAAGTGAGTGCACCTTGAATCACTGTTTTGGGGATTTACTCCCCTGCTGCCACTGCAGACTCTGGCTTTGTGCATAGTTTTGGCTATTCTTGGACACTATATGTAATTGCGCAGGGAGCTTCTATTGAATTACATTTATATTGTCGCATGTGCAGTGACTTTTTTTAGTGAGAAAGGGATAAACAACACTGCACGAGATCTAAGTCCAAAATACGTAACTTTTTGGGAGTCGAACCCCAGACTCTTGGACCATGGCGTTAACGTAAGATGATAATGTGCTGTAGATCAGCGAGTGGTATGGAAGAAGTGTACATTGACCATTGTGATGTCAGCGTTACGATGGACAGTAATGTATAACTTTTACTGTAGGAGCGTATCACATAGCGGGGCTTTGCATGTATACAAACCAAGAACGTGTTGGCTTACGTGTCTGAACAAAGTCGGAAATAGACTACACAATACTAGGCCAACATTTTACCTTAGTTCTTCCTGGGCATGACGGTCTAGCCGTTGAAGTCTGATGACTGGCTGGCGATGGCGGTCGAACAGCAGCTGATGTTGGCTGCGGCGGAGACGTGCCCAGGTAGTACTCCTAGCCAAGGGTAGGTATTTGATTAGGACGTGCTGCAAGGATAGGGTCGTAGCCTATCAAGGTGTCTTGGTACTGCGTAAGTAATAAGTGAATAATACATGGTAGTTTATTTGATCATGTTGGTGCCTCAAATAAGGGTGCTGGTGTATCAACTGGTTTCCCAACTAAGGAGGAGTTCATTAACAAGATTAGAATGTCTATTCAGAGTTTGTTTCACTCCTCCTCTATGGCGATAAGGCATTTGAATGCCGCTAACAAAGAGATTGAGAAGTAACTGGTGTTTCATGTTTCTCTGCCTTGTAGGGCTGTTCACTTTACTTTCCTCAACCTCACGCGCACTGTCCTTCCAACTTGTCTTTTTACGGGTGAGTGGGGTAACAGCAGTGACAGATGAGGTTTCACTGTGGGTTCAATGGTTGGAGCAGCCCTCTCTCCTCTCCTCGGCCTTTTACACTGGTGAAGCGGAATAGGGACAACTCAAATCAACGAATTCCGCAGGTAAAAATGTGTTACCCTACCTTAGTGGAATTTATTATGTGAAGCGCCTGTTATTCCCTTCCGCATAAAATATCAAATAATGGCCAGAAAGGCCTGAATAGCCAAGCATAAACTAAACTAATGCAGTATGACTGAATGAACATAGGCTACCCTTATTTAAAATAAAAGCCTTGTTTCAAAGGTAAGAGCTTTTTTTTTTTAATTAAAAGCATAATAGACAATGGGGCCACACTTTATTACAGTATTTATATTATCTTTTACTTTACAGAAAAGGGATGAAGCTAAATCAGAAGGCATCCTTAACAAAGTTAAAGTGAAATTAATAATTGTGTTACGTGATGAGTATGACCCACTGTGATATAAAATACTAAACTAAATTTAATATTTAGACATGTTGTGAAGGAACCTATGTTATGCTGCACCAGAAGGGCGCTGAAGAAGTGAGGTGGCTGTACGGGTGTTTGGATGGTATTTACCAGAGAGACGTCATTGATGGCGAGATTACCAAAGAGAAGGTTTACGGAATGGTTGATGATGTTGGCAGATTCTCTGGTGCGTCTGTGTTCGGTAGGCCTCTGGAGCTGGACGATAGCTGAAGAGGTGGAAGACCCTCTGGAACTGCTTGACGTTGTAGACACAGAGCGAAGGGTTCTAGCGGCTAGTATTCCCTGTGTGACGAGTGTCATAGCCCTTCAGTGGGAGACAGGCAGGCTAGTGCTAACCCTTGTGGGCTGACACCTTCCAGTGGCCTAGTGACGTCACACATGGGCGACTGGATGCTTATCTCTGCTGTGCTTGCTGTAAGGGCTGCGAGAGGTGATGATGTGATCTGGCCAGCCTGCACATCTCGTAGGCTGTGAGAGCTCAGGCAGGATTGGGAAGGCACCCCACCGTCCTGGAGTAGCGGGCGATTTGAACTGGAGCGTAGGGGTGACGCAATTGATGCACGTGAATTGTTGCTTTGCTGGGGGCTTGTTCCCAAGGTGCTCGAGCAAACACATGTCCCATCTTCTCTTCTTCCGTCAATGGACTTGCCCATAAGGAGTAAGTGCATTCTGAAATGGGACGCAGTCACGAGTAAAATGCGCAGAGTGTATCATGCATCAATACATATCAACTATCGTGACGTTAACTGTGATTTGGTTAGGTATTCCGCATTTGCAGTTACTCACTGCAATTAACACACACGCAATACTAAACAGGTAAAATCAATACACCACCACATTAATTACGTTACTTACCCAATCAATTGTCGCTTGTACATTGTAGATCTTTAAGCACTACACGTTAATGAGTATTCAGTTGTCGAAACACTATACACTCACATTAACACACAAATGTTCTTTTTTAACGTTTCCCATGGACATATAGCACAGAAAGACTCTTATTATTGCACAATTATTTTATTTAACACGTCAAATAGACCGAATTTCAATAAAACACTACTCGTACATCACAACATTCTTCACTGTAAAAAAATTCACTCCGCACAGTATAGCATACTCCGGCCAACCAACATATGGTAAACGTTTACACATCCACAGCAGACAGGTAACTTTCGATGCATAATTTTTTTACATTACTACAGCATCACAGAGCTATACATGGCACTTGACTTAAACGAAGCACATGAACTCCTCGTATTTTAACTACCGTATTTCAGTGTGTACAGGCAGCTTATTTTTACAAAAAGTGGGATGTGGCTTCGATATGAGATATTGGCATAAAGATTTTTTTAAAAATTTCTTTCCCCAAAATATGCCTAGAAGTTTGTCAACATACAGTGCATTTTAAGGTTTTAGTTCTTAAAGGCAAAAGGAAAGGAGTGGGAAAAAAAAATCCTTTTGCAGTTATTTGTTCGCTTGCATTTATAAACTAAATAACCTTCATCTCGCACGTGTAAAATATCATGATGTTGGTGCTCGCCCGTAGATGTCGTACATGAGGATATAATTTCTCTACTGTGCAAGAGAAAAATATCTTACGTGTGTAGTTTGCACGCATGCCATGGCTCTACAAGTGGACAGTGATAAGACAACATTTTGTGTAACATGTTGCTGTGGGTTTGCTTTCTCAAGTCACGTTACCATCTGTGAAATAGTAACCGTGCTATTTATATTCGTAAACGTTGCAACATGATGCCGGCTAACACCCAACGGCGCTAGTGTCCATGACTGCGCTCACCACGCACATGTCACGTGTCCTGCACGTGCGCAAAGATGCCAATAATTTTGAACTTTCACGTAAATGTTATTTTCAGTGTAAAATGTGTTCTATTGTATTTGCAGTGTTTAATATGTCTTAAAATGTGTTGAGGTGTTTGTTACTATTTTTATATTGTTTGGTTATAAAATTCAAAGTGCCCACTGCACCGAGATTAAGAACACTTAATATTCCGGCATGAAAGCCGTCATAAAGAGAAACTAAAATAATACTGAAATTCATAAGAAAATTATTGAAATGTAAAACAATACTTAATTTAATTTGTGCCATTTTTGTTTTCACTAATTAAATATTTTACTCTGCGTGCATAGCACTTCCGCTTATGTGAACCCCGTAGGCGGCCATGGTAGGTCCGTGCAACACTTGTACCTGGACAGTCTGTCGTGGAGAGCTGGCGAGGTAAGACACTGTCATGTACGCACTACAATTTTGTTCACTGATTTAGGTTTCCATAGTTAATTTAGTTTACCTGTTAACTTTTGCTTGTGTACGTTTTTGCCAGACATTTTCCCCAGCATTATGTTTCCGCTTTTTTAATTTCTTGCGCCCTTGTGGCATTTTTAACTTAAACGAGGAGACAGAGGAGAAATATATTGGAGAGGTCACGCGACCGCACATCTGAATCAGGCGCCATCCGCCTATGTTTATAGTGTTTCATTGCAACTTCTGCATTATTGCTACATGCCATTTTAAGAGCTTTATTTTTATGTATGTATTTGAGGGTAATTTTTCGTGTTTGAATATTTTATGGCAATATCACCTATAACCACGTGGCCGACCGACAGCAAGTCTTTGTATACGCCATTGTTGCGTTTGAGAGCTTATTTATGTGACATTGTATGTGCAATAATTTATTTCAGGTTCTATGAATTTTTCATTCAGGATTTAATGTCTTTTTCACGTAAATTGATCCTTTTTAAACTTGACCACGCGGTCACATTATTTGATTTTACCGCCATTAGACATGTTACATGCCTGTAGCCACTGCAATCGCAAGGAGAATAATTTTCTCGGCAATAATAATATTTTGTCTGAATTTAGTTTGCCGTTTCCATGCAGAAATATTGCAATTTCACCTGCACCACGTGGTCCGCTACGAACTTCATCCAGCGGCATCCGTGTCATCTAAGTTTGTTTTCACACATGTGTGTTTTTATTGTGAATATTCATCTCGTGTCCCATCTTGTTTCATGTATCATACAAGGGTTTATGTAATTTTGTAATTAGTGTACGGTGTAATTATTCCCGTCCTAGCCGGCTCTGTGTATATGCCGTCACCACACTACCCACGTGCTGGAGGACGAGCCCCAACAAGTTTCCGTTAGTGATGCTGAGTAGTCATATGTGTTAATGTATCAAGGGTTTCATTTGTAATTCACCGTGTCCTGTCTTCAGGAAAAACCGTCAGTCCACCCTAGCAGCTGTCGGCCCTCTTCCCTTGTGAAGGCTGTGCTTTCACGCACCTCGGTGAAGTCATCCTTCTAGGTGTGCACTAGAGTAATTGTGAGCTGGGGAGCACCCAAGCGGAATTGGCTAGTCATGACCGAGACAATCATTTCATTGGCACGTTGATGTGTATGCATAATAACAATAAAAGCAAGTCTACAGTGAACTTAACTCTTTTATTCAGTAGTGACAGTGTCCTAGCCACATATGTTTTATTAAGTGTTTATTTCAAACGATGTTTAGTATTGCCTACGTGTTTGTAATTACGCACTGGTGAGACTGACACACAGAACACACAACATCTCTGGTGCCCAAATTACCAGTAAGTATTTGTGTAATTGTTCATCCCGTGTCTCACCCGACTGCGTCAAACATAACACAAATTTTCTGTCTCAAATGTTTTGTAGGGGAGAAATTAAGTCGGAATTTATTATGTTTGTACGGAATTGCAACTTAACAATATTTACAAGAGTACAAAAATTCAGTGCGGCCTGTACACACCAAAATACTGTATTTTATTTTCAATGTTCTAGTTAATTTATCATCACGACCCCATAAATATTGAACAGGTAAGCCATGCACAAATCATATAAATTTATTTTGTTAGTGTACTACCTCCCTGTCAGAAAAGCCCCTATGCTTAACAAATACCACTACACTTTATCCCAATTTCTGTGAGGGAACATTTTCTCCATCATGACAAATTATCTGCGATGTCACCCAGATTTTTGCCTGTGGGAAACGTGGTGTACGTTGGTCAGTGGGTTTTCTCTGGGATCTCCTGTTTCCCCCCACTTCTTTGCATTTGAGCACTGCTCTAAACCTACCTCACTTCACCCTCATCAGCTCTCAAGACCTCGATAAGAGCTGCCCTAATCTCTACTCTCCATTAGTTAGTCCAGAAAATTCCCAATATATGTATTTTCTCTGTGATTTATTCATAATATTATAGATTATAAATTATATAGATTATAGTAGTTAGAGATCACATATAAGTATAAGTGCAGTTTAACAAAAAAACTAGGTACTTTTTGTCAACAGAAGTATAAGACACTTGTGATTCATGATATGTTTAGGAAACAACCAAACACGTCATACGTGGGGTAATTTTTTTTAAAGTTTTGATTCCAAAAAGTGTTCGGATACCGCAAATAGACTAGACCATAAAAATCATGGCACAATGTTAACCTTCCCATGTTGCCTGAGATGGATCCCTAGGTTTGTGCGTGAATTTTGTGGACAAACCGATGTACACATTCTCGCGTATATAAATAATGGTCGTATGATATCCATCACTTGGAGATCATGGTCCCATCTCAACAACGCTATCTCTGGTCCAACTCCATCTGCACAGCTCATTTAGCCAAGTAGAAAGAAATGTTAACAATCATGTCACTTCAGAGTCTATAAAAAGAATTTTGCAGATAATCTTTTAAAAGACATGCCGAGTTACAGTTTAAATACTGTTGAAAATTTTCTCTTACTTTAATTTTGTGTTTGTGATGTGCTGTTGCCATGTACAATTATTGAACTCACAAGTGATTTCAAATGTGCACAGATTTTATTTTCAATCGTTTGTTGCTAGAACTGTACGTGGACGTGCACAAGCAGGTTTACAAGGCGATGGAATTCAAGCGGTTCAACATTTTCACAGTGGTTGCAGCCTTGTTCTCGAGCGAGGCGCAGGCTGCCATTGCCAAGGTAGGTTTTGACCTGGGTGACAGTGTGCTAACACACACTTTACCACAAACAACCACACTACTAAATGCTGGAAAGTACAGACTTATATCAACATAGTATTATTTTACACTAGAAATTTTTGTATTATACCAGGCACAGACCTTATATCGATTTTATATCGACAAACGAATGTGCCACCAACATGGCAAATGTGTTTATCTACTTTGTCGTTCTTCGTAGTATTTTGTAGTGATTATTTTTGTGCTGAGATGCCGAAAATAGCTACTATATTTTCCACGAATGCGTAACGAAGCATGAAGGTTTCTACATTTTTGATATCAAGAATAAAATAATGGTGTGCAAGTTCTGTAACATGCATGCCGACAGAACTGTGAAAAAGTACTTGGCTGTTCTAGTTTTTGAGTTTAGGTGGAAACACTAGAGAGTTTTTCCGCATCGTAACACTGCTCGTTCTGCCATTTTCCTTAACCCTGTCCGCTATAAAGTGACACAAATATATTTTTCGTATCGAATTTAAGTTTGTTGGTTTCAGGAAATGTGCCCAGTGTTGATTGTATTGAATAATTCTGCAAGTATATTATCTTATACTAGTGACGAACAAACGTTATTTTAGTGACATAAACTTGCAAGGATTACAATAGAAAAACTCCTGTTCAAGAGGTTGCGAATTTTACAAACAGTAAGTTTGCGTGTTTTGTAAATAATGTATTTGTAAACAATTACTATAAGTATTGAAATGTATGTGATCTGAAAAAGCCACTTTTTCAACACTTGAGTAGTGTGTGAATAATACAGTATTTGTTTATTTGTCTATAAAGTATATTCGAGTGTTAGGTTAACTTCAGCCAAACTGTGTGTGTTGTATTCCTGCATCTGTATGAATGTGAACAGCGACGTATATATCACATTCTGTTTTCTCATTGAAGTTAAAAAATTTTTAAGTTACAATTGTTTAAATGTTGTTTCCATACAAGCAATATCTTCCTCTGTTCCATCAAAACAATATGCAACTCAAAAAGGCAACACACTCGTAAGAACCTTAAAACAATGCTGTCTCACGAAAGACGTAAAGCCCCCACCCCCTCACTGTTTCCTTTTTTCCATCGAAATAAAATAAACAGAACCCCATCGAATTAAAAAAAAAAAGGTAGGAATGCCAACCTAACTCTAATATCCTACATTAACTACTGGATGAAAGTTAGCTAACGTCAAACTGTCAGTGCCTGCCATGGCAGGGTACACGAGGAAAGAGGAAAATGCAAATGTGCATTGGACTCAAACATTTGTTTACAAACGTCTTTTCCTTCAGTGACAAAACAGCTGTGGTGGAAGGATACATTGTGGCCGTGCTACATTTCTAGAAGTGTTCAAATCTACCCCACATTTCATAAATTGTTTTTATATATATATATATATATATATATATATATATATATATATATATATATATATAATATATATATATATATATATATATATATATATATATTGTAATTACTGCTGTTCCTTGTATTTAATAATTACTTTTCTATTTCTTATTCAGACACTGAAAATGTCCATTAATTTTCTTTCAAAACATAATTTACCAAATTTTGTAATTTTCAAACACAGAAATTTGGTTTATTTTTTAAATATGAATATAAAGAAATTCATTACTGATTTTATTTTTAAAGAAGTTACAGAAATTTAGCATCGCTTTCATTTTAAACATCAAAATTGACACCGCTTTCATTTTTAAATAACTCAGGAATTCTGTTTTACCATTTTCTGGGGTCCCTAGTGATAAGTATTTTACAGTAGCGTAAATTTTCAAAACAATTTTTTGTACCGCTATGTGTATTTTATTTACCGCTTTCAGGAATTTTTTACTCCGGTATTTACACAGGTTGGCAATTCTTCAGAAGTTCAGAGTTCATTATTTACAAATGCCACCCGAAAAGGTATTTTCATGTTTACATTTTGTAATACTGTATTTCGGCGTGTATAGGCCGCACATTTTTACAAAACAAATTACTACAAAAAGGGGTGCGGCTTATATACAAGATATTGGCATAATCCCCCCCTTCTACATAAAACACAAACATGTTTAGAAATTTATCAACATACAGTACATTTTAATGTTTTAACTCTTAACATGTTGACAGCCACTAAGATTGGTATAATATTAATGTTGGCGACAAAAATATTTATTCATTGAATCATTAACAAAAGTTTTTGTCTCTCTGTATGAGCATATTCTATGAGTTAATTGATAAAATTGCTATGTTATTTGAAGCAGTCACCGGTGTCCGCCATTGCGCCTAACAACTCTGTGTTTCACTTAGCGCAGCGGCAGACACGAGCGGACACTGATTCGCTTAGCGCCGCAGCAGACACACAAGCGGACATGACACACATTTCATGATGGTAATATATATCGCAGAGATATCTGTTCGTGGACGTGCAAGGGGGCACTGTGGTTAATAGTAATGATGAGACATCTGTCTGCACACTTCCCGACTATATCATGTACCACAGAGTTGGCAGTGAAAACGAGACATCTGTCAGCACAGAGTGAAACTAGTTTTTCATTTTATCTGCAATGAGATTTCATGCCGTTTGCTTTCTCGTGCAGCTAATCTCATGTTGTTGGTGACAAGCAGATGTACTGTACAAAACAATTCTATGTGTGTGTTTTTGTTGCAAAATGAGCAGTGAAAAACGAACAGGACCAAGAAATTAGTGTCTGCAGCAATGGAGCAAACGTAAAGACGAAAGTCAAATGAACTCAGAGAAGGTAAGTGCAAAGATTATTTTTGAAGTAGATATTCAACATTGTTGATACTTCATACAAAAGTAAACACACTGTTACTTTATTTTACAGATCAAGTTCCACTACAAATACGGATGACTCTGACAAAGATCCAGATTATGATATGTCAAGTTCAGAAAGCGACCTTTCTTTTGGTGATTTCTCAACATCATCAGATGAAACTGGTGTGAAAAAAACATCACGTTCAACTTTGTATACTAATGAATCACCAAAGGAGTTTCCCACACCACACAACGTTGCAACTACATTGGCTGCTTCTGCCACAGAACGGTTGCCAGTACAGCATAACATTGTTGCAGACACACGGGGTTCAGACAGTGTGGCCACACCGGGAATAAACCAACATTCTTTTTCCGGGGCGAATTTGGGTCGAATCCGGAAATTTCAGCTCAACTAACCGATGCTACCGAATTTGACTGTTATAAACGGTTTGTTGGGGACAATTTGCTCGACATTTTTGTGGCACAGACAAACCTTTATGCGAGCCAAAAACTAAAACAGCCAGATATACCAGCAAACAGCAGAATGAACATGTGGGTGCCGATGAACATACAAGAAATTCTGCAGTTTGTAGGTATAATTGCATACATGAGCAGTGTAAAGGTGCCATAAATAAGTGATTATTGGACTAGTGATTCTTTTTTTCAAAATAAGTGCAATTTCGTCAGTAATGTCTAGGAATCAATTTGAACTGCTTCTGAGAATGTGGCATTTTAGCACCAAATCCCAGCCAGAAAATGACAGATTGTTCAAACTTTGCGTTGTTGTGGATCATCTTGTTGCAAAATTCACAGTTTTCTGTCTCAAATGTTTTGTAGGAGAGAAATTTAGTCGGAATTTATTCTGCTTGTACGGAATCTTGACTTGACAATATTTACAGTAATACAAAAACTAAGTGCGGCCTATACTTGAAATATTAATTATTTCTAATTTTCCATCAAAAACTTAAGGTGCAGCCTATACACAGACTGTGTGTACCCCAGGTTAAACAGTGTGCATCGACGAGACCATTGTATCCTTCAAAGGAAGATTGATAATGAAACAATACTGCCCACAGAAAACACACAAATATGGGGTAAAGATTTTCAAAGCGTGCTTTGGGAAAGTCTGTACGTGGAACATAAAAATTTACTCGGGAAAGCAACAAGATGCAGTTAACACTGTGCCAACAAGTGTAGTGCTTCAGTTGTGAGACGCTCTACTGGATTCGGTACATGTCATTGTAACTGACAATTACTACACAAGTATGGGCTTAGCTGAAAAACTTCTGGATAAGTCCACTAATTTGTTGGGAACCCTTAGGTCAAACCAAAAAAATAATCCAAAAGCAGTTATCAGCAAGAAACTCAAAATGGGTGAAATGGTCGCTCAAAAAAAATGACAGAGGCATAACAGTATTGAAATGAGCTGACAAAAGAGATATTCTTGTGTTGTCTTCATGTTATGGGAATGAAATGGTCCGTCAGCCACAGAAACGGGATTGTCAACAAACGAAAGGCAATATTAGATTGCAATAAGGACAAGGCAGCAATTGTCGAGCTACAGCACCCCTCTTTGCATCATTGAAATGGTACTGCAAAATCGTTAATTGAGTTATTGCTGGGAACTGTTGTCGTGAATACTCATATAATTGTTATTGGGTTATTGCTGGGAACAGTTGTCGTGAATACTCACATAATTGTTATTGAGTGAGTTATTGCTGGGAACTGTTGTCGTGAATATTCACATAATTTATTGTCAAGTTAAGGGAAGAAAACTACGATCACTAATTTCCAGAAAGCCTTAGTAAAACAAATGATGACACTCAATGTAGTACCAGAACTTCAGGACAAACATGAGATGCCAGTTCCACAAACAACACCCACAGTGCGTTCAAAAATGATGTCCAAACACATTTTCAGAAAAATGGAAGGTTCTGCAAGAGAAGGTCACAAGTACTGTCGCGGTTGCTACGAAAGAAAACCAAGAGAGGAAATAGAAAAAAACAAGGTGAAGAAAGTTACAACATACTGCGTCGATTGTGTGGGCCAACCAAGATACTGCCTGGAATGTTTCAACAACGTGCACAAGTAATTTTGGACTCTTAAAGATAAATATATTTCAGAGATGTAAAGAACTGTAGTAAAATGAAGCTTACATATCAAACAAAGCGAAAGCATTTTTATAAACTACAATGTTTGTGTCTATTTTTATGAGGATACTGAATTTTAGACTGTTTGAATTGTGAAACAAATATTTTAAGGCTCATCTACTGAGAGTTATTTTGTTTTTATTAATGTGTACATATATTATTGTAAAGTATATACACAACAAACTGAATGTAAGAGTATTTATTATTTTTACATTCAATTCCCCTGATCCCATTGGGGGACACAATATCATAAAAGTATAAGAAAAACCAACACTAATTTTGCTTCATCTGAGACAGCGGTGGACACAATACTAGGCTAAATCGGATACTTGAGCGGCCATATGACTTCAGAGGCATGTTCTTTACAGCAGTGCCACGCTGACACTCATGTCCGCCATGGCCCTCGGGGATGTTTTAGGAGCAGACACCAGTGTCTGTCATGGCAGACATCGTGTTGAAGGAAGGAAGGAAAACGGAAGGGGGAGGGGGGGGGCAGTTAAAATTTTCTGTCTCGAATGTTTTGTAGGGGAGAAATTAAGTCGGAATTTATTCTGCTTGTACGGAATCGTGACTTAACAATATTTACAGTAATACAAAACTTCAGGTGCAGCCTATACACTTCAGGCACAGCCTATACACTTCAGGTGCGGCCTATACACGCCAAAATACAGAATTTAGTGGTAAAGGTTGGAATGTTGCAAAAGTTAAACCATTTTTCAGAAAATAGATTATTTGCACAGTTTTGCTTCCAAGATCATCATCGTAATAATAAATATTTGTGTGTAAATGATTTGGTGTGAATTGATTGCATGAATCACCACTACTGAACTATACAAACATACAAGGGCACCAAAAAGCGATAAATGGCTGCATTTCACGGTGAAATCCAGTGATAAAATGAAAGCTGTAGGCTTCAGTTGCTCTAAAGAAGTGGGTCACTGTGGCAAAACATCTCTCGAATTCAACACTACTAATCTCAGAACACTTAGGACATGGCCTGTGTCGTCCTCTGTGTGTGCACCTATTGAGTACTACTCTGTCAATACTTTAATTCCTGTCTTTTCGTATGTTTGGTAGCCTAGCGACCTACTTGCAACCTTAACTTAGTTTTGTAATAGGTTATAGTGAGTCATTATTTTTTTAATATGTTAAACTATTTTTTCTGCTGTTTTGATGTTCTGGGCATAAAGTAAATCCCACTTAGCAGCATGTCCTTGTAACTTAATGCAAACCAAACTTTTCCAGATAGCCGTTTTCTCTCATACACTTACTGGCAAATGGCAGCATACAGAATGATATTGAAAATATCGGTTTACAGATATTGGAGTGGTAAAATCCTAAATATCGGAACCTGTATAGGTATCTGGTTTTTTCAGGATCGGGCCATCACTAGTGCAAAATACACCATGTGCTATCACTAGTATTTGCAAAACGGAAATGGTTCACAAAAAAAAATGTTGATCTATAACTGTACAATCGTGTTAGTGTGACTTAATTTTCTTAACTAAATTATTGAATTTTGCAAAAGTACTGACGCATGGCACATATTTTATATTTGGCATTCAAATGACCTCGGCTCCTTCCCTATAGTTAGCATTGGTGAGATAGGAATTTATTTTCTATTTTAATTGCCCGCCATGTGAGCTGAGTTTGTTCTGCCTACTCCTTAGCTTGTTTTATTCACAGGCCCACTGTAATCATGCGAGCAGGATAAGAAGTTTCATTTTTCACTGCTAGGTAGTGCTTGTCCTTTGCTTCCCATCCGCCAGTTGGCCGGTGACGTCACATCAGTAAGCCATGCCTTCGCTAGCCCTCCTCTTCACTCACCCCTCTACCTCATGGTGCTGGCCAATCACCAGCGGGCACTGCCCGAGATGAGTGTAAAAGAGGAGGTTTCGTGTACGCCTCCATGCTTAGTCGACCCACAGCAAACTATATCTAACACTCGCAGCTCAGAGCTATCAGCCAGTGTCTTCCCAGCACCTACCGCTCGTAAATTTTAAACCTAGTCGCCCTTCTGTATGGTTGCTAGGACTCGCTGCTCGGTAACCAACCCTCCCCTCCTTAGCTATTTCCAGCACTTGATGCTTGGAACTATGTTAGGCCCCTGTCGTCTAAGCACTCGTCAGTCAGGTGCTCTGCTACGGAACCCTTCTAACCCATCCTCTCTGTCTCAGCATGGATGTGTTTGAGGTGAGGGAACCGCCATTCCTAAGTCCTTCTCAAGACTACTCCTTCCTGCTCTTGCTTAGTTATCCTGCCGTTGTGCCAACTCAGCGTACTGACGTTCACATAAGGGAAGCTACGGCTCGGCAAAGGATTCTCTTCAATAATCAAGCTCGCAAACTCAATAATCCCCAACAATGCTGGTCGCCTCTACCAGCCCACACCGACTTACTGTGCAGCTTCCTGAAGTAGTATTTGTGGACACCCCAAAGTGAGTACGTCAACACATTAATTTTACACTTAACTGGAATAAAAGTGAGACTGAATCCCAACATTGTGTGCCACTTTCCTTTAGCAATAGAACCTAGTTTCTAGCTGATCCCCCAGGACGAGGGAACACAGAAACTCCCGGGTACCTTTGCTAATGCTGTACGCACTGGTTTTCAAACCCACACGCTCCTAGTTCAAGACCAGTCCTTCCATCTACCAAGTGAGTTGTAATGGCAGTATCACACAGGTACTCTGATGTTGACGTGGCTTGTCAGCTCCGGTGTCGGCCGGTCTCTCCACTGCATGCTGTGCCAAGAGAGATCTACGCTTCACTGAGTCGAGGAGACTGCACAGAGCAACATCCACGTGTTTGACTTTAGTTAGTGTGGCCTGTCGTCCCAGCGCAGACAGCGGTCTTCACCAGGTGCTGGAACAGGGTATCCACTACACTATTGTTGGTATGTGGTGATACACGTAATCTGGGAAACAAGGAGCCTGCCTTCTACATCCTCGACGAGGAAGTGTTTTTGTGCTATCCAATGACCTATTCCAAGAGACGTGGTCTGGTCTCAAGGAAAGGGTGAAGTCAACCTTGGCTATCTCTGGGCGTATTCGCAAATACTCTCCAGTATTAGTAGCTTCAATCTCCATGTTACCACATAGACAGCAAGTGTAGGCCATCACGCAGTTGTTGCAACAAGCAGAACAGGAGGTGCCAACACACTTGTTCCAAGAGCCAGTGCAGTACGGACCTACAACTACCCCAATGTGGATCGCCAAGCTGATCGCCTTGTCGACAATACCTCAACCTGTACGTGTTGTTCCACGACCTAAACCCAGAACATCTGCACACGCCTTCCACACCATCCGTCACCCAGGTATATTAAAGCTCTCTGCAGCTTCTCGCCGACCCATCGTGCTAAAGACGGTTGACTGTGTCCTGCTGCCAGCCGACCAGACCTACATTGTATAAGGGGAGGTCCCTACTAGCCAGGGAGAGCAGGCCACGGGAGTATTACAGTAGCGCTTGGCTTAGCTCCTGGACAGAAGCCCCCTTCTTGCAGACGGGATCACCAAGAGCATTATAAATACGCACCTACTCAATCACCTACACAGAAATTAGCCAGTGGTCTTGCATCAGTACAAATTTTAAACAAAATTAACATTTTGTCAGCGAGGGTGTGTGATATCTGTGAATATACAGTGCACATGGTATGCAAGGAAGGAGAGTGCAGCTAACCTTTTTGGAAGTTTATTATATTTTCATACACACCATAC
Organism: Dryococelus australis; assembly: GCA_029891345.1. Classification (NCBI taxonomy): domain Eukaryota; kingdom Metazoa; phylum Arthropoda; class Insecta; order Phasmatodea; family Phasmatidae; genus Dryococelus; species Dryococelus australis. The sequence continues at coordinate 34,896,754 of CM057003.1, forward strand.
CATAGCTGCTCCGATATATCTAGCGATATATTATAAGTTTATAACTATTCCATTTTGAGAGAAAAATAGTGACAATGTGTGAATTGTTCAGTGCAGTAATATTTTAGCTAGATTAGAATGTAATAGTAGCTAAATGAGAAATTAGTTAATTCCTAATGTATGTTGCTCTACTAAATAGAAAAGTTCAGGGGATTTATTTCTGCCCTTCATAACTACCGTAGGAATTTAATTTTGGTGTTAATAAAGTACAGTATTGTATACAGGATGAACTGAAACTAAAGGGACAAACTCCAGGAGGTGATTCCTGAGCGGAAAAGGAACAAAAACTCCATATCAACGTATGTGTGGAAATGGATGGCGAGACTGCAACAAAGCAGTTAGTACTGGTACACATTACATGGCATTAGGTGCTGCCAAGTTACAATAGATGTTTAAAGTGGCTACCATGGGATGTATTGCAAGCTTCCACATGCCGCATCAACACTAGCTACATGGACACGCTGTTCAAGGGTCTGCACATCAGGGACTGGCTCTACATACACAACACTTTTCAGATGCCCCGCAAGTAAAAATCAAAGGCGTTTTAGTCTGGTAATCACGTGGGACATGCAACAGGGCTTCCTTGTCCTATCCATCTTCTGGAGAAGCTGTTGTTGAGTTGTTGACGAACATTACGGAGGACCCATGCTCACACAAATGCGCAAAAATGGCTACATATGTTTTGCGATTTGCTGGTGCTGTCTGTGAGAGTATGTGGCTCAGTAAATCCGTGCAGCCTCTCGTCCATTTCTATGTGCTTGACCATATACGAACACCCTCTCTACTTGTTCAAAGAATGAATAACAGACTATCTGCAACACATGAAAGCATACTGTGGGTATTGTTACGAGAGAAATATGTCGTTCATCAGTACCACATCTTGGCAAATATGTATTTTCGGACATATGTTGATGTGAAATTTTTTGTTCTTTTTCTGGTCAGAAATCACCTCCTGAAGTTTGTCCCTTTAGTTTCTGTTCATCCTGTATATTGTAGATATATCACTTTTCAAATTTAGGAAGCTGCAACGGTCATGTGAGTATCACAACAGACCTCTTGTCAAGGCACTGCGATTTTATTCCAGGCCAGTTGTTGCTAGATAGAAGTACTCCATGAGAATGATGTTGCTGTGTGTGTCTGTGGTTTGTTGGCAGGGGCGAGCCATGAAGTTGGGGGGAGACATGCGTGGGGACGGGCTGCAGAATGGCGGGGCACTCATAGTCTTGGCAGGGGGTAAGGAAGTTCTGTATAGGTTCCGGCAGGAGGGCCCCGCCGAGCATCCCCCCAACGTGGACCTGCTGAGGGCCGTGGGACTGGAGGCCCTGGCACCGCCGTCCAGCGAGGTCCCGCAGAGCCCCCCGCAGTGCTCCATGCCCGTCAAGCAGCCTGCCCCTGTCAAGGCCTAGCCTCCCTCGCTACGGCATCTCTCTTGTGTTAAGGCAGCAGTTTTCCTTTCCAGTGCCACTCATCGGTTATAACAATAATTCATCATAGTCATCATTTATCTTATCTTTGTCAAAGGGTATTATGTCACGGTTTTACTGTATGTAGAAACTCATTCACATTAACTGAACTTGTGGTACAAATGTGTCACGAGAAAAAATTTTGCTACTGTTTTACTGTAGCACTGCATATGAAACAAGCTAACAGTGTTTACATGTACAAAATATTTTTATAATTATTCAGTGTGAAAATGAAGGGTGAGTGATTACATGTACAGTGTGTAATTTTTCCCCCTTCACATTATCCATATTCTTGTTACCCAGATAAATGAGGTTGGATTGTATTACCTGTAGGTCCACTTATTTGGAGCGCAAGTGATGATGCGTCACTTTGAGTGAACATTCTACTTACAGTCCTGCAAAAGTTTGTTCATTAGGAAAATACACCGTCGTAGTGTTTATGTCCACCAAGCACCATGTTATCTATGGAATTCATACCAACTTCGCTTGTTTACATTCGTATCCTAGCATTGTCACGTTTTAACCAATAATTCTTTATTTTTTACAAAGCGAGCGGTGAAAAATGTGTTTATATGCATTTACTTACATAGAATATATTTTTTTATCAATTTATCACGTATTTTAAACTTGTATTCGTCCCGTAAACTGTATTTTTACTGTACTCATTCTCTGTAAATATATGCAGTAAAAAATGAAGAAACAAAAGTTTTGTCTGCGGGCCTAACAAAAAAGTCTGTTGTAAGTTTCAATAGTTCAAAAACGTATAGGCAGATTTCTCTAAAAAAAATTTCTGTTTGTACAAGGCAATTTTATTATTTATTTAACACTGCTTTTATAGTTGTGTATAAATTTACATTATTCATATTCTTTTCGTGAAACAGTACGCCCTTGCCAGTGCATTGTGACTGTTTGTTGTTCCAGGTGACAGGCCAGAATACAAAATGTTAAGTGAAATATGAAATTGTTTTTAATGTTTGTTGATAAACCATTGTCTGTATTAAAACCGTAACTGTATATTTCTCTGGGAGTTAGTAATTTTTGCATGGAAATATCAATTTATAAAAACCGCAGCTTATCAATAGGAATAACATTGCCAATTTCAGGTTTTACGAAAGTGACATATCCCAACTTATGTATGTCTTTATAAAGGGCACATTAAGAGTTGGAGCAATTCTGATGCAGAAACCTGCATTTTTGTAGCAAGAAAATAATGGCTATTTTTTGACAAAAATTACACCTTTTCTTTTCTTTTTTCCAAAGAAAATTACACATATTTAAAAAAAAAAACATCTAGTTTTTCAGGTCTCTATGTATGTGTCACTTTATGTACTGCTTAAAGGATGCATTTTATAACTATGGAAAAACCGCAACTATAAGTGTAACATTAGCATGTGTAACTAACTACCTGTTGTGTTATATTTGAGGTTACTTGTGTCTATGGTTAGTGATATATTTGAGTTGATTTGTAGTGTCTATGGTTAGTGTTATTTGAGTTTATTTGTAGTGTCTATAGTTAATGTTTCAGTTTACTGAAATACAATAGAAAAACCTCTGTATTACAAAACTGAGGGGACCAAAGTTTTGTGCGTTATAGAGGGTTCTTCATAGAGAAGTAATTTACAATGTGTTTATTTTTGCATCATGCAGTCAATTTATAATCTAATTGCTGCCAAAATTGAGTTGTATTGGTTCTTTTGTATTGATATTGATTCATATCAGAAAAGTATTAAATTGATTTTCTTTTGACCATTGTCATAAAAAAAAAATATGACACTCATTTTGTTTGGAGCAACATTATGTAAACAAATAATTTGCAGAATACTTGCACTTAACATAAGTAAAAAAAAATACGTAGTATAATCCATTCACGGTTACTTCACACTTTTCTGAAGCCGTGCTAAATTTATTCTTAGGTGACCAATTACATATTCTTCCGCTACATAGCAGTCACATTGTAATGCGACTTCTATGTTTACAGTTAGTTTCATTTATTCAAGAATACAATTCCTCAAAGTTAATCACAGTGTTGTATATTTGTGGTATATAAGTTATTTAAAAAAAAAAAAAAACAGGTTTACATGTTATGCCTAGGGTGGTTTTCTGAAAGGTTCGTTTCCAAACATCTGAAGAACCCATGAATGGGCTAGACTCATGAAGCGAGACAGTACAACTTCTACAGCACTTTAAAAAATACAATATGGCCTTTGTATATTTTATTTTCTCTGAAATTTGTGACAAATGGATTTTTTAAATATTTTTAAATAAAATGTTGTAAAAAAGAGAAACATAAAAGGAAACTAAATATAATCAGACTTTCAGTATTAGTAATAGAGTGGTTTTGTGCCAAAGAGGGAAAAATAATTTGTTATACAGAGTAGAAAATGCATTGTATCATATACGGTTTTGACCAGACCAAACACAAATCTTGTTAAAGAGAGGATATAGAGGTTTTACTGTACGTCAAACACAGTTGTCATTCATGCAGAAGACTTGCATTGATACTTCCGAGAAATACACATGAACAATGTCTCATTTCTAAATGTCTGCACTGTAATCCTGATAGGTTGTGTGACCAGTCCTATGATCCTACAATAAGCTAATGTGTGCATACTTCACTTGTTTAATCTAATACAGTAATTACACAAGTTTTTATATTGCTCATTTAACATCTTTGTGAAAACAACATAACATAAACTCTTGATTATAAGATCTTACATGGTTCCCTGAAGAGGTTGTTGTTGAAGAACCAGTTTAAATTAAATTTCTCTGTGTCCTTGAGAAAAAAAATTGTTTCGAGAGGAATACTATTCTGGGGGTCTTAGAAACTAGTCGAGTGTACATAGTTTTGGGTTCATATGGGGACCAGAGCTTACGCCGTGTGTGCTATACCTAAAAGTATTGGGTAATTCTTGTTGTGAGCTAAATTTTCTTTTGTTACTAATCTAATACAGTTTTATCCAGTGTGGTACAGGTGCTCAATTTCATAAGGGGAAGTGATTTCTTCACTGTTTCAAGACCACCATCTCCAGCAAACATGGTGGTCACAATGGTCACTTGAAATGTATGTATTCCCCTCTACTGCCATAATTTCACCATACGTTGTAATGCAAAGCAGGTGGAGAAGAAAAATAGATGGTATTTGGTGTGGTGTTCTACAAGACTATAAACTTAAGTATTTCAGGGCTACTTAACTGTGGCAATTTATTTTGACACTTGCAGTTTTTATTACAGCTGTTCTGATTCCAATACCGATTCCACGATACCAAAAACAGATACCAATGCCCTTCGTACTGAATTTTAGAAAAAGTATTACTGTTAATAATACATTAAAAAACACTTCTCCTAGACTCATTTAAAAAAAGAAAATAATGTCTTAAAATACAGTTGATAATTTATTGTAATCTGACACAAAATGTAAGCTGACCTCAAACTTTCAAACCCTCTGAAAATGCAAATAATATGACACCAAATGCAGGTCAAGTTTTAAATGTCCCGCACATGGAGACGTTATCGATCTGGCAGTGTAACATCTGTTGGTTTACGAGAGGAGGGGAGGTGGGGCGGCGGGAGAATGACCTCTCCACGTGGCTACTTATTGGCAACACTTTGCACGCATTGTAAATGTCTGTCTTTTAAAGTAATTAATAATATTTTACTGCAAAGAAAACTTATGATCTGAGACACAAGTGAGGTGATTATAATAGATTTCTTCACTGTCTTTAATAATTAATCATTCAAAACCCTGTCAATAGTTGCACTGCACTCGGCTTGGTATTACCTACCCAATATTAGAAGGCAAAAAGTGTCGAATAGGCACTTTCATATTATCAATTTATTCAAAGACATGTGTCTTATTGAAGTAAATTAACATGAACCCTCCCAATTTTCCCCCACAAGAAGTTACTGAAAATGAACACTTATAATACAAGTCGCTCGATGTCCAAACAAATTCTTTGTTGACAAGTGGTAGAGTACTGTATATGCTTTTGGGCATATAATTTTATTCGCAAAGATGTTGCCCTTTGAGTTTTAATAAATATTGTGTTTTACAGTTGTGTTAATTTTACGCCAGATACAATGAAACACCAACCTTGCGGGTTAAAACGAACTTTAAATACAAAAGGAAACATCTTTTCAGATAATAATTCCTTGTTAAAATGTTTTTGCATAACATTTTAAGGTGAAACCATTTGCTTTGAAATAGAAGTGATGTTAGGTGCAACTATTTTCAGCGAAGCATAATCTTAATAAAATTACGTTTGCCAGGTGCACTTTGCATGCTCTGCTGCCGACAGGCGGTGTGTGGAAGGCAAGCCAAGCAGGCAGAGAGCGAGACACACGCGCTCACTTTATGTTTTGTCCGACAACTTCCCCTCCTGCGCCATGTATGGCATGTGAGGGGAGAAAGGAAGGTGCGCGGCTGAGAGAGGCAGAAAGAAAGGTTAGAGATAGGGGAAGTAGAAAGTCGGTTTTGTACGGCCGCAGTGTCGACAAACGTGTTGAGAAGACAAGACAGCACGCCGCAGAGCAGTCATAAACGGTGGCCCACGTGACGTAATTCACATCCAGTTACTAGGTGTTTGAATAAACCACCAGCTTAAAAAATATAGTTGCGGAAATCTTAAGTGATGGGACCCGAAATATACTAGGATAAGCACAAAATATGATACAAGGTTATGTTAATATTATGTAAATAGGAATTTTGCCGGAACCACAAAAAATTGTTTGTGGTTGCAATTTATTTGTTCTTTTTAAATGTGCGGCATATACGCACAGAAATGGTAATTTTTTTTTGTCTAAAGAAAGTACCTCATTTACTCGTGTATAGCGCAGTGCGCACCATGATTTTGGCAACAAATTCCAGGGGGAAAAATGTGTGGAGCCCTCATTAGTAAGTTTGGAACAAATTATTCTTTTTTTACACCAATGTTTGGTGATTGTGACATGTTTGGAAAATACTTTGGGTGCAAAAAAAAGCCAAAATAAAAAAATGCACACCCCTACTACTGAACACTTGTGACTTCGTTTTTTTTCTCCTTGTAGTTGTGACAGGGGTTTTTTTTTTTTTTTGCCATGCTAGAACATCACACTACCCTTTTCTAAAAACAAAAAGTGTCGCCTCATCCGTACACCACCTCCTCACCACAGATGGCTTGGCTGAAATGTTAACCGGCAACATCTTGGTGTTTGGAATAAGAAGAGGGGGAGGTTTTGTAAACATGTTACCACTTAGGTTTGCAGTGAGATAGGAATTCAGAAATGGGTTGTATTCTGTGATTCTGAGAAGCATTTTGTAGATACTAGTTCATAAAAAAAAAAATTTTGCTCAACTACAAAAGACTGATAGATTACCGGAAATATCACAATTTTTATATGCATTTGCGTAGTGTATTTTTTGTAAGCATTTTTGTCCAAATAAGACACATTAATTTTTTCCCCCCACTTAACATTTAAAAGGCAGTGATGTAGCAGGTTCACATTTGTTAAGAGCACGTCTCCCACGAGTGTGGTCGTTGGTTGTACTCCCAGCTTAGGGCATAGTGCCTCTTATCTCCACACAGTGCAGTTTTACTATAGGCTGTTCCTGGTAAAGCGAGCAATTTTAAAGGCCCTGATTACTTTTTCCTTTCAGCTATTTCTTATCCTTTACCACTTTTTTAAATAACTATTGTCATGTAAGTAATAAACACAGTGTATATATGTTACCGCACTTGGTAGTTTACATCTGAAGGCTAAAATAAAGTGTATTTATAAACTATTATTCCAAATGAATTGGCTTTCAAAAGTGCCATCGTGAATAGTCTATGTTGACTGATACCAGAGCACTTTTGAAAGCCCTGCTTAAGATCTACTTTATTTTGTATCCCTCCATAACATGAAAGATCAGCATTGCCATGAACAATCGCGTTATTTGTGCAGCATCCAAGCGGAAACCAAGTACTCCTTGGGAAATGAATTAATATGCAAATTTATGCTATAATGTGTGTAAAATTATAGACTTCGGTAGCCATAATTTTACACATACCCATTGTGGGGGGTTGTGTTTTTTTTTGTATTATTATTACAGTGTCTACGTGGCACTCGTGCACGTTAGTGTAGAGGACTGGCCTCATAGTTTTTTTTTTTTTTTTTTTTTTGCAGGGGCCCAGAGTATGAATCCGTGAGAATGACCTTGCATTTCAGAGGAGTTGCTTGAAGCTGTATATCTGGGTGACATGTAACCAGAGACTGTAGTTTGGCTTGGGTCGACTCCGGCTGACGTGAGCCAGGGAAATTTACAGACTGGTTAGGTTCTGTTGGTCCTGATCCTCCAAAATACGTGTTGCCGAGTCCCAAGAATTGGTCCTGTCCATTGATGTAGGCTGCTAGCACGGGGTGCGTTTCATCACCCAAGTGGACAGAGGACTAGGTGGTCCTTTAGAATATGGAGTGACTGGAATCTGTAGATTGCGTAACGCCTGGGCTTGGATCATTGGGGAGAATGCAATGTAACTTGGCACCCTAGGCGAAAAACCTGAATTCCCCCCCCCCCCCCCGCCCTTTTTTCCATCCCTTAAAACCCATTCTGTAAGCCTGGGATTTTTTTAAACTGTTGAATGTAGGCCCTCTTGAGAACTTTTTGGAATTTTATCATTATACTAGCCGCACACTTTAATGGAAAATAATCACGCAGTTTCACAATCCCATAGTAAAAAAAAAAAAAGTAATACATATTAACTGCCACAGAATCGCAGTAAAGTGCAGGCATATCAATGGTTAAACTCTTAATGAAAATATTGCAGAGCACAAGAAAAACAACCTTAATTTCTCAAGAGCTCATTTCCGTTGAAACCAATTCACTTAAGTCAATAGTTTGAGCTATTTCCTGTTCTATCGAAAGAGTTGACAATCCCACTAGTCTTTCTTGTTTCATAGAAGAGCGAATGTATGTTTTTATTAACTTTAACTTTGAAAAACTGTGCTCACCACTGGCTACAGATACAGGCAGCATCAACAAAATTCTTAATGCACTAAATAAATTAGGTACTCTCTTGTAAGCTGGAACTACAAATGAAATCTAAAATAGCTTGTGGTGCTGCTTTCTTTAAGACCCTTCTGCACACTGCACAGCTCTGGTGCTGATGTTTTAAAGAAATCCAAATATAGATGTGATTTCTTGATGCTGGATAAAATGTTAATTTATGGAGTTTATTGAAATATCAAGAATTGCAAAATAAAAATTCACTTTGAACTGGTATTTTGTATTGGTTCATCTTCTACCTCATACGAATATTGTTTTTTCTTCCTTCTCAAGCAAATAGGGCTGGACTCTAATGCAAATGAAGCTGGAATTTCAAGTTCTTCTGCAATCTCTGTTGCATCAACTAACATTGTCTCAAATCCCTCATCACTTTTGCAGCTTTCAAGGCACAATTTTGTTGTATGGAGCTGGTTTGTAGCAGCAGATAAATCAAAGTTCTTGGATTGGAGTAATTTGCTTGTTATATTGATTTTGTACAGTATATTGTACCAAATAACAAGGGATACTACAAAACAGAAATTCCCTATACTTTTCGCAAGTCCTTCAGCCTCAACTCGTGAAGTTTTCTATTGGTAGGGTCATATTCGCGAACTTCTCAAGAATTGTAGGTTTTCAAACCAGCAACAGTGGTATCCAAAACAGGCATGAATCCCAAGAAGTGTTCTTTTATTTCAGACCCATTGGCATCCGTTATTGCATCGAACAGTGATTGTCATCTGCTCAGTATGGCTCACATCTGGTGTACAGTCAAGCACTAAAGAAAAGCATTTAGCACAGTGAACAGTAGATAGGATTTTTTTTCCCTGGACGGCATTATTCAAAACCTGGATCGTTTCATTTTGAATATCTTTTCCCAGGTACTGAATGTGAGTTTCCTTATCACGAACTTTTGGGAGGTGCCCATGCATTAGGGGATCAAACAAAGACAAGTATTCCACAAATTTCAGTATGTCTTCATTTCCATAGGAAAACAACTTTTCTTGTGTTCCACGGAATGCTAAGCTTTGTGCTCCAAGCACTCGTACTAATGCAACAAGCTTCTCTTAAGACTTAACAAAAGAAGAAAAGTTCTGGCATTAACAGGTGCAAATGTTCATCAATAGTTTTCTTTTTCTTCAGTCTGATTTCTAGTTCTTTCCACTCTTGAAAGTTTTGTCATATGATTAGTCTTTTCATGGCTAGCTAAGATAGCAGACACGTGTTTCCAATCACTTAAACCGATATTACATAGAGCTTATCATCCTGTTTTCAAAAATAGCATGCAGCAATAGCATAATACTGCATTCTTTGAAGGAGAGTTTTGAAGCAGTGAACGCTGAAGATATTCACCATTGATTAGTCGCATTTTGTGGTGAACTACTGAAAACGTTTTCTTTTGTCATCTAGTGGAATTTGAACTCTCTAACTTGCTCGGGTCCATGTTCTATGAGAATCTGATGCAACAGATCACATTGTCCCCATGTAGCAGTATCACTACTGTTGACAGGCAGATTGGTAATATTTCCTAACAATTCCTTTTCTCTGTGTTGATTAAGAACTCCATGACATTTCCATTTACAGATGTCTTAGTTTCATCGGTTTCTGAGACAACAGCCACACTTCCTATATTAGGACTACTACTTCCTGCAATGTTATCACTACGTTCTTTCCTATAATCCACAGTGGGTTTGTCTGAATTCTCACGGTATTTGTTCGAATCTTCATTTCTGAAATGAGACTTCTTGCTTCAATGCTGATTTTTTTTTTCTCTGCCTTTTACGAAACTGTTCTCCAGAAAATTTTTTCTTGTCAGCCATTTCTTAGTATGCACCTATAAAAAAAAATGTACTTATGTCCTAAACAATTACAAGCTCAAGGTTAATACAAAGAATCGTACTACATGTAACTCGTCCTCGCACCCTATTTCTGGATTTGCCTGAATTATAAATTAAATTTACATAAAATTTTAAAACTTGTTCATTGCAACTTTTGCAAATAGCCTGTATGTTAAAATGCAATTATGCAGTACATTTCCTTTATCGATCGTGATTGGTTAAAGGATTTTAACAGGATTTCATATCTTATAACAGAAATGATGATGAAAAATAAAATACTCAAAAGCTCATGTTAATGAATAGTCTCTTATAGATGGAGTACTAAAATTTGCAGTCAGCGTCAATTATTTATCTGAAGTACCTATTACAAAGAAATGTTTTATTAATAGGATCAAACTAATAGCATGTAGTCTTAATAAAAATGCACGCAAATGTACGTCAAGTGACCTTACACAGATTTTTTTTAGATGCCATTAATACTGAAATTTGGTTGCTGCTAGTTCGAGATAATATTTCCTTGGAATACGCCCTAAAGAGAATTTTACATTAACAAATGTACTTTTGGTTGCTTTATTATTAACGCTTGGGCAAACATTTTCGTAAATATTTTATAATTGGTTTAAACGTACTTATCAGGGCCATGCGTGGCAATCAAGAAATCTAATAATTGCTTGCCTCCCACAAAGGTTATCTGGGTTCGATCCCTGGCGGGGTCACCCAGGATTTTCACATGTGGGAATCATACTGGACGGCAGGTTTTCTCGCTCTGGGGGATCTCCCATTTACACCGCCCTTGCATTCCGGTGCCGCTCCACACACGCATCATTCATCCTCATCGGCTCTGAAGACCATAGCTGTTAAAGAGCCCCCACCTCTCTCCACTGCACTACTACGCGTGGTATTTAATAAGGAACCATCCCAGCATTAGCATAGAGTGATGATGGGGAAAATCTATAAACCATGCAATTATTAGCGGTTGTATTCAATTTAAAAGTGTGCTTGAAAAATTATAAAAAGGTGTAGTCACATTTAAATATTAGAAGTACCTATCAAAGATCGCAGAAACTCTTTGTTATAATTTAAAATGCATCAATCGACAATATTTTAACCAACCATGCATAGTGAGGTAATTTATTGTGGACCGTACCTGTTCCACTATACGGTAACATCACGTCTTCATAGTCACTTTCATCTTCCCGCAAGACAGTCACTTTAGTAAATAAAATATGAAAACAACCTAAACAAGAAACACCGTGGAGGTCGAAATGGCTTTAGGTCAACAAGCGACATGCAAATGTACTTTTTAGACAAAACAATAAAGGTCAACTGCTCTGTCCGCATACAAAAACAGAAAAATATGGATGCGCCTTCTCTTCAAACTGAGACTATAAGAGCCAATGCTAGCAGTGACACCTGACCTTCAATGCCCCGGGAGGAGGGGGGGGGGTATGGCATCCCTCCTGGTTACGTCTGAGTCCATCGATACCATGAGAAATTGTAAAATGAGCAACAAGAATTTACACTTCCCGACTTTGTTTCCCCAGCCCTTGCTAACACCATTACCCTAATCAGCTCTCAAGACCATAGCTGTTAAGAGCCGCCCTAATCACTCAACTGTACTTATTACAAATAACAAACATGTCACCATACACTTTAAATAATTACTTATATTAACATAAATAATCCAAACATATACTGTAAGAATCCCATTCTATTTCCCCCCCCCCCCCCCCCATAATTGTACAGCATATCAGTTCTGCTGTTGATTGTCATTCTAGCTGGCGGCCGCCTAGTTCACCTATATGGTCACACCAGCTATGGGTGAATGGCATGATTGGGGGGGGGGGGGGGCTCCTGCAAGAATAATACTCTTCGTGAAGTGACTGTCATTGAATTGCTCTTCTGGGTGTTCTACAATGTACAGCGCCTGTCGACTCAAGCAGTCTCCCTATTTCAGCACAAAGTTAGGCCTCGTTGACAGTCTCTGTACGTGGGCGAGTGTAAACCACCAGTGGCTTCCTCCGGCCTAAGTCTAAGCTGTGGAGGAGCATAGACTGACTTCTGCTGGTCATGCAGGAATATCTATACTAATATCTCCCTGAACCGGAGCAGATGAGGAAGGAGATAAGCTTCCCCCCCCCCCCCCCGAAGTCAGCAGGTGTCCTCTGCTGCGGCAAACTTCATCCCTAATCTCACCTGCAGTGTGCTTTCAGAATGTGTGCTGCCCCTCCCTTGGCTTAATGTAGAACTACGTGGTTGGGTCAGTTCAGTTCTCATTTTATTGATTCTAATTCAAAGTTTTCTTGTAAATTTTTTAAGTGTGTTCAAAGTAGCTGAAAAACTAAATAGGGCAGATTTTGTTTACGCAACTTTTTTTTAAATATAAAAACTGAGCACAATTTGTAATTATAGTGTTAACAGTGTGATTCTTGTATTCTTTTTTTAAGAATCGCATCCCACGCCATATTGTAGTAATGTACACTATATGTTTGAAAGTATCCGAGCACCACTCTATAAATGTAAATGCCACCAAAGATTTACCACTGCTGCTATAAAAGGAGGCAGAGGACTTGACCACTGCTTAGTGGTATTGCAGAACGAGTGGAACAAGCAAGTTTTGAGACTTGGAACGTGGTTTAGGTATTGGTTGTAGCCACGTCAGTAAGTAATCTCTGAATCACCAGTACCCTTCTCAAGTTATGCAGGTCAATCACTGGCGATGTGATTGGGAAAGCAAAGCTACAAAACAGTGGCAGAATGCCACTGAAATGTAAACTACAAGAGATGTACAATTTGGAGTGATAAATTGTGCTACATATACCTTGTGACAGTCTGATAAAAAAAAAAAAAGAGCATGCGTGTGTGTGTCTGAGGGGGGGGGGGGGGGGGCAGATACTAGGTAAACACTGCCTGCCAGCCTTTAAATGCCCACTGTGACGCTGCAGAGTTTAGGTTAGAGGTGAGCAGGGGGTGAGGGGAGGGAGGGTGGAAGTGACTAGGTCCCCTCGTAAATCTACGTGGGCACGTTAAAGGCGGAAGGTTCTGGCAATGGACTGGCCAGCCCTGACCTCAAGCCAAACACTTAATCTGATACAGTGCTGTAGAAAGAAATGTCAACCATTCCAACACATGGCTGACAATCTCTCGTGCATGGTTAGAGCTGCAGCAAGGTCCCCTATTCACGTCTGCTACTGGGAAGTATATCCAAGGGACATAGGACAGTTTTGCATGGATATTCATATACTTTTTTATCAGAAACTAAAAGGTTTCTGTGCCTTGGCCCCTGAAATTCTTGCGTTTGCAATTGATTAGTGCAATGAAAATTATGTAATCTGCATCTATGCGGTGGTGGTGATGCAATACATGGAACATCTTTTCTGGACCGCACCTTAATGTTGACATCAAAAATGATTTCCCTTTGTAGATTCAAAAAAAACATGAATGTGTGGTGGATTACACATTCACATGCAGTATAAGTTGCTGGGCAATAAGCAAGGAAACAAATCAAAATGTAGCCAAAAAGAGTCATTATGAAAAATGTATATTTTCTTGTTTGACATTATATTAAATGAAGTAATAATATAGTATGAATATGTTACCTACATATAAAAAGCAAATAAAGGGATGAATCGGTCAAAAAAAAGCTTAAAAAAATTTTATCTGGCGGCAAGTTGTTGGGCACTGCAGTACGGTGGAAAGCCACTGTTTGTAGTAAACCTAGTGGTCAGGTGGTGAGCTAATTCCCAGCAACAAAATCCAGACAGCTGCCAGATCTCAACATAATATAATCACAGCTCCAAACCACACTCGTCAGCTATACCGGCGCAAATTTCCCGCCCACCCTAGTTTGCCACCTGGCCACTAGGTTTACTACCAACAATGCCCATCCACCATACTGCAGTGTCCTACTAACCGGTGCACCCATTCAAATATCCCATGTATGTTGATAGGTTCACATAATGTGGCAATGTAGAGATGACAATGCCAACTTTTAGACCATACGTGAACCACACACACATCATGGATCCTCTGCATACTTACATCCATATCTCCTTTAGATAGACTACATGTTCCCACTCTCAAAATGTTCTGTGGTGCAATCCCTATTCCCAGTTTAATTTTTTGCATGCTTTTACCAAAACATATTGTATAAGACATCTTTTGAGGATTGTGTATGTACAAAATGCTTCAGGTGCAAACCTAGCATACACACTGGACTGTTCTGAAATATGACAATGATACTTGCCAACATACACTGAACCACAAAGACAAATGAAAGAAACAAACAGTACAAAGGACAAAATTTACGTTTATAACTTAAAATTCCTTGCAAGAATACAGCATCGATGTCTTACACTGCAATGTACAGAAGCAAATCATTTTTTACATACGTTACACATTACTGGAGCAGCATGCTCAGTTACAACTGTTTCGCAGTTACGTAACGAGGCATGCCATGCTTACAAAAATAAAACATAACGTTAAAAACAGCAAGTGATTTTGTTACAAGGTACCAATGCACCTAAACTGAATTCACAATAATTATCACACAAGTACTTTTTCTTTAGTTGGTAATGAAAACTTTGGCCTGTACATGATGAAATGATGTGAGAGTGAGTTTGCTCGAGAGGAGAGTTCTTGGGTTCTGCGAGTGTGGTTGGGGGCAGGGCCCCTGGAATGCAGATGGTCACAACCTGCAGTTAAGAGGGCGGCCAGTGGGGCACGCCCCACCGTCACTTCCTCTTAAGCTGACTGCAGATCCACTCCAGCCCCTGGTACAATCTGCACAATGCACGCACTATCTAATGAAACATTACATATGCCATTACAGTGGGTCTCTTAGAGAACCAGACCTAATGATATATTATTGACATTTCCATTGCAGAAAACCAGCCCCACTGCAAAAATCCTTCAAACACACACACTTATACACAGCATATCCAGCTAGATACGTAATGTAGCAGGAGATGATTGAAAGAGACACTGGTAATGTTTAAGGGCCAAAATCTCAGACACCAATGGGAGTGAAATTAAATGGAGATGGAGCAGTGATGGAATGCAATAGCAGGGCAGGAGGAGCGCCATAAGAAAGCACACAGATGACTAGCAATGTCCCACACGCTAAGCCCAGAATTGACATTGACAGGACCACTGTTGAGGTGTGTTAGCAGTAACCGCTACATATAACTAAATACGGCTGGCCATAGTTAACTGGGAATCAAAGCAACTGTTTAAAAAAATTAACTGCTCATGATTACAAACACCCTGTAATTTAAATAATAACAGAAGAATTTGGATCATGTTGGCACCAAAGTACAAAAATTAATCCCATGTTTTAACATCTCATTCAAAGTTTGATTTTTAAACTATTACATTATTTGTGTTGTAAGTGTCAAAACTTGTGAATTGCATTATCTGACATAATACATTGACCGTAAGTTTTTATTTGTACACTTTGTTAATTTTCTAGTGTACCGAGAAATTCCAGATCCCATCTTGTTTCCCCGACGCAAATTATTATTTTTTTTGTAAAAATGCCAAACAGCCGCTTTCAATTTCTCACCACTATCTTTTATATCCATATTGCTTCTAATGAACTACGTAAACAAACTGTGACTAAATAAAACATTAAAATCAAGCACATAAATAATGTTTAGTACCAAATTAAAATGCCATATGTAGAGGTTACTGCACTACAAATTGCACAACATTTACACTTTCATTCAAAACTTCAAGTTTATTGAGAAAAAATAATCACTGGATGAAAATTTAATTGCGTTATACCACGCAATCACACGTACAGGATATAAGCAAAATAAAAACACGAGCAGTACTGTTCCCAACAATGGCTACCATTGAGCGACATTCTATGTCAAGTGACATGTTGGCCAATAACGTACCACCTTAGATGAAGATATGTAACATTCGGCAACCGTTCAGTCATGTAACCTACAAGAACAAGAAGCATGTGGATGTAAAAATGCAAAATTATTCCGATATTTATGGGCTTATACCAATTTAAATGCGATTTTACAAGTATGTGTTTGATGCACCCTTCGGCCTGCAATGGAATTATTTGGTAGCTTTTCTAATAATTTAGTGAAATTAAACAAAGTTAAAAGTGCAAGAAAAGTAAAAGACTCATTTCACAGTCATCTCGATTCTAGAACAATACGGGCTTAAAATTCCAAATGTTACTTAATGCTTGTGAGCAGTGTGCATTAATTCAGCCCTTAAAATACATGCAGAGGAATGTGTATATTCACGCACAACTGAATGCCATTATATCAATAAAAACTACCTTAGTTTTAAAAATACATAGGACATACTTCACGTTTCTATAACAAGTGTTTTACTTGTAAAGTGATGGACGGCAGAAATACCATTTATTATGTGGAATCAATAGTTATTTGTTTTAAAAAGGAACACCGAAGTTTGTTTACATACGATGCAAACTTTGTATTCAATAGATTTATACGAAACCATTAATGTTCGCAGGTAAGTTGACTTGCACTCATTTATTATTTACTAATGCTGACAAGGTTAAGGCCATGAAGGCCCACTCCTACATGCGTGTTGTAGAAAACAGAAATATTAGCAAAATACCCTAAATAATTTTTACCGCGAAAAATTTGTGTGAGAATTATTTCCCACTTGACCTTTTCGAAAAATATATTTCCTCGAATTTTTACTGAAAAATTGGGATCCCATACAGCTCTACTTTTCACATCATTTTGAGTTAAACTTAAGCAGCTTTTATTATTTGATGCATGACATCTTGTCAATTATACTAAACAACTGCTACTCATCAGCACAACTGCATTTCTGACAGCATGTCCATGAGTCACACTGCCGTGTGCAAGATTGTCTTACCTACCGGGCCAGGACAGACGTCCCAATAATTATTTAATATTTTCCCCAATGAGCCACAAAGCTCATGGAAGAGGTCCGGGGTGAGTACAGCAGTGTGTCACTAGATACCACCACATGTGAGATGCCTAGATCCCGATACAATCCACTTAGCTGCACGCTAAGAGGATCTAGGGACCTCCTGATCGTCTCCTTGTAGAGACAAAAGTCCTCTCCAGCACCTACCCCAAGGAAGAACCCAGCAGCTGTCAACAGTTGAAACACGGACACGTTTGGTCCCTTACGGACACCAACCTGCGAGTCGAGCTCGCAGAGGATACACGCACCAAGCTAACTGCCTTTCCTGCTAGTTTTTGCACAGAGTGCCTTCCTCTGTAGTACGCTAAGGTGTTTAACCTTCCGCAAAACCGTGGGGAAATAAAGAGTTGGCACCTCTGCCAATAGTGTATTTCCTTTTGGTTAAATAAACACTGATTCTACCAGTTACCTTGACTTTCACCCCAAGTCCTTCCTTGTGCCATATCAGAGCTGGAGGACTTGGCAGAACACCGGGTTGTTTCTGTCGAACG
This sequence comes from Dryococelus australis, assembly GCA_029891345.1. Taxonomy (NCBI): domain Eukaryota; kingdom Metazoa; phylum Arthropoda; class Insecta; order Phasmatodea; family Phasmatidae; genus Dryococelus; species Dryococelus australis. The sequence continues at coordinate 34,914,530 of CM057003.1, forward strand.
AACAACACAACAGCACATCCTTGGAAGGCCACACATTCTCTGCCCCCTGGCAATGAACGGTAGAGCCACGACATTAGAATATCGCCTTTGGAAATTGGCTTGCAGACCAAAGTCGCCCCTTCCTCGTCGCCCCCGCTTGTGGAGCAGAGGAGGGGATCTTCGACTTCGGGGAGACCAGCAACCACTGGACCCTCACCTCACCACCATTGGAAGGCCACCCGTTCCTTGCACCACATGGAAGGAACGGTAGAGCCACGACATTAGGTAGGAGGTAGGCTCCTGATGGGATAGACTTACCAGCCAGGTGCCCAACTCTCATCGCTCCCTTGTGGTACAGAGGGCTGCATCCTGGTGCAGGGAAATATACCCCCACAGGACAACACCATGTGGTTCCCGCAACCTTCATCCCGCAGCCCACGCCAGCTCTACCTGGTACAGTAGTTGAGAGTGAAGCGGTGTTGGTGGCAATAATTTGCACCTACATGTGAACACCGACACGTCAACCGCCAGCCTCCTGCAGCGCAGACCTTGTACCTATGCCTTACAACCATAGGGGTGGAGTTGAGAGATGGGCCAGAAAGCAATTGCTAAACTTCCCCAGGGGCTACGTATCCTTCCCAGCGGGTTCAGATTGCTCAGTCCACTAGAACAAGCTGCGCTATTGAGATGCCTCAGAGTACATGTACCCCACGTCATTCCCATAGGCTTGTTCGAGCCGCCCACTTGGATCGCGGAAGGGATACCACCCTATAGTACAGGCATTATTTGGCATTAGTCAGCCTAGCATGCCAGAACTGCAGCCGGCTCCCGTAACTGAGTTGATTAGCCCCCAATTGAGTGCAACACTGGTCACAGCAAACGAAAGCGTGCAAGCAAGCACCCCACCTGCCTGCAGCAACATCACCAAAGCCTGCACCCTGTCGCATCAAGGTTGCAGAGCCCGACTTCGTACCATGTTACTGACCCACTAGGCCTGTGTTATACACCGGGCGGGCCTCCGTGCCCAGTACAGAGTAAGCCAGGTAAGATGTGGCTCGCCTAGTGTCGCCCAAGTCACCCAGGGGCGGGGACAGTGACAGCCATAATTGTCACGCATCAAATTTATGCCGGAAATTAGTAAATTGTTGATACCTGCCACCTGAACCAGCACACAATGATTGATCTATTTTACTAAAGTTTTTTAAATATGAAAATAGTAGCAGTTTTGGACTTGAATTTGTGGTAAGGTATCACTGTATCAAACCTATGCAAGCGGTGGCGGAGCTGGAACTGCTCAGGTAGCTCGATTCCACATGTGGAGGAGTATCTAGTATTTTGGGCGCTCTCTAAGATCTACCAAGCTGGCAGAACTCAGTTTGCCCCTTAATATGTGTGGAAGTAACTTGGTGGTTTTTACACAATCAAATGGCTTTTCCTTATGGCATAAATTACATTTCTTAAAGGTCTAAATAAGTTAGGTTCAAAAAGAATTTTAAATCCTGAGAAAATTAGGTTATAATAATATGTTTTAGTAATACATATTTAAACATGGAGGTTTCACAGTAACTCCTAATATTACACACATATTAAGGAAGTTAACCCTAATTGAATGACCATGGGAAGGCAATCTCATGCAAAGCTAATTACTTTTTAAGTGGGTGAAATGATCTGCATGGAAATCAATTAATTAAATGCAGAAATCAATATTGCCTACTGCTGGGAGTGTTGTGAAGAAACTTGAGTGGGGACAACTACCGGAAGTGTTGATCAACTGGCAGGTGGACTGGACAATGGGGATGTGTGTGTCAAGATGGGACATCGTCGTGACTATTAACTCAAGAAGTTTTGGGTGTTAACCATGGAGGGGAGGTTAGTGAAAATGGCAAAGTTATCCAGCTGCTGCGGGCTCTGCAGAGCTGGTGGCTGCCAAAGAGGTCTCGAACCTCTGGTTGGTGATGTCTTTATGAGCATGAAAAGATCCCGGCCAGTGCAGCAGTGGGTTCTCTGGAGGTCTAGTGGCTCGCGCACCCTCATGAAAGTCTTCGGCCTTGGAAAGCAGTGGAGGAGGGTTGCATGCACTTGTGCCTGGCTTTCGCAAGCGGTGGGGGTGCAGTGACTGCCTTGAGCTAAGAGATGCTAGCTGTTTTATATTAATTTCTGGAGCTTGTAGAGACTCAGAGGTGCAGGGTAGACTAGTCTCAAACCAGGGTTTGATAATGCTTGCTGCTGAAGGGGTGCCATTAATTTCTTATCTCCTCGGTGTGAGTCTCTGGAGGTAGAAGATGCTCCAGTAGAATGTGTGCTGTCCTCCAGTGACGTGCTGTAGAACTGGCGTAACCTTTGCTGGAGAGTGTGGGTGGCTCGGTAGACAGTGCAATCTTCGGAGAGTGGTGTTTGCTTTACTTGACCTGCCCCTTTCATGAGTATTGTGTTCCAAGATAGGACAAAGTCATCTTATGCGTATAAACGCGTCATGCGTCAAGTTATTTGGAGTAACTGTGTATCAATGCAGCAACGCCTGCCTAACCTTAGAGTATGATAAATTAAGGTCCGAAGAATATCTTCACACTCCATGTTCCTAACAAATGATATAGTTAGTAATGAAGTACAGCAAAACCCTGTTAAGATGTTTAAAAAAAATACTGAAAAATGTGTGCTTATTAAAATTCAGAAAAACTTCAAAGGGTAAAATTGTGTATTTATAATAGACATAGTGCAAACTTTCTAAATCTTAGTAAGCATGAAAACTTATTAACAGAAAACTTCTTAAGAGGGTTTTACTGTATTCATCAAGGTGGACGCTGTTAATCCTTCAATATAAATTAAAATGTGTGGTATGCCGTATTTGTACAAATATATTAACACGTCAAAAATAGTACCCCCATTACATAGCCTACTGTTTGTGTATTTTTGTCTAAATGAAAAATTTATTTTGCTACAAAATTCCACACACAACACACAGAATCCTGTTATAATGAATCTGAAGGGAACATTTTCTGTGTTCACTATAGAGGGGAAACTTTGTAACTGGGAAAGCATTTTATAATGAAAATGTCTGTATATTCACAAGGAAAACTTGACTGCATCTAAGTCAGAACTTCAGTAAGAGTAAATATTAGAATGTTGAACATTTCAGTTTATTTAAGCCAACAGTCATACGGGCTATGTCAAAAATTAAATTGCAAATATTTAAATTAAAGTACACTATACTTGCAAAAATAATATCTCCATGATCGATGCTAATTTTAAAAAGATATATTTTAGCACATTTGCCACACACTTTGATCAGTCTTCAAAATAACTAGCAGCAGCAGCAGTTAGGGTAGATACTACTGTACATCCCATTTCTTTAAAAACTAAAGTTAAAAAATTCAAAGGAGGTGGAGCAGTGGTTGTAAACTGTCCTGAAATACTCGAGGATGATAAAGTATGGTGGAACAGTCTGCCATCCCTCCTTTTCCTTTTCTCTCAACACCCCTTCCTGCCGCCCTTCCCTCGCCACAAGTTACTCGCTTCCCCTCCCGGCAACAAAGTTGCCTCTCTCACGTTTCCTTGCCTATCTGTTGCACAGTGATACTTCCACAAGCTTTCTTTGTTTTTGTGCATAGAAAAGGGTTACAACAGTTAACAACTAAGTAGAAGGAGAAGACTTTTTTTGGGAGGAGCGTGTAACACTTTTAGTATGTTGCAGGGTAAAAATGGGGGTAAAAGATGCTGCCCTTCACATGGTAACATGTTTTTTCTTTCAGCACATGAGCTATTCACTCAGTAAATTGATATGCATTAGATGAAACTTTAAACTGTTAATAACAAATTTTCTATTGACACATATTTACATTTTAATTGGAGAAAACCTGCAAGGCACACTCGCTTAACAAAAGGATTTTTTTGTGACATGTTGACTAACCTGAAAAAAACAAAAAATGGCAAATGTAAGTATTTCTGCAGTGATGCTTACTTTCCTACATACAAATAATGTTAATATGACACGGAAAATATTTTGTGTGATTAAAAATTCGTTAACCGGTGGAAAAGATGTGCCTTGAAAGGTGTAATGTATTCAAGCGAGCGCTTTGTAGTACGCGGGAAAATGTTTCTCAGCATTTACAAGGGATTCAATGTATCCAACAAATTAACAAACCTAAAATAAGTTTGGCGGAACCATGGCTGTAAATTCACTAAGTGTGGGAATTCACTGTAGAAGGGCATGCTATAAACATATAATCTAAACGCCGGATTTGAGAGAAACCCTGATTCATGACTAAGAAATTAATAAAAACTACGAAATGATTTCTTAATGTCCGTAGGATGCCAGCTCAGCTATGCACATGGACACTTATTCTCAGGGAAGCAGCAGGTCGACAGCCATGTGGCGGTCCCTTCACGAGCACACATTTAAGCAGAGTAAAGTTCAGGTTGTAGTACTAGAATAAGAAATTAACACGTAGATCATCTGAAAGCGTATATTGGCAAAACGAGATTACATTCAAACACAATAACACTGACTCTCGTTTGAAGCGGGCATGGCATTTAGGTCTGCCACAGGCCGATGTGCAGAAAAGTACTGTTAAGCACGGAAAAACTTAAAGATGTTAAAACTCTCCGGGACCACGAGTCTGATGGAGAGGAGAAATACCTAAGCAGGAGAAAGAAAAACATCTTTAATGGTTCCGGTATGTTAAAACTTACTACCGCAGCTACATGGTTAGTACAAGACTCCCACGACGCATGACACATGTATCCTATATGCTCGTCAAGAACAGACTTAAGATAATGGCAGAGACATCCGGATACCTCGCCAAGGTCTCCCACCAACACTGCGAGGGAAATTGCATTATACATACACTTGATCAAATGTACATATGAAAAGACTTTGTGCTGCAATTTTATGAATGAGTCTTATGTAAAAATTGCAGGTGTATTAGCAGTTGAACATAAAAATCCCTCACACTATGTATGTTGCTTTGAATAAAGTATATCTCGAAGTCACTTCACAAGAAAACTTAGTGAAGACAAGAACATTGGTAAACAAGACACGCAGTATTTTTTAAAATTGTGCTTCCAATTTTATGTTAAACTTGTATAACAAATCAAATGTAGATTTGATCTTAGTGATCAGATTTACAATGTTATAAATGTGGTCGAACATCGTCTCCCTCAGTCCATGGAAATTCCATCAATTTTCGTAGTCTGCCACAGCTTAAAGTTTTTTATACAACACTTCTAGATTCTTATATAAAAAACTTCCTAGGTAACTCTCAAAATTTGTTTTACTAAGTTACACATATTTAATATTTTAGAAAGATAAAGACTTGCAATTTATTGTGTGAATGTAAAAAAATATATACACATTATTTGCACACATTGCATGTGATAGTGTGAAAACATTCAGTTGTTTGGATATACTGTTCACTTTTTTTTTATATGTAGTAATATTTGAAATACTACATTTATACGCATGTGTAAATTTAAGGGTCAGTTCAGAAATCTATTGTTTAATGTAACCTATTGTTGCTAGATTTCATCAACACAAAGGTTACGTAATCAGTTACACTGCCTTTTCTGCTGTCTGCATCAAGGATACTACTCAGTAGCAAATATGCAATCAGCCAGTGTCTGTGATCTCAATAGTGGAATGTCAGTCAGTAAATGTATTTGTGCAGATTTTAAATGTTATGTTGGCCTGACAAAGACAAATGTCACTGCAAATCACACTTTTCTTCATTTTACGTGAACACTTTCTTATGCACACGTCTCAACGTGCACAAAATTCACATTAAACCAATCTTTATTTAGTATTTTTAAGGCATTTTTATTTCCTTGCCCATGAATTTTTTTGCAGACTTGTGGGAACAAACTAAAATCAACTGGCAACGCTGGTTATAAACGAGTTACACTGTATTTGTTCACTGATGGCCGAGTTATTCTTTGGAGGCAGGTTATACTTTAAGCATGTGTATGTTTATCATGAGACCATATTTAATTGGACATGCTCTGGGTAAATCTGCACCAATGAAAAAATTCTTCATATTGATGTGAATGCATCATAGGCAACATAGTAATATGGGAAGTAGTGTCACACTGAGAAAGCAGCCTATGAATAAATGATGCTGGCTCCAGCGTACACAGGACTAATCATGTGAATTTTGCAGGTCCCTAATGATTATAGTGTATTGTATTCTTAAGTTAAAAACAATAAAATGATTTACACTTCTTTTAGTTCCCCCCTACATGGTTTCCTAATTATTAGGCATAAAAGGTTTTTTTTTTTTAATTTATTTATTTATTTTTTAATTAATTAATTAATTTATTTTTAGGTCAAGTTGTAAATTCTGACTGAACAACTACCACTTAATACAGATCTGAAATTTGTAAGTCTACAAAAATAAGATCACTTAGAACTTTTTGGAAGTAAAGATAAGAATAAATGGGTTTTGTATTTGGATAAACACACATTTGACCATCCCTGAATATAATACTGTGCATGTGACTGATCATGTCTTGATACAGAACTTAACCAACTGCAGGTGAAGCAGCAAACAAGCATACAGTAGAACCCCTTTTTACACCCCTTCCCCTCCAATTTTCCATCTACTTTAATAGGGCCCATTTACTGTTTTTAAAAACATATGTTTCCCTATTTTTTTAATGGTTTTCTTCATTTTACAACAGTTACACCAGGTGTAAAAAGGGGTCCCACTGAAGGTAAATGAAGACCAGAAGGAAATGAGAGGTGCTGCAGACTGCAACATGAGTGATGTATGATGAGGACGAGGAGTACACTCACCCCTCGCCGGTGAGGGCGCAGCAGGACTGTATCTGCCAGCGGTGGTTCTTGATGGAGGTGAGGTCGAGCTGCTTGCTGATCTCGGCAGCACTCATAGAGCCCTTCAGGTCCTGCTTGTTGGCATAGATCAGCACCGCTGCCTTCGACAGCTCTTCATGAGCCAGCATGCGGTACAGCTCCTCTTTCGTCACAGACAGCCTGTCCCGATCTGTTGAGTCTATCACCACTATAACAAACTGACACACAATGCTCATCACTGCAGAGCTCTCTCCTCCTCTTTCCTCGCATGCTATGTGTTCCTAACCATACAACTGAATCAGGAAGGACAGAGGCAGATGGCGAGGAGGGGGTGGACAAATGGAGGAGTGACTGAAGGCGAGAAGAATGATCCACAGAGGGTCTGACATGCATAAGAAGGGTCAAATGCACATATGGAGGGAGAGGTAGACAGAAAGACCATAAAACCAATGAAGGGAGGGGTGAACAGAAGGATTGATAAACTGAGACGAGGATGAAGAGGAGGGATGGTCAGAGGGAGGAAAGGAGGGAGAAAAGGAGGGAGGAGGAAAGGATGCCAGGTTGGGAGGGGGGGAACGGAAGAGTGAGGGAAGGACATGGACTGAAGGATGGCTTGGGGTGGATAAGCAGATTAATGGACAAGCGAGTAAAGGATGGGGAGGACTAACAGATGGAGGCGGGTGCAGACTGAAGGATCGTGTTAAGGGGGGGGGGGGCTGACGGGCAAAGGGGAGGGTGGTGGAGGACTGATGGACAGTGGGGAGGAGACAGAGGACTAATGGTCAAAGGGGAAGGGGGGTGGGGTGAGGACTCACGGAGGAGCAGTAATGGAGGAATTGATGGATGAATGGATGGAAAGAGGATGTGTACGAGGGGAGCAGCAAAATGTAAGGAGAACGGAGTACGGAAGGCAAAGGACATAAGGATTGATGACTGACTGAATGATTGATGGATGGATGTTGAATAGATGAATGTTTTAATGATAAATGGTTAACAATTGATGGATGACTGGTTATGTGGATACAGGTTATTTTGTGATAGCAAACAAATTTCAACAGTAAAAAATAATAAGTTTTTTGAGTGCCAGAGATGGAGACCCAAATTCAAGAGAAAAAAGTTTAAATAAATATCATCTGCAAACATTCAAGCAGGTCATAAAATGACAAATTTAAAATCTCTGGTAATCTAGAAGCTCTTCTATGCTAAATATTCTATTTTTTATACTTAAGTTTTAATGTATTCCTTGCTGCTAGCATAACTTTTTTATGGTAAAGTCTCACCTTTCAGTTTCTGCAATAGCCCCTAGGTACTATCATTAGTGAATGAAGAAGACTACTTGGGGTTTGAGAACACACTATGAGGTAAATGTGTTACAGTCCTTGGTCCCTTCTCAAAGGAAGCTAGGCTTAATGACTGAGCTGGGTTACTCTCTGTAACATTGCAGGATTGATGAATGTATATTTTCTTACCTGGCAGCTCTTTTTAACTCTGGGAAAGGACTAGGCAGATCCACATCCTTACCTAGCTTCCCCTCCCACTGAGAAACTCATGATCTTTGGAAATATACCTGCTGTTTCGCCGACACTGTTGACGCTTGACGTCTTTGCAACACTGGTATAAACAACTTCAGCTCATCTGTCAGCAAGCCCTGCACCTCATTCCAACAGAGGTCTATTGTTGACACGCCATAAGACATTATGAACTATTACTGTCTACCCCGGCTGCAAGAATGGATGTTCCAGCCAGCAGATTATATTATTCACCAGCCCATCGAGTTTATGCATTAAGGCAAAGTTCCACTGCATGCCGCCAGATGGCTACACCAGTATACTTCGCCGCCTCCCTATCTCCAAGTCGGCCGGTGACATCTCGCCTTGAAGAAGCTATGTTAACCCTCACCCCCCACCCCTATCAAGCTGACTGAAGGGGAAGGACCAGAAAGAGCCGCCGCTACAGCTACTTAGCTATACCTGCCTTTCCTTCACTGCATTCGTGCCAAATGTTCACCTCTCTCCTTGCTCTCCACAGCATCTCGTCGCTGGAGCCATCCATCACTACCTGCTTAGTCTTCACCACATACATGGCAAAGATTTCATGCCACACGTCGTCTACACACCGAGACACTGCGGCCCCTTCTGGGCAACACAAGCATAGGGAGTAGTACCAGTTTAAGTTATTTTAATAGCGCTCGTCTACCCCACCATTGTTAGCTCTGAAACCAGGTCGCCTCTGCCTGGATAACGCAGGTTTAGCTTCCCTAAGCTCTTGCCAGCATTAGGAGGTAGTGCGACACCACTTGTTATATCCCGTCACATGGAATAAACAATAGTTTTTATGACTCAAGAGTATCCTTTCCTGTAGACATAGCACCTCTCCTAGTGTACCTCACACCAAGCAAAATATTGCATGTGACCCCGGGAAATTTACTCACATGAGCCATCACCCTGTCACAGTACATAGGCGCACTAATGCCGGCCACCCTTTCTGCACGCCATAGTAGGCAGAACGGTAGAGTTCACACCTAGGTACTCCGTCCTTTAAGTCCAGCCTGTCGGCTTGGTGCTCACCCTCTCCACTGCGTTTTGGCGCCAGAGGGGTCATTCCCCAAGTTGGGAGGACTGTACTTCTGAGGCCTAAACCCACATGCAGGGACTGTCAGCGATGAAGCCTGACTCTCAGTGCTCACTGCGTTTAGATGCAGAGCGCTGCGATTAGGTGTCCATTGAGTTAGCAGATGTTCCACGTGGTTTTACACCCAGTAGAGCAACACGTCACCTGCGACCACTTCACGTAAGTAAGAGTGTATATTCTAATCCAGGTGCCTTTCTCCCATTGGAACGATATCTGTAAGAAGGAAAAACCAGTGTTAACTTCCTCCGGGTGATTGCAATAGTTTACATCCTCCCTCATCACTGCACTCAACCAGCTCTCGCCCAAGGACCAAGCCCAGGCACTGCACAGTTTGCAGTTGCCTATCATACAAGAAATTCTCAAGGATATTTTCGAAGTGCCTACATGTCTGAATGGGGAAACCCCTGGATCGCCAAGTACTTAAGCCAGCCAGAAAAGGCCTTCGAAGTCCCAACCTCCAACTTCAGATTTGCTTCAGCAGCGCCAGCTATGACGGCTCACACAAGCCAACAGTTCCGGATCGCTAACCCACCTGTACCTCACGTGCCCAGGTACCCCGCCGAAAGCAAATAACCTGAAGTGAAAGGTCATGCTAGCAGAGCCCGAATTTGTGCCTTGCCGCAAAGCTACAAGGCAAGTCCTCTACACTGGACGTGCACCAGTACCACGCAGGGATTAAGTACAACCCGTAAACACCACCAGAGGAGTGCACCTGATCTAGCAGCCCACAAAACCAACCCTCCTTGACATAGTGATTGTCCAGTCAGCCGAGGCATCACATGTCAGTGTGATTTACCTTGCTCAAGGCTAGAGAAGAGAGAAAGCGTAAAGTGGTGTGAAGAGGTCTGGGTGGCTATTAACAAGGTCTTGTGGGCAGATGAAAGTGAATCAAGGTGGATATGTAGCAGCACCGGAATGTCAGGGTGGGGGAATTGGAGTATCCCCGAGAAAACCAGCCAACAAGTGGTATCACCCGGCACAATTCCCACATGGGAAAAACCATGCGAGTGGCCCAGCTGGGATTCAAACCCAATTTGCCTTGGTGGGAGACGAGTGCAGAGTGAGAAAACATCGAGACACAGGCCAGCGGGCAGTACAGAGGAGGGGGTAGACACCTCGGTGTTGCTGTAGTAGGTGCTCCATGCCGCCCGTAGAGACTGCTGACCGCCCAGGTCCCACATGATGAAGTGGATGTTCTTCCACACCACCTCCTCCACATTCGAGCCAATAGTAGGTGACGTGTGCACCACCTCATTCATCAGGTACTGGTAGAGTATTGTGGTCTTCCCAGCATTGTCCAACCCCACCATCACTATCTTATGTTCTGCAAATTAAACAAGTCCTTCTCAATTAGAGCCACTTCATTTATGTCTGTCAGCTAAACACATTCAACCAAATCTCTTCACATAATACCCAGGATTTGAACCCTGAATTTCAAGGTCCTTCGTAAATGAAACTATACATTTCTACCTAGGGCAGTGAAAATATGGTCACATTGTCCTGACCATTAAAATGTGATACAAAATATTAATATTTCTTCTATATGGTAACCACAAAGTATAACAGTTGACAGCCACTTGCCGCCAGACCAAAATATATTCTGCTATTAAGGCAGCAAAATCAAACTACTTTCAACATAGAGAGGTACAATGTTTCAGATGTTTGGTGGCTGCTTAGCACTGTGGTCTTCAGCAGTACTAAGGGTGAAATGCGATAAGTCAGAGTAGCAGTAAAATACAAGATCGGGAAAAACGGAAGCACTCCGAGCAAAACCCACTGGCCAACAACAATGTCTGCCATTAAAATATGGGTAACCTGGCCTGCAATAAAATCCTGTTTGTTTTGGTGGGGTGGCAGTACCTAAACTATGATACCGGCTAAGAGCCAACAACAGCAAGCCCATGATGGCGCTCACCTCTAACCCAACACGTGGTAGTAAACATGTATGCAATACAGCTGCACGGACTTTCCCAAAACGGGATAATTAATTTCAGTGCTATGTATTTCTTTTCAGGGTCAAAATATATTTGCAAAGTGTAATATGTTTAATTTCAGAGTTTCATGTAATGTTTTAATATTTAAATTCAAAGTGCAGGCAGCGCCGAAGAGAAAGACAATATTATTCACGCTAGGACATCTTTCAAAGACATTGGAATAACATTAATTCGGCATTAACAGTCTATTTGTGAAAATGTATTAAAATGCTTTTTGTGCCATTTAAAATTTAATATATTAATATTTTACTTGACGTGCATAGCAATTCCTCTTGTGTGAACCCCATAGGCAGCCATGGTAAGCTAAATGAAAGAGTTTTGTTAAGGCTTGTCCAGAAGAGCACTTGACAGTTGATGCTTATGCAACAATTAGTAGAATACAATACCATATAACATTTTGTGAAGCATTTATTTAAGGATAAGTTTCCCTTTTGCAAAGGCAGGCAAACATTACATTTCCGGAAATAAAGTGGAGCACCAATGATTTCCTGCCTGAAAGTAGTATTTCAAGTATGTGACGTTGCCCTCAAAATTCAACAGCCAACTGTCATTTGTTACAGACACACTAAATAATATGCCTCGTAGAGCACCACAGAGCAAAGGCAGAGTCTTTAACACAACTGTTGTGGGAACATAGTTTCTTTTATGGTAATACAAAATATATTTTAATTTGTTTGCAACAAATGTTTGATTTGAGAAAATTTGTTCATTTCGAATAGTTTCTTCAATATCTATTTTTGAGGTTTCTTTTCTCTGCAAAAACGTATGCAGCATACTAATCAGTTACCAGTAGAAAATTTGTAATCTCAATTATGTATAAAATACTGCATAATAATCAATATGTTCGCTGTCAAGAAATAATAAAAATATTGTTAAAGAAATAATTTAACTACAGTAATGAGAAGACACTTTCAGTCATCTAGTGATAGGACGAGGTTAAATTTCACTGCCATAAGCGTCGTCGTAGCAAGTGTACAATAAATACATATTGAGTTAGTACTAAAATAGCACATCACTTAGAATGTTCACACGCTGTCTTCTGCATGACGAAGCATGAAAATATATCACATTACCGATTTAACACACATCGTTCGATCAACACAAAAAATATATATCACACTCGCTGCAGTTTTCCAACTGGCACTGTAACAAATTGGTCACGTAGCCCAATTTTGTTAGCAAAATTGATAACGTATTTTTATAATTTGCATCTTGACCTTTCGTCTACTTCAAAGCATACAAATTACCAATTACAAATTGCCACCTTGTTAGTTCCGCAGATTTTAAAGGTAAGTGTGCACACTGTAGAGGTTATTTATAATAAACAAATGTGCATCACACTTATTTAATGTAAGTTGTCCAAATATTCATTAAAGGTATATTTTATTGATTACATACTTTTTGTTTAACAACAGTCTTTCATCCCAAATGTTTCGTAGTACTATTTTACCACTGAAAATGTGCGTTTAACATTACAGTGCTGTTTATTTTAAGAATTCTGAGATTTTAGTATTAAAATTACAATTTCGTATTCGTCTGTAGTCAGGTGGCTTAACAGTGGAATGTCATGGTGTTCCACCTACAACCTTACAAAATGCAAAATTTAAATAATAAAAATTTGAAACTTTAACAAACCCAGCACTGAGGTATTTTCAAGTTTTGAATGACTTGGTAGCAACGTGATGGTTTGGCACTACCATGTTGTGAATGCACGGCACACAGTTTACAAGTGTTTGCGTTTGGCAACCTTAGTCCCATGGATGTAACCAAGTTTGTTAACACAAAGTTTTGAGGAGTTGAACAACCACAGGGTGAAGTAAATATTTCATTTTGAACAATTGTGAAGAGTTTAATACCAATTCTACCTCAAAAATTAAGCCTCCCTCCTCATAGTCGCACAATGGCATTGTTTGGTATAAGGTTCATGTTTATTTTTCAAAGAAGACAAAACTTTGGAGCTGCAATACAATAGTTGTTGAAGTGAAATAAATTAATATCCTAAAATGTTTATAACTTAATTGCTGTCATGGAAACTTAAATGACAATTTTTTTCCCTGACAATCAACACAATTCCCTGCTGAAAAAAATCCCCTGACTTTCCCCTGTTCTCCAGGTCAGTCGCCACCCTGGTTAACTAAATGGAAAACAATATTCAATCAGTCTGTTAACCCTCTACTGCATACTGCGACATATATGCCACAAGCATTGTAGATTTTATTCCTTACATCTGAATTATTTTGGCACAGCTGCTCCATATATGGCACAAGGTACTAAAACACATTCTGGCAGCACCTGCCATCTATAGAGAAAACTGGGAACTACATCGACCATGGAGCTGGCAGTGTCATGGAAGGCCGTACTTCGTGATCTTGTATGTGAAAATTTACTCAGAACTATTGTTCTAATGTTAAATATTTGAAGTGTATAAATATTTTTCATTGAATTGAAGTGTTAGCAAACATTATTTAAGGTAAGTTTACTTATAACACGTTTCATGTTTTAGTAAATTCCTAAAATAGCTGTGTGACACGCATGGCACACAATGATCTTACTGTTATAAGAAGTATGTGCCACTTATGTTACACTATGCAAAAAAAAATATTCACAACTATTTTCTATATTTTGTAAACACTTTTTTTGGAATCTTTTATAAATGATGAGGATATTAATAAAAACAAGTTTTTTTTATAATATTATAAGTACATATTTTTCTCTTTTGCTAAACAAATTTCTCATTGAATTGTTTCCAATATGGATGTAAAAACATTCTATGGGCTGCGATCGAAGGCAGTTACAAGTATTTCGGACAAAGTGAATAATCCAGTATGTCTCATATTTTCAAAAACACGAGGAGAGAAGTTGCTAGCAGTTTGGATGAAGACTGTGATTGCTGCGCAGATCCACCACTGAGAATTATCAGACCAGAAAGTGATTCTGACTCTATTCTAAATGAAGACCAACACATTATTACAGGTGCATCAGAGAAGCAGAAACAAAAAAGTGTGCAAAGTGTACCAAACTGGAAGGAAGAAAATTTGATCATCAATGAAAGTGAAAATGTGTTCAAAGGTTCTACAGTTCTGCCTTAGGAAATCCAACATCTGTCATCACCTGAACAGTATTGCAAATATTTTTTGACCAGCGATATTTTGAATTATATTGTTGAGCAGACTAATTTGTATACTGTGCATTGTTGTGTAATCAAACCAGTTACCGACACAGTTCCAGAACTAGAACAATTTATTGGTATAAGTTGCAACATCTGAGAATTGGTGTGTTTTTTTTTTTGTTTGCTTGCCAAATCTATGTTACATTTCATAGTAACTACTATTATTCAAAGAAATATGTTATTCTTTGGAATAATTTTGTGTTAGAAAGAAATTTTTGTTTGTTTGTAAATAGGAACAACACTATTAGGAATGTTGAATTGAAAAAGAGAACAATGTAAGAGGTAAAAAATGAGCTGTACTGAATTGCTAATTAGTTGAATATATTATTGTTCTGACGAGCCCAAAAACACTGAATGCTTAGCTAAAATGTACTACAACAAGAGAGAAGTGTAAATTTATTTAAACAGTCTATACAGCAATAAACTTTCAGTGAACAGTACTAATCATCTTTTGTTTAGAGTTTCATACTTTGACTGAGCTAGTTTCAAGCTAATGTTTACTGCAGACTCTACCCGAGTTTCGTACAGCAGACATTACAAATGGCACCCAACATTTAGGCTCGAATTTCTACACACCCTGTGACAGTGAAGATTGCCAGCATTCAGTTTAAGTTCATCAATAATTCACGCACCTGAAGACCATCCTGGTAATTGCATACGCACCTGGAGTCATCATTCATCACTCGTGTTCCATTGCGAAATAAGTAACTACATCAACCTCAACATCCAACAACAGACTCCAGTTGACGTACAGTCTGCAGCTTCCAGCCAACGAACAGTACAGCAAGGTGAAAACTAACTTCTTCACTGTAGGTATTGTTTTTTTGATGTTTGTTGTGGGCTCTTTGTGCCCTAGTATAATAATACAGGTTAGGTAATTTTAACATCATGACACAAAAATTCACAGATTTTGGGGATGACTTTAACAATTTGAAATTGACAGCAAATAAGCAGAGTACATTTCATAACAATAACAAAACTTTGACAGAACGTAAAATTTCCCTAAATGTGAAATCGACAGAGGTTAGGGAGAAATATGTGGCCAGTGAAAATCAGTGTGACAACCATAATGTAGACTTGTCAAATAATCCTAGTAGTGACTGTGAAGTTCAAAATTGCCAAAATAAAGTAGACACTGTCGTGAAAAACTATCAGGATGTAGAAACAAATGTAAACCAAATTTATGCAGTATGCAGAACAGCAAAAAATTTGAGGGGTTGATCCCCAAAACACTCTCAATGAATTAAAGTTTAGGTTAGGTTCAGCAGTTGTATTGCACCTGAACAGGTTATCTCGAAATAAATGTGACACTGCTGAGACTACAACAGAAGTAAGATATATTGAAAATGAGGGGTTGTAAGAGGGGAAAAAAACATATTGTGAATTTTGTAAACCTAATAGGGGCAATGTTAAATTGAAAATGTGAAGTGTGTTAGAGTGCCAGCGGTGCTTCCCAGACACTGCAAGGCCAACACTCAGGGTTCTCGGGGATTCTGTGGGTTCCGTGTGTCCATCTCACCCGAGCGTCTTTACAAAACACTTTGCATCACTAAACATTTAACACTGAAAAAGGTGGGAATTTGCTGGCTGACACTACATAGAAAAACATAGAGTTATCAATGAGGTTGCATTTATTGATCTTCAAGTACATACCGTGCCAGAAATATGAATTAATGATTACCCTCGGACATGACTAGCTAACTCCAATGGGTGATTTCCCCAGTTCGTAATTAATCTAGTGCACTCCTAGATGGATGATTTTCTCCGGGGTGTTTGAGAAATATGCCCCCACAAGGAAAGGGGTCTAAAACCACTAGGGTGGACTTGTAGATTTTTCCTGGGGACAGGACACGGAGAATTACAAAATGAACACTAACACGTGATTACTGACGTCGCTAAAGCTTACTCATCGGTACACACCTCCCACCACGTGGCGTGTGTGGTGACGGTCTATACACTTAGCAGGCTAGGACAAAAATAATGTCACAGTAAAAAATTACACAAATTGATGAGAGCACATGGACACAATATGAACAGGCACAATAAACGAGCAGATGCATGAAAGCATTCTTACATGACGCAGATGCCGCTGGATCAAGTTCTGAGTGGGCCACGCGATGCAGGTGAAATTGCAATATTTTCAACATTCAAGTGTTGCTAACACGCCTGATGGGGGAAATATCCACGTGTGTGGTTGACCACGTGGTCAGTTACGAAACATAGAACATGACAAAAATTGCATGAACCTTTTTAATGAAATAATACATATTACCCTGAGAAAATTATGGCGCCCAAGAAATTATCAACAAGAACACTAAGCGCGATGATGGCGGAACACGGACATGGGGCAGTTAACCACGTAATCGCAAATTATGTGGCCGTAAAACAATTTAACATAATAGGTCTCACAGTAATTAAATTCGTCATTCGTTGGTCGAACAGTCTTCCGCGAGTGATCATTTAACTCTGTCGTACCGATAAGTGCCGGTGATTTCAATTTTCTGTCTTCATTTCAGAGATTTTTTAAAATCTATCAAATTTATTTTCTGTCTGTGCAAGGAGTAGTTAGGGTGCTGGGAGAGAAAAGTATTGATTCTCTCCTGTCTTTGTAATTAATGTGAGAAGTTTTGTTTTGTTTTGTGAAGGCTGCTATTACTTTGCTTTTTCTTTTTCTACTGCAAGTGTCAATTGTTTTGAAAAAACTGCAATAAACTTTAGGTGAACAGTACAAATCATCTTTTGTTTATTTTCTGCTGATGCACTTGTTATCAACCAACATTTTAATTCCTTTTGTCCAGAGTTTCATACTTTCACTGAGCTAGTTTTGAGCTAGTGTTTACTGCAGACTATACCCGAGTTTCGTACAGCAAACGTTACAAAGCCACACCAATCGGCTTTCACCGAGACAGAATTGACGTGAAAATATGGCATGTAATTTATTTTGCCAATTACCAAAAGAATAATTATTATAACAACTCAGGTAAGTAGATGTGTGTGGCTGCGGATGCTGTCGACAGAATACGAGTGCCGTGAAACTTATGATAGACATCAAAATTACCATGTTAATTAAAACACAAAACATAATAAATTTTCATACTACTTGTATGAATAACTAACACTGACATGCAGACAATGAAGAGAATAATACTTACTACAACAACTCTACGTGAAAGCATAACTCCTTATCGTAGATTGAGAAAACTCGGTTTTATTAATTAACTGAATATTACTTTGACACCAACGGGCGAGACATGAGACGAACAATGACACAAATACTTACTGGTAATTTGGGCACCAGTGGTGCTTCCCAATCACTGCACTATTGAGACTCAGGGTTCTCAGGGATGTTGTGGGTTCTGTGTATCCATCTCACCTGTGCGTACTTACAAACACGTAGGCAATACTAAACTTTTACTAAATATCACTGAAAATAAACAATAGATAAAACATATGTGGCTAGGACACTATCACTACTGAATAGAAGAATTGAGTTCACTGTAGACTTGTTTTTATTGATATTGTTCATACACACCAGCATGCCAATGAAATGATTATCACAGTCATGACTAGCCAATTCCGCTTGGGTACTCCCCAGCCCGCAATTACTCTAGCGCACGCCTAGATGGATGATCTCACCGAGGTGCATGAAAGCACAGCCTTCCCAAGAGAAGAGGGCCAACAGCCGCTAGGGTGGACTGACGGTTTTTCCCTGAAGACAGGACACTGTGAATTACAAATGAAAACCCTTAATACACATTAACACGCGTGATTACTCGGCATCACTAACGCAAACTCGTAGGGGCTTGCCCTCCAGCACGTGGGTAGTGTGGTGACGGCCTAGCCACAGAGCCGGCTAGGACGGGAATAATTGCACAGTACACTAATTACACAATTACATAAACCGTTGAATGATACATGAAATAAGATGGGACATGAGATGAATATTCACAATATATACACACGTGTGAAAACAAGCTTAGCTGGCGCGGATGCCGCTGGATGAAGTTTGTAGCGGACCACGTGGTGCAGGTGAAATTTCAGTATTTCTGCGTGGAAACTGCAAACTACATTCAGATAAAATATTATTTGTGTTGAGAAAGTGATTCTCTTTATGATTAGCATTGTTACAGGCTTGTAACATGCCTGAAGGTAGTGAAACCAAACATCACTGTGACCGCATGATCATGACAAAAAGCATCAATATACGTGAAAAATGCATTCAACCCTGAATAAAACTGACATAGAACCCTGAAATAAATTATTGCACATACGTTATATAAATAAGCTCTTAAAACACAATGATGGTGTATAAAATGACTTGGTTTTTAGTCGGCCACGTGGTTATACATGATTTGCCGTGAAATATTCAAACACAAAAATACCCTCAAATACATACATGAAAATAAAGCTCTTAAAATTAAGTGTAGCAATAACGCAGAAGTTACACTGAAATGCCATAAACATAGGCAGATGGCACTTGATTCAAAATGAGCGTGTCGCGTGACCTCTCCGACATATTTCACCTCCTTCTTGATTAAGTTAAAAATGCCACAAGGGCGTAAGAATTAGTAAAGCAGAAGCATAATGCTGGGGAAAATGTCTGACAAAAACGTACGCAAGCAAAGATTAACCGGTAAACTACATGGACTATGGAAACCTACATCAGTGAACAAAAGCTGTAGTGTGTACATGACAGTGTCTTAGCTTGCCAGCTCTCCTCGACAGACTGTCCAGATACAAGTGTCGCACGGACCTACCATGGCCGCATATGGGGTTCACGTAAGCGGAAGTGCTATGCATGCCAAGTGAAATATTTTATATTGAAAATAAAATGGCACAAATTAAATAAAATATTGTTTTACATTTCTATCATTTGCTTATGAATTTCAATATCATTTTAATGTCACTTTGTGATGGCATTCATACAGGAGTGCTAAGTTTTCTCAATCTTGGTGCCGCGGGCACTTTGAATATTCATAACCAAACAATTAAAATTAGTACAAACACTTTAAAACATTTAAAGACATATTAAACCCTGAAAAAACAATATAACACATTTTACCCTGAAATTAACATTTATAGGAAAGTTAAAACTATCGGCCTCTTTGCGCACGTGCGGAACACGTGACACGTGAGCGCCGTCATGGGCTCTAGCGTCGCTGGCTGTTAGCCGGCGTTCACTTGAAAATATTGTCATCGAAGATAAAATTCTGTGAAACAAAATATAGGAATTGTGAAACAACATAAGTATTGTAAAAAATTGCTGTCTGAACCATTAAATAAAGATACGCTGCACGTTACCATCACTGAAGATTGTTCGTCGATGCAGAGGTGGAGTGTGTCTTGGACCGCTTCCCTGGCTATGCCCTGCATAAGTTACAACTTACACTGCCTCTCAACACCATTCCCATCCTTAGGCAGTGCAGACGATCAAAATGTAACGTAAAATTCAGGACCCTAACTTTATGCTGGTCCGCCCACCTTGGAAGGTAAGGAGAGTCCTCGTTCATCGGGGCCTTCATCATGACGCAGCACAAAAATGGGAAAATACCAGACATTCCATAACTAATTCACAACGATGTCACTATCATATTATCAGCTTTAATGTAATCACAAAAATTCCCATGACCAAAACCTCAAAATACCTGCAATACTTACTGCTATGAGAAATGAACTTAGAATGCAAATCACCTGAATAAAACAATTATAGTGTAGTACGTAGTACTCACATGGTCAATAAAGAAAAATAACTATTAACATGTAAAACAAAGAAATTAAAGTATATGCAAATTTTAGAGAGGTGATAACCTGAAAATAATACTATCTAATTACTGATGATAAGCTTGCAAATAAAATGAATATATAAATCTTGCTATGCAAATAAACAAATTCAAACATGAAAAATTATATTCAAAACCAACTTTGAAAATCTGTACTGTTACAGACCGTCAAACTTCTCAGGTTGGGACAACTTAGATTCACCCAATGGTGAAATGCAATGGTTGAAATTAGAACCATTCTCAATATATTAACTAAATTTAATGTTTTCTTTTCACAGCAGACTGCCTATAAGGACCAATTCAATTATAATATCACTTTTCCAGTGCAGTGACATCCCTAGTGATGTACAGACACATTAAACACTTAATCACTTGGATGTCACCAACATGTTAAGAAAATTGTATTTTGTAGCATATCAATTAGCATTACGAGGGTCTATGTTATTTTTCATGTAATATTTGACGCGAGCTTAACCATCAGCGGAAGCAGACACCATGATTTTAGTCTGACTTCCAGCACTCGGGCAGCATGGGAGTTTCGCTCTGCATGGACCCCGCGGCACTTTCACGTTTGCTGCAATCACTTTCATTATCAATAGTATGACCATCTGCCACCCTGCAGCTTTCACCTAGACGTGTTTTCAATAACTTTTATGGCTTAGTATGATTTCACAGTATTGGTCCAAGTGTTCCATTTTCTTTATCCCTCTGTATACTTTGGACGCTGCACCCTATTGCAGCTTTAATTAAATGTAAGAAAAGCATGCGAGGTAGCCTACAACCTTACCAGTGTAACACAAGCAAATGCACTAGGTAAGTTCAGTATCAACGAGAACTCCAGACAGACACAGGACTACAGGGATCCACAGGCTGTTGACCGCACGAACTTCACTAACTCATGCTCATGAGTTATGGTGGCTGACAATTTCACCAGTTTCCTGGGGACCCACATCACCACCGCTAAAACCCCTCACATGTCATATGGCTTGTCCATTCTGTGGGGCTAAACAAAACATTTGCTTTTCTGCTTGAGTATGGTAATGTGCAACCACATCTGGTTGTTGATACCTCCTGGGTCAAATATGATTTTTTTTTTTTGCATTTGTACTGCCTACTGGCATGGCAGCAATCAGATGTGAGAAAAATGACAAACTTTTGGGCCTTTTCTTGTGCCCCTTCCGGCGGCTTCTCCTCCTTGAATGTTTTTTTCTCTTTTCTTTGTACAACCAGCGAGCAGTCTTGTGGTGTATGAATTTTTGTCTTATTTTCCTAAGCCTTCTGGGCTTCTGGCTGCTTGAAGCCAGGTTCTCAGATGGTGCTGTGTTTGATCAAGCAACCTACCATTGCTTGTGCCTGACTGAGCTGTTGATTCAAGGACATTCGTGTCCACCGAGTTGTATTCACATGTCACAGAGTCAAATTCCCAGGCTGCTGGTTCTACATTCTCATTCATGGATGTGGTGACATCCTTCACATTAGGTAGGTGAGGCGGCATGGGTGTTTCTGCAACCATGATTGATATAGCATCCATTTCAATGAATGGTAAACTGCACCCCAATCCATTGGTTGTGGGATTTGACTTGGTCTTCAAGTACTTGTATGGTTTCAAAATGTGGATTTTCAACTGGAGACACATGGTCAGAACTCTGTACACTTCAGGTAACTGGGGTATGGAAATACAGTGGCTTTCTACACTGTATTTCCTACTAGAATACGTTCAGGTTCAGGGGTAAGGCTTTCTGGTTCACTTGGTAACTCCCTTAATTCAGTGATCTGAACATCAAAAGCCTTGTTAAGGGTCTTACTGTTTAGCCTCGCTTCTCCCTTTAACTGTTTCATGTCTGTAGCCTGTTGAGCAAGCTTAGTTTCAATGGTGTCCAGTCTCTTGGAGGACAGCGCATCACTCTGTTGTTTTGTCTCCCCTCTGTTTATCCATTCGGGATTCTAACCTCTCACTCATTTGTCACATACTCTCACACTGTTGTTTTACGACTTCCGTTGACTGGGTCAGTATGGGAGTCTGAAGAGTGCTGGTTGACCTGGACTCGTGTGTACATTGGGAGTAGATGTGTCTGTGTGCTGGTACTCTCTTGGCCCTCCCTGGTGTCGAGTGTCTCGTCACTTACGTTGTCGTACCTGGATGTCCCCTTCTACTCCCCACACGAGTCAGTTGTTCTGTGTTAGAGAGTGTCTCGTCACTTTCTAGGATTGTGCCGCGTAAGAAATAACTTTCTCATTGGTTAGCTTTCAAGTTTGTTTTGTATATAATTAATAACAATAAAATTAGTAAAGTAATATTCAACAGCTTAGTTAGGCCAACATGTTGTGCGCCAAATTTTTATGCAATATGTACAATACGTAAATGTGAATGTAATGTTCAATATACGACACTCATGTGAGGTACTATACTGTGGGTAACAGATATATTTAAATAGGACAAATGCAGGATCACACAGGAAATTACTTATACTTACTACAGAACTACTGGGTATAAAAGATATTGTATAGGGTTCCAATCATATTTTTATTACCTAGGAAAATGGGCAAAAGGGACTTAAAGTTGTGAAAAAATAAAATTAAAGTGGCCGACTATTTAGTAAAACTGAAAATATTATTCTCAAATATTTGCTTTAATCATCATCTGGAGTCTGATTACTTCACATTAAGCAACATCCTTACAATAGGTAACTAGTGGACTAAAATCCTGCAAAATATTAAATTATAAGAAAAAAACTTTATTGCTACTTAATAGATGTGTTCAGAGAAATGCAAACTTAAAGTGTTATTATTCCCAACAGTTTATCTTCTTCATGCATCTACTGCACCACTACACATCCTATCCATTGACACTTGCAATTATATTTCAAGTCACTAAAAAGCAAAGGAAAGTCAAGTTTGTTATTTTCAAATAATTAATCTTGAGCGCTAATTAGCTGTTACTACGATGCTCCAGCACTAGCGTCAGTGAGGCTTAGAACCTCTGGTTTATACCATATTAAAATGATTGTCATCACTCTTGCAATTATGTTAAATTGTAAAGAAAAATACTTGTTATACACTTTGAGAATTATATTTATAAACAAGTAATGCCCCTCCGGCTTGGTAAATGGGTTGTCATGACACGGCACAAAATTCTTATTTATTTACTTGTTTGTTTAGAGTTTACATATTATGACAATTCTATTTCTTTTCTTTTCCCATGTGAACCGAGCTCAAATCTCTTTGGAATTGTTAATTATTTTGTCACCGTCTTATCTTGCCACTTTACCTGGTTTAATCTAGCATGTTTTGCTACAGAGGAATGCATTTAATTACAGTTCTGATAAGTGCCATGTCTCAGGAAGCGACTAACAACCTTGGAATTTCCCATTTTTAATTACTGTCATCGTGTCAACCCCTTCTGATTTGACACTCTCTCCCTAGACTCCATGGAAAGTGATACATCTTAACTTTTGCATCTTTAAGAATTCTTTTAATTTTTAACGTACTGCCCCCCATAATGCTAGGAAAGGTGTACAAGAGGCAGTTGGTTTCTTTGAATATGTGGGGCATGATGAAGAATAGGCCATAAACGCATTGCTGTAGTTTTGCAAAATTACATAAGCTGCAGTCTCCACCAGCACTGAATAACTATGGTCTCCATTGGGTATGGTACTGCAGTTTTAAAGAACCGTTACGTATGTGCAATGCAATCATTTTGAAAAGTTTCGATTATCAAATTAACTTGGATTTTCAAGAGAGTGATTTTTGGAATTTGGAATTATTTTCTGAAATTAACGAAGGGCGTAACTATTTGATTAGACATTAACCAGAAGCCAGCAGACAAGATCTTTTGTTCTGTAGCCGTGCAAACCCGTCAACATTCTAACTAGATTATTTTCTGAGTCGACTATGAGCCAGTTGAATTTTAATTTCTCTCGTAAATTATCAATTTTGATTGATATATTTGAAAGGTGATTTAGTATTCAGATCTATTACAACTAATTTTTCCTATTTGAAAGACAGGAAATTTTAGTTGATATGATTAATATTTCTGGATTTTCTGCACAGAATAATTCTCATTTATCATTTAGGACCTAGTTCTCAATTTTTGCACATAGAAAATTACAGCAATAAAACTAGTTTTCACACACCAATGGTTTATGTATTGCGTAGTACTTGAGATTAGTTTTAATATTTTATTCTCAAGAGTAATTTAACGTTTGTTTTATTTCATACAAAGGATATGAAATTTTGTGTCTTGCCTATGTTTAAATGCAAAAGGGTAAATGTGTCTTCACGTAATACAAAATTCATTAATGATTACTGCTAATGTGTCAAAATATCACATTAATTACCTACCTGGATTTCGTTTAAATAATCAGTCATACTCTCATTCCATTTTCCAAAGCTGTGTGTAAAACAAATGGAAGCCAATGCTCCTGGTGTCATTACAGTCCAACTAGATGCCACGAGCCAACAGAGAGTAAGTGGCTTACATTACAGTCCAGCTAGATGCCACGAGCCAACAGAGAGTAAGTGGCGTATATTACAGTCCAACTAGATGCCACGAGCCAACAGAGAGTAAGTGGCGTATATTACAGTCCAACTAGATGCCACGAGCCAACAGAGAGTAAGTGGCGTACATTACAGTCCAGCTAGATGCCACGAGCCAAGAGAGAGTAAGTGGCTTACATTACAGTCCAGCTAGATGCCACGAGCCAACAGAGAGTAAGTGGCTTACATTACAGTCCAGCTAGATGCCATGAGCCAAGAGAGGTACGGGACGTACATTACAGTCCAGCTAGATGCCACGAGCCAAGAGAGAGTACGGGACGTACATTACAGTCCAGCTAGATGCCACGAGCCAAGAGAGAGTAAGTGGCTTACATTACAGTCCAACTAGATGCCACGAGCCAACAGAGAGTAAGTGGCTTACATTACAGTCCAACTAGATGCCACGAGCCAACATAGAGTAAGTGGCGTACATTACAGTCCAACTAGATGCCATGAGCCAACAGAGAGTAAGTGGCGTATATTACAGTCCAACTAGATGCCACGAGCCAACAGAGAGTAAGTGGCGTACATTACAGTCCAGCTAGATGCCACGAGCCAAGAGAGAGTAAGTGGCTTACATTACAGTCCAACTAGATGCCACGAACCAACAGAGAGTAAGTGGCATACATTACAGTCCAGCTAGATGCCACGAGAAAAAACAGAGAGTAAGTGGCTTACATTACAGTCCAGCTAGATGCCACGAGCCAACAGAGAGTATGTGGCGTACATTACAGTCCAGCTAGATGCCACGAGCCAAGAGAGAGTAAGTGGCTTACATTACAGTCCAACTAGATGCCACGAGCCAACAGAGTAAGTGGTGTACATGAATTCTGCTAAGCATCACACGTACACCTGACATCACTACATAATTATTCATTTAAAATTACTTTCCTTTTCACACCAAAATTGTTTATTATTTGTTACTTCACACAGCACGACAAAGAGAAGTCTATTCTTTTACAAACTACCTACATTTAGATCAGCTCCCGTTAATTCTCAACAACACTTCCTCTAATTTGTCGCTTCCTCCTACCTGCCTCATGTAAACACTAACTGCTAGCTTCCGTTCTGGTAAATATTTAGAACAGGAGCTTTTCGGGAAAAAAATTCTTGTGGAAAGTGGTATAATTACACAGAACACTAATTTATTAGATGCATCAACATTTAACCAATAGAAACCCCAAAAATGATAGTGAGGAGAACTATGAGGATCAGGGAAATTGCGGGGTAAAACGAGTGAAAACTATGTATGCAATCATAATATTTAACACAAAACGTTAAATTGACAAAATACTAATATCTAAACGAACAATAACTAAATTTCAAAATTACCAATACAAGCTACAAATACGACATTGAGGAAGACTATGAAGAGCAGAGAAATTGTGGGGTAAAACGAGTGAAACCGCGTACGTTTTTGTGATAAAATGTTAGCCCGCAATCACCATCCAGTTCATTGCCCTCCTCACCATCATATTTGTAACTGGTATTGATAATCTTGTCAATTTTGGTATTGTTTCGTTAGATCTTTTTGCAATTATGCGTAACTTCATGATAAATTACCATTATATCATGAATATCCCCAAAATACATTAAATTGCAAAAAAAAAAAAAAAAAAAAAAAAAAAAAAAAAAAAAAAAAAAAAAAAAAAAAAAAAAAAAAAAAAAAAAAAGACCCAACCAATCAATGCCTAAATTGACAATACTGCCAATACACGTTCGGCATAAATTTGGTTTGGTACTCATAGAATCACCCCTAATTCACACGACTTAGATGAATAGGCACAACACTGCACATATATTATAAGTTAACTTTTCCCATCCCTATATTTTTGCACAAATATTTGATTTAACCAGTCAAACCGAATGAAATGCACTAAAACATGCCAAATAGCACTTTTACATTACAAACCTCTGCACAGTGCACTATCAGACCTTACAAAAATGCCAGACACTCCCACAATACACCAGTGAC
Organism: Dryococelus australis; assembly: GCA_029891345.1. Classification (NCBI taxonomy): domain Eukaryota; kingdom Metazoa; phylum Arthropoda; class Insecta; order Phasmatodea; family Phasmatidae; genus Dryococelus; species Dryococelus australis. Next base: position 34,941,399 of record CM057003.1, read on the forward strand.
ATCAACCAATTTCAATACGCATTTGTTTCCTGTCTTTCTGCATCAATGGCCAGGGATGCCGCAGGGAAGCCTGTTGGGTCCTATGTTGTTTACCATAGTTGTAAATTACAGGGGATTAGGGGGAAAATAAGATTGTTCGCGGGTGATTGTGTTTTGTGCGCAGAGATGGGAAAAAGGAGGGGGGGGGGGGGGGGTAACTTGCAGACGGACATTGATAAGATATGGTTGTGGACCGAGGAAAACAAAATGAAGATAAATGTAAGAAAAACTAAAGTAGTGATATTTTTAATGTCGGCACAAAATTCCCCTTTCTTGCCAACATTTTTAATGTCCTTCGTGATACCGGCTTTGCGTTGGTCGAAGTCGTCGGTTATTAAGACTCAAACAATGCATGTTGGGAGGGCCTTAAAAAGTGAACAGCCTATAATAATAATAATTACTAGGAATTTTGGAGGGACTCCACATAGTTTGCTGTAAAAAAAAATTTTATGTGATAGTGAAGAGGGTTATCAAGATTGCTGTGTTTATGCAATAAAAGACGTATCATTTACATCCTATACATTTGTATTGGATTGCTGAATTGTATTACATGCAAGACTAATGTTTGAAACTAATCTTTAATGTGTAAAACATAATTTACAGGGTATATTTATAGCGCTACTCTGAGGTTATACAGGTAAACACAGTTATCGGGCAATGTCGGGGCATTAAGTAATTCTGGTGAATTACTCAAGGCCTACCTGGTCTATATTCACGAGACGATAATACTACGTAATGTATTATTAGTAGAATAAATATACGGTATATATTGTAAATGATGCAGAACCCCATTCAGATATGAAGTATATAAAGAGGTGATGTATAATGCCATGTTATTTTTCAATACACTGTGACCAATGAGACAGAAAATCAATGTGTGTCGAAGATGGTTGACGTCCGGTGGATTATGGGAAATTGCCGTACGTTATGGTTTGATTTTTGTCCTGTCTGGGGTTTTCGGATTTACGAGGACTTAAGCGCGTGTTTTATTGCAAATCATGTTGTTTGATGTGTTAAATCTAATAATTGTGTGAAATGACGAGTATTTCTATGCTATCATAGCAAGGGAAAAGTTAAATTATGATATTTTTGCGGTGATTAGCGTGTGTGTAGTGACGACAAATGGATTGACGATGTGTTGTGCTTAATCATGTACGCAGTGTGAATGACAATTGATTCGGTAAGTAGTAACCAAATGTAATGTAACTGTACGATAGAGGGAAGAGCGATGAATATCAGGGAAATTGCGGGGTACAACTAGTGTAAAATATGTACGTTTTCGTGATAAAACGGTACCCCACAAATTACCTCCATTTCATGGTCCTCCCCAATATCAAATTTGTAACTTGTATTTGTGATATTGTCAATTTAGATATTGTTTGGTTAGATCTTAGTGCAATTAAACATGTTTTTGGAGTAAAATATTATGATTCTATCAGGAATATCATGAAAAAAAATTTAATTGAAAAATGATATAACCAAACAATACCTAAATTCACAATATATCAATACACACTGCCCAAATGTCACTGTAATAATGTATGATACTCAAGCGTAGCCCCCTCACAGGGGGGGAGAGAGAGAGAGAGAGAGAGAGAGAGAGAGAGAGAGAGAGAGAAGGAGAGGAGAGAGAGAGAGGAGAGAGAGAGAGAGAGAGAGAGAGAGAGAGAGAGGAGAGAGAGAGAGAGAGAGAGAGAGAGAGAGGAGAGAGAGAGAGAGAGAGAGAGAGAGAGAGAGAGGAGAGAGAGAGAGAGAGAGAGGAGAGAGGAGAGAGAGGAGAGGAGAGAGAGAGAGAGAGAGAGAGGGGAGGAGAGAGAGAGAGAGAGGGAGAGAGAGAGAGAGAGAGGAGAGAGAGAGAGAGAGAGAGAGAGAGAGAGAGAGAGAGAGAGAGAGAGGAGAGGAGAGGGGAGAGATGTAGTGGCGCGTGTGGGGGAGGTGTGTTGTGTAATATTGTGAATTTAGGTATAGTTTGGAAGTCGTTTAGCAATTTAAAGTTTTTTCATGATGTTCCTGATATAATCGTAATATTTTACCACGAAAACATGTTTAATTACACAAAGATTTAACCTAACAATATCTAAATTGACAATATTACTAATACAAGGTACAAATTTGATGGGCTATGAAATGGAAGGGCATTGTGGAGTACAATTTTCTTACGAAAACTTGCATATTTTCCACTAGTTTACCCAGCTATTTTCCTGATCTTCAAAATCCTTCCCACTATCGTAGGTTAAAGTTAATTTTGCTACAAACTCATCAATTAAATTGTCATCCACACGACTTACAATTCCATTTGACACTACGTACACTCATATCGCAGCACATATTATAATTTAACATATTACATGCCTCTATATGCACAAACACACACATTTTTGCACAATTATTAGATTTAACACTTCAAACATGAATTGCAATAAAACACGCTTTTAAGTGCTCTTAAAACTGGAACCTCCGACACGACAAAGTAATGTCTGCCCGGAAATTTCCCACAATCCACCTGACGTCAACCAACATCGCCTCTTATAAACACACACACTGAACAGGGCTCTGTATGATCTACAATATCTATATTTATTCTACTAGTAATACGTTTTATCCTCTCGTCAATATAGACCTGGTAAGCCATGAGTAATTCATCAGAATTACTTAATGTGTTGTCTACCTGTATAACTTCGGTGCCACGCTATAAATATATCCCGTAAACAATGTTTTTACGCATTAAATATTCGTTGCAAACAGTATTCTTACATGTAAAAGAATTCAGAACAGCGGCTTTTCCGAAAATACGGATAACTCTTACAATGCATTATGGGATACTTTTATCTGTCTACTATGGCAGTGTCCCATGTCGACAAGAGAGTACTCTCGCTCACTCTTGATGTCATAGAGTCCTCTCTGCTGCCCCAACTCCGAGGAGAGGGAGAGTGAACGACGATGTACACTCTGTGCTCTCTCTCGCACGCTCTATGGCACCCATGTTGTTATAGGCTGTTCACGGTAAAACGAGCACTTTTGAAACCCCTGCTTAAGATCAGCTTGCATGCACGTTGTGTCTTCTTCCGCCTTATGTAAAAGTAACATTACCATGGGCCTCATCACATTATTCGTGAGTCTGTCAAGTGAAACTGTGAAATTATTAAAAAAGTAAATACTTTACAAATTTGCTAATTTTTACACTTCAGTGAATTAAAAAAACAGAATGCAAAAGAAATAATTTTCAGTTGTCACAAGTTATCACACTTTATTTGACGATAAAATATAGAACTACTTTCCAGCCATCATTACCAACTTTACTGGACCAATGTCACTCAGTGCCCCCGTTAAAATATGTGCAGGCACTGGCAGTTACTTTTTTCCAAGGTTCAATTCTTCAAGTGCTCACTTTTCATGAACAGCCTTTATCAAGTCTAACCTCAATTTTACAGACATATATTTTGTTGTTTCTAAAGCAACGTTAGAAATATTATATAGACTTGTCTTAATCATTGTGAATGTGAAATGAGTAATAATATTCTGTTTGATATGGGACATAAATTATCTTGTGAAATGTACTTTTTTTTTTATGTACATTTACATACACTCGCAATTAGGCTACCGCCCGGTGGCGAGCTCTCTCAACTCTCCTTCACCCAACCAACTCCTTTTCCACTCCCTTCCTGAATTTACCAACCCCTCTCACAGATAACAATTCCTCCCTCAACACATTCCACTCCCTCACAGACCTCACAAGCATGGACTGCCTACCCCGCTCTGTTCTCCTCCACACCATCTGAAGCTTCTCACTGTTGTTTCCTCTTCCTCTAAACACCCCCTTACTTAACTTGCAGTGTATCCCTCCCCATCCTCCCTCTTCATTCACCATCCTGTACATCCTGACTAGCCGTTCAACTTTCCTCCTGTCCTTCAATGAGCTCCACCCCATTTCTTTCATCATCACTGATGGCCTATAGTTCCCTTCTTCCTCATCATCTTGCCCCTGCCTTCTCCACCTACCCTTCACTGCACCTTTTCCAGTTCTCGCACCTCCACCTCCACATACAGGTCCCATACTGCTGCAGCATATTCTAACATTGGTCGTACCATTGTGCCATACGCCTTCTCCTTCACCTCACAGCTGACTCCATTCAGCACCCTTCCCAGCATACCCAGAGTCCTACTTCCCTTTGCTACCACCCTCTCTACCTGTTTTTTTCCACCTGAGGTCTCCCTGCAGTACAATCCCTAGATACTTATATTCTGCTGCTTCTATCTCTTGTCCCTCCCATCTGTACATGTCCCTGCTTATCAACTTCTTCCTTGTGAACCTCACTACCTTAATTTTTCTTACATTTATCTTCATTTTATTTTTCCTGGTCCACAACCATATCTTATCAATGTCCGCCCGCAAATTTTTGCCTCCCTCTTCCACCTCAGCATATACAACACAATTGTCTGCAAACAATACTATTTCTCCCCTAATCCCCAAACCCATGTCATTTACCATTATGTAAATAACAAAGGACCCAGCACGCTTCCCTGTGGTACCCCTGACGTAACCTCCTCTTCCTCCGATATTGCCTCCCCCACTTTCACACTCTGCCTTCGCCCCCTGAGAAAGTCCCCTATCCATTCCACTACCCTCCTGTCTGGTATCAGCGTCTCCACAGAAGCAGGCATCCACCTGCTTCCCCTCATCAACTACCTGCACCAGATCCTCTAATAACCCAGCCAGCTGAATCTCTCATGAGTATCCCCTCCTGAAACCATGCTGGGACTCCTCCAACCAATTCCTCTTGTTCATAACCTTCACCACATACTGCACCACCAGCCTCTCCATTACTTTTCCTGTACTTGATGTGAGACTCACCGGTCTGTAGCTACCAGGCCTCCCCCTGCTTGTGTATACGTACCACCATAGCATCCTTCCAATCTTGTGGTAACTTACCCTCTCCTAAGGACTTTTTAAACAGCACTTCTAAATATTTCACCAACTCCTTGCCACCAAACTTTAGTGCTGTGTTTCCTATCCCATCTGGACCCACTGCATTACTGCTCTCCAAACTCCTAATTACCTTTTCTATCCCCCACTCCCTCATCTTATATACACCCCCCGAACCCTGTTTGTCCCCCTATTCCAACCCTCTTTTGCCTCAAACACTGACACGTACTGTCCTTGCAGCATCTCCAATTTTTCTTGGTCATTTGTCGCATGCCTACCATCCCTTCCTGTTAGCAGAGGGATCCCTTCGTCTCCACCCCTTAACTGCCTAACATACCTAAACAATTTCCCCCATTCCTTGCCTTTTCCTTCTTCCACCATGTTCCCCAGAAATATATTCTTTGCCTGTTTGATCTTCCTTTCAAGCTCCCTACCCATTTGTTTCATCATTTCTTTAGATCTTATCATCCCTTCATTTCTCCACTGGGCATGTAATTTTCTGCACTTCTTCATTTTCAAAATCTCCTATCCATAATATGGTGGATTCCCCCAGTCCGTAACCTTTTCATTGGCACAAATTTCTCCAACATAACCTCCATTATTCCTCTAAACTCCCTCCACAACCCCTCTGCACCCTCCTCCATAGACCATTTTTTTAAACCTGTGTCTCAGGAATATTTCTGCCCCCTTCTTGTCTCCTCTCCCATACTGCCACACCTACCTTTCTGCCATTTGCACTTCCCTCATCCTGCCAATCCCAATGTCCACAACCGGGATATGATGGTCACCTATGCCATCCAATACTATTGCACCAACTACAGCATTCCTAGGTCTGACAACACGTCATCCAGCACTGATCCAACACCCTCCTCATTCCAGCTCATAGGTGTTTCTACTACCTGGACTAATCCTCTGTTGACTGTGTTCTCACATTCCATTTAGGTTAATTCAGTGCATATTATTGAATACTCTGATTTACACATAATTATGTATTTAATCATTCAAAAAATTATCAAATTAAAATAAATTACAACCCATTTCTTAAAATACTGCACAATTATTAGAGGAAAATGAAAGGCCAGCAAAATATTATTTTCGACTATTTTTATCTTGTCTGCCAGAGAAATAATGTCGAAGGCTGAAGTGAGCCAGCTTGTGCCAAAACGTGTGGAGCAAGTGAGAGTAAGCACACTTTCGAGTTGAGACACGGCCTAGGGCCTATGTATCAATCAATATTTCTTGGAAATGTTGTATTAATATGTTCTATATTTCGAAGATAATGGATACAATAAAATAATTATTCATAAATTAGAACTACAGTACTTAAAGCCAAAGCTGTACAACACTGAATCGTCCGAAAATATTTATTTTAAACATGTACCTCTTACCTTCATTTCCAAATAAACTCCATATTTTTGTGAACAGCAACCCCATGGTGTTGTTTCAAGTTATAGGATAAACACGTACTCCGCAACTTTGTCCATTCAAAACCTGTTACAATTTGTTATTAATTTATGTATGTCATTACAAATAACATGAAATACACATCAAGACGTTCAATTAAAAACATACCTGTCACTGTCGTCACGAAAAACATATGGGTGGAACCATTTCGAAGGTTAACTTCAAGATTCGATATTTGATACTAAAATAAAGCAAATAAAATATTCATAACAAAGACACACATAATACTTTACAACGTACTGCTATCCCAGACACATGTTCAGTCAATTTGACAATGTTTATTTCGTACTTTAAAAAAATTATATATATTTAAAAAAAAAAACTATTGGACTTCTGCTTTCCAACACAACACTCAATTCACGGCCTCGGACAACAAGCACAGGTAAGATTCATTATCAATACGAAAGGCAGATATATGCATAGCAAGTGGTTCCATCTAAGATACTTTCGCTACATTTCTCCTTTTCTTTTCTCTATCCCTGGCATACTTCCCACACCAACCTTCAGAACCTTTCTCACAAAACCAATTAATTAAACACTTGCCATATCAAGCACAAACTCGTATCGTTTAAAATCGATTTTAATCAATCGAGAGAAAATAAAATAATACACTAATATTTCTAATAAGATTTAACATTGTTCCCTTTCAACTAGAAAATGAATACCTTGAATACCTTCATTAAAACAATTAAAAGTCAAAATCTAATTACTTAACAAAATTAGATTAGAGTTGTTTGTCTGGCAATAAAATTCCCGAAATTTTCTCTTTAAAGACGAAAAAGGGGTATAAAATTTTTCCTTTCAACAAATATTATCTAATAATCATAATAGTGTTATATAACATGCCACACTGTAAAAATTTTTAATGGAAAAATATTACTTTAACAAGAATTTAAATATTATTAACATAATAAGATATTGCGTTTTTTTTTCCACGCAAACAAGGAAAAAGAAATGTAAATAAAGTTGAAATTTATTTTCGCTTCTTTACTAAATAAAAATATTATTTATCGCAAACGTTTCCTTAACAATGAAACGTAATGTAATGTTTGTTTTGACACCACCCGCTTCCTCCAAGCCAATTTGCCCGTCGACGCAGGTAGCAGTTGCGGCAACCAGTACTCTACTGGGTGCAAGTGCGCGCTGGTTAAGGTGTGCACCACAGCATTAAGAAGATAGTTCACGAGTGCGGATGTAATGCCAAATGAAGCGATAGTGCCGAGAGCAGTGCAAGAAAATGTGAGTGAAAAGCAAAACCACATACACCCGTGCGCACGTGTATTTAAATAAGACCCTGTGAAAAGGGGCGTATTTGAAACAACATTTATTATCTAACGCTCAAGGTCGCCCAACTACGTGATGGAAAAACATGAAGTCCTACAATATTTAAATGCCCCATGGGCTTTAGTAAACCTGTTAGTCAATCTCAGTTATTACCCATACTAACATGTTTCACCCTCAATTTCATTTCATTCAGTGATTTGTTGTTATTAAAGTGTTTTCATGTCCATAATATTTGTTTCTGCAGTGGTTGCAGACAGAAATGCAACATGGATATGTTTAGCGAATATTTTGTGCATAAGGCAATAGTCCGCAAGGCTTACCTGCCTGTCAAACAACGGTCGGCATGCTACGCCAGTCAAAGAGTCGTATTTGTGTGTCTCGGGGCGCGGAAATGCAGATCAATAGGGTCGTGTTTCGCTCGCTTGGGTGGCGCATCAACATTTGAACAAATAATTTAACGTTCAATAGACTTTAGTATACAGGAACATATGATTAATTAGCTGACCAAGACTATTCGCATCTTCGCTCCCTATGGTTTAGCGTCATCTAGGGAGGCATATTTCTTCCATAATTTCTTCGTGGACTTAGTACCTATGTACAGAAATACCTGCCGACAGGTTAAGCACGACAAAAGTGCATCAAGTGTTTCCTGGAGGAACAGTTAAATAGAGCCCATTTGAATTAACGTAGGATGCATTCACATTCGGGTTGCCTACGGGCCATAGGTTCACGGGTCACCACTTTTCGCACCAATTATTAAGGGTAATGCGCAAAGTTTCCTTCGTATCTTTTTCAGTGTTTTTGTATCTACGTTCAACTAATAATGAGTGTGTGAATCGTCCTGAGAGTCCCTGCGAAAATTGGTAAAATATTTTATTTATTAATCACAGCGGACGGAGAACCGGAATGATATCGCAGTGGTCGTCGGCACACGACCCAGAGGAAGGAATCGACTCTACCAAGAACTCGGAATTGTACCCTCGTAATGCCTGGCATCCAAGAAATATTTCAAATGTTTGGTGAAAAAACTCCAGTAAAATCCTAACCAACTGTGATAAATAAACTTATGTGGATGTAAATAAATAGCTTCGTCATACACAGTCATAAAAACAGTTCACATTCACAACATTTAAATAGTTCACATCAAATATTTGAAATCACGCACACACATCCAGCGTAACTGTCACCAAACAGCCCTGCCACACTATTTCACATGCAGTGGTTAACGAAACACATGTAACAGTATATTTATTACTGCTGAAGGAACACAGATTTTTCGCAATATCATAACTTGCTTAGGCAGATTTAAAAAACACAACATCTACAAATGTGATGAGGTAATTAGAAGTATTTTTCGAAGTAAGTATAATTTACACATCGTTTTGTAAAACAGCAACATGCCAAGTCAAGGTTTACCACGTCTGCCAACTTCATCATTTTGTTTCTGCCCCGCAATTTTATGTGTGTGTGTGTGTGTGTGTGTGTGTGTGTATGTATGTTATTATTATATATATATATATATATATATATATATATATATATATATATATATATATATATATATAATATATATATAAACACACACAAAAAGTATTCAACATTACAATCTCTTTTAAGTTATAAATTACAAATTCAAAAATCATTATTTTGCTGTAATAAGTATGAAATGTGCTATAATTCAAACAAATAAAGAGCAAAACAGCTCGCTCAACAGACAGTTGCTTCTAAATTGTTCTTGTTCGATTAAACAACACTGTACCATTACGGCCTACTCACAATATTTTCCGCTGTTATTTTAAACTGTAAAAATGAGATAGGTTGCTATCGGGACTACATAAATATTTCAATATTTCAATAGGCATCATTTAATTTGCTAATGGTATACTAAAAGACTAGGTAGAAATAAAAGTTTAACTGTGAACTATTTCTTACCGGCCATTGCCAAAATGTCGCTGATCTTACTGTTGTTAATTCATATTTAAAAATAAATAAATATTACAGGTTATATAAGATATTAAGGTAAAGTTTCATTTATTCACTAATGCAGTACTGTAAAGTTAATCATAGTGTTATATTTTGTGGAATACAGGTTATTGAAAAAACAGGTTGATATGTTTTGTCTAGAGTGTTTTTTCAAATGTTGATTTTAATAAGTTGCTTCCAATCGGGAATGGACTATAGTATTCTTTTACGAAAGAAGTGTTGTACAGGACGTCGTATACAGTTCGTATTTGAACATCGTTGTCGGAATTTTGTGTGGTTTGATTGATTGCATCCGACGATCTTTTTTCATTTTATGGCTGTACATAGATATTGGACAATCAAAATAGTGTATTCAATGTTTATACACTGGAATTTGTAGTCACACACAAATATGTCAGACCTCACGTATAATTCTCACTTCTTTTCCTTATATATTTACGAATCCTTCTCCAACATGCGGTGGTTCGTCGTTGTTTTGCTGAAACAGATGAAAAAGGAAACGAGAAAAAATGGAACAATAACTGCATACAAAGATATGTTTTGCAAAATTTTGTTATTTAGATATTCATCTAAACTATTAAAAATATTACTTTATAAAATAAATGACTAATATAGTGTCCGAAGATATGTGACGTAACTCTGCGTGTGTGCCGTTTGGCATTCTTGCGGGTTTAATGGAAATTCGAACATTCGCTCCTACAACTTTTGTTTTTTTTTTATATTAAAATTAATTACATTTGTCTAGTTTTAGACTTTTCTTGTATTCGATTATGAGGATTGTATGGCTGTACGGGTGCATCTTCAGAGGCCATGTGGTTTCGTACGTTTATATAGAAAGATTTTGCCGAAAGCTTTAACTTAAATAAACAAATACAGGTTGTTAATTATTTTTTTTTTTTTTAATAAAGAATGTAAATTTACGTTGGTTTCCCTTATTGATTCTTATTTCCTGAATATGTCTGAAAATGATGTTACAGTGTATCCTTTTGTAATTATTATTAATAATGCTATATCATTAACGAAATATGTGAAAACATGTTACTACTGTTTAAGAAAGAATGATTAGTGGAATTTAAACAAACAGTTCTGTCTCTTGTATTATTGTAGTGTTATAGCAGTGTAAACTTACATCAGTGTTGATGTGCATGACTTTTGGTATCGTGTGAATGGATGTAATTAGTATTGTTATATTAAGTTACGGAATAATTTAATTTTATGGTTAGGGGATGGTGGGAGTATTTTAAACAAACCCAGGAATTTGATACTAAATTTTGATCGTTATAGGGAAGTGAATGAATAATTGTACATAATATAATCATGAAGGATGTGAGCTGTACATTAAAGGTGATTATATAAGAGCTGATAGCATGATGTTTACATTCATCATAGGACGTCACCAATATGGCGTCATTGACGGTACCAATATGGCGTCGATAACGTGGTTCAGTTTTTTTATATTGCCCCATTCCTTTCCTACGACAATCCAATGGGGCATCCACGGGAATGTGGGGATTTTCGAGTGGGGAGCAACGTCAGCATTTATAGTACATTCCATACTATTATGCTGGGGCAAAACTAATAAATAACCTTCCCAGTCATATATACATACACTCGCAATTAGGCTACCGCCCGGTGGCGAGCTCTTTCAACTCTCCTTCACCCAACCAACTCCTTTTCCACTCCCTTCCTGAATTTACTAACCCCTCTCACGGGATACCAATTCCTCCCTCAACACATTCCACTCCCTCAGACCTCACAAGCATGGACTGCCTACCCCGCTCCGTTCTCCTCCACACCCTCTGAAGCTTCTCACTGTTGTTTCCTCTTCCCCTAAACACCCCCTTACTTAACTTGCAGTGTAGCCCTCCTCTTCCTCCCTCTTCATTCACCACCCTCTACATCCTGACTAACCATTCAACTTTCCTCCTGTCCTTCAATGAGCTCCACCCCATTTCTTTCATCATCACTGATGACCTATAGTTCCCTTCTTCCTCATCATCTTGCCCCTGCCTTCTCCACCTACCCTTCACTGCACCTTTTCCAGTTCTCGCACTTCCACCTCCACGTACGGGTCCCATACTGCTGCAGCATATTCTAACATTGGCCGTACCATTGTGCCATACGCCTTCTCCTTCACCTCACAGCTGACTCCATTCAGCACCCTTCCCAGCATACCCAGAGTCCTTCCCTTTGCTACCACCCTCTCTACCTGTTTTTTCCACCTGAGGTCTCCCTGCAGTACAATCCCTAGATACTTATATTCTGCTGCTTCTATCTCTTGTCCCTCCCATCTGTACATGTCCCTGCTTATCATCTTCCTTGTGAACCTCACTACCTTAGTTTGTCTTTCATTTATCTTAATTTTATTTTTCCTGGTCCACAACCATATCTTATCAATGTCCGCCTGCAAATTTCCGCCCCCCTCTTCCACCTCAGCATATACAACACAATATTCTGCAAACAATCTGATTTTTCCCCTAATCCCCAAACTCGTGTCATTTACCATTATGGTAAATAACAAAGGACCCAGCATGCTTCCCTGTATGATGCAATACCACATTTATATCATAGTATATTACTATCTTGCCGCGTAAATTAACTTTAATTTTTTGTGAACAACAAATCACATTTTTTTGGTAAATCAGCCTCGTTTTGTTTACCACTGGTCGTGTAAGGGTGATTCATTGTTATGGGTGCCTATTTCTAACAAATAGAGTATAATTTATTAATTTGCTGCCTGAACTAACGTATATTTGTAAACAACGAATCACAATTTTCTGTACTTCATCCACATATTGATTATCATGGCTCGTGTGAGCGAATCACTGTAATGGATGCATTTTTCGAACAAACATAGTTAATTACCGCCTAAATTAACGTGTATCTGTAAAGACGTATCACATTTTTTGGGTAGTTCATCCACACCTTGTTTATCACTGGTCGTCACCGTAATGTGTGCATATATCACGAATCACCGTAATGTGTGCATATATCACTTGAAAAGGATTATTTCCACATACATTCGTATTTCCCAATTAGTTCATTATAATTTCTCCTATGTTATGCATTGCACTGTATCGAGTACCGCCTAAACGTACTACCCCTATCCTAAATGGTGCTACCTACAACATCGTAATTCTACATATCCCAATAAACTTCAAACATATCCAATAATTAATTACAAATGCTACAGAATCCTGACATAACATTACCTAACTACAACTCTCTTTATTACACTGGATGCTCACATTTCTATTTAAATATATCAACACGTACCTTTACCAAACGTATCCATTTTCTGCCAACACTCATTTTCATTATCCGACGTGGACCATATCTTTTGCACAACGGTACGTATATAATTTTGATTCGAAAACACCATGACACACCACATATTTCTATTTATTAAACATTTCTCATCTGAATAACACCATACATACACTCTTGTCACATACTTATTTCAACAAACACTTCTAACAGTATTAATTCCAATATAACAGGCAATAAATCACTCTTACATCTGACACGTCCGCCCAGGAAAATTACTGTCATTAAACTAAACCTGAAACGTTTTCACTTGTACAACTTACGAAAACTAAATTCCTCAGTTCTTGCATTTTAATGCTTTACTCGTTGCATCTATTACCAACCTATTCTACTATACATTTGACGTCCTGACATCATTAACTACGTCACATTTATAAACAAATATTTTGTATCAAATACTTATATACACCTCATTATAAGTAAAGGCTTGGTTTTTATAAGAGTAGAATTGAGAATGGTATACTTTGAAAAATTGTCTTACAGTTGGTATACTTTAATGGTGCTTTTAATTTTATTTTGTGGTAGTGATATATTGTAAAGAATTATATGTTTATTATTGTCTGATTTTACTTTACCATTTTTTTTTTTTTTTTTTTATTAATTTTTATGTATTGTGGAGGTGTGTATCAACAGGCTTTATATTCCAGAGAATTTGTCTCGTGATGGGATACATACACACACACACATACATGCACAGTTGCCTGTGTGTGTATGTTCTATTGCCGACGAAGGGGCTGCAGGAGTGCACAGGAAAGTGCACATGCCTCCCACCGAGGTTAATCGGACTTGGTTCCGGGCGGAGTCGCTCTTAGATTTTTGCATGTGAAAATTGTGCCGGGGGATGCCGCTGGTTGCCTGGATGCCACTGCACTCTGTTGCTGGTGTATCCCCTGCTGCGATCCTCACTTACAAACTGTAGCTATACTAGATTATGGAAATACATATTGAGATGGCTGCTCGAATGTGCATTTTGCATCACTTTCTTCAACACATTGGCATTATAGGAGGTCAGGGAACATAGCAAATCATTTAGAAATTAACGCCTGCTGCAACTTAACATTTTTTCTACTTAGACCACAAATAGTATTATATTGTAATCTTTACAACTTTACAAAAGCCAAATAGGATTCAAAGTTCATACTGCTAACAGCTTTCCTTCAGATCTGCTCTTCTTCTTCATGATTACCTTTGATGCAGTAAATGTATTCTGTGGTATTTCTTTAGTTTTTATGTGTTGTCATGTCATTTGGTTTTCTTTTGATAGTGAGTTTTCAAGGTAACAGAGAGAATTCAGAATTTACTTGAAGTTGTGGTCTTGTCATTATTTGCTTTGTCAACACATAAACTTAATTTTTGGGCTATCCAATTTAAGTAATGATGTTGTATATTGCGATGAACTTCTATATCTGTAGAATTTTGCATGTGTGCTTAAAAATATTGGTGTGGGCAGTCTGTCAATTATTGTGTAGTTATGTTCATTTTCCATCACTACTACCATTCAAAGTTTCTTGGAGTAGACTTTTGCTATTGGCAAGCTGCACTGTTAAAAGTGAAATGATAATCCAGAGAAGCAGGACATTCTTGGAGTCATACTGATTCTGAATAAATTCACTGTGTATTTTGTGGAGTGACTGGGGTACGACTATTCACTGCCTTCAAATTTCCCATGTCACACTAAATCTGAATTTTAAATCATTTTTAAACCATAGATTGGGTTTTGCCTGAAACACACTAGGTTTTCAGCAGTCCAGTTTTGTGTGAGTTGACCTGATCTGAATGTAAAACCTAGATTTCATCAGTTCAAATTTAAAAAAAAAATGGGTCAGCAAACTATGCGAGAACTGTTTTTTGAAGCTTCCAGAAGTACTGTGTTCTTCTTATCAAATTTGCTAATTCTTTAAGTACACTTAACACATTTGTAGCTTTATGTTGGGTTACATGTACAGAATGGTCGTGAGTTATGCCTCCTGCCACTCTGAATACCTCTTCAATGTGTAGAGTTTATTTTAATGTTTCACTATATGTATGCTTCATGCAATTCACATTCTAAGTAACCTTTGTTACAATGTAAATATTGTGCTACTAGGTTAGGTTGGTAGCGCTGTATATCAGGTTGGTGTGTTGTTATGGCCTTGAGTGTGTGGGGAGTGTGATGTGTTATTGGAGGAGCTATCTGTGTATTGGAGAAGGAGGAAAATAAAAGAATTAAGATATGTTTAACAGGTTATGGGCCCAGGAAGCGGTACAATTGTTTACAGTGTGTAAGGTTGGGAGTTGCGGCCGTAAAGTAAATTATATTACCGAACAAAGTTGGAACACGAATAGTAAAGTTTCGGCAAATATGGTGACCAGTGCTGTACAGTATCCTCAGCTAACAGACACAACCTTTAAAAAACTGGAAGTTTCGTGTTTTGTTGTTACTTGATGAAAAAGATGTGCATTGGATTGTAGACAGTGATAAGAAATTAGAAGACTTGACTGAGAAATATCTTGAGGCTGCAAAAAAAAAAAAAACAGACAAGAATGCAAGAAATATTATTATTAATTGCGTGACTGGTCGTCACATAGATTATGTGAGGAACGCAAGAATGTCGGGGGACATGCTAATTGCTTTGAGTAGTGTTTTTGAGTGAAGAAGTGCTATTTCAAACCTGTTGGTTTGAAAGAAACTGTTAATACTGAAGTACACAACATCCTTGCAAGAACATTTTAATAAATTTGATAATTTGATATTTCATTTGGAAGGAATGGGATCCAAACTTGACCAGGATGACAAAGTCTGTCATCTGTTGTTAACTCTACCTAATCGCTCTGACAATGAGATTACTGTACTTGAAACCATGGACGCAAATCTAACCTTAGACTTTGTAAAGTCAAGACTTCTTGATGCAGAGTTGGGAACGAGGAGACTTTGTTCGTTGCCTCATACAGGCTAGTGAGAAAATGCTTTGGATGTGGTGATCCCGGTCATCTGACTGCTAATTGCCTCAAAGCACAATACAAACACTCAGACAGGAAGGGATCTCGTGATCGGGATGATAGAAATTACAGAGGTAGAAGCCAAAGAAGCAATTGCGGTGGTGGATTCAAATCAAATTACTGTTGTTCTGAAAAATGTGAGGTTACATTCGTTGCAACCACGGGTGATGAAG
Source organism: Dryococelus australis (assembly GCA_029891345.1). Lineage (NCBI taxonomy): Eukaryota > Metazoa > Arthropoda > Insecta > Phasmatodea > Phasmatidae > Dryococelus > Dryococelus australis. Next base: position 34,957,572 of record CM057003.1, read on the forward strand.
CAATGTTGATCAGTGAGGAAGGAAGTGTGCAGGGCATTCAGTTTGTTCTAGATTCAGGATGTACTGACCGCCTTGTTATGACAACTGAAATCAAGTATGACAGGTCTTGAGGATATAGAAGAACTTATCAGGATAAAGGTTGCTAATGGCGAGGAACTGACAGCAGAACAAAAGGGGGCAGTAAGACTATGAAGGCACCGGTCTCTTAAAGATAAAGCTAAAGGCACTTATTGTGCCAAATCTCAAGCTCAGTCTGTTATCTGTGAAAAAGATTGTTAGTTAAGAAAACTGGGTGATTTTCAGTGCCAACAGAGCAGAGATTGTCGGTGACAGGGGCCTCAAGATTGCGTGCGGCACATCGGGAAAGCTTTATGTTGTCTTTTTTTTCTGTGGGTACAGACGAGAAATGTTTTTCAGCAGATATAGAGGACCTGTGGCATAAAAGATTTGGTCATCTGAACAGGAAGAGTTTGAGGTTAATGCAACTGCCTACTTCAAGTAAGGTTTGCTATTCGTGCCAGCAAGGGAAAGCGAGCAGACAGCCTTTCCCAAGGCCTTCCAGAATAGGAGAGCTACTTCACACAGATGTGGGGGAAGGGGGGGGGGGCCTGTCTCTACCCCACTAACAATAGTGGAAAATATTATCAGGCAATAACTGATGATCACTCACATTTCTGTGTGATATACCTGCTTAAATCCAAAGCTGAAGCTGCAGAAAATGTAATGAACTACATCAGAAGCCTCGAATCTCAATGTTGGACAAACTGCACGAGTCTGATGCGGCGTGATAGTGCAGGGGAATTTTCTTCAGCAAACCTCAGGGCTTTCTGTACCGAGAAGGGTGTTACTCTAGAGTATACAGCACCATAATCACAGCAAGTGAATGGTGTCAGTGAGATACTGAATAGAATGCTTCTAGATAAGGTGAGGACCATGTTTGTGGACAGAAACCTACCGAAACACCTATGGGGAGAGGCAATACGTATGTCAGCATATCAACTGAACCGCTCCCCTACAGTAGCCGGGGGGAGGGGAATTCATGTAGAACTGTACTTGGGTAAAACATATCTCTCAAAATTAAAGATGTTCGGAGTTAAAGCATAGGCAGTTAAACTTCCTCAGAGAGACAAACTAGATACCAGAGCCTCACCAACAAGGATGGTGGGATATGCACCGAATGGGTACAGGGTCTGGGATCTGGTGACAGGAAAAGTACAAATGTCGAGAGATGTGACTTTTGATGAAAGGGATGTCACATTTAAAGAAAAGGAAACTACAGATGAATCAAGAGTTAAATGGGATGAGGAAAGTACCAAAGAAGTGGAAGAAAGTAACAGCAGGGAGCAAACATCCATCAGTGAGGAAAGTGACAAAGAGTTCCGTGGATTTGACCAATCGTCCCGACCAAAGAGGAAATTGAAGAAACCAAAATATTTGGATAACTTTGAATTGTATGTGGTCTATTGCCTGGCGAGTGAGTGTGACCCACAGACGTACCAAGAAGCAATCAGTGAAAGTGAAGAATGGAAGGATGCCATCCAGAAAGAACTGGATGCACACAAGAAGTTGCAGTGGATCCACCAGACGACGTGAAACCAGTAGAGGCAAGATGGGTATTCCAGAGCAAACCAGATGGTACCAAGAAGGCCAGGTTAGTGGCAAAAGATTTTCAAAGAGATACTAATGACCTGATATATGCACCTGCAGGCAAAATGCTTACAATTAGACTTGCATTGCAATATTCAATTCCAAAAAAATTGGAGTATAAGACAAATTAATGTACCCACTGCTTTTTTGAATGGAGTACTAGAGGGTGAAGTGTACATAGTGAAACTTGAAGGAGTGGGGGGAAATAAGAGAATTTTGAAACTACAACGTGCACTGTATGGACTTGAAGAGTCTCAACGCTGCTGGAACTAGAGGTTTAACCATCTTGAAGTAGAAAACAATCTGAGGAGATACAGCTTTGATGCTTGTCTTTATATTGGAGACTGTGTGTTGTTGGTGTTATGGGTGGATGACATCCTGCTGTTGGGGCAGAAATCTAAGGTGGAGTTACTGGCGGAACTATTGAAAGCGGAATTTAATGCCAAATACATAGGGAACATACAATGCTTTGTGGGAACAGAAATAAAACTGGTGGACAACAAAATTGAACTGTGTCAGCATCATTTCATTGAAAAAATGTTGAAGAGGTTTAACTTACAGGAGTATAAAGCATGTCTTACCCAATGGAAGATAGGATTGAAGTAAATGATACTGATGTTGTGATCGATGTCCCATACAGAGAACTGGTAGGCAGTTTGACCTATCTCTCCCAAATAAGTAGGCCAGAATCACTTTCGCGACAGATACTTGAGCTGTTTTCTGGATTGTCCAATGCGCTCCTTGTGGGATGCAGCCAAAAGAGTGCTCCATTACGTGAAGGGCACTATTGACAAAAATCTGGTGTATGAAAAACACCCAGAAGAGTGTGCTCGAGTCGTGTACGCAGACACTGACTGGGGAGGCGACAAGACCGACTGGAAGTGTGTGAGTGAAATGGCAACTTTGTATCTTGGAGTTCAAAAAAGCAGCAGGATGTGGCTTGAGCTCGGCAGAGGCAGAGTACACATCCTGTAGTCTGGCAGCATCGGAACTCCTCTACCTGAAAGGCCTTTTGTCTGATTTTGTGGGAGATGAACTGAAGGTGAAATGGTGTTTGCTTGTAGATAATCAAGGAGCTATCCATATGATGAGAAACTATGAGAACACTAGATGCTCAAAACAAATTGATATAAAATTTCATTTACCAAAGGATGTCATTGCAAAGAAACTTACAAGCGTTGAGTATGTGGAGTCAGATGAAAACATTGCAGATGTTTACCAAACCCTTGAGGTCTACTAAATTTTGTGAGGTTAGGGACATGCTCTGTGTAGTTTTGAGTTCTTCGCTGGAGGGAACTGATTCTGTTGTGCAATTTCAAGTCTGGCTACATTGTGTATAGTTAGGGGTTATCTTGTATGTTTTGTTGACTGATCTGGTATATGCTATGTTAGGTTAATAGTAAAATTGTATTGTATAACCTTGAAATTGAGAGGGGGTGTTAAGATTTAAATATTGTGGTATTAAGTTAGTTTGGCAGCATTATATATCAGGTTGGTGTGTTGTTATGGTATCGAGTGTGTGGGGAGTGTGATATGTTACTGATCGTGTATTGAAGAAGGAAGAAAATAAAAGAATTGAGATATGTTTAACAACCTTTATAATGGAGATGGTTAGAAGAATTGTTCCTCTCACTCCCAACCACAAGTACCAAGTTCAAGGGGTGTGTGTGTGTGTGTGCGCACGTGTGTGCGTGCGTCAATATTCTCATCCGTCAATCATGTAGCAACTTACACCATGTTGTCAGTGACCTCCAGATGAACAAAACAGGGAAATGTAAATGTGAAAGTTTGGGTGAGTAGATAATGAAAAATCAGTTTTTTTTTAGATACTAATGTAACATGAAATCCTAACTTTGACTTAATTCCCAGCCACCCTGGTGGAAGTTCTTGTCTTGCAATTGATTTTACATCCCCTGCCAGATGAATACTATTGTAGTGTTTGTGAAAACCTCCCCCAATTGTTCGTCCATTAAAGTAAGTAGGCCTAAGTGATTAATCATGGTGTAAGACAGGAATAAATATTATTAATTTGTTATTGAACATAAACAACACACCTGCTACAAGCGTCCATCAGATACATAACCCACAGATGTAGCATGCAGTCATTTCCAACTTCGCGTTACAGCCCTTAAGGCTAGACTGTAACCTTTTTTTGCAGAAATCTTTCATTTTCGTGTCATAATTATAGATTCCTAGTAGCCTAATAATTGACAATGTATGACTATAGAACTTTTACATTTCACAAGTTGTTTAATATTTTTATGCGTAATTTTGTGTGTTATGTGCTTGTAGAAAGTCAGGAACATTTATTTATCAATAAGTTCCTGCATTTTTGATCACAATAACACACATGAGGTAATTCTTAAGAATAGGGGCTTAATAAAAAAAAAATCTCGGAAAGTGGTATAATTCCACTCTACTAATTACACACAACACAACTTTACTAGGGGTGTCAACATTTGACCTATAGAAACCCTAAAACGATAGCGGGAAGGGCTATGAAGATCACGGAAATTGTGAGGTAAAATGGGTGAAAAATACGTAAATAATGTAATATTTATTCATGAAAATACATTAAATTGCAAAAAAACAGAACCGAACATTAACTAAATTTACAATATTACCAATACAAGTTACAAATACGATAGTGGGAGGGCTATGAAAACCAGGGAAATTGTGGGGTAAAGAAATTCTGAAAAAGTACATTTTCATTATAAACTTTTACCGCTCAATTTCCATCCAGTTCATAGCCCTCCCCACTAAGGTATTTCTAAATTGTATTGGTTACATTGTCAATTTAGGTCATGTTCAGGTCAATCCTTTTGCAATTAAAGATATTTTCACGAGACAATATTACAGCAATATTACAAATAGTACAAAAATATGTTAAATTGAAACACACACACACATTATTTCTCAGTGCAAATAGGCTACACACGACAATCATTTATGGTGAAACTCCAAGCTTAGCTGATACGTGACTCTTCGCGTCACCTTCTAAAAAAAATTGCCGGCATGCCTTGAATCACTGAATTGGAGATTTACTCCCCTGCTAGCAGCGCTGGGACTCTGGCTCGGTGCATAATGTTTGACTACACTTGTACAGTATTTTTAAGTGAGAGGGAGCTATGCTTGAAAATAATTTGTGGGGAAACTCCACGCTTCGCATCACTACCTACAAATAATTGCTGGCGCACCTTGAATCACTGTTTTGGGAATTTACTCCCCTGCTGGCACTGGGACTTTGGCTTGGTGCATACTGTTTGGCTATGCTTGTACAGTATCTTTTGCAATTTAACATATATTCGTGAATAAGTATTATTATATGTACATATTTCACTCGTTATGCCCCATAATTTCCGTGGCTTTCACAGCCCTCCCCACTATCGTTTTTTTGGGGTTTCTATTGGTGAAATGTTGACGTCCTAGTAAATTCATCTATTGTGTAATTAGTAGAATGGAAATACACCACTTTCCGAGATTTTATTTTGTTTTCGAAAATGGCCCCTAAATGCAAGAATTACCAAAATAATTACGTTACTCGCCCAATACATCGTACTAGATTTCATACACAACACAATGCGTACCCTATTTGATGATGCTCCAGACACAATCACATAACTGAACAAATATTATTTAAATAACTCCGTGTATATGTTAGCACACATACACCCCCATATGTTCACACAGTTATTTGATTTAACAGGTCTGCCTGAATTAATTGCATTCAAAATTTGCTTTCACGCACTGTTCAAAACAGTTTACAACCGTTAATATCTGCCATTACCTCTGATAATTCCCACGGCGTCTACGAGTCAAAATGCTACAGCTCTACATCCATTGGTCATTGTATACAATGGCAATGTACATTGTGTATAAACCCCATTTCTGAAAACTGTCGCATATGTTGAACTATGTATGTCTTTCATTCTACTCATTATCAATTATGTAGTACACTCCTCTCATGAAAATAGACAAGGTAAGCCTTGAGTAATTCACCAGAATTACATAATCTTCCCACACTGTTTGATGTGTTGTTTACCTGTACGACCTTAGCAGCACCACATAAATATACCCCGTAAATGACGTTTTCCACATTAAATATTCGTTTCACACTGTATTCTTACATATAAAATAATTCAGCGACCTGATATAAATATATTCTACATAAATTATACGTGTTTTATAGCATAAACACAGCAATCTTGATAATCCTCCTCACTGTCACATTTTATTTATTTTACAGAAAACTACTTGAAGCCCCTCCAAAATTCCTAGTAATTATGATTACTGATAATCATATCTAACATATCCAGGTTTTATTTTTATTTTCGAAAAAGCCCTTATTCTTAAGAAGTACCCAAAAACTAATAATTTCTGCTTAGTAGGTGAAGCCAAGCCTCAACATGTGATCATAAGGAAGCATTGCAGCAGGCACTCTCAACACTGCCATCTGCTGACTTTTTGTGCTAGTTAGATCTGTAGCAGGAATATGATAATATACGTGATGTACGCCAATAGATTGTACTACAGATGACAACTTTTAGTTTTCTGTTTAACCTTCAAAAAACTGCGTAGGAAATCTCTAAAAATATTTTCACTATTTTTTCTTCTTAGAATATTTTTAATAAGTTAAAAAATAAAACGTGCTGACTGTAGATAATTTTACCTTTCCTGTAAAGTGCAGATCCAAAGATATTTACAGTTTTATTTATTGAGAAATGTGTGTATGCACAAACATGATTTACAAGCAGTGTTTGACTTAGGGAGTCTCCTTAACCAGCACCTTACAGAAGCATCCAGATTCCGTTCCCATCAGAAAAGGAAGCTGAAATAGCATACAACGTGCTGCGCGTGGACAAGGAGCCCAAGAGGAACACCGTGCAGAAAGTCCTGTCTGTGAACGGCTGTCTGCTGGATATGTGAGTGTACTCCATTCACGGTTACTTCCAACTTTTCTGAAGCCCTGCTGAAGTTCTACTTCCAGGATATTCCTCCGCCTCATGCAAACAAAGCTTAGAAAATTACACCAGAGGGCTAACACACCACATTTGTATGCACTCAGAGTAATATTTTGCATAAAAACTATTTCTTACTAGGCATTATCAACTCACATATTTTCTCCCTGTCATTATTCATAATAGTTATAAATGAAATATTATTATTATTTATAGATAAAATGTATTCATGAGGTGATTTTTCAAAGGTTTGTTTCAAAAAGTGTGAAGAAACTACAGCTAGACTATACAAAGCCTACCTTCAGTTGGCTTTTGCTCTCGGCTGCACCTCACACAAACATTCCCCAAATGTATTGAATATAATAGCAATTCATAATGTTTGTTTATGTAGTAATTGTTTTGTGTTTTAAAGTTGTTTTAAAGTATTTTTCAATGTTTTGGAGTGCAATGTAAATATTTTTGTGATAAAGTGAAGTTTATTTACATATTTTTTTATGTTTGCTGCTTTTTTCAATGATTTGTTTTGACAGACGTTAAGGTTCTAATAGAGGTTGTGGTAAAAGTAAACATTGTTTGTTTACAAACACGGAAGTGAAAAATTAATGTAACATATGGGAAAACTGATAATTTTATGTAAAAAGTTGTTTGTATAGGTTTATTTCTGCTTCAAAGTGTATTTTAGAGGGAGAGCGAGCACTAGAACTGAGTACATGTGCGGTGTAGTGGATATGCACCATGCTAATGTAGGCAGCTATCAGGTGATTTTGACAGCTAAACGTCATTTACATATTCGCATTATCCACATCTAGGAAAACTCCAGGGTGTATGCTGGCCGGTATTGGATACATGAATATTGGCCCAAAATCTAGGAAGTCTATTGCTAGCCCGCCTATTTTCCTTCTTCATGGATTAGTCTTTAACAGGACCAGTTGGTCGTGAATATGCTGCTCTAATAACATTTTTGTTATTCAAAGTGTATGGTAAGTCAAATATTGTAATGAAATATGTTCTAAAACATAATAGAGCAGAGGGTAGGTGCAGAAGAGTACCGATCATTATTGGATTGCTGAAATATGAGGAGATTAAGCCTAGGCCATTTGCATCTTTACTTAATAATGGCCGTGGGGCAGGTATACCTGACAATGTACAAGTACCCTACTATTAACATTTGTAATGACTTTCCAGCATCTCATCTCACAGTGACACTGTTTTATTTTTTTTTGGACAGTCACTTGACGTTGCCCTCACTGTCACCCTCAGGAGGCAACCTACTGTTGCTCTGCTTGTACACCAGGCACACATGGCCATGCGTCCCGTGGATGGATCACGTCTTCCTTCATGCAAGAATGTGTCTTTGAACCGTACATGACCCTCCAGATCCCTTGTTCCAAGAGAGAACTCAGCTCAGAGTGTGAATAGATGCAATTCCAATGTGTGCCCCTGAAAGCAGAGTATATATTTCATAAGAGAAAGTGTTATCTCCCTTTTGCTCCCCTTAAGTGATGCGTAATTAGTCTGCGAGTGCGAAGCCACATAGGATACGTGTTGATACTAAACACTGACCCGTGACGTACCGAGAACTTGTATTCACATAGGTCAGTGGCTACTAATAATCCTGACGAAGAGATAGCCAGTGTCTCTTCTGAAGCAGCAGGTCCGGAGCATGTAGGAGGTGTAAACAGATGCCATGGCACAGGAACTTATTGGCTCTTGCAAGTGTCTGAGAGCTTGCGCGTGTTCTCTAGGCTAGCTATCTGTTTAACCAGAGACCTCGGCCCTGTGCAACAAGTGTTTCCCGGACCTTCTCTTTCAGTTCTCTGCTGCTTTTAGCAAAAAGCATCAGGATGTTGGAAATTATCCCACCAAGCTGTATTGCACCCGCAGGTATTTGCTTGTATGAATTTACGTTTGTCACCACTAGGGCACGTGGTCTGGTAGTCGACTGACCACTTTGGGGTTTACAAGTCCCCAGTGAATTACGCTCCAGGAAAAAGTATTTGCCAAACTAGTACTGCGGTTTCATATACAGTGTACCTGTGAAGGCTCTTCCGTTCCCGCAATCCAGGATTGGTGGAAGGGAAGGATAGTTTTAGTGTGTGAACTGTGCTCAAAATAAGTGTGAAGTTTGTTTGAGTAAATCCCCCTTGAATACCTGCAAGTACGTGACGTGAGTAACTACAAGGTACTATGACTACACGGAAGTTTTATTTTTGAGAAAATAAACACGTGGTGACAGCACTCTAGCTTCTGGCCAGCTATGCAGCCTTCAAACTTTGAAAGCTATTGTTAGGGTGGTCGGCAGAGGCGTCTCGGCTCAAAAAGGGTGCGTAGAGAATTACTCTAACAGATTTTCTTTTGCTTGACGTGTACATGTAGGAAACAACGTAACAATATCGCTGACACTGGCTTGGAAAACTAAGCATGAACGTGACAGGATAATAGCCTTGACAAAGACTAGGATAATAGATTTTTAAGTGTCAGTGCAAATGTTAAATGCCTTGTAATATTTTCTAATTAATTTCTGAGTACCTTGCCATTCCGGCTTGTTTATTTAATTTATTATTTATCAGACACAAGTGAATATCAGAACTCTGGGACTGGAAGTAACAAACTATACTTGTCAGAATTGTTCTATTAATTCCTCCAGTGCTAATTGTGTGTTTTCCTGTATTTTCTATGTACATTTTACCAATTGTATAATTTAACTAATTTCCTTCTCGGTTTTGGCGAGAGATCTCGGCGAGGTAGCAGGATGTCTGAGCCACCATCCTTAGTATGTACTTGGCGGGCCTAGAGGATATGTGTGTGTGTGTGTGTTTGCATCACGGGAGCCTTCACCTACTTTGTCTTATCACATAGCTGCAACAGTAAGTTTTATTGCACCAGACCCCTTTAATTGTTTTGCTCCTGCCACTTATGTATCCTCCTCTCCATCAGACTTGTGGCTCCAGAGAGTTTAATACATTAAAGTTTACCACATGCTTAACAGTACTTTTTGCCGCTTTGGCCGACCTAAATGCCATTCCTGTTTCAGACGAGGGTCAGTGTGTGTTGAGTGTTTGAATGTAATCTCATTCTGCCATTATGCATGTTCCGAGGATCCGAGTCTTAATTTTCTTGTTCTTGTACGTAAGTACCTTACGGAAATGGCCTACTCAGGAACCACTGTGTAATTGTGTGTAAGCTGAACTTAAATGTGAGCTTGTTAGGGGACCGTCATGTGGCTGTCGACCTGCTGCTTCCCTGTGAATAAGAGTCCACATGCTCATCCATGCATAGCTGAGCTGGTGCCCTGCGGACATTAATAACTTACTTCATCATTTTCTATTAAAATTCTAGCATTGTATGTTAAATGGGAATTCAAGATTGTTTTATGTATTTGGCAAACTTAAGGAATTAATATTTGCAAGTGTGTTTCAAATGTGAACAGTTTAATTTGCATAAAGTTTCACTTTATTAAAATTAACGAAGGAGGTATTTTTCAGTGTTTTACTTGCAGTAGTAGAGACTAGTACCCTACGTCACCTTACATACTACTCAGACAAGTTACCCACAAGTGTGTGCGTTATTTTAAGTGTTTCCCCAGTGTGTGTATGACAAACGTCTCCCATCTCTTCCCCACTTTACTCAAAATAAATCCACCACCCCCTTCCCTCTCTTTTTCAGGAGATTTCAGTGTGTCACATTTGTATGGCATGTTCCACAATAAAATACAATAAATCCCACAGTTTATTTCAAAACATATGATTAACAGTAAAACTTTAATTTCAACGTACATCTTTAAAATCCCCAGCAGATGTGATAGTACAGTCAATATTTAGTACTTGTTATGTAACAAGTAGATAATTTTCAGAATCTAGTATAAAACTTATTAGTACTGTGTATTGAGATTTCACTCTCTACAAACTATTCATTAATCAAATCCTGTTCCCCTGAAGTAAATAAAATAATTTATTACTCCTGATGTTTTTTTTTCATTCCTTTAAATTTCCTTCAGCAAGTTATGACTGTTTGTTCAAATTTCTTTGGTATTTATTAAACACTCAGAAGATGTGAGTGAAATAGTGAGAACTAGCAGCTTGTATGGCCCACAGGTCACATGGGGCTTACCAAATTCACACTAATTAATATTTATTCAGCTTTTTTTCTTGTGTATACGTTTGAATACAGCCACCTAATTTAACATTGCGTGTGAACAGTCACTGTCATAAAACTTGTATTTAAATTGTATATTAATAATCTTAACCACTTAACAGTTAATATATTATTTTCCCATATACCATACCATAATTTAGTAACATCCTTACTAACATGAAAATGTCAGTGGTTTTCTTGCAGTTAGGCTCTGTATGAGCACAGCTAATAATGGAAACAATTCATCCTTTATAACTGGCTTTTCCCCTTTCTTTTCAGAAACCTAGAAAACTTCTTGCAACCAAGTTTTTTTGCAGTTTGTAATAAAGTGATTTCAATTAATAGTAGTTTGAGATAATTATAGAAAAAAAATCCCAAAAAAATGTAAATGTCTTTGATTCAGCATATTTTACAGATGGACATGAGATTACGCTGTAAAACGAATTAACAAATATTTTTAATTAAATACATACAAATCCACATTGAACTGTATTTCACCACAAGGGGGAAGAAGACAACTTTGTATTAAGGACTTTGTATTAATGAGGTTTTCACTTCCAAAGTTTCAATGTATAGCATTTTGAACTACACACATGGTCCAAGCTACACTTGAGTTCTGTGTTTGCTCCAAAAAATGGGATGCTCTTGTATTATACGCTGTTATTTTGCATTAGAGTGTGTTGTTTTGCAGACAGCTGAGGAGTCCAGAGGCGAGGAACATACGAGTGAGCACCAACTCTATCCTGGACCAGGTGTTGCTGGTGATAGAGACAATGGACCAGTTTGGGCCACCGAGGAAGAACGCATGAAGCATGCCGGAGCATACACCTGCTCCCACGCCTAGCCGCTCCGTGTACGGCTTCGTGCTGCATTTGAGCTGCCGCTCAGCACTTGTCCTATACCTGGTGTGGGCGCTGGTCCCCCACGAGGTGCTGCGTGCCGCAGGGCTGTCCTACTGGCCGCACAAGTACTGGGCCGTTGCCATCCCCGTGCACATGTGCGTTGCATTGGCACTCTTCGCCTTCCTGGTCTATCCCAGCCTCAGTCTGCTCATGACTCCCTCTGCAAGCGACATGCGCACCGTCACAGACAGCTACGCTCTGCACCTCTCCCAGCAGGCAGTACCCCCCGGGGGGATTCCCCCGGTGTCCGACATTCCCATATCTCAGGTCTGCCGCCATCTCTACTTGCCTCCAAACTCTTCTCGTTAGCTCGTTCCGTACTGCGCACTTCAAACATGCGGACTGTTACCTTCAAGCGTGCATTGTTAATCACTCTCAACTGCATATTGAAGAATAGTACAAGTTGTGGTATTATGAAGGGAGTGCAACCATTGTGTTGGGGAGGCACAGGAGTTATGCAAGACTGGTTTCTTCTCACTGGTAGGAGTCAATAATTAAAGAACATTTATGTATTCAGTAAATGCCAGTACAATGTATGACAATAGCAACTCGGCATATAATGGGTTCCAACACAAATTCTTCTCATTTGCAATGTGTTATGAGAAAACTACATGATTTGAAACTGAACCAAGAGGTTTGTATGGTTTTAACAAAATGCTATAAAAAAAAATTGCAGGCTGTATGTGTATTTTTACAATATTTCTTATAGTCCTGAGAATATCTCAGTAATATTCTAGTTCACTCCACATTTTGTGTAGCATGTCTGGTGTGGTGATATCTAAAATCCTTTCCTGCAGATCAACAAGATCCCATACGTATGAAGAATAAGGCATCTTGACGACAGACTGTTTGTGCTGGAGTTTATCTTGTGACTTCAGTGTCTGTGTTATTGAGCCACAGATTTTCTGCAACATTTATGATTACTTCACATAACAAGTTAAACATAGCACTTTCATCTAATCTGGTAATACCTTGAGATATGTGTTTACGTAAACAAAAGCTTGTTAATGTCAAGTTTTTGAACGATACATGGAATGTGACTTTGTACCAAGTTATCTTCAGGCCAATCACAATAGGGAAAAAGTTGTAATATCTTTGCTTTCGATTGTATTTAGGGAGTTTTAACATTGCTGAGCTATATTAATTATGTTTCTTAGAAGTATAAAAATACCTGCATTATATGCAGAATGTTTACCATGAAGTATGCAATTGTTTGTATTGATTTTCTCTATACCAAATTAAAATTGCCATGAAAACAAAACAACTTGGCTAAGAAAATTGCTCACACTATAGTGTTGTTAACATACACTAAAACTGTATAAAATCCACATTAAACTTGAAACAATGGTTGACGGCCTGTAACTCAACATCTTTAACCAATGATAAACCAGCAACACCATCTCCTACGATTCTACAGGATCTAGTTTTTCACAGTGAGAGCTCTAATCAAACTTTACGGAAAATTGTAGCTCTGCATACACTTATTTTGTGATTTTACAATTTTTTCATTTTGCGACTAAGGAAATTACTGCAATGTTTATTTACTATACCCGGCACAGAACCTCTTGGCTGCTCAGTGTCTGCCTGTCTGTGGGCATTACCAAGCTCTGTTGCCACATTTATCAAGCACACGTCCCGCATACTAATTGTATCATGAAATCTCAATTGTAGTAATATATTCTTATATAAAGATGAACATTTTAATATGGTAGAAACTGAAATCAATAAAGAACATACACAATAACTTTGGAGTTTATATCTATTAGAAAACTGAGTGAGCAGATGAAGTGATAAATTTTTACTTCTCGTAGTAAAAACATTCTGACACATAATTTTACAGATTTGTAAAGTCTCGTTTACATACTGTTGCAAGTAGTGTAAAAAATAATAATTTGTCTTTGTGCTGTAGCTGGTAATGGCTGTACAACTTCTCTTATGTGTCTATGCAGCTGTAATGTCATGCCTTTCGATTACAAACTTTCATCCATTATTAGATTTATTAAAACATAAACTGACCCTTGGCTTATAGTGGGAACCATATAGCATATATTCTCAGCTGCTGCTGCCATAACGTTTTGTCGGAATTCGCCCCCCAACAGTATCATAAAATCTTAACACAGATCACCAAAGTTAAAATCATCAAAATATTTAACGTGTTTCCTCACATTTTTAAAGGCGACTTAAATAGTGCTTTTGATGTAGATGCAATGCTGCTCTTTTGTTCCTTGCAATGCAAGTTCACGGACATCACATGCGCTTGCTGTTAAACTCTTTAATTTGTTCAAAATTTATGCTTTCATGAAATTTAGTGTTAAAAAAAAATAATGCACTCTAAAGATTATAGATTGACCTTGTTTGTGATCCACTCTCCTTTTGCAATTACAAGGTTTATTTAGCGGCATTATTTTAATGAAAACTTTACATGCAAGCCAATGAAAAACAGTGAGGAATGTTCTAAGCTCATCGCAGTACTGGTTACTGGGGCTAGAGTAACGCCTACACTGTGTCCGGATAGTGAGCAGCTGTTGCGCTACGCATTTATTGTGTGTTGGCTACGCACAAGCCAAGATTTCATCATCATCTGCATATAAAGCTAGCTGGAAACATTTAGATGTAATGTACCTAGGAAATAAGGTTTTCTCTTGGAGGAAAAACAAATAATACTCTTTATTCAGAAAAAATACTTTTGAATTCTTGCCAGTTCATGCACACTATGTTACAATGCAAAACACGAGTGTATAAAGATACATACTTGGGATGTTCACCTACTTGTTGAGCAAAACAAGTCTCTTGCGAAAGGTAACAGAATTTTTTAAAAATATTGCACAATTTTGTGAGTTTGCATGACTCAATGTGGTCACTGCAAGCTAGGAAACAGCGCACAGCCATGATAAGCTATTGGCACCACCTAGTGGCAGGAGTGCTGCTGATCGACTGTCCTTGAGCAGCCAAGAGTTCTGTGCCTAGTATAAAAGTCTGATAACCAAGAATTAACTGAGTGACAAGTGCGACAACTTTCCGTCCATTCAGTACTCTGCACAAGATGTGGTCTCACTTTCTCCCTTTACGTGCCTGGTGAGAGGGGAAGTGGTCGCTTAGCAACTAGTGTGGTGTGCTCACATTCTCTCTCTAGATCAGCGGACAACACTACTCTCAGGTATAGCTTATCATGGCCAGGCTCAACGTCACTTCCTCCATTTCCATGTAGAGCAACAACCTTCCCCACTTTCATTTCTTATCGGAAGGGGGGGGGGGGGGACTACAACTCATAACAGTATTTCCAGCTATTGTTTTTCCTCTTACATCTGTTTATGTGTTATGACTCAGCTGGAGTTACAAATGACTTGTAGATAGATTTCCACTTTTCAGTATTTAAAAATTGTGTGACTCTTACACTGCTGCAATAAAATGCGGAATGACAAATACCAATACCACAGTGTTAAAATTTGATACTTTCGGATATTTTCATGCAATATTCGATGCTACGAAGTATCACAACATTGAGGATCCCACCCCTAAATTTTAGTAGTTCATGAAACACAGTTCAATTTTCTTGAGCAGAGCAATTTTTTTTACATACACTACATATGCATATACATCAAAAACATACCGGCATCTCCCAGGCTCATTTCATTCTAAAGGTCATGACTCTCTCATAGTCGTTTTAAAACCTGGCTAAATCACAAACATCAAACTTTTGCTTTGCGTTATTTGCGTCATACAAGTTATAACACAAATTCAACTCAGTAAGGTGCACCTGTGTTTAGTGTGCCAACATCAGGAATTTCAGCGAGTTACTCATTACTAATGCTGAGTAGTGATTTAGCAAAAAAATATGCCAGAGTTAATTCGTAGTTACACAGTTTGTACACTAAGTAGCCCTTCATACTCAACTGAAGCAGAGTTGGCAACATACTTTTTGAATAAGTTAAAATTCAAGTAGTGAAAACTTTTATTCGTTTTTCGTAGGACGTACTGAAAAACCTCCGTGTGTGGGGAAAACAACATGTGGGCCACTTTCCTCTACTCAGAGAAAACCTAACCTAAATAAACACATTGATTCTTAGGGATAATGAATTGATTGCCTGTAATGCACAATGGTCATATCATAAATACTGGATGAAAAAAATATATCCCAATCATTCAATACAAGTATTATTATATAAAATATTGAAATGCAGTTTATGCATCACTCGCATAGGAAGAAAAAAAATACCGTTCAAATATGTAATATTTCTGACATTTATTCCAAATATCTCAAGATTAGCAAGCATACTTTAATGTATTGTAGCTAGATTAGGTAAAAAAGTAATTAACAACTGTTCACAAGCAAATAACTACATGCATTCTTTCACTGTTCAAAACTGAATGAAACTTACAAAAGTATTATTTCTTCTTGAAGAAGTCCTTCATGATACTGCATTTTCTTGGCATTACAGTTCGTACAAAACAGTGAAGCCTCCATTAATTAAAAAATGTTTACATGATAGCATAGCAGAATGCTTTAACCTTTTCAGAGGCATTGTACGCTTTTAAAAATGTCACATAGTTTGAGATCTGTGTATTATCTTTTCGCATGCTCCTCTCAGTTTGGGTTAAGTAACGTTAGACAAAAAAACTGCACACTTAATTTAAATGACTGACATAGGTCGGAGTTGAAATGCAAGCCCAAGAACCAATTTACTTACAGTAGCTTGTGCGCCTCCTAAATGGGGTGTTTACCACGTTTGGTCAAGGATTTCTCATCCGCTCTGGGTAAACAACCCAGGACCTTTAATAACAATATGAGTTTAAAGTTAGAGGTGAGTTTGTGAGTGGTTTGAGTCTTAATAACAGACGACTTCGACCAACGCAAAGCCGGTATCACGAAGGACATTAAAAATGTCTGCAAGAAAGGGGAATTTTGTGCCGACATTAAAAATGTCGCTACCTTAGTTTTTCTTACATTTATCTTCATTTTGTTTTCCTCGGTCCACAACCACATCTTATCAATGTCCGTCTGCAAGTTACACCCCCCCCCCCCCCCCTTTTTTACATCTCTGCGTACAAAACACAATCATCCACGAACAATCTTATTTTCCCCCTAACCCCCTGTAATTTACAACTATGGTAAACAACATAGGACCCAACAGGCTTCCCTGCGGCATCCCTGGCCATTGATGCAGAAAGACAGGAAACAAATGCGTATTGAAATTGGTTGATGTCACTGGTGTATTGTGGGAGTGTCTGGCATTTTTGTAAGGTCTGATGGTGCACTGTGCAGAGGTTTGTAATGTAAAAGTGCTATTTGGCATGTTTTAGTGCATTTCATTTTGTTTGACTGGTTAAATCAAATATTTGTGCAAAAATATAGGGATGGGAAAAGTTAACTTATAATATATGTGCAGTGTTGTGCCTATTCATCCAAGTCGTGTGAATTAGGGGTGATTCTACGAGTACCAAACCAAATTTATGCCGAACGTGTATTGGCAGTATTGTCAATTTAGGCATTGATTGGCCGGGTCTTTTTTTTTTTTTTTTTTTTTTTTTTTTTTGCAAGTTAATGTATTTTGGGGATATTCATGATATAATGGTAATTTATCATGAAGTTACAAATAATTGCAAAAAGATCTAACGAAACAATACCTAAATTGACAAGATTATCAATACAAGTTACAAATATGTTGGTGAGGAGGGCAATGAACTGGATGGTTATTGCGGGCTAACATTTTATCACAAAAACGTACGCGGTTTCACTCGTTTTACCCCACAATTTCTCTGCTCTTCATAGTCTTCCTCAATGTCGTATTTGTAGCTTGTATTGGTAATTTTGAAATTTAGTTATTGTTCGTTTAGATATTAGTATTTTGTCAATTTAACGTTTTGTGTTAAATATTATGATTGCATACATAGTTTTCACTCGTATTACCCCGCAATCTCCCTGATCCTCATAGCCCTCCTCACTATCGTTTTTTGGGGTTTCTATTGGTAAAATGTTGATGCATCTAGTAAATTAGTGTTCTGTGTAATTATACCACTTTCCACAAGAATTTTTTTTCCGAAAAGCCCCGGTTCTAAACATTTACCAGAACGGAAGCTAGCAGTTAGTGTTTACATGAGGCAGGTAGAAGGAAGCGACAGATTAGAGGCAGTGTTGTTGAGAATTAACTGGAGCTGATCTAAATGTAGGTAGTTTGTAAAAGAATAGACTTCTTTTTGTCGTGCTGTGTGAAGTAACAAATAATAAACAATTTTTGTGTGAAAAGGAAAGTAATTTTAAATGAATAATTATGTAGTGATGTCAGGTGTACGTGTGATGCTTAGCAGAATTCATGTACACCACTTACTTTCTGTTGGCTCATGGCATCTAGTTGGACTGTAATGTAAGCCACTTACTCTCTGTTGGCTCGTGGCATCTAGCTGGACCATAAGGTACGCCACTTACTCTCTCTTGGCTCCTGGCATCTAGCTGGACTATAATGTAAGCCACGTACTCTCTGTTGGCTCGTGGCATCTAGCTGGACTGTAATGTACGTCACTTACTCTCTGTTGGCTCGTGGCATCTAGCTGGACTGTAATGTACGTCACTTACTCTCTGTTGGCTCGTGGCATCTAGCTGGACTGTAATGTAAGCCACTTACTCTCTGTTGGCTCGTGGCATCTAGCTGGACCATAAGGTACGTCACTTACTCTCTCTTGGCTCATGGCATTTAGCTGGACTGTAATGTACGCCACTTACTCTCTCTTGGCTCGTGGCATCTAGTTGGAATGTAATGTATGCCACCTACTGGCTCGTGGCATCTAACTGGACTGTAATGTAAGCCACTTACTCTCTCTTGGCTCGTGGCATCTAGCTGGACTGTAATGTAAGCCACTTACTCTCTGTTGGCTCGTGGCATCTAGCTGGACTGTAATGTAAGCCACTTACTCTCTGTTGGCTCGTGGCATCTAGTTGGACTGTAATGTATGCCACTTACTCTCTGTTGGCTCGTGGGATCTAGCTGGACTGTAATGTAAGCCACTTACTCTCTGTTGGCTCGTGGCATCTAGTTGGACAGTAATGTAAGCCACTTACTCTCTGTTGGCTCGTGGCATCTAGTTGGACTGTAATGTAAGCCACTTACTCTCTGTTGGCTCGTGGCATTTAGCTGGACCATAATGTACTCCACTTACTCTCTCTTGGCATATAGCTGGACTGTAATGTAAGCCACTTACTCTCTGTTGGCTCGTGGCATCTAGTTGGACTGTAATGTAAGCCACTTACTCTCTGTTGGCTCGTGGCATCTAGTTGGACTGTAATATAAGCCACTTACTTTGTTTGCTCGTGGCATCTAGATGGACTGTAATATAAGCCACTTACTCTCTGTTGGCTCGTGGCATCTAGTTGGACTGTAATGTAAGCCACTTACTCTCTGTTGGCTCGTGGCATCTAGTTGGACAGTAATGTAAGCCACTTACTCTCTGTTGGCTCGTGGCATCTAGTTGGACTGTAATGTAAGCCACTTACTCTCTGTTGGCTCGTGGCATTTAGCTGGACCATAATGTACTCCACTTACTCTCTCTTGGCATATAGCTGGACTGTAATGTAAGCCACTTACTCTCTGTTGGCTCGTGGCATCTAGTTGGACTGTAATGTAAGCCACTTACTCTCTGTTGGCTCGTGGCATCTAGTTGGACTGTAATATAAGCCACTTACTTTGTTTGCTCGTGGCATCTAGATGGACTGTAATATAAGCCACTTACTCTCTGTTGGCTCGTGGCATCTAGTTGGACTGTAATGTAAGCCACTTACTCTCTCTTGGCTCGTGGCATCTAGCTGGACTGTAATGTAAGCCACTTACTATCTGTTGGCTCGTGGCATCTAGCTGGACTGTAATGTAAGCCACTTACTATCTGTTGGCTCGTGGCATCTAGTTGGACTGTAATGTAAGCCACTTACTCTCTGTTGGCTGGTGGCATCTAGTTGGACTGTAATGACACCAGGAGCATTGGCTTCCATTTGTTTTACACATAGCTTTGGAAAATGGAATGAGAGTATGACTGATTATTTAAATGAAATCCAGGTAGGTAATTAATGTGATATTTTGACACATTAGCAGTAATCATTAATGAATTCTGTATTACGTGAAGACACATTTACCCTTTTGCATTTAAACATAGGCAAGACACAAAATTTCATATCCTTTGTATGAAATAAAACAAACGTTAAATTACCCTTGAGAATAAAATATTAAAACTAATCTCAAGTACTACGCAATACATAAACCATTGGTGTGTGAAAACTAGTTTTATTGCTGTAATTTTCTATGTGCAAAAATTGAGAACTAGGTCCTAAATGATAAATGAGAATTATTCTGTGCAGAAAATCCAGAAATATTAATCATATCAACTAAAATTTCCTGTCTTTCAAATAGGAAAAATTAGTTGTAATAGATCTGAATACTAAATCACCTTTCAAATATATCAATCAAAATTGATAATTTACGAGAGAAATTAAAATTCAACTGGCTCATAGTCGACTCAGAAAATAATCTAGTTAGAATGTTGACGGGTTTGCACGGCTACAGAACAAAAGATCTTGTCTGCTGGCTTCTGGTTAATGTCTAATCAAATAGTTACGCCCTTCGTTAATTTCAGAAAATAATTCCAAATTCCAAAAATCACTCTCTTGAAAATCCAAGTTAATTTGATAATCGAAACTTTTCAAAATGATTGCATTGCACATACGTAACGGTTCTTTAAAACTGCAGTACCATACCCAATGGAGACCATAGTTATTCAGTGCTGGTGGAGACTGCAGCTTATGTAATTTTGCAAAACTACCGCAATGCGTTTATGGCCTATTCTTCATCATGCCCCACATATTCAAAGAAACCAACTGCCTCTTGTACATCTTTCCTAGCATTATGGGGGGCAGTACGTTAAAAATTAAAAGAATTCTTAAAGATGCAAAAGTTAAGATGTATCACTTTCCATGGAGTCTAGGGATAGAGTGTCAAATCAGAAGGGGTTGACACGATGACAGTAATTAAAAATGGGAAATTCCAAGGTTGTTAGTCACTTCCTGAGACATGGCACTTATCAGAACTGTAATTAAATGCATTCCTCCGAAGCAAAACATGTATTTGAAGCATTGAGAGTTTGAAACAACTTCCTACTACATATTAAACGTGTAAATAAACAGTTTAACATTATAAAGTCTATTTAATTTTATGGGACACTACAAGTACTTAGCATAAATGGAAGTTTGTATTACATGGGATCATATTAAACTGTTTGACGGTATTGACAACTGACTGTAGTTTTCCATGTCTATGTGGTTATACTTTCTAAACCAGAAAGCCATTACATATATTAAAAAAACTATTGTTTTGAATTTTTAAGAAAACGGCTTCCTTTTATCATAATAATGAAAAAAAATATTTAAAAAAACATGAGAATACATTTGGCCATTCTGAAATTTACAAATGCTACTTTTTTATGACGATGCTGAAACTTGTAGACACTGCAAAACTAGCATGTCAGTTGCATATAAAATTATAATGACACACCTGTGCGCTGTCCTTTCTGTTGTAACAAAGTATGGGAGCACTTAAAGCATACAGTGATTTTTTGTGTCTAATTTTCACACTGACAAAAAGCAATACATAATTGAATGAAATGCTGTATACACCAACAAGACACTGCCAATTGTTAAAAACATTATTCTATCATTGAAAAGCTGTAATTTATGATAACTAGTTGCAGTCGAATCTCTTATGTATCGTTATTCAGGGGACTGTCAAAAAAATTTCTAGACATGCAGGATTTTGGTAGATGAGGTTTCTGACATGTACATTATCTGTGAATAAAGTTTAGCTAATAAACAATAGAAATGGGAATTTTTGAAAAAGTATTACTGTAAATAATACATTAAAATAAATTTCACCTAAACTCGTTTAAATAAAGAAAATAATGTCTGAAAATACAGTATATAACTGATTGTAATCAGACATAAAATTCAAGCTAACATAAAACTTTCAAACCCTCTGAAAATGAAAACAATATGACACTGAATGCAAGCCAAATTTTGAATGTCCCACGTGCACTCAATTAGCTGAGAGCACGGAGAATTTATCGATCGGGGAGTGTGTTTACAGCAGCTGGTGGAGGAGGGGTGGCGGAGGTAGGATTACCCCTCATGCTACTGCATGTTGCAGACACCTTGTGCCCATCGCAAATGTCCATCTTTTAAAGTAATTAATTATATTTTACTGCAAAGAAAGATTGCAATTTTGAGACAAATGAATAAATAAGGCGATAATACAATTATAATCACCCTATTCACTGTCTAATAATTACGCAGTGCAGATGTGTTGTGAAGACAGAACGCGCTGCAGAGCAGTGATGAATGGCAGTGCATGTGACGTATTTCACACCCAGCTATTCAATGTGGGAAATTTTAAGTGATGGGACTCGAAATACTGTATACACTAGAACCTCTCTATTATGACTCTTCATGGTTCCCGAAAATAGGGTCGCACTAGGCGAGGGGGGGGGGGGGGGGGGGAAGTTTGTAGTAAAAAATTTGGAAAATTTTGGTTTTGGCTCACCCCTAACCCCTATGCCCCCAAACATGCCATTTTTTGTGGCATGGAATTCATGTTCAATTGTCTCTAGCGCGGAAAAAAAACACTTTTTAAAAATTAATATGTATATTTTAATAGCTGGACATCTCCTGATTAATTTGATACCCAATAAAGGCATATTGGAACACTCCTTGTCGTAAAATAGGAGGCCTAAACACAGTATCACATGGCCATTGGAAGTGTGTGGAAAGACTAGACTGTGTATTACTAAAATATAAAGTTATTATTTAAAAATCTATTATGCAGGTCTAATGGGCCATACATTGCTAGGAGGCACGTAGCGATAAAAAATACTAGGTGGTGTTGCACAATACGTGTGTGCGTGCCGTGCTCTCACTTTGGTCTGGCCAGATTGATGAAAAGGGAAGGGGAGGAGGGCAGTTAGTTGACTATCCCTTCCAGTCTATGTGAGCGATCAATACCGCTTGGTCGGCACTCGTGGTCACTACTCGACTTTACTTCCGCCTGGCAACAGAACACACGTTGACTGCCGTATTAATGCATTTTATTTTCTGGCGAATGACATAACATTTGGCTACACGTCCATTTAGGCCTATGTGGAAGTATATGGCATATATTAAAAACCTTTCTGTACGGTGATCAGGTGTTGTGTTTTTATTACTGGATAAAGACAGCAAACACTTGTGACATTAAATGAACTTGCGTGGCAATGTTTGTATTGGATTGAGGCGTGTGAAAAGAAATGGTAACAATAAAATACGAGGACTTTCAAACGTGATTACTTTACAGTACAGTATGACACAACATGTTTTTAAAATTCTCAAATATTATGAAATGTTTCATCACAAAGAACACTGTATGAACTATGAAGTGCTGATTAACGTAAATTATACATTGCATAAATAAGTTCAGAATATTTCAAGAGTTCGTTACACAAATAGAGATGGAACGTGCAAGCATATCAGTAAATATAAAAACAACCAGCATAAACAACAGTTTTAGGCACTATGACAAATCACCAGATAATAAATATCCAACAAAGTGATAGATATGACAGCTATAAACACGCAGAAGCACAGTTATTAATTCGCATTGTACTAGGCACAGGTGTGCCACTTGTAAACACACTAAGGTGGAGTTATTTTCTCGCGTACTTTTTTCAACACAGTACAGAACAATTAATTGGATGAAACAGTTTATCAGCACAGAATTTTTGAATAAATGTGAAAGGAATTATACATAGCAAAATTCATAAGACTCCCGCGACAAAACTGAGTATTTTTTACAGTACATTACAATAACAAAAATTCAATCTTCCTACTTCTCGAAGAAGTCTTTTATTGTGGTCTGCTTCTTTTTGACTAGTGTTTGTTCGACAAACTTTCTCAAATGCGTGAAGTGCAGCTACATTTCTTCGTTCATACTATGCCGCCTTAACACTACGGAATCGACATCCCCAGCCTTGAGTATGTCTCGCGATGTGGAAACTTGAGCAGGTTCTTCTGCTTCATCCTCCCCACCTTCTTCAACCACTTGACTCCTGCAGCCCCTGGACATCATCGGCATAGTAGAGGATACCCCAAACTGTGATGTCATCGTCTGCTCTGACAAACTCCTCAAACGTGTAGTATGGGGCCAATTGCTACCACGTTTCCTTGTCACACAGCTGAGTGGCAGTCAGACAAGCACGCAGAAGCACTGTCGAGGGGCCAGGTTGGGGCTCTGCATCCACAAGTGGTGGGTCATCCAGGTCTTCGGAGCTGGCAGCAGCAAGAAACACATGGACGGATGGCAGCAGCTTCGTCGACTGGTGTGACGAAATGGGCATGATGGAAACAGTTGGCGATGGTTTTTTGCTGCACTGCCCTACAATTGGCGACGATCTCTTCCATCGCCCTAAATACATCCCACTTCTTCATTTCCTTCCCTATTTACATTTTCAGCACCATACTCCACACAAGCATTTCCCAGAACCTTAGTATCACCTGCTGAATTATCACCTGGTCCAGAGGCTGAAGCATGCTGGGGGTGTTCTTTGGCAGGAACACAAGCTCGATTTTCCTGAGGTTATCGAGCTCGGGATGTGTGGGACAATTGTCGACGAAGAGGACGATTTTCCTGTTGGTGGCACCCATTTTCGTATCAAAGCCGCGAAGCCACCTCGTAAACACTGCCGAGGTCATCCATGCCTTCTTGTTAAAGTTGTAGTCGTATGGAAGAATATTCTCCCTGAAGCCTCTGGGTTTTTTAAATTTGCAGATTGTGAGGGGCTTCATTTTATCACTGCCGTCCACATTGCAGCACAGAAGAGTAGTGAGGCGTTCCTTGCTCTTTTTCGTGCCCTTGTACATGTCTCCTTTCACTGCAAGAGTGCAATCTGCCATGAGATTATAGAACATCCCCAGCTCAACTGCAATATACCCGTCACGAGGCTGGTAGTGGATGAGGATGTTCTGGAGCAAGGGCAACCACTCACTCACCGATTTTGGATCGCCTGACGCACTTTTGCCAACGATTTTGTGAAATTATATTCCATGGCACACTTTGAAACGATCTGGCCACCCACTCGAACATTTCAAGTCATCAATACCTAACCTCAGATCAAGTTTATCAGCCTTCTTTTGCAACATTTGGCTGCTTACAGGCAGGTTTTGCGATCTCAACTGTCCGAACCATTCTAGCAAAGCTGCTTCTAAATCTCCATGAGTCATGCATCGCAAATTTTTCAGCTGCACCTTGCGGCCTTTCTTCTGTACTGTATTTACCATCTTCTCTCATCTTCAGGATAGTGAAGAGAGTAGACTTAGGGATGCCACGCTGCCGTGCAATCTCAGCCTTCTGTGTCTTTTGTTTGTCCACTTCCTTGATAATTTCATACTTCATGAGCGACAAGCTGGCTCGCTTTTCACTCACTTTCTCAGAAGTCGTAAATCGGTATAACATAAAAAAATTGTGTCGGTTATCAACAAATGTCCAAAAATCAAGACAAAAATGTAATCAAATCTAAATCCAAAATAATTGCATTGGTCTTCAACAATTGTTCATAAAATCAAGTCAAAAACGTAATCAAATCTAAATCCAAAATAAATGCATGGGTCATCAACAATCGTTCATAAGATCAAGCAAAAAACGTAACCAAATCGAAATCCAAAATAAATAAGTGGGTCGTCAACAAACGGTAATAAAAACCAAGATAAGTACAAAAACTGTATACAAATCCAATTCGTAATAAGACAAATAGAGAGAGTACCGTATCCCGGAACAAGCGATGGATAAAAATGACAAAACAGACGGCTGCCGCATGCGCACGGAAAACATTCCAAAGGATTGAAGGGAAGGGGGTGAGCATTGGCTGGCGCTGACAGCCAAGAAGAGGAGGTATCTATTTTTAGACGAGCCTCAAATTTTCTACTTTTTCGACCCAAACTTTTCATGGTTCCTCGGGATTGGGTCACATTAGAGAGGTGATCGTAATAAATCGGGTTGTAATAGAGGGGTTTTACTGTACTTTGATTGAAGCACCATCCAATAATGATACAAGCAGTTACCATTATCGTTGTTTGTATAGGAGTTTATGCCAGTACCACTGAAAATTAACTGTGGATACGGTGCATCGGTACATTCCATTTCAGTATGACAGTCGGCTGTAAATAATTTGTCAAAGGAGGTACAAACAAAAATTAAGCCACTTTTTTTTCTGTAGAATGGTCAAACCAGAGTTGGTGAAATTGTGAACATGAGAAAAACATCCCATCAGTATGAGTCTGACCATTGAGTACGTGCTCCACAGTACAGTTGCCTTTCACATGGGGGAAACTGGTTTTTATGAAAAAATATCACACAGTGAGTAGATAGATCATCTAGGTATTCAAGCGCAACTTGTAAGTACAATTACAATAAATTATCATCCAACAGGCATTAAATACAGGTGCAAAAAATGTGACCTTTTGCAGTTAAAGACTACAACTCCCCACAGTAATTACAACTTCCAAGCAAACTCGTCAAGACCAACACCCAATCAACATGACAGTTGAAGAGTAGAGAATGTGCACTTGTTGCTGAGAGAGCATCTGTCTAGAACAATCAATGAGAAATGCAAAGAAGTCAAGTTGCCACATGTGAACTTGGAACCTGCAGCTATGTTTTCATGACATGATCTCCCATCTGGATTATATTCTGTGGTTCCTAGTTGCATGTTCACTGCACAAAGTTCCTCACTAATGCAATCAACAGTCCAAACACGAAGCAGGAAGTGAGTTCAGAAAGACAAGTCGAAGGAAGCTCCTGGTCACCGAGGCGTTGGGTGAATGAAGGCAGCTTAACTCATGCAGCCCTCGTTGTCTCCTGCTGCTCGAATTTAGGATACTTGTTCTCGACGTGCTGCCAAGTCGTCTTGCTGTATGAGAGATCACGTACCACCGCTGGCAACTCGTCCAGCTACGGCAACACAATTAACATGATCTCACTCTTAACTGCACTCACAGCACAGTCAGTCTCTTTCCCCTTTTATAATTTTACTGGTATGTATTCAATACACTCCACACTTATCAGATAGCCTTTCTAACAACTATGCCTATCAAAATATTTCTTAAATACTGCACACCTGCAATTTGTGTGTAACTAGTATATAATCAACACAAAACTGAAAATCCATCACAATATACCATGCAATGTCTAACAGCAAACTTTGTTTCTCAACGCAGAGGAGTCATTTTGATTCTTCACGTCTCATTCATCACAGACTGTGGGTACTGGGATCTGATCAGGTACTTGACTAAAAATTTTGATAGAGAAAAAATGCACAGATGCATACAAGCACCACACAAACACATACTCTCTCATGTGTATACATATTCATGCTAAAATACCATACATAGTTACTCTGTAAACTATTACACTGTTTCCTTAAAATGACCACATCACTTATTATTTCCTTCATTTCTGCACAACAGTTTCTATGTCACAGGTTACTAAAGTAACACTTTCAAATCATGAGGTTTTGCAAATTCAAAACCCATGAATTGTGGATTTGTATATTAATCTACACCAATATAACAAAGAGGTAAAGTTTGTGAGTTTCTTAGAGGTAATCTCTGGAACTACTTATCCAATTAAAATTCACACTAGTAAGTAATCTGGACCTTCTGAATGAACATAGGCTACATCATGACGTTATGAGACAAGGGAAAAATTTAAATACAAAAAATTGAAATAAACATAAAACCATTAAATGACTATTTTTGAACGTACAGTACACTCCCGTTTACTTATACTTCGCTTAACCGGTTTTTGTCTTATCCGTGCGGATTTTTGACTTTTCTCAAAGTCTACTGTAACTTCTAGAGTAAGGTTGTAGTAACGTGTCATTTAACAAGCAGCAGTACCATCACATCTATCGCTGTGACACGATGACTGATGTGTATCTATTTAAACTGTCTGAAGTGGCGCGTTTGCTGGTTGTGTAATAATGTAACCACGTGTTCGGCCGCCCAAGAGATTTAAGCACCCGAGAACTTATGTACAAAGTATTGCGAGCGACAACTCTCACGTGGGTGGTCTAAGTAGACAACTCTTATGTAGGTTGAAGTAAGGATATACTTTACGTAAAGATTGATGAGTCGTAATCGTAGTCTATTAGTAGTATAAGTGGCATGTGTCAACATTGAGAAAGCCACACACACAACTACGCACCGCTTATCTACGTCGCCCGCCCAATGCGCCCGTATCTGGTGCCGGCACCGGCGCAGGCTGTGTATACTCGATGCACAGTGAATTACATATACTTGGTGCAACATAAATATCAGTTTAAGTATCGTGTACTATAAATCCTAAACATACACTACACAATTTGTTTGCTTTGAAATGTATAATAGGTACTTTGTTTTATCATGATTTTTGGAGCCAATAACACAGTTCCCTTAATAGTAAAAATGTGTCATATTATCCTGGTTTTTTTAATACAAATTTGCTTATTTATGGTTTCTCCGGCCGTGATTAACACTGTTAATCGGGAGTTTATTGTACATTCATACTTGATACTATAGATTTACGAAAGAAATGTTTGAATTAATTCATTAAAAATGTTTAAAATATTTTTCTTACTTTAACTTACAATTATGGCAAAATAATTATATGTACGAACATAAAAATTATTTTGTAGAGGATTTAATTGGCTAATAAATTATATATTTGCCATACCTGTATTGGTTTACCAATAATTGTTCATTTTTTACACTTAATTTTGAACGTAAATTTGAAAATTTGTAATAAAAAAAATATTTTCAACATAAATTGATGCCCAGTGAATGGTTATGTTTATGATTTTGTGAGTGTTTATTTTGTAAACAACAGATATTCTATTGTTTGTAGCATTAGCTTAACAATTAACTGTTATTAAGACATACTAAATTATACTGGATAATTTTTTTTGAAAATGCGAACTGAAGAAAGTAATTTAATTTATAATTTTTTTTTTAATTTGTCTAAATTACAAATTAATTATTTTACTTTTTATTTGTTTGTTTACCATACATAATACCAACGTCGATTAGTTAAATGGCCAATTTAAAAGGTCAGTTACCACTAACAGTCTTTGGAGAAAAATTCATGTGTTCCATACGCAAAAATGAACCTCTTGGCAAATTGTTAAAAGATGCATCATTAATTATGTGGAACGAATGTACTATGTATGAGCCATAGAGCTCATGTTGAAGCAGTAAATCGGATGCTCCAAGATCTCAGAAACTCAAATGTACTCATGGGTGCTGTCACCTTTGTTTTTGGTGGTTATTTTTGCGAAACACTTCCTGTCATAGCAAAAGGAACACGTGTAGACATTGTAAAAGCATGTCTGAAATCATCTCCGTTATGGGGTTCAGTTCATACACTTAATTTGCACACTAACATAAGAGCCCATTTAAGCAAAAACAATTATAACAGTTTTACACAACAATTGCTCAAGCTAGGAGAAGAAAAATTTCCTTTTCCAAGCGCAAATGGTGGTAGCGCTGAAATTAAACTTGATGCAAGATTGGGTCGCAAAGTTCATAAATTAAACCATATAGCTTCAATATAATCCGATCTAGGAAATTTATTGCATAGAGACTATCATTGGTTCTGTTCAAGGGCAATAGTAGCTCCCAGATACAATACAGTTAATGAAATAATTACAATGATCTTACAAGAAGTTCCCAGCCAAGTTAAACATTACAAATCCATTGATACATTAACAGACATTGAGGACAGTGTGTACTGCTATTAAGAATCTTTAAATTCATTAAATCCTTCTGGTCTGCCGCAACACGACCTCAAATTAAAGATTGGTATCCTAATAACACTACTACGCAAATTAAACAATGGCACAAGACTACTGATAAGGGATTTTCAGAACATCATCAAAGTAATAGTACACATTAACTGGGTTTGCGGCCAGACAGCTAGCACATATTCCACATAACCCTACAATCCCAACATATCTGCCTATTCCTTTAAAGCAGTTGCAGTTTCTGGTGAAGGTATCATTTTCTCTCACAACAAACAATTCCCAGTGTCAAACTTTCAAATTTGTGGGAATAGATTTGAGCAAGGGATGTTTTTCTCACTGCCAATTATATGTCGGGTTATTAAGTCAGAACCCTAGAAAACCAATATATTTTCCTACCAGAAAATAATGAAACAATAAACATAGTATACAGAGAAGCTCTAACACGTTAATGTAAATTTAATAAAACATATGAAAAAAGAATACTTTGTAATAAGAGGTTCATATTTCATGTTTACGAAAAAACTAAGTTAATTTAAGGATTATACTCCCCTGTACTGTTAATGTAAATTTAATATAACCTATTTAAAAAAATAACAAACTAAGTCGCAGGTGGTTGCTATTACGATAAACTAAATTTTCTTACGTTAAGTTGTAATTACGGAGAAAATTTTTAATAACTTAAAGTGTAGATTTTTAATTCTATAGTAAAAAAAATAATAGAACCTATTAAAGCTATTATTAATTATGCATGTAGAATAATAAATATATGTCCAGCGAAGAGGGCGAGGATACTGCTAGTATTAGATGGACGAGTCGGTTGGCTATTCAGTTAAAATGGTGCCATTTTATTAGCCTCCAGACATAAAAGTGGGATATTATTAAGTCCATTCAAGTAAAATAAATTAAATGATTTCATGATCCAAACCAGCAGGACACAACAGAGAGCAGTATGGTGGTACAGAAGGCACATGCATCGACAAGATGAGAACAAAGCAGAGGGTGGAGGGACAGACAAAGGCAGCAATCCACTGTAAATAGGTCTACAAGCAATCACATACTGACCGGTATCCGAACCTGCCCCATGGAGTCCCTCTCTCGCAGCGTGGCTGAGTGGGGAGCCTTCAATGTATCAAAGTCAATGGTTACGCCAAAGGGGATGGCAATCTCATCGGTGCGAGCATAGCGTCTCCCAATGGAGCCGCTGGAGTCGTCCACCTTGTGTGACACGTCCAGTCGCGTCAGTTCTTGTGCTGCAAATCAATATGAGAAATGTTTATAGTTTTCATAATCTGGGTGTTATATCATTACACTATCATTACAGGCTACGAGAACATTAATCATGCAAGACATTTGCCACCACTGCTACACAAGAGACAAACTAGTAAGCTCTCTCCAATCAAGAAATAGTCGCTAAGAGGTGTACAAAAAGTAATTGTTCAAGTTTCAGATGAGATAGAGACGAAACCAAAAATTCTCAAGAACCGAGGTAAGTCTGTGAAACCTGTATTTTTCATGCAATGAATATGCTAATCTGGTGTCAATGCAGTTTGCCTCAATTAGTCAGTACATTGTTTTTCAATATAAACAACAATTTAAAAGTCTCAAATTTTTAATTGATTATAATTACAATTTAATACCAAAAAGTTTCTCTGGGATCTAAAATGAATTTTAAAGAAAATGCACACACACACACAATATTTTTAATGTAAATGAGCTATGGCATACGTAGTCACAACAAAGACAAGAAATTGGTATATGCATCCACACTTGACCCTTAAGCAATTTCCTTCCAGATGTCTACATGTGGTTTTCCAGATATAGCTAAGTGCAAAATGTTACAAAAAATTACAGCATACTCTGTACCTAATGAACAAAAAACAATCCTTGCTAAAAAAATTTCTGCTATGCTTATTTAACAATGGACATTCTCCCCTCCCCCATGAAACCCATCTCTTAGGCATAATTGTCAAGCACATCATCAGTTGCACTGTGCTCTTAGTGGATTGCTTTCAAAACACTTATCCTCTTCCTGATGACAGTCATCGATCCTACTCTTCAGGGTGTCATCGAAACCTCAGTAAATAAACAGCTTAACGTGAAAAATATTTCCAGTGCGGCACATATGTGAAAGCAACCCCTACAGTTAAAAACAGTACAGCCGACTCTCAATCTATCGTTATTCAGAGGACTGCCAAAAACGTCCATAAATGCGGGATTTTGTAGATAAGGGTTCCGATATGTACATCAATAAAATACAACTTCTAACCTTATAAAACTTTTATGTTTAGTATAGCAAGAGCTGTACATTATCTGTGAATAAAGTTTAGCTAATAAATACAATAAAAAGAAAATTTTTAGGAAAAAAATTACTGCAAATAATACATTGAAAAACATTTCACCTAAACTCATTAAATAAAAAAAAAATTACGTGTCAAAATACTGCATATAATTGATTGCAATCCAACACCAAATATAAGCTGACCTAAAACTTTCAAACCCTCTAAAAATTTAAATAATATGACATGGAATGCAAGTCAAATTTTGAATGCCCCGGGTACATTCATTTAGCTAAGAGTGCATGGAGAGTATATCAATCGGGCAGTGTGCTCATGGCAGTCGCTGGAGGAGGGGTGGCGGCAGGGGAATTACCCCTCCACGCCACAACAAGTTGCAGAGTGTAGACACCTTACGTGTGTGACAAATGTCTGTCTTTTAAAGTAATTAATTATATTTTACTGCAAAGAAAACTTTTAATTTTGAGACAAAAATTGACGCATGCCACTTATACTACTAATAAACTACGATTACGATTCATCGCTCTTTACGTGAAGTATACCCTTACTTCAACCTACGAGTTGTCTACCTCAAACACCCACATGAGAATTGTCGCACACAACATTTTGCATATAAGTTCTTAACTGCTTAAATCTCCCGGGCAGCCAAACACGTGGCTATAACATTACGCAACCAGCGAGCATGTTGCTTCGTCCACCCCCTCGCTGAGTACAGACAAGTTTCAGCCACTTTGGGCGCGGTAGAGCACCGCAGAAGATCCACAAACCAAAAATGCTGACGAGAGGGTTCCCTCCTTCCATACCAGCCTCACGGCAGAACGTCACGCACCTTCCCCGCACCCCGCATTGTTCGTTTAGCTGGTCAACCCAGGTGTTGAATGGCCTGCGGTTGCCGAACTATAACCCTGTTACATGCAACTGTTTAGATTGCTGTGCGACCCAACGTTCTCTGAAAGATTTTCCCTTTCTTTTTAACCACCACAGCAAGCTCCAGAGTAGTTAGTGGCATCTCCCTGCCTTCGGCGAGTAAGACTTGAACATACATATTTTATTCCCCTTCGTTTTTCACATGCCATCATTTTCAAGTGCTTTTTTATTTCAGGTTCATGTTGTATATTTTCTTGTAAATATCCACAGTGCTATGCTGAGAGAGACAGAAGAAGGGTGAGAGAGGACGCTAGGTCACCACGCTCATTACTATGGGTAACCACTTCCCCCCTCAACAGGTGAATTAACAAGCCAGACTCGCTCGCCGCACGGCCGCAGTGACAACACAGATGTTGAAAAGGCAACACATTAGACAGTGTGATGCAGAGTAGTTATAAACGGCTACGCACATGATGTATTTCGCATCCAGTTACTAGACGTTTGCATAAACAACCAGCATAAAAACGATAGTTGCAGGAAATATTAGGTGAAGGGACACAAAATATACCTTGATCGATGCGGCATGCTGTAAACAATATAAGCAGAGTATGTTAACATTATTTACATAGGGATTTCGCTGGGACCACAGAAAATTGTTGGTGGACGCGGTTTATCGATACATACAAGAACGATACATTGAGAGTCGACTGTAGATCTTTAGGCTGGAAAATACACGTGCGACCCTCACACAAGGATGACCCTTCTACAGGTAAGCATATACTCAATGCTCTCTTATAATTCACCATTTCAGAATCTATTTTTTGCTGGGAGAAAGACATTTTAAATGTGACTGACTTGTCATAGGCGTCCTTGTAACTCACTCATTATCCCCGCCTCCTTGCGCTGGCTCTGTACTTTGAGCGTAAGTAGGACCCGATCCTTGGTTCGGGGCTGACTTGCATAGCTACAGTTGCAGAATATCACTCTGCTCAAAGCTTTGTTCTTCACGATCTCTAGTTTACTCATGCAACTCGAGTTGCAAAAGTCACTCTACCAAGGTCCGTATCAAAGCCATCAATGCCATACATCTACATGTCTCTCTAACTATAATTTTCCTTGTGCCCAAGTCTGAGTATTGCCAGTGTTGGATTACCAGCACCTTACAACTTCTGAGACTGTCAAGTTACCTCTACTGGTCCTTCAGGCCCAGGATATGTGTGTTTACTTGTTTTGACAATAAACAGACATATTCTGAATTGGCTGAGGTTGTCACTTGCAGTCTGGTATCTTCACCTAGTGTGTGTCACTTCAACCTAACGTTCCGCCAACACTCTTCCAGTAATAGGCACTTGCCACCCACATCCTCTCTCTATTGCTCTGCAGGCATTTACCATGCAGAGAAGGCTCAGACTTCACATGTGACTTGGATCATGTGGTGACTTCCCGCCTTGATGAGAAATACCCTGCTGTTGCCTCTTTCTGTACGTGCTTGGGTTTGCTGGCGACGTCCCACCCAGTCAACATACTCGCAAAAAGCCAACAGTAGACATTCCCTAGGAATGTGGTACATGAACCTTTCAAGGAAACTCTAAGGAGCCGCTAATGTTCTGCCCTCTCCGATAACAGAGGAATGGGAGTTACCCCGTGAGGGCACTGCACCGTGAGAGAAGTAATCACCCTCCAGGACGGAGGCCAGCCATGCAATTCCTCCAAGGATAAAAACAAACACCCTTACCTCTCTCTTTACCATTGGACATATCAGGTTGTGCCCACCCTTACCAAACACTTGCTATCACCCCTCATCAAGACATCTCCCAACGACATATCAGGTTGTGCCCACCCTTACCAAACACTTGCCATCACCCCTCACCAAGACATCTACCAACGACATGCCTCATCAGGCTGGGCATGCTACAGCAGCCACACAGGCGCTAGCTCTTATTGGAAGCCTGCTTGAAACAGAGCATAGTACCAGCAGAGTTTACACTCATAAAGAGGAAAGTTGCAGCACACCAAAGGAGAATTACCACACCAGTTCATCCTATGAGAGTAGACACTTTCTTCAGTCTCCCATGGCACATCCCACATGCTGTCTCACCACTACCCCCTACTCCACCCACGAAGCTAACAATCAGTGAACTGTCTCCAGATGTGAGGAAGGTGGTGAAGTACCAGGAGCCCCAATTGCAAAAACCTCCGAACACAGCTACACACCCACACCAGGGTACCTATGTGGCCCTCCCCTACCAATGCCCCCCCCCCCCCCCCCCCCAACAACAATGTACTATCATCAAGTTCCCAGAACTTGGATTCCTTCCTTCTAAAGACTTCATCAAGATTATGATCCCTGCTTCCCAGACACCAAGGGAGGTGGGAAAACATTTAAATGACCAAAGATGCCGCTGAACCAGACACCACAAGCGAGGTAAGGCATCAACTTTAGTCCACAGTCTTCGTATTTTGAAGGTTTTTCTGTCATCTGGTAGTAATGGTAAATTTATTGATAAAAAATGTAGAAAACTTCCTCAACAAATATAATGCAAACACTCCAATTGAAGGAACCACAGAGCAGTTATTATAGTGGTAACCCTTGAAACAATTTCTTCATGACCAAACTGATTTGTTAACAGAGTTTTGCCAAGATGTGAAAGTTTTACAAATTGCATGTTGCACATCACCAACCAGATTATTTTAACATTTTTGAGGAGAAAGTGTTGCTTGTGTCTGTGTGATGAGACATCCAACTTTGATGGAGTGATCAGTGTACACACTATCGTAAAATTACTTTTTATATCTGATAGTCTTGCTCTAATGTGTACGGTCTTTGCAGAGAAATAAAAAGTACTTGTGCTGTGGGCCAACTGTTTTCTTTACTTAATTATTCCACATGTAAATATGGCCTATATTAGTAAGAAAAATACTAATTTTCGTCACATGTTAGTTGTGTTTAAAAATGCAGACACATAATTGAACTGAATACCACGTGCAACTAGTGCCTTCCCGCAAGAGCTTCGTTACCACAGAATCAAGTAGCCAACACTCGCTGTCTCAATCTCCCGCATTCCATTCAACTAGAGGGGGAAGGTCTAAAAAACAAACAGCGGTAGAAGGTGGCCTGGTGCTGTTGTCTATCTCCCTTTTAAACATCTTGCTCAGCCTGTTTCCATTGTATGTGCAGCCTGTGTGTTATTTTCGGTACCAAAGATAAAATACACAGTGTATTACACTTAACAAAAAAGAATTTTCTTTGGGAAAGAATAAATTGTGCATAAACAATATAATATGGTAGCGGGGCTAGTGATACTACATACATACAGTTAAAACCCCTCTATTACAACCCCATTTATTATGACCCAATCCTGAGGAACCTTGAAAAGTTTGGGTCAAAAATGAGGCATGTCTAAAAATAGATACATACAGTAATCCTTTGCCAACAGCTGTATCTTGACAGTGGTTCCAGTTATGCACGGATTTGTTTTTGTAGACCTTTTCTCCAACTGCCATGATACCAGTTTCTATTATCCACAGTTTTCAGTCTATGGGAAACTAGCCTTTACTGATGTTAGTGGTCATGCATTTCTAAAGCTGCCAACATAGACTTTGACTTTTGTGTCCCAAGCAGCATGAAGCAATAAATTACTTCATTCCAGAAGGGGACACTAGTGTACTGTCCATGGAAGCTTGGGGTGCTGGGAGGGGGGGGGGGGGGGGTTTAGCTGCAGGTGGTCAGTCAGTAAGGATTCTTTGTTCTAGTCACATGGCATACCACTGCCTCTGCCTTACCTTCTCTGTCTTTTTTCGCTTATATTATCCCTCCTCTTTTGCTGTAAAAACAGCAACACATTACAGACTATTAATCAGTGTATGTGTATAACTTCAAATTTAATTCAATGTACCTTTTTAAATGATTTTTTTAGTTTATGTGCGCCATGGCTACGTAATATGCTAATTTTTTTGGTGGGCATTCGTTTTTTTCTTGTGAAGTCAATTTTATGTGTAAAGTGAATAACGGTAGGTAAGTGTGTGCAAATAAAATGTGTTCTTATGTTACCATATTTTGGCAAGCAAGGCCGCGTGCGTGTATAGGTCACATCAGAAGTTTTTGATGAAAAATCCAGGATAATTAATATTTCAAGTCGACCGCACTAAATTGTTATATTCCCGTAAACATTGCAGGGTCTCATCGTGCCAGTGCAGAGGGCAACACGCCACCTACCATTCGTATAAATTCATCAAATTGACGTGAATCACATATCTATCAGCATATTTTATCAACACCGGGCTGCTGTTACAGAGCGAACCGACCCTGTAATGACGGCATTGGCGGCGGCCGGCTGGCCCGCAATCGCCAGAATAATCTTATAGGAGACGGTCTGCTGGCCACTGCCCATCACCTTGTAGCGACCGACCGACAGGTGCCCAACCCCGAGGATCTAGGACCGATCGTCAGATGCGAATCTCCACACCCAGCCGCGCTGCAAAGGATCTAGGCACTCGCCCAGCTATGTGTGCATAGCAATGTATTCATTGCTAGCCCCAGCACACGAGTGATCCAATGTATTTTCATATATATTATCAATATATAAAGTTCTGTGTTTTGCTTCAAACATAAGGCATCTCCAACAGTGTTGAGTTATATTTTAATAATATATAGTCTAATCTTTTCACACGCTTTCAATGGCTATGCCATACTGTGTTTAGGTCTTCTTTTACGAGAAGGGGTGGTCCAATATGCCTTTCTTGGGTATCAAATTAATCAGGAGACGTCCAGCTATTAAAATATACATAAGTATTTATTTTAAAAAGTGGTTTATTTTATGCTCTAGAGATGATTGAACATGAACTTCATGCAAAAAATGGCAATTTAAGGGGCATAGGGGTTAGGGGTGGGTAAAAATCGGCCCAAAATTTTCCAAATGATATATTACAAACCTATTCTCGGGAACCATGAGGGGTCGTAATAGAGTGATTCTACTGTACTGTAAGTTTCACGCTCTATGCACTAATGTGTTTCGTACTATCTATGACCAAGTTGCCTTGTTTAGTTTACATTTCGAGCAGTACATTAACTTCGCTGTAGAGAATGACAAACTTCGCTGACAAACGTATTTTAGTACACAGAGGTTAAAAAAGCATTGTTCTTGTGGACATACTTTGTTGTCTGGAGGATTTCGTTATATAGGGCAGGTTCTCTGTATGAAGATGGAACAGAGAGATTACTATGATGCAACAAAGAGGCGTGTATTGAAATTAAATATTGATATTTCTGTTTTTAGAGGTTTGAGATGGCAAAAATCAGATTTACTGTAAGGAGAGAGAGTATCCAAACCAAATGTCGACCTTTCTCCTTTGACCTAAAATTTTAAAGTAAGCAAAAAACCAAACAATCCTCAACATTTTAAAACAAAGTTTAAAAAAAATGTAGTAATATATTTAAATAAATATGGCATAGTGCACAACAAATGAAACATATTGAAACGACATGAAACACTACAAGCTAGAAAGGGAGGAGGGTGGGTGGACTCACATAGCTGCTTGACAAAAGGCTGGAATTCCACATTGCTGCTGAGAGGAAGTACTGAGCACTTGAGTGGAGCCACCGCTGATGGCAGAGAGAGGAACTGAAACAACACAGTTGTGTACCCCAACATCTGTCCCCACTGATATGCAATACCAACCATTCCAAACATGCCATAACACATACCAACACAGCAGCATACCAACATCAGCACTTCAGGCTGTCCTTTTCAACCAATTACCATATTTTAGCGTGTATAGGTCGCACTTTTCTACAAAAAAAAAAACTCCAAAAAGTGGGGTGTGGCTTATATACAATATATTAGCAAAAAAATATTTTTTAACCCCAAAACATGTTCAGAAATTGGTCAACACACAGTACAATTTAATGTTTTAACTTAATTCTGAAGGAAGGAAGGGAAGAAGTAGAGAAAGGAGAGGGGAAAAAAAAACTTTTTGCTCATGCAATTGTTTGTTCACTTGCGTTAATAAACAAAATAATATAAACTTGTTGGAGATTGCTCATAGATGCATACATGAGAAAATAATTTCTCTCTGCTGTACAGGAGAAAGATATCTTGCGTAGTTCGCACGCCCGCAGCCACGCTACAAGTACACATTAACAAGACACCATTTTGTGTAAATGTTGCAGTGGTTTTGCTTTCTCAAGTCACATTATCATCTGTGGAATAGTAATCATGCAATGTTCATTTGTAAACATTGCAATTTAATACAAATTTTCTGTCACAAATGTTTTGTAGGGGAGAAATTAAGTCTGAATTTATTGTGTTTGTACGGAATTGTCACTTAACAATATTTACAGGAATACAAAAATTCTGTGCGGCCTACACTTGAATCCCTAATTTTTCATCAAAAATTTCTGGTACAGCCTACACACGCCAAAATACTGTATTTGTGTATTTTGTGAGCTAACCATGGTAAAGCAAAACCAGTGTGTTGAATACTGTAAAAATAGGTAGAATTGAGTTAAATATGAATTGGCAATGCTCTTCTAAAATAATAACACAGTAAGGCATATGTACATTGATAAATAAAAAATAATCAGAAAATAGTAGGAAATTTTTTTTAATGTAGGTGCAAAAATTACTATGCATAGTTTATAACTCTTGCATATAACTAAGATACATGTACATAAGACATTTATATGTAGGCTTGCTGTGCTGTAATAAAATGTAATAATAATGCTCCTATAACTGAAAAAAAAAATGATGATGCAGGACAGCATCCTGCCCCTTAGACCGGTTGCCGCGCAGCACATCCACCACAACCAAACAGCACTAGCATGTAACCAGTGCACAGCAAGTGCCGAGTGCAACACAGAGTAATGCATAAAAATGTAGGGCCGTGCAGCATAACAACTTACCACCCCCCACCCCCGCGGCAGGTGGAGGTGCGTTATGGCAGACCCAGCGCACATAATTTGGAAGGCTCAATTAAAAGCAATTATCTAAATAAAGGAAAGACACACTACCAGTGTGGTTGTTCGAAGACACCCCTACCAACATTCCAGTGTTTTATTTTAATTCTAAAGTTTGTGTGTTTTCACCTCATGACACAACCCTCATTTCATCTCATTTAATTGTTATTGCAAGTTTTTGTATGTCTAGTATATTGTTAACTTTTCCAAGGTATTTTATTGCAAGGGCAAGTAATTTTTATGCAAGTAATTTGTTCCTTGTAGCATACTCAATTAGTTCTGGTGCGCAGCCTGCCACTAGGCTGCGGCTGCGCGCACCCACCATGATCAGTCATCGTTTATAAGTCAAATGGATTGGCATGCTTCATGTTGTGCTCCGGGTGCCTTCACTTTTTCCTGCCAATCACTTAACTGCAATAGTCTTATGTAACTTACTGGAATCTTTTTTTTCATTTTGCAGCCAGAGAAGCCACCCGTTCTTCCCCGGGACTAGCATCACCGAGGGAAGCTTAAAGTACACCAAATCCTTTTTTAATACGTATTTGTGTATTTTCGCAGTTTAGCTAATCAGACGGGCATGTGGCCAGAATCTGTTTCAGTTTCATTTTGTGGTGAAGTAACGTAATTTGTACAAGGATAAAAATACTCTGGTTTGCCCACTTCATGTGTTTCATTTCGAGCCCCGCTGTTTCCACACAATATCCTTTGTAACACATTCAAGCTGCATGATATCCAGCAAAACAGAGTAATGGTAACTGACTCTTTTCCTTCATAGGTGGCACCACAAGCCTAGATGGCCACCGGCCATGGCACTCGCAACAGTTGATGCTATATTTGAATTTGAATTAAAGTAAAACAACACAAACCAAAACAAACCTAAACATACCGCCCACCAAAAATAACATTTTTAAGCAAACTAGAAAATCTGTACAATGTCACAATGATATATGTGGTTCGCAGTGAATAGGTAGGCGACACAACATGATAACGGGGCGCTTCACTGTTCGATGTTGCTGCATAATGGTGACCACCCTGCAAACTCCATCCTTGCGTGCATGTAGAACTGCAACACGTCCAAGCTGCCACTGCAGAGGTGGCAAGTGGTCTTCCTTGACAAGGACAAGGTCGCCATTCTGCACCTCACCTTCACTCTTGGTCCACTTTCCACGTGGTTGTAGTGTGTCCAGGTACTCCTTGTACCATCTCTGCAAGAAGTGATGAGTGGCACACTGTACCAGCTGCCACCGGTCCAATCTGTTTGACTGAATCTCTGTAAGGTCTGGAACTGGAGGTGCTGTCAGGCTGGTACCCATAAGGAAGTGTGCTGGTGTCAGGGCCTCTAAGTCATGTGGATCTGACGAAATGGCACACAGTGGACGTGAGTTAAAGACAGCTTCAATCTGGGCAAAGAGAGGAGACAGCTCCTCAAATGTAAGAACCTGCGGGCCTAAAACTCTTTTCAGATGATACTTAGCAGATTTGATGGCTGCCTCCCACAACCCTCCAAAATGTGATGCAGATGGCAGAATGAGGTTCCACAAAAAAAAAAAGACAATACACATTCCTTATGTGGTGACGAAGTGGGATGATGGGTAATTTGGAAGCTATATCCTTCAAGACTAGTGCATTGGTGATTAATTGAGGCCTTTCACATCTCACAGATGTCAGCACACAAGTAACAAAACCATTGTTTGCAAGAACAACAGACTGAGCCAACTCCACAACAGGAACATGAGTCCTTTGGCGTTTTAACCCTAGCTTGCGGACACACTCTTCAGAGATGAATGAGCTCTGGGATCCTGAGTCAAGCAACACTCGAACCTTCTGCATCTTGCCACTTACATCTTTAACTCCAAGGACTGCTGTAGCTAAGATGACAGTTGCAGACACATCAGTGGAAGAGGTATGCGAGACCACAGCTGCAGTTTCCTCATTGGGAATGGAAGTGACTACTTCTTGTTGGTTAGAAATATCTGAGGTTTGCTCCACTTGATGTGAGGAGACAGCAGTGTGAAGAAGGGAGTGGTGTCTCCTACTACTAATCAACTCCGATTACGACTTATCGCTAAGTGTTCCTACTTCCACTGCTACAGATGTAAGAAACACGTAGAGAACATTTTCAACATAAATTCTCGGTTGCCTAATCTACCATGTAACAGGAAATTTCGTCACCTGAAGGTTATGCAACCCAGCAGGCACGCTGCCCTCCCTTCCCGCGCTGAGAGCCACCTACAAGCTGTCCAAACCTCGGGCAAGGCCAAACGCTACCAACGAGGAGAGAGTCTTACTGTTTGCCCGCTACAACAGTTTACCACATGCACCACTGACAGGAACCAAGACTTTTTATATAACCGAATTAGCTTTTAATACAAGCACCCTTCAGGAGCCCGTCAGTTTTTTTAACAGCCATTAGACAGCCATCTGTTGCTTTCAAACTGTCAAAGCACTGTCTAGTGCTGGCGGAGAGGAACAGAGGAGCCACAACCACTAACAATACCTTCATTCAAGGAGGGGCGACAAACCCAGGTTACTTCTTTCCACCAGAGCACTCTTAGTGCTGGGGTAGCTGTAACTTGAGTCCTGCCGCTCGTTCGTGTATGAATGCACATCCAGTGGAGACATTGGTGACCCACACAGCTCCTTGTCTCTTGATCAACCCACATAGCATGGGGGATCAGTGGAGACTTTACAGAGCCTGTGTAAGCAAACCAAAACTGGACATACACTGTACGGTTGTTCTTCGTTAGGATGCACTCCATATATTGTAAGCAGCAACTCTATGCCCTGCCAGGTGAGGGACAGCAAAAAGCTTAGGGAACAAAATGCAGCATTCCTTGCCACCATACAGTTGAGTGCACTACCTCATCTTGCAGACGAAAGGCAGGCAAAGCGGGACCACGCAGCCCAACTTAGATACCAAGTAGTCACGCCTGCTCCGGTACTTGTAATATATTTGTCGCCTTGCTTGCACATCCATCCATCGTGTCACCCTGTGGTAAGAGGGTTGTTAAACCATACTGAGAGACGGTACGGCTGGACAAATCCAAACTTCTAGAGCCGTGAAGCCTACAACTGGAATTGCCCCTTCGGAGTGAATCAAGCTCGCCACTACTGGGTGAAACTAGAATCAACCACAACACCCAAGATGACAGCATAAGTAAGTTGTAACCAACACTCCTCGCCTCCCGCCTTGTAACCCGAGCCAATCACCTCGCTTTTGGTCTAGCGGAAAATTCCTAGACCAATGTGCCTGTCAGTCTAACCGAGCACATGCCACTACAATAAATACAGAATTCTCAAGGCATCTAAGTTCTCCTTATGAATATCTACCATACTCTGCAATTTGTCAGGACAGACAGCAGCTAAGTAAGGGAATTGCATTACATTTTCCCGAAGCATCGTGGCTATTGCTCTGGCATTATGGTACCTTTCAGTTAATGTTTTTGCCATGCCACGTTATAACTATCCTCAAGACAGTGGGAGAGCTTTAATAAAATTGTATGGCTCCCCTAAAATTGACAAAAGGAAATACTGATAGGAGTGGGCGCAGCTTCGAAAATATGAAATTCAAATTGAATATTCTTAATATTCAGCTTCGTATTTGAAACCAAAATTTTACTTTGAACTTCGAAACAAAAAAGTGTTTTGGGAAACTTAAATAATTTATTATTATTGACAAACAATGCAGATAACATTGTCGGTTTAATAACATCAAAGTTTTTATTCAACATATGCCACACACATGGCTAGCGAATCACGAAAACATAACCTCAACTCGACAAAATGACCACAAATTAGTTCAAATTGCATTTTGGTGTAAAATAATCATCAGTATCTAATTTTACTCACAAGATAAAACAGAATTGTTGAAAAAAAAAACTATTTACTATGAAACATTTAATTATCTTGCCAAACTTCTTACGACACTGATCGGTAATATATGTTTATTTCCCTCGTGTTTAACAGTCCCTTAATGCATTATGGTGTGATAAATAGGAGATTAAACTGCAAGTTTTACAAACTTAAATGCTTTAAAATTGCACCCATTGTGATTCACATAACAGTAATGTAATTATAAAAACAGGAACTACGCTTCATTTCACGTCATTGTGAGTGGCCTCAGAACACCCATATAGCGAACAGGGTTCCACTGATCGAATCGTAGAACAAGTTTTGTCAATTTCATGTACGTACGGTAAAATCTGAGAGACAATGTGACCAACCTACACAACATACTATGTAAACAGTAAATGCTCAGTATTGTATCAACT
Organism: Dryococelus australis; assembly: GCA_029891345.1. Classification (NCBI taxonomy): domain Eukaryota; kingdom Metazoa; phylum Arthropoda; class Insecta; order Phasmatodea; family Phasmatidae; genus Dryococelus; species Dryococelus australis. The sequence continues at coordinate 35,001,432 of CM057003.1, forward strand.
GATGAATTTCTGCGGGATGCATGTTGTTAAGTTGGTGAATTTGATGATGACTTTGGAAGAAAATAGTACACACGACTAAAAAGTTGTAATTTAAAATTTTAATTATACTTACTGTTGCTTCGAACATCTTGATGGACTGTATTACATGAAAGTTTGTTGATATGAGAACTGGCGGGCAATACCAAACACCATTTCTCCAGAATGAATTGCGAACAGCTGACTGTCTAAATATACTAGTTCCTAGAAGCACGAGAGCACCACTGATGGCATTGGCAGGTAGTTCAAATCTGTACACAGTAATTGTATTTACAAAGACATCTATACACACAGTACCAAACACAACATTTATGGTTTAAATTAGGTTTTTTAAGCAATATTAACTATTTTCGCTGTTGGTGCATGAACTTAAAAACACGTTTAGCAATTATGACAGAGCATGTCAGCACGTACGAACAGTAAACGTGTCCAGCCAACGGCTAGTGATGTTTATGTTTCCAGTTTCTAGCCTGGTGAATACCGTTTTGCGTGTGCTTTTTCTCATCGTGTTTCTGCGAGTATCTTGGTGTTGTCGGAATATTTTATCAGTAGTAAATGATTTTTAGTTAATAATATTTTTATTTGTTTTCATTAACAATGGTTGGTCATGTGTACCATCATAGTGCATTCTCTTGAGTGAAATGTAATATTAATCGGAACATGTTAGCCGCTTCGTAAAAACTGAACTGAAGTTAGCTTCGAATCCCAGCTTCAATCTGTCGCTGCCAACATTACCACAAAAAATCACTAGCGACTTTTCCACTCTCCAGGAAATGTGTCGAGCAAAAACTGCACATGTCCCATTACATAAAATACATAAGTTGAATTGATAATTATACCTGCTAGCAGATAAACACAGCATCCATAAAACTGTATTTTCTGAGCCTCACTCAAAATGTTTTAACAGCCTGCCAAGTTGCCCTACCTAACAAGCCCCGATTCCTTTTAGCTGCCCCCCCCCCCCCCCCCACCAATCTATGCCTGCACAGAGGTCGTGGGAGGAGGTAGCAGTGAGGCTGCTACCTAGTATTGTCCCTTTAATTAGTATTTTGAAAAAGCACATTCGCCATGAATCTGATACAGTGAGTAGATGGTATTACAATACTGTGTGAATTCTTCTGTTTATATATATATATATATATATATATATATATATATATATATATATATATATATATATATATATATATATATGCATCTGTGCAAATTGGAATGACGACGTAAGTATCACGTTTTGTTTTTTCATTGAAGTTAAAATTTTAAAAGTTACGATAATTTAAATGTTATTTCCATGCGAGCAAAATTTTCCACTGCTCCATCAAAACAATATGCATTAAACTAAAGGCCCCCCTCCCCCCTTTTTTATTTGTTTCTATTTTTCCCCTGAAATAAAATAAACAGAACCTCAACAAATTTAACTTGGTAGTTACAAAAATAAAACAGGTTGGAATGTCAACCTGGCTATAATATCCTGCATTAATCTTTCAGTGCCTGCTGTATGGAACACGAGGAAAGAAGAAAATGCAAGTGTGCAATGGAAGCAAACATTTGTTTACAAACATCCTTTTCTTCAGTAACAAAACAGCTGTGGTAGAAGGAGACATTGTGGCCGTACTACTTTTATTATAAAACTGTCAAAATTTACCCCACTTACATGTAATGGAACAGTTACCATGCATATTTTAGAAGACAAAAATGGAGACCAAACAAAATTTAAATAAACTTGACACACTACGTTAGCTCATATAATTTAATCATGTTTATGTATGCAAAGAGAACCATATTAGATTGAATCACACTGTTTAGATGCAAAATTTTAATAAAAAGTACAAAAAATAACTACTGGAGTGTAAAACATGAGCACTGCAATTAATTATTCTGTTTTGTATGTTCCACACATTGCTGAAATATTTTTTTGTTTCTTATTTATTGTATTTAGGTCAGGAAATATGCTGATGAGATAAAAAATTATTTTTAACTCTTTAAAATAGGGATGTTACTTTTAAATATTCCTTAAGCATGGATTAATTATCAGCTTCATATTTAGATTTGTTAGCATGAAAGGCAATGTGTGTATTTACATGGTAAAAACTATGACTATTTGTTTGTATATCAGAGGAAAACATTCTCTTTTTTTCTGCATTTTACCTAGCTTGTAAAAATTTATGTATTTAATAAAATAAAAAAAAATAATTGTTGCAATGTGTACTTGTCAACAAAACCCTTTGATTAGATATTCCATTCAAATTTGTGAATATTTAAAAAAATTTGCTTTGAATTCACTTTGAAATGAAATTTCCAGCTTCACTCACCCCTAGATACTGAGCTTCCCCAACACAGCGAGGGCCTTGTTATGACCAGCGAGATAAAAATCATAAAAGGTAGGCCAGTCTGTAAGCAATCCCTTAGAGGTAGGCAACTGCAATATTGGTAACTTGACATTGGATGAGGCTCGGCCGAGATGCAATGCTGTTCTCTTCTTACTTCTTTGATCACAACAAGTTTGTTGAAAACTTCCTGTATTCTATAGTAGGCTTAGTCAAACTGCTCGAGCTCCCTATCGCTGGCTTCAGACTCTGCAACTGATGTAGTTTCCGATGCTTGAACAGAAAGTTGCAGATGGCTTACCTCAAAGTCTGTTTTCAGCTGCTGCAAAGCACAGCATGTTGCCTTGAAAAGTCCCACCCAACTCGGATTATTGTCAACTTCATTGGCCAAGGTCATAAGTCTATTTATACGGCACTTCACAAGACACAAACATGTCTTCAATTGGTATGGAGAGATTTTAACAATTTCACGCTGTAGTCGGAGGGCAACCTACCACCAGTATGGTCACGCCACACAGAAGTGACACGCCCCTCCCTTGGGACGAGCCAGGCCAGGTGGTGGAAGGAACTGGGAGGAAAGATGGAAATCTTTCAAACAGGAAGGAGCAAACTAGGAACAGAAGAAACGAATTCCTGCCCATTGAGCCTCCAACCACCCGGCCAGTAGCAAATACACCGGATAAGACTTATCTGGATATGACGACATGCCAAGCAAAGCTCAGGCAAAATTTTATTGAATTGGCCAAAGTTGTAGGTACATGTTTGAGTTTTATCTAGATTGGACAATGGCAAAGCGGAAAAGCGCGCAGTGATGGTTTTGTACGAGTCTGTGTGTGCACAAGTGCCGATTCAGAATGTAGTTTTGGGTTTTCGAAACAAGCTCTATGCGTCAGGGGACGAGGTGGAGGGAGATGTTACTGGTTACCGGATATCCCCCGAAAGTTAGCCCGTAACAACCCCAATGCACTGAGCCGAGAAGGCAGTTATTGGGATACCGTCATGCTTATATTCAACTCGAGAAAGGATTTACGCTGTTGCGAATATGAATATTAGTTAGTGTGTGAGAGAGTAGTTTAGTAGTAGTGTTCTTTTCAATTTTCGTACAGCATGGCGGTTTCAAAATTGCAAAGTTCCCGTTGGTTACCCGAGATCAAAAGAGCCGATTTAGCTTTTTGTTTGTGGGGGCTAAAGTAGCTTGGATAGAAAGTAGCGCTCCAGGTATGATCTTTAATAGGTATCGGCCACCTGGAGGGGAGGTTTGGAGAGGCCAGCGCCGGTTCCACCGGGAACTTGTAGTTTGAAAAATGCCAGCGCAGTGAAAACCTGAATAATTATAAACAACTACAGTCACAGTCGGTACACCATGCGGCTAACCTCAAAAAAGCTCACATTCATCACAAAATCGCAAAATGATAAACACGACACTTATTTCATAACAGAAATTTAGAGATTAAATAGTGGTATTTGTACTGATGCATGTCGCTTATACTACTAATAAACTACGATTACGACTCATCGCTCTTTACATGAAGTATACTCTTACTTCAACCTACATAAGAGTTGTCTACTGCAAACCAATACACATGTTGCGCGCCGCTTAAATCTACCGAGCGACCCAACACATGGCTACAAGGTTACGTAACCAACATACACGTCGCTTCACCCACTCCCTCCACGCTGAGTGCCCAAGCTGTCGGCCACTTCGGGCATGGCAGAACGCCGCCAAAGATCCAAGAACGCTGACAAGAGGGTTCCCGCCTCCCATGCCAGCCTCCATGGCACAAGGACGTCACACGTCTTTCCCGCACCCCACCGCGGTAGCCTAGACTTCTAACTATGCAAGTCCACGCACAGCGGGGCTCCAGCAATTCGTAATCCTTCTCTTGAGTAAACCACGAGCACTCCTTAGTGCTTGGGCCTCCAGCGAAACCTCGAGCCTTCAGTAGCCATCACGGCTACCCTTTGTGATGATGACAGTCTTCAACGTCCATCGAACACGAATATACCAGCTACTTTAACTTTAACTTCATTTGTCTCTTCCAGACACCCACATTAGACAGCTTTAGTTGAGTAGTTAAATACATGTTCTGTTTTCTAGATAACTTCCCCTCCAGCTTAGAACCAGGTCGCCTACACCTGGCTACCATAGTTTTCCTTCAGTACTTCGTCTGCTCGGTATCAGATAGCACGAGTCACTATATTTATAGAGTCCTAAGTAAATACATCTTTGTTCTCTATTCTAACACTTATATTTCTAGAGTAACGTCTACTTCGCCCGCTAGGAATAAGTTCCACTGTGCACTCCCGACAGAAACCGATACTAATGGTAAATCCGAACTAGCTTGACTGAAGCCCCTTATTGGGACCTCTAGTCTGGAACATACCCATTAGACGGCCGCCTGTTTCTTCCTACTACCCCGAGCACCCAGGTGCTGGAGGGAAGAAACAGAAGAGCCACGACCACTAGGAATACTTTCCACCAAGGAGAGACAGCAAACCTAGGCTGTATCACCTACCAGAGCACCTAGGTGCTGGAGGCGGTATTGACCTGGATGTTGCGGCCTGGTCTTGGTTGGATATCACATCCAGTAGTAGTATTGGTGGCCCACACGGCTCAACATCTCTGATCTGCCCGCTAGAATGGGGGATCAGTGGAGACTCTTACCGCGCTTGTGCCACTTATCAGCTACTGGACCTACACTATTATAGGGTATAGTTTCTTGTCCAGAGTGCACACCATATCTTGTTCAGCGATGAACCAAACTCTATGACTTACAAAATAAGACACAGCCGAAGGTGTAGGGAACAAAAGATTGCTCATCTAGCTGCCCAGCAGTGGAGTACCTTAGCCCCTCCTACGCAAGAAAGACAGGCTGAATGGAACTGCGCTGCCTCACTGAGATTACGAGCAGTCTCGACTGTCCATGTGGTACGATATATTCATTTTCCATCGCTCGTCCAAACCAGTCCTGACTATCACCCGGTGCTGAGGGGCTTAGTCTACCGGACTGAAGCTAGGTATGGGCTGGCCAATCCTAACTTCGAGTCAAGAATCAGAGGCCTGGAACTTGAAGTACAACGTAATTAAACTCAAGAACTGTAACAACAGTTTCACTCAGCCAGTTAACCCATGTTACCAATCGACCAAAGACCTTCAGAGTGAGTCAGGTTTCTAAAACCTCCCGTCAGCTACCATAACTTGGTGCACTTGGTCTAGAGCAATAAACCTCGACGACTGTGCCATAAAATCAATAGCCGGGCACGCGTCAGTACAGACAACTGCAATGGCACGTCTACGTAGTAGTTTCAGTACCACACAAAGCCGAATTCGGCACACAAAGAAATACTGAAAAACACATTTACTGTTTAGTGTTTACGGTAATTATCTATTAAACTCTGTTGGCTCAAGTAACATTTTCTTACGTTACTTAAGACAGTTTCGCATGTTGTATGTGACTGTTACACTAATACTGTGAGTGATGATAACTGACAGGTACACAAAGTAATGCCAGAAGGTTTGTGTCATTATTTTTGAGGGGGCTGCGGTGGTCGAGCAGTTAGCCCGCTCGCCTCCCACCAATGCAAACCTTGTTCAATCCCCGGCCATCACCGGATTTTCGCACGTGAGAATCGTGCCAGATGATGCCGTTGGTCAGTGGGTTTTCTCTGGGAACTCCCGTTTCCCCCGCCCTTTCATCCCGGTGTTGCTTACTCACCTCAATCACCCTCATCTGCTCTCAAGACCTCCCTGTTAAGAGCCACTCAAATCTCTTCACTCATTATTTTTGTGTCCAAAAACAAACTCTAGTAAGTGGCTCAAATAATGCATATTCGGCCTGGAGAACCATAAAATGTTTCCACACAACCACCTTTGTAATACATTCCAGCTGCGTGACGTCCAGCAAAACAGAGTAACAGTAACTAACTATTTCCCTTCATAGATAGCACCACAAGTCAAGATGGCCACCGGCCATGGGACTCGCAACAGTTAACACTAAATTTGAATTTTTATCCAAGTACATACACTAAACAACATAAACCAATAAAAACAAACCTAAACAACTGCCTATGAGGTATTTCAGGAAACAAGTCCCCTACAACCTGTTACCAGACGTATTTCAACAATCACCTAAGCATGGCTTAATCACTTTATTCAGTGCACATTACAGTTTCAGGCATGGGAGTCAGACTTAATAAGCCCGCTTCATCCCGACGTAAGTATTAGGCACGAGGAGGTCTGCCTTCATCAGCGCCATTGGGGCAACTTCAACTAAGCACCCACCGAGGGAATGGCATACGACTGGGCCGCACAACATTGAGATCACCAACACCACCTTTGGCACTGCCTACCAACGGTGTCTGGCACCTAGTCAGGTAACCCTTTCCAACAACTACTCTCTCTACAGCCCCAGCACATGATGAAAATGAAATTAAAAGTGCAATATAAATATTTCTAAATACTGATTGCTAGATAAACTGAAAAACTGTTTTTGGTGCATAATTATGTTCGTTATGTTTTGTATCCTGTGTTGGTGTCGTAACCTGACCAGGAAGCACCTTACCATTCTGGAACGTATAATGATAAACTTGGAATCAACAGTATTAGTTAAATGGAAAAGAATGGTGATGTTACCGTGCGCTGCTCATCGCCCTCGCGCATCCTAAAGTTGTGCTCAAACAGCGCATACATGATGCGACCAATGCCGAAGGAGGGCTCTATGACACTGGGGATGATCTCTTCCACGTGTACGGTCTTCTGGTAGCTCTTCACAACAAGCATGTCCCGTGTAAGGGTGTAGTTCTTGCCATCAATGTCAACCATATATTTCCTGCACACACACATAACACATAACACACACAATGCTGTCATAACACCTTACGTGCACACCTGGCCACAGCTAGTCAATTATATTTTCACTTTCTTCAGTCAACTCTGGTCATTTGTTCTCCACTAGCCATTGTATGAAGCATGATTTTTAAAAGTATCACAGTTACAGACCAGGTACAAAATGTTTCAAACCTATTAAGGAGTGAAGTTTTTAACTGCGAACTTCTTGAAAGTTGTTCATGCAGTGTGAATGGACATACAGTACAACCCTCTTAAGAAGTTTTCTGTTAGCAAGTTTACCTGCTTAATACACTTTAAAAAGTTTGCACTTTGTCTATTACAAATACATAATTCTACCTTTATAAGAAGTTTTCCTGCTTAATAAGCATACATTTTAAGTACTTTTTCCGAAACTTCTTAACAGGGTTTCAATGTATGAAATGAAGGCTGAGTGGATGGATGGGTAGATTTAATGGATGGGTAGAGGGATGGATAGGTGGGTGGATACATGGATGGGTGAATGGATACATGGATGAGTGGATGGATAAATGGATGGGTGGATGGATGCATGGGTGAGTGGATGGATACATGTATAGGTGGATGGATACATGGATGTGTGGATGGATACATGGATGGGTGGATGGATAGTTGGATGGAAGATGTACGTGTAGGTGGGTGGATAGATGGAGGAATGAATAGATGGAGGGAGAGTGTGTTGGTTAGACAGATTGATAGGTGGATGGAGAGATGGATGGGTGGGTGGATGGGTGGATGCGTAGAGGATGGATGAATGGATGTAATTTATCAGTTCACTCAGATAAAGTACTCTCTATAACCAGAACACTGAATAAAAATTCATCTTTTTCAAGCAATATCCCATTAATGTTGCTATGGAAACAATTATTATACATACATCATTTTCTCCATTCGAAATGAACCTTCCTAGTTTCTGGTAATATTAGTATTGTTAGAGTATGGTTGAATATTATACGGATATAAGAATTACCATTTGTTTACATTTCACATTGACACTTCTATGGGTAAATATTATGAGTTCAATTCAGATTTTACATCTGTCAGTTTAATTTTTTCTTATTTGTTTATATTAAGAATGATAGTAGAAATGTTATAATGATTTTATTTTAATTATCTGTCACTAATTTTCTGAATTTTTAATTAATTGAACATTTTAATGTCACAGATTTGTATAATTACTGTTTCTTAATTTGTGTGATTTCTCCTCCTAAAAACCGAACAATTATATACTGATAAGCTATTTTCTAGGTAGTCACTAATATTAAATTCTTATAGAGAAGATTTCGTTATCAGGAAACTGTTTAGTCATCAGTTTTACTTAGCAGGACAGGGTTACACTTCCATAAACCGGGGGGGGGGGGGGGGGGGGGGGAAACCAACCACCCACCCACCAGCCTACACACAGGAATTTGCGCGGATATTTTTAACTGCAGCAATGAAATGTGTTTCCGTCAGTGCTATCTAACAATACAAATATATCAATTGGCAATGTTTACCTTACAAATAGTATGCATAAGAACAAGGTTAAAAAAGATTGCAACTGTGAACTATTTCTTACCGGCCATTGCCAACACATCGCTGCTCTCGCTGTTGTTAATTCATGTTTAATACGAAACAAATATTACAAGTTATATTAGATACTAAGGTAAAGTTTCATTTATTCAACAATACAGTACTCTAAAGTTAATCACAGCATTAAATATTGGTGGAATACAAGTTATTGGAAAAACAGGTTGACATATAAAGCCTAGGGTGATTTTCAAAGGTTCAATTCCAAAATGCAGAAGAAAGCGTGAATGGACTATACTCTGTGTGTACCAAGTATTTTTTTTTATCATAAGAGTTTTCATTACGTATTTAAAATTTAAATATTTTGTGAATTTTTTTGTTTACATAATGTGGCTCCATACAAAATTAGGGGCATTTTCTTTCTATGAGAATGGTAATTTATTAATAGTGGTCATAATGTTTTACTGTACAAAAGAAAATCTTTTAAATACTTTTCTTAAATAAATCAATACAAAAGAAGAACCAATGCTACTCAATTCCAGCTATAATTAGATTAAAAATTGATTGCATGATGTAAAAAAGAAACACATTGTAAATCACCTCTCTATAAAGAACTCTTCTATAACAAACACCCAAATCTTCAGTCCCTTCAATTTTCTTGAAAATTAGTATACCCAGAGGTCCTGAGATTAAATTTGCTCTAATTCAAGCTAGTTGAACCAGATTTTGTTTTACTAATGTATCCAAACGTAATACGAACTTGTTTAATGAACACTTCAAGAATCTATTGCATCACTCTGGACAAATTAAAATTTCATGAGAGAAATCACAAGAGAGCGTGAGAGAGAGCACAAGAAAGAGCGTGCACACAACAGAGAGCACACTCTCGAGAGAGAGAGAGTGAAAGTGGACAAGAGATAGCACATGCGAGAGAGAGATAATGTGTGAGAGAGAGAGCGCGAGAGAGAAACTAATGTCCGCTAGTAAAGATACGCATCACCTGGAAATTTAGGAAGATATTCAATTCTTTCACAGTGCCCTTTACCACCCCTTACACCATAATTCAGTAGTTTACAGTTCAACCCTAAATATAAGTTTAAAAAAAAAAAGATAGTTCACAGGTGTAGTTCGTGTGCTGCATTTTCTCTTGACTCAGTAAAAGTTCATACACATTTGTAGTGCGACAGTTTAATGGTGATGGGCATGTTCATCCTAAGTATCTATGGCGCACTGCAATCATGGCATCGCGTGATACGGTCTTAGCCAAGACTTTGGAACCCTTGCCTGGACCTTGTCACATCTGCTTCCTGCTTTCTCATTTTATCTATATTGCACCATATTGCAAACAGTCAACTACACGTCCATGGTTTACTTGCAAAAGAAAAATTTCTTACAACACCCAATTGTTGTTGTGTACGTCAAACGATTCTGATGAAATTATTAATTTTGAAAAGGGATACCCCATCAAATATACACAAACTACTACTGCCACAAACATCCAAACACTGAATAAATTACATTCAAAAAATTACAAATCAATTACTGTAATTTGGTGTGTATAGGCCGCACATTTCTACAAAATAAATGACTACAAAAAATGGGGTACGGCCTAATTTTGAGATATTGCATAAAAAATTGTTACCTCCAAAAATCCATATTAAGTGATATTTATAACCATGTAGTGTAAACTCGGACCATCTAACTTGGTTTGACCGAAAGTTCGTGCCCACAGAGCATTTCATGTGGTCCCGAGACAAAATCCCGATGTAAACAATGCAAAAAATTTCAGTTATTGCCAAAATCAAAACTCTATTTATACGGCATCGATCAAACAGAAATTTATGTAACATCACCGAAAATTACATCCCCCGATCATTAAACAACGAATTATTAAAAAAATACGGATGTCAAAATATCAATTTTTCTCTATTCCGATTCTCGATTCCAACTGCAAAACCTTTCACTAAAGTTCACCACGATTCCGTTACCATAAATTATGATATGGTGATTATCAACATGTGCCACAGTCAATGTATTCCTTTTCAAATTTTGTTTTATAGGTCAAATTAGACAGACACAAATATGAAGACATATACAGGAAAGACTTTTTGGTCTGCTAAGTGAAGTTCATTTCCTATATTTCTGTAACATTCAGACTTATATAATTAGGCCTAACAAATCCATATCAATACTTCTGATGAATATATGATTTATTTGAAATGAATATAGACACAGTATTATACAAAAAATTTAACAAATGTTCTCAACTTCTCAATACAATATTTTAGGTCAGCTTATGAAGCTAACCAATATGTACACAAATATTGATGCTATTCAGTAATGAAACTGTAATACAAGTAACATTTCATTTAGCATTGCTAAATGAAAATGCTCCTACCAGACATTTTAAGTTTCAGGGACACTGGAGACTTGCTGCTACTCTCATATTTGCCCAAAAGATCTTCTGAATCATAATTATGGCAATTTTCTTGTACTCGTCGTGTTTACATAAGTGTTTTTCTCATTTTACTAGCTGTGCAATTAACCCCAACAAGTGAAATTTTTTCCGAACACAAACTGCAAAATGAGTAATTTGTGTAATTTACGTCAATTGAAAAATAATTCCACACATCGCTTGACATTTTCTTCATGTCTATGTAAATAATATCCTCAGTATATTGAAAACTTTAACACTACCTACTTTTAGAAAAAAGAGACATATTTTTGGTAAAGGTAAACACGAAAATAAAATTGCTTTCAATGTTGATTACATCAAAAACGAAAATGTCAAACAGGAAATATGTATGGTGCGAAAAATGTACCTGTTATTTATCTAATATACTGTTGAATAATAGGTAAACCAAATAAAAAATCCGAAAAATAATACCAGGAATCCTGGTAATGTTAGGGATCCTGATCCAAAATCCTTTTGCTCTCACTACTAACAACTATCACGCAACACTAAAAGCCAATGCATGTTCCGCATTAGCGACCTGGAACTCTAGGATCTTGCCACTAGCGAGTGTTCTTACCTACAAACCACATCTGGTTGCAGACCAACACAGACTTCCAGCAAGCAGCTTATCAACTAACACTGATCTCAACACTTACACACAACAAAGTGCTATCTCCAACAGTATCTGCATGTGTGGCGGTGGGTGGTCTTTCATCCATGACTGCCAGTTCATTTTAGTTTTCGTCTACACGGACATTTACAGGTTTAGATATTGTGTGGTAGATTTCCACGTGCGTTTGTAGCATTCTTGCAACAGTATACAATTTGTACTGAATCATATCAGAAAGTGAGCAAAAAAGAAAACGAGTGCAGTTTTCCCATTAAAGCCGCGCCACACAGCACATAAAGTGACGTCAGAGTGCAGTGAGGCAGCCAAATACTCATAACAGACGGCTGCCACATGGCAGCTATCAGGATAAAAATGACTTGTTTACCGCGAGTTTCAATTATCCGACTATCTCTTCCCCTACAATATCGTGGATAATCGAGGTTCTACTGTATTATCTTAATTCTTTCATAGTCAAAACCTCATTGAATGGTTAATTCCAGTCAATGCATGCGAATTCGATACAGGTTCAGTATATTTGGAAAACCAAAGACTTGTTGCTGTTGGACATAACCTCAAAATTATGTGGAAGTGGACGAGGATTTTCAACAATGAACTGTTCAATTCTCAATTTTTTATACCTGTAATAATCGAGGGTATCGAGGAATCAACTTTGATATCCCTAAGAAAAAAGTACAAGTATGATCTATACTCGCCAATGCATACAAGGTCAGAATACAGGACATCATGTACACATGCACCAGTAATACTAATAGATAACACAAATAAAATACATTTTTATTAAGATATTTTTGTTTACAGCTCATTATCCTGCATTTAGTCATATTTATGTAATTTACCACATCCGAAATAACCTCTTGTCATCGTGAACTCATTCTTTGTAGCAAAAACAAATAAATAATAACAATTAGACATCTAGGACAACACATCCTGTATTTAGAGAGCATGAAATACAAAATAAAAAAACACTGAAAAAATGTGGGAATACAGTACACATGTATACATATTAAATATGTACTGTAGAATTTTATTAATGTTAAGGAAACAATATTGCAATGTTTTCGGCTGCAGCCATGCTGATAACGACAAGCTAGAAGCCGCAGTGCCATATTTTCGAAATATTGATTTGCGATGCGACGTTGCCAACACAACTTGCTATTTTCACCTGAATATTTTTTTTCCTGAAAATTATGACTTATCTATAAAAAAAAGTAACTCTAATAAATATTCCTGGAAAGTTAGAAAAAAGTTACACAAAATTAAGGTAACTCTATTCACTGCACTTATCAACCACAATATTCAAGACGTACATGAGAAAATAATTTTGCTGCTGTACAAGAGAAAGATAATATCTTACATAGTTCACACGTCCGCCGCATTGCCGCAAGTGCAGATTGATAAACGCCATTTTGTGTAACATGATGCCGTTGTTTTGCTTTCTCAAGTCACGTTACTATCTGTGGAATAGTAATAGTGTGATATACATAATAACGTAACAAAATACAAAACATTTTCTGTCACTAATGTTTCGTAGGGGAGAAATTAAGTCGGAATTTATTATGTTTGTATGCAATCGTGATTTAACAATATTTACAGCAATAAAAAAATTTGGGGCGATCCTTTACTTGAAATATTAATGATCACTAATTTTTCATCAAAAATTTCTGTGTATAGGCTGCCTATACACGCGCACGGCCTATAGATGCCAAAATACGGTACTTTTCCTTGTACAGTTACAATGCTTCAGTGTGGTTGAAAGTATGTTGCAAGCACTGCTCTCACCCGTCATCGGAGAGGTGTTTGTCGAGCTGCAAGACTGCGTGTCTGTCCAGAGCGGAAAGGTAGTCCATCACGAGTTTGGCATCCTTCTTGAAGATCTTCCCCAGGACACCCTTGTTGGGCAAAGCCTCTGCAACACACACCCCCCGCCACCAACTCAGTTATGATCTGGCACTGCTCCACTTCTCATGGTTGCTATAAAATATCAGGATAAAATTTCCCCAGTTCTGTAGCAACCCTGGCTCTGTACACCAGAGATTCATTAATCCATTTCACAATAAGAGAGTGATTCATCAGAATTATGGTGAATCAACCAGAAACTGATCAAAGATTCAAAAGGAAAAAATAATTTTCTGCAGCTGGTAAAGGTGGAGTGTATCAATATTTACTTTCCAAGGATGTCTCAAAATGGCAAACAAGACATGAATACACATTATCATCAAAATTAGCACGAAAGCAGGGCCACGAATTGGCCTCAGAAGTAATAACCTACAAGAACTTTTGCTTATAATTGCTAGGCAATATGGCATTCATTCTAGACAATATGATATTATTCATTCACTAAATATTATTATAAAATGAAGGCATGTTCGGATTATAATTATTCCTCAAAAATGCACATATGATCACCTGATCACCTTTACCATCAAAATTAACATAAAAACCAAACCGCGTATCTGCCTACGATGCCACGCCAAACATGACAGCTTGTTTCAAGTTTGTTACGAAATACAGTGATGCAGACGTCTTTTTAACAATGGAAATTTTAACGACTTCCCCTCTATCCATAGGTCATTTGCTACGGAGTTATCAGTTACCGTTATCCTGTTAATGTATGAGATTGTACTGTCTGCCTTGCAGATTGTTTTATTCACTGTCCAACCATAACAATGCTTAAAGACAGCAATTTCGTTTACACCCTGCTAGATAGTTCCAGTAGTACCGTATTGGTCTTAATATAAGGCCACCGTTTTTACATTAACGATAGATGCGAAAATCAGCAGTCACCTTATTTTTGCACGCTAGACGTGTGGCGGTGCGAACATTGGTTCCAGGCCTAAAACTAAACTGCATGTGCAGTTGGCCGCGTACCCTTGAGGTCATTGACAGGCTGGCAGCTGTAATGCACTAGCGACTTGTTTGTATTTCGGTAGTAGTAGGGGCGGGCGGGTTCTGGACCACTAGATGAATGACATGTGGATGGAGTGGATTAATTGATGGATTAATGACTAATCGAATAAAATATTTAATCCGGTTTTTCCTAATCCAATTAATTTGCAAATTTCTTAATTGGATTAAGGCTTATTCCATTTTTAGAAATCCATACAAAAGAATGAATTAACGAGCTAACTAAACTAATTTTCATCAAATTAACAAAACACACATTCAAAATATGCAAACTTGTTAACGAACAAAGTACTACTATAAACTATTTAAATATTAACACAGGAACAAAATGGCCATCGCACACTAAATTACTCGCATATCACCCAAGAAGGTCCAATATATTTTCTTATTAATTTCTACCAAAATAGTTTTTTACAGTTGTCTGGGCCCCTAAAACTGCAGGTCGCCTTATATTCAGACCAATATTGTAATTAAATATTGTTTTTTGTTTGATCCCTTTCCAGCAAGCCGGTGACATCAGAGAGGCAAGCCAGGCATTCACACTCCCCACTCTGCGACTACCCCTTGCCCTAGCGGCACAAGCCAATCAGTAGCGGGCATTGGCCCGAGATAGGTATAAAAGCAGAAACAACCTGCACTAGTTGCTCAGACACTGACTAGCCTGTACCCTTAAGCCTTCGCTTATTGTAGCAGTCTTCATTCCTAGCACTTGCTGCTTAAGAATCTCTAGTCTATGTTCGTTTTAGCACCCGCTCAGGATAACACCCCATACTTCGCTTAAGCTACGCTTGCAATGGGGTTAGGCTACGTTAGATATCCGCTACGTACCCCGCAGACCCTGCGACCTTCTACAGTTATGTACGTTTCTGTTGAGGATCTCTCCTTAAAAGTCTTTTTCAAGGCTAAATCCTGTCATGTTCCTTTCTTAGTCATCCTGCTACATGCCAGCGATTACGTAATGTTGTTTCCTACCACACGTTTGTCCAACAATGCAAGAGTTTGTTGCATAGGCTACAGCAAATCACACTGCATTCCCCTTTTGTTGTGTGGTCGCCTCTACCAGGCATCATAATTTGCACTTCTAGCTTTCCTGCTGAAATTCGAGGTGCTGTCCAGGAGCTAGAATGCTTTCACCACGTGTTTATTTCTGTTGAACGAAATAAACAGGGGGTCAGTTTTTACTTCGAGTACCTTCCTTGTAGATTTAGCACCTTTCTGTAGTTACCCTCATATAACAGGTTTGCAGGTGATCCCAGGGAATTCTAAAATGGCCTGACACTATTTTCTACAAAACACGCACTAACCTCGGCCGCCCTTCCCCTCAACCCTCTAGGATTGACGAAAAGGAATAGCCACACAGGTACACTGTCCTTAGAAGAGCTTGACCTAGTGTTCACTGGCCTCTTCAGAGTGGGCTACACTGGAAGAGACTTTTGCCTGCTATTCGTCACCCCGTACCTCTGCCTAAGCCACAGGACATCGTTTACCAACCCTCTGTACTGGCAGTAGCCACACCTGCATAAAGTGATGCTCCATCAAAACATTGCCCAGGTGTAACCAAGACAGTGGATGCACCCAAATGCTGAATAGTGTTATCCACACCAGATTTTGTGCCCTGTTGCATAGCCACATGGCCAGTTTTGTATAACGGGAAGGCGCCAGTAGCCAAGCAAAACTGAATCCCCAAATCTAAATAGAAGCACTTGACTCAGCTTCTACACAAAAAGACCCCAACATCCACTACGAAGACCCGAGAGTGAGTATTAGTTCCCGGTACATCACGCGTCAAAGGTATATGCACAAGAGGCCAGTGAAAACATATATCAGGCTTGCACACTGTGTTTGATCACGAATGGGGGGAAATATATGTCAGTCTAAGTTATAATTTCTCTCTGATGACTTCAAAATAATAAAATAATTTAATATTTCATTAAAAGATAATGTTATCTTTGCTCTAGAAACCTTTATATGGCCTAACATTTATGGTTAATAAAATGTTGATTTTGTCATTAACATTTCGCCATTAAAATATTTTTATTTCATCAAATTAATTTTACAGCACAAAATACAAGTGTTATTATCAGAACATTAATCCACCATTTTTGTTGCAATTTTGACTGAACCTAAATGGAACTTGTTATTCATTAGTTTTAATCAGTAAATATTTCAATGAAAACTTTAAAAAATTGATGCATTCCTGGTTAAGATCTGCTTGGTACGATTGCCCAGAATTTGTACGCTAGACCAATAGCGTGGTTTTATACAGGTTTATCAGTGGCTGGCAAGAGGCGTTCGCTACTGACTTACTTAGATGACCTCAGTGATGCTGATAAAGCTGAGGTTTCAATTCTTGGTCTCAACTCAATGGGTGCGGGGTTGCCTCACACAATTTTGACGATTCCATACAGCAGATTCCAGCTCCAAAACTTGGGATTGGTCAGGCCATACCTAGCCTCGGTCCTCTCCCGTCCTTTGAACCGGGTGGTACTCTTGGCTGGTGTGAATATGTGGCGGAAAATATACAAATACCACGGGAGCAATCGTGACTGCTTGGCGCCTTAGTGCGGCAGCGCGGTCCCATTCTGCCTGCCTTTCCTGCATAGGAGGGGTGAGTACAGACCGCTGTTTGGCAGCAAGAAATGCTTGGTTTTGCTCCCAACGCCTTTGGTTGTGCCTTACCTAGTAAGGCATAGAGCAAGGCTGCCGATTATGTTGATTTAGTCAGTATTTATGGGTTTTTTTACCATTAAACGGATTCACGGAGTTTAAAGAAATTTCACGGATATTCACTAGTGCACAAAAAAACCTTGTGCAAAAAAAAAAACTAGTTAACAAGATATATAGAGGGAAGGGATATTTGTTACCTGTGTATTTACTTATATACATGAACGCCTACAGACAGAGCGAGTAAGCGCCGCGACATTGCCACCTCGCATGCTGTAGTTGAAGTGAATAACAAATTTAAAGAGAAGAATTTTTCCTTTTTAATCTGGTTTTGGCATTAAAACTGCCCACCGCTGCAGTTTTAATTAAATAACACCCTAGTTGTTTGGAACAGTATTTATCCACGTGTTTATTAAACTACACATAGCGGTACTGGTAGCAAGCGAGAACAAAAACATTACGCAAAACAAAACACGCACACACCTTGTTCTTTAAAAATAAATTGTGAAAAGTGTTCACGAGCTAAGGTTGAGTCGGTTTCCCAATTTACTTTCATTAGCACAGCTCTCTTCACACACAATGATAATCTCAAATATGTAGTAAGATGTATGGCATTTCGTTTTACACTTAACACTGTGAGTTGCGACTTAGATTACATGACATATGATAATTGTTTGTCCAACGACCATTTATTTTGGTCAAAATTTACGTTAATTTTAAACTCCGGGGCAATGTTAACGGACATGGAATGCAGAGCGGTTGATCAGTTGGTGCCATGGCGCAAGCTACTATAATGACACAAAGCAAAGAATGTCTGACACTGTTGCCAGATATGAGGAACATTCCACGGCTGCCATGTCTACTTTTCAGTTACAAACACACGTGTCTATACTGTTTACAAACATTAGCATCTTTGCATGTTGCCTACTCTTCAAATGAGGAAGAAAGTCGTCCACAGCTCAGAGCTTGAAACGAAAGATCATTCTGGTAGAACTAGACTTCATTCCCTGCTGTAAAGCTACCACGCCAATACTCTACATTGGGAAAGTACCGGCCACACGTAGCAATTAACCAAATAACAAACCCTCCAAATCAATGGTATGCCTGATTTAGCACCCGACATAAACTTGGTCGAGAGGGCGTCAAAGTTCATAAAATTACAGTTTGTTCTAGTACGTAGATTAGGTTTTGAGGTATGGATTTTAAACATTAGCAAGAGTGGCTGTTTCTGAGGCACACTGGGACAGTACTAAGTGCTCCGCAGAGCAGAGGCACGCACCTGTGACGTCCATGACCTTGGGCTCCTGCAACTTCTTCTCTGCAGCCAACCGCACACCTGTCGCCTTGCTGTGCTGCGTCAGGTCGAAGGCTGAGCGGTCTGCGCAGCCCACACACTCGATCCAACCCTGTACACATGCTACCACCGTATCTCTCCACAACTCCTCACAGCAAACTGACTCACACTGCACTAAACATTCTTTTCCCACTGCTCCTCCCATACTTACACTTTACTTACTGCTCCACAACATCCCACTTATTAAACTAAGAACCTAACCAAGAAACATCTTGCATGTTACACTACCTTTCTGCACCATGTGCAAAGTGGGCTGTATCATACCTATAAACAAAATGAGATTGACAGAGTGCACCACAGCACAACTTACTGTTCAGTTGTGCTGTCTCAACTAGTGCCAATTGATATGACGCCACAGTCATTGGACGCACTGACATCCATGCAGGACATTCAAATATGATCTCCAAAACCAAAATGTACACAAATATGTACACCGCAATACAGTTGTTCAAAAAAGAGTGATACTCTGATTTTCCGCATCATGAGTTACACTGCACTTGGCTCCGTGCTTACCTACCCATTGTTAGATGGCAAAAAGTGTTGAATAGGCACTTACATATTATTAGTTTATTCAAGGAGGCGTGTCTATTGAAATAAATTAATATAAATCCTCCGATTACCCCGCAAGAAGTTACTGAAAGTGACCACGTATAATACAAGTCGCTCGATGTCCAAACAATTATTATGTTGACAAGTGGTAGAGTATATGCTTTTTGGCATATAATTTTATTCGCGAAGATGCTGCACTTTGAATTAAATAAATGGTATGCTTTAAAGTCATGTTAATTTTAAGCCAGATACAATGAAAGACCAACTTTACAGGATAAAACTTATCTATCTATATCTTATCTATCTATATCTCTATCTATCTATCTATATCTCTATATATCTATCTATATCTCTATCTATCTATCTATCTCTCTCCCTCTCTCTCTCGAGTAAGAGAGAGAGAGAGTGTGTGTGTGCATACGTGCTTTATCTTTTGTTTGACAACAACTTCCCCTCTCTGCAGCATTTTGACATGAGGAGAGGAAGGAAAGTGTGTGGATGAGAGACAGAAAGAAGGGTTGGAGAGAGGGCGAGGAAAGAAACCCAGTCTCGCACCACGATACCGCACAGCCGCAGTGTCGACAGATGTGTTGAGAAGTTAAGACAATAGACAGTGTGCCACAGAGCAGTTATAAACAGCGGCGCGTATGGCGTATTTCACATCCAGTTACTAGCTGCTTGCATAAACAACCAGCTTAAAAACGATAGTTGCAGGAAATCTTAGGTAACAGGAACAGAAATATACAAAGATCAGCGCAACAAGCGAGATACGATAAAAGGTTATGATTAAATTATTTAAATAGGAATTTTGCCAGGACCACTAAAAATTTTTGGTGAATGTGATTTTCAATATTTACACGTGAATAGCGCACACCATTATTTTTGGAACAAGTTCCAGGGAAAACAATTTTTTAAATAAAATTGCGCCAAAAATTTGTGGTGCCCTGTTAGTAAGTATGGAACAAATTAGACTTTTTTACATTAATGTGTAGTGATTTTGATATGTTTGGAAAATACTTTAGTTAAATAACTTGGGTGCAAAAAGCAAAAATTAAAAAATTCTGAAACCCTGGCGCTCCTACTACTCAACACTGCCAGCTTCACTTTTCTTTTTACTTCTTTTGGCAGTGACACTCTATTTTTTTTTTTTGCTGTGCTAGAATGTCATACTATCCTTCTCTAAAAAAAACTCACGTTACCTCGTACCTTCTCTGATCCTAGTTCGCTAGCCTCTACCAAGAAAACAAAGAGGGCTTGGTGGAATTATCAACCAGCAAAATCTGGGTGATAAAAAAAAAAAGGGGGGGGGGGGGTTTATAAACACGTTGCAGCTTTTGTTTGCGGTGTGACACGATGTCATTAGTCTAGGGGAGGGGGTGCAACCTACACACAACTGAAGGATCGCTGAGTGAGAAAGAGAGAGGAGTGATGTAAAGCGAGAGATGAGACAACAGATAGTTCCGCCACATCCCTCAACATCCCCAGACAATTTAGGGCTACCACTCCTTTTTTTTCCGCGTGTATAGCACCAACCCCAGAATTTTTTTCCTTTATTTTGGGAAAAAAGGGTGATACACAAGCAAACAATGTATTTGTTCTTGATTTTCCTTTTTTTAAATTTGCGGCGTATAGAAACCAAAATACTGTAATTTTTGTGCCTAAAGAAAGTAATAACCTTACTTTATTGTTTATAACCGTTACTATCGGCTCGATACCATACCCAATAGAGATACATCATACCCAATACAGATACATCGGGAAAAAGCAAAGTATCGGCTGATACCGATACTTAGTATTGGTATCGGAACAATCTTAATAAAAAGATAGGAATTCGAGCACTCACAGTGCAGTACTTGTCGACAGGCGTGCATGCACACACACAAAAGTAGGACAATATATTTTTCATGCGGTTGCACGATTGCTACGTTTCACTGGCTAAGTCGGCTTCAAGCGATAAATGCATTCATGATTTACACGGGATTTAAGCCCAGAAACTGTCCAAAGACACTTACTATACAGTAGACTCTCGATTATCCGCTGCATATTCAGAAAGATAAAGATAAATTTTGGAAATTAACTCAAACACTGTCAGAACAAAGTTATTTAATAAAACGCCCATCTTAACTAATGAAATTCTTAACAGGTTCTCTCTGAAAATAACTGTGGAATGAAATATGTTTGTTTATCTATACAAATGCACATCAAAATGTGTTCCAGATGGCGCGACGAACTTAGTTACATCATAAGACAACGAGTTGACAAAACCGCACAACTCGCTAGCCTAGCTGTCGCCTGCCAGGTATAGCCCGGTCCCGGTGCGATCACCGCATTCCTCCCACGTATTGGATTCCCACGGTCAGTGTCAGTTTTATCTCACCAGTCAGTAGTTACGTTCAGTTTTGTTTCTGCTCATTTTCAGTCGAAAAATGTCTGCAAAACGTAAACGAGTGGTTTTAAATTTACAGCAGAAGCTGGAAATTATTAATAAACTTGAAGGAGTAAGTGTACTAAAACAGCTTTCATTTATGTATGGAGTGGGAGAAACAACAATTAGTGATATAAGAAACAATAAATCCAAACTTATTTAGTTTGCGAGCAGTGCGGACTCAATAAGTGGATTGGCAAATAGGATAATCTATCGACATACGCAAATCGCCAGTGTCGGGCTTAGTGTAAGCCGAATATTTTTTGAAGAACTGGGAATGGAAGGCGAAACTTGTTACCTACATTAAACACCATTTTCCACATGCTGAAACAGCCGGCTGTATGTCGCACGCACTGGAAAGTGTGGGAGGTGTGTGTGACACTGGCGACATGCATTTCGCTTTGCACGTCTTTGTTTCCCCTCTACAGGTGGGTAGAGGGAGGTGGCCTGTTGCCTGGCAACCAAGTGACATCAGTCTACCTTCCCTCTAACACAACTTCAGATTCCCGTATCACTTGGCGATAATCACCACACGTATCCCGCTGCGTTGTTTGTATTAACTATAGCTGCGCATTTCTCGTAATGTTCGTGAGAGAACTACCGTGATTACCCACATATTTTACACACTTTATAATCTGGTTTTGTAAGTTAGAAATCAGGGCTGCATATATTACGCATTTTTTTTAAATTTCATTAGTTAATAAATAATAGGGTACTGAAATTATGTGAGGCCATAAAATATGCGGGTAACTACAGTAGTATGTCAAGGATAGGCTAGGTTTCACACGGAAACACCCAGTACTCAGTTACGACCGTACGAAACTGAAGAGTTGAAAAAACTGTATTTTTCTCTTAGTAAGCGGATTATCCGCAATTTTGGGTTATCCGCTGCAATCGTCACCTCCATTATCACAGATAATCGAGAGTCGACTGTGATTGATCTCAACCACAGAGATTACCACAGTAATAATATACAACACACAAGGGAAGAAAAGATAATTAAATATGACCAACACTTCTTTCTTACATACAATCAGTTCTTTTTTTAGTTTATAATAAAAAAAAAAAAAAAAAAAAAAACCAGTACTGTATTCTCAGTGGTAAATTATTTACATATCAAAAAATATAATCACCAAATTATTTCCTACTTGTTTACAAGTCTGCACTTCAAAATTTCCTTTTCTGCAGGTTTGCTAACAAGAATAAAAAAGATTATGCAAGTTGAAATAAACGAAAATAACATGTTAAACATTAAAATTACTTACATTCAAAAATCAGATAATGGAAATGTTAACAGGTGTTTCACGAAATTTGCAGGATAAACAATCCACTACTGAGACTTCTTTGTTATTGCTGGCAAAAATAAATAATATCAGTCAATCAGCGGCATTGTTCTGCACAATTCCCACATGCGAAAATCCGTGAGCGACCCTGCCAGGAATTGAACTCGATTCACCTAGGGGGGAGGCGACTAGTCTGACCACCAGACTGGGAATAAAACCCAGGTTCTCCTGAATCTAGTGTATCACTAATGTGCCACCTCAACGAGAAGACCCCTGCTGTGAACACTCGTTATGAAGGACCATGTCTTATGTTCAAAAAACAATGTAGATAAAGGTTGTTCAAGATAAAGTCAACACTATTGATATTCATCTTTGTAGAAAATTCACTACACTTTATGTATCTATGAGTTACAACACACTAGCATACAGTGCCCCAGTTATGTTGGTAGTGATGCGTGCCATTTATAAAACTGATCTAATGCGATTATGACTCATCGCCAAGAGTACTTCTTCCACCACTACTGACATGAGTGACACGTTGTCTACACTACAGGCAGCAGGAACTTATAATCAAATTCTCTTCATTTGGAGGATATGCAACCCAGCTGGTAACCCCCACCCCCCTTTTTTAACTTCGCTGAGAGCCAACAAGCTACCCAGACCTCGGGCAAGTCCAAGCGCCACCAACGAGGCATGAAGCAGAAATGCTGACCACAGTTTTATAACCAAATATTTTTATTTTAAATAAAACATAGGCTTGTGACAAAGTCGCAGCATATGTGTCAGCAATTAAGCCTAATTCCTTTCCTCCGCAGGTATTTTTCTGACAAATATTTGCAAAAAAAAAGTACATTCTAGGACTGAAAATAATCGTGTTAAACTGTGAACAATTGTACACATTCATTTTCCGTAGCTATTTAATATGTCAGGTCTATAAAAGTGAAAAAGCCAGATAAGGCAGTTGGGAATATTGTATGGAATGTGTTAGCTTCCATGAAAGCAGGGGCTGTTGACAAAACAAATTCTTGTTTTTCAACTTTTGTATTTTTCGACAGGGAAACGAGATCGGTAAGCGAAACTGAATGTTTTGCACCAGACATCGATGCACCCTAATCTTGTTTTGCTTCCATCACTAAAGCTTTGTTTTTGTTATGAGTAGCACTGCGCTGGATGTGCTTTAGACATGTGTCCTTTCTAAGACAATTCTATTCGTACATAAATATGCACATGTATTTTACTAACTTTGCTAAATACAAAAAACCCCTCGTGAGAAAATTCTTTATTACGTTCAAATACTGTTAGAACTATTACTACTACTACACACGGCCGATATTTTTGTTTACCCTGTAACATTATGTTTGTTTATTGGCGGCAAAATTACTATATATATTGCACGTATCACAATACACATATATATATACTTGCAATATGTATATAGTATAATTACTATATATTCCAGAAACTGCGGTACATATTGAGATTCTCACAATACTTATCGCACAAATGTGACATAATCGATTCTATTGATATATCAATTATGTGGAGAAATAAGTTATTTTCGTGATTATTTCGTGAATTTATGAAAATTATGGATCACACTACCACGTCCTATGCAGGAGAGGCAGGTGGAATGGAACGCCGCCGCCAAACTTGGATGTCAGGCAGTCGCGCCTGCTCCGGTTCTGGTAATTGACTTCCACCTTTATCCGCATACATCCTAGCGTCACCCTGTGGTAAAAGGGTTTCTGACCGGAACCGAAGTGTGACTAGGCTGGGACAACCTCAACTTTTGGACCAATGAAGCACACCTGTGGAATCTCCAGTCCGGCCTAGACCAAATTCGCAGTGTCTAGGTGAAACCTACCCCGACCACAACACCCAAGAAGAAGGAGTAAGTACTAACCAACACCCCTTGTCTCATGCCGACTATCTAAATCAAACTACCCCGCTTTTGGTCTAGCGGACAAAATCCTCGACCAACGTGTCAAGTCAGACTAATCGATCACACGTTAGTAGTAAATTAAGTTCAACAGTACCAAACTCAGGGTTGCATTGCATTGTAATGCTTACATTTACAGCAAATTAAGTTGGGGTGTTTCTGCATTATAGACATTGGATTACAAGTTGACATAACAATAATAATGCATTTATGTAGAATCAATTTTACATTTTGACTATACTGATGTAAGAACACAGTAATTAGACCCTGAAAATGTTAATGTTATATATGAAGAAAGGATTACAAAATGAGGAGAAAACTGATCTTAAGCTGTATTTCAGAACTGCTCACTATGCAGTGAACAGCTTAAAAGCCCATAGCTGCACAGGCATGAGAGAGAGATACGCACGTAGGAGGTGAGGAGCTCGGCGTCCCAGCAGTCGCAGGCATAGTGGGCCATCTCGTTGGACATGTGCTGGCGGAAGCGCAGTTTGCGAGCATCCACCCCGGCCAGCAGCAAGAATTGCTGGATCCTCGCCATGAAGTAGCCCAGCGTCTCGTTGGCTATCAGGCCCTGCCAACACACTACTGTCAACACCAATCTTTCCACAACTGGCCAGCATGTGTGCTCTGCGCTGCCTCACACACTACAGGCATTTTAGTTTTTTCATTCTGCATTTTCCTGTCTAAAAATAACCATGACAAACACAAAATGAAACACAGTAAGCACCTCTTTAAAAAAATTCCTTTAAAAAAGTAATCCTTTTTAGTTAAGTTCACATAATTTAAAATTTGGCCTGTACATCAACTTCAAAAATGTTGCTGGTAACCATCCATTTTCTTGTCCAATACAGAAACTTATTAAGAGAGTTTCATTCTATTGAAACGTGACACCTTGAGACTGTCTAGGGTCATCACCACATACAAGAAGGGATTTAGTTTGGATGCTAGGTAAGGCGCACCCAGTGTTGGGGGGGTTCTAGTTTTTATTCAGTGTCTGCGTGGCACTGGCGCACATCCAGTGTAGAGTACTGGCCTGGTAGCTTTACGGCAGGACACAAAGTCTGGCTCCGTGAGAGTGATCTTGCGTTTCAGAGGATGGACTCTATGCGTTATACCTGGGCGACAAGTAACCTGAGAAGTCTGCCTAACCTGTGTCACCTCCGGCTGGCATTAAGGGTCAGTTAGATTGGTTACTAGACAGGAGCTCAAAGGCAGTGCAGGTCGCAGGGGTTGGTTCCGTTGGCTCAATTCCCCTGAAGTAAGTGTTGGCGAGACCCAAGGACTGGTCCTGTCTACTCAAACACCCTGCTAACAAGGGTGCGTTTCTTCGCTCAGGCGAATGGGATCCTCGAAGAGGTCCTTGGGAATCTCTGGCGTGACTGGTATCTGCAGATGGTGCAAGGCGAATGGTATCTGCAGACGGTGCAAGGCGACTGGTATCTGCAGACGGTGAGAGCTGCGTGAGTGTAGTCAGGAGGAGACAAGTAAGCTCCTGCAGAGGCCCAGAGGCAGTAAGAGCAGAGGCCCAGAGGCAGTAAGCACCTGTCTAACCCTCTTTCGGTTACCACTCCGACGGGAGTAGGGCACCTTGACTGAATCACACCCTCGCGTCCGTGAAAGGAACAGCAGGCGACGTGTTGTCTTACGCTGTGTAGCGCCACGTATAGTGTCTGCCAACCGGAATGGTATCCCTATCCTAGCACACTGCGTCTGAACGCGGTGAGCAGTGAGTCTGGTCTCATCAATGGACAATCCCAACACGTGGGTGAGCGTCTCAGAAGGAAGCAGTCTCCCCAGACTCAGAGAACACCAACACCGGCATCATAATGTGGTGGAGAGAGTAGCCGCTGAGTAGGCAAGCCAGCTTTAAGAGACTAGAGTACCTAGTGTCGGGGCTCTACTGTTTAGTACTCCATGGAGCACAAGAATGGTGGCTGTTCAATGTGCGTTGGCTGATATGAATAATTTCCAAGGTCACCTGCAATCCCTTGGATTGCATGAGATCCATGGGAAAATACCCTTGAGACAGTTAAACATCTGTTTATTCCATTTTAACGGGAAGTAAACAGAGTGGTGTCGCACTACCTCCTAACACGTTGGAAAGAGCTCAGGAAAGCTTAACCTACGCTGGTCCAGGTGAAGGCGACCTGGTTCTAAGCTAACAATGCCAGGGCAGATGAGTGTTATAATACTAACAACTGGTACTACACCAATGCATGTGTTGCCCAGAAGGGTCCGCAGTGTCTGGGTGTGTAGACAACGTCGGCATAGGTTGATCTTTGGCACGAATGCGGTGAAGATAGGCTGGTAGAACGATGGCTCCGGCAACGAGTTGCGGTTAAGTCAAGGAGAGGAGGTTTCTTCAACACGAATGCAGTGAAGCCCCGAAATAGACAGGCTTTTAAGAGCGGTGGCTCGCTTTTTATACTCTGGCTGGTACTTTCCTTCCTGGATAGGGGTGGCAATGGAGAGTTGGTAGCTGTAGCATAGTTTCCTCAAGGCGTGATGTCACCGGCCGGCTTGGAGAATCGAGATAAGGGGGAACGTATTGGTAAAGCCATCTGGCAGTGTGTTGTGGTACTAGATGCCTTGGATGGATAGTCCTGGTGGCTGGTGAACAATACAATCTTCGGCTGAAATGTCCATACTTATGCCGCGTAGACACTACAAGCTGGCGTCTCATTGCGTGGTCAACAATAAAACTCCGTTAAAATCAGGCGGCAAGGCTTGCTTAGTGATGAGGCGAAACGGTTTATGCCCTTGATAAAAAGACGTCACGATTCAGTACGGAAGCAAAAAATATGTCAAAACCTAGGGGAAACAAGGGAATGAACACTTGTTACACTCACACGGGTCTGGATTTGCTTTATGTCCTTGATAGAGATTCCCTTCCACAACTCTGTTTACGTTATACTGTACATGGTTTGGGTTACTTTTCTGTTGCCAATGAAAATGTTTTATTCTAAAAATAAATTGCGCAACAAATGAAACCATCATGTGCGGTTGAAAACTGACAGCACTCATCGCTCTCCACTTGAAGTTTAATAGGGTAAAGTGTTGTATTTTACTGATGTACATGCTAGTTTCTCATCTATAGATATTCTGGATGTATGAAAACTGAAAAATAAAATAGAATCAACTGTACTCACAAAACAATTTCTCATGCAGCACAAAAATTCTTGATACCAATAGTTTTTAAACTGATTTATTGGGCTGCTAATGACTGTTTTAGCTGATCAGAACATGTGTTACCTTAAAGCATATTACAAGTTTAAATTTGCTGGATCAGTCACCAGTTTCTCAGTAAGGTTTTTTCTGACCATTTTCAAATTCCCTGACTTTTCCAGGTTTGTAAGGTTTACCAGAAATGTAGCAACCATGTCTTGCAGGGTGTATGGACAAACCTGGGCGACGGCATCTCCAACAGGCACCAGTTCGGCAGACTTGCCGTCCATCTGGTTGCAGGCAGAGTACAGGAGCATCGTGGTGTGCCTCACCGCGGGGAACTTGGGATGGCTCTTGTCACTCGGATCACAGAAGTGCTCTATCTCTGCCATCGTGAACTCCCTACCCCACACATGGTCAATGAGCACAGCACGTTGCATGCCACTTACCAGTACAATCTACGTACTTACACACACACACACACACACACACACACACACACACACACAATTCAAATAACTGATAATTAAAACAAAATCCACACATGGTTCCCACCTCATGCAGGGTCTGAATGGATGAGAGGAGGCTGGTGTTAAGAGTTGACTGCCCTGTCCAAGGGATACATCTGTTTCTCCAGCCATCCCGAAGCATGGCCGAGGTGAGATGATATGGAGATGGAAATGCAGCAGAATGAATATGCAGGTGGAAATGGGAGAGCTCTGAGAAAATTCCCACACCACTGCAGTGTCCATCGCACTCCCCACACCACACACAAGAAACCACTGTTGGAAAAATTTCCAGTCCACCGGGGCCTGGGGTCAAATTGGAGACCTCAAGGATGGGGGGGGGGGGGGGGGGGGTGCTACCAACCGACATTTACAGGTTTTCCTTGACAATTTAGTGACTGTTTTAGGTTTTCTGGCCCCACAGCAACCCTGAAAATTTACACGAAATTATGTTGTCAGTGACAAAGTGAATGGGATCAGGAATGATAGGGTACCAAAAACTGGTGGAGTGAAGAATCTGTGAGCTGTAAGAGAGAAAGGGTAAGATGGTATGCATGTACAAAGACTACACAGCAAGAGGCCATTTTCTGCACAAAACACACAACTAGATTGATGTCGAACCTCACCTGACCCGAATGAGACCTGAGCGTGGAGATATCTCATTGCGGAAGGCATTTCCGATCTGCGCTGCTGCGAAGGGCAAACGACCCTGATTAAACTCCAGAAGACGCTTGAAGTTGACGAAGATACCCTGTGCAGTTTCAGGCCGCAAGAACCTGGCAACATTCAGTCCACAGTCAAAAATTTGCCAATAGCACCTACCACAAATCATAATATCTTACCTGCTCTCTCTACGACATGTTGCTACCAAATAAATCATAACCTAAAAATATTATGGTATCATAAACACATAACTTTAAAGATAAAACCATTTTTAGAATTTGGATAATATTGTACAGAATGTTTTACTTTCCCTGAGTCCCTACTGTTCGCACATAAATATCACACAGTTTCCAGCCCCCAAACTGTGCAACGAATCGTCACTGACAAGCCAGTCCATCCACACTGATCCACTGAATACTGATCTCAATACCAACTTATCCTGTACCCCAACAAATATAAGCCAATATAAGAGCCGGGACATAAACCGAGACTGAAAGCACACATGTATGTACAACTGACATTTAACATCCAAATCATCCAGATGGCCATGCATGCTCACACAAGGACTACAGAAACTGTGGCGCCATCTCCAATGATATTAGAGTCCCAGAAACAAGTTCAGAGTCTAAGAAGTCTAGTCCTGTATGAAGAGGGCTAGATTGAATAGTAATAATACTGTTTCAGTGTTTGTCACAAATTCTCTGGAAACGATGCATCAGCCGGCGCCAGGTGCTATAGAAGCCATAGTAATGAAGCAGTTTCAATCAGGTGATGCCGTCTAATTTACTAGGCCAGAGGGGTCCATAAAAGCATTCTAATGTGCTATTAAGAACTGTAGATTGAAATTATATGTAATTAACTTAAAATTTCTGCAGTTTCAAACAGTTTTGATATATCTAACAAGCTATACCCAGTGGTCCAGCTCTTTTACTTTCACTATGGCGGAGTAATCTAATAAAAGCCTGAGAGAACAGTATTTATTTAAAGTGAATTTTTACAAAACTGATTATGTCTAAATGCATTTTATTTCTTGAACTATAAGTAATTTGTGGCAAATGATTGTCATTTGAACATAATCTTACATTAAAACTATGTGAGATTTAATTACGAGACGTGATGTAACTTAAGATTAAAGTTACAGCAGCACTTAAATTACTTTCTCATTTAATTTTCATTTTTTCTTTCTTTTGATTTGATTTTGACTTGAGTAATTGTAATTACTTGTTATTGTAAGGATGGTGGTTATTCGGGCGTAATTAAATTTTTCATTCAATTGCAATAATTATATTTCAACCAACTTATGAATTCATAATTTCACCCTAAAGCACAAAAGTGGACAAGAACAACCACATTCATTATATTATGACCAATAGTTTGATATTTATGAACAAACATCAGGGGTCCAGAGTAAAGCACCTTGTACATTTGTAACTGAGAATTTGTACGTTATAAAACAATACCATAAATACGTAGTTGTTATAAATTTCAATGATGACATTCTTTTTAAACTGAGGTTGTCATCCTTATCTAAGAACTGTGTGAAACCATAAACATAACAGAACTGTCTTTTACATCCAATTATCCAATTCCCTTTACACTAAATTTTATTTTACCAGAGTATGAGTTTTGTACTTTCGAAACTTTCCTGCCTTCTGCTACATTATTTTGTTACACCTCCGTAAAAACAAACTAGGCATTTCATTGCACAGACGTCCTAACAACCGAACAAATGGTAACCTTAACTCACCCCTTGACGAGGCCAGATGGACCAATCTGCGTTGCGAACATCAGGTTGAACTCTATGGGCTCAGTTAGCTCACTGCCCGTCAGAGGAGACCGGATACTGAACTTCTTCAGCACATCCGCCATCTCCTGTTTTGACATGCCGTCCAGCTAAAAACACAAATGTAAATCACCTCCTCCCATCATAGCCTCGGATTATGTACATACTTGTTAATTAACACAGTTCCTTCAAACATTCAATACTGGAACTGCACACATTGTGTGTTCTATACTCATCTGAAAACATTATATGAACAAGTGATTTGTATATTAGAGAGAAGTGAAGATATTTGGGCAACTTTTCAAATTGAGGTCTTGAGAGTCAATGAGGGTGAAGCGAGGTGACTATGGAGTAGAACCGGAATGCAAGGGCAGGGGGTAAATGGGAGATCCCTGTGACAAAAACCCACTGACCAGTGCCGCTGGGAACTGAAGCCAGTTCACCTTGGTGGAAGATGAGTAACCTGGGCACTATAGCATGGTCCTAATTATATACTAGAGCTGCAGTAGAATAATATTTGATTTATCTAACTTTTCCACGTTTTCCACAGACAAAACTGGAGAATTTAGCAACTTTTTTAAGCATTTATTTTAAAATAAAAAAAAAAGAGACCAGTTACGTAATGTGCGGTTAAAATGAAACTAGCAGCACTCGCTATCCCTGAAAAAAGTCTACAGGACGAGGAGTACAATTATTTACTTGCACAGCAAATTCTCACACAACAAATTTTTTTTGTTGCCCAAAATAGTTTCAAACAAATTTATTCAGCTGCTAATGAAAATGTTTTGGCAGCAAAGAAAATATGTTACCTAACAGTACACTGCATGGATCGGTCACCAGTTCCTCTGACCTTCCCATGTGTTCCCCGCAATTTTCAAATTCCCTGACTTTTCCAGGTAGTTCATATGTTTTTCTAGACCAGTACCAACACCTAACGTTTGACACCACCTAACGCAGATAACTGTGGTGGGAGGAAAGTAGTCTGATTACTACCCCACTACAACTCCAACACTTTTATAGTTCAAAAGTATTTCAGTAATTATTAAATGTTCATTTCGTAGCTTAATACCATTATATTTGTCAAGTTATTTGTTTCCTTTCATTATTAGGCACTAAAATTGCAATGTAATACCTAACTTGAAATCAAGCATTTAAATTCTTACTAAACATACCTGTTTGTTCTCTTCTTAATTTTGAAATCCACTTATCCCAATACTATTTCAAATGTGTATTCAGTGAATTTCTAAAGTAATTACAGCACAATATAACAGATGGTGTTAAGTAATTAATATAATATTTTATGTTTAAATTGGTTACTGTGTTACACACCATAACGAATATAGGCTACAACAATACATTCGGAGTAGCGATAATTAAATACAAGGTTAAACCACACATTTAAAACATGTGCCGTTTGGTGTACTCGCTTGCTGATACAAAAGCATCGCTATATCTTGGAGTTGAAACACATGTAAACATTTTTATTTTTCGTCTCAAACCAGTAGAGAGGTCAAAATACTGTTAAAGACTCCTCCCTCTCTCGTACAGGTGATAGAAAGGGATAGCAATATCGCTCTTCTCCTTCAATACACTCCCACCACCTCCTCACTCTGCTCTCGATATTGCTGGCTACACAGCTGCAAACAAAGAGTGGAGGAATGTACTAATGGCTTGAGCAGTTAGCGGGGAAGACGTACCCAACAAAGATGGTGTCCAGCAAAAGACAGATATGTCCATCTGAGATACAGCCACAGGAAGACCAAAAGGCAGAGACATGTCCACCAGAGATACAGCCCCGGGAAGACCAAAAGGCAGAGACATGTCCACCAGAGATACAGGCATGGGAAGACCAAAAGGCAGACACATGTCCACCAGCGATACGGCCACGGGAAGACCAAAAGGCAGACACATGTCCACCAGAGATACAGCCACGGGAAGACCAAAAGGCAGAGACATGTCCACCAGGGATACAGCCACGGGAAGACCAAAAGCATGTTATGGATATCAGTCGCTTCATCTGCAGACTATATTGTCTGGCTTCCACATTGTTTACGTTTCAAAGATGGATAAATAAATGCTGTTGTAGATATTTTCAGTGTCCTTGTTTTTTAGTTTAAGAAATCCCATGTTATAAGTGTTGTAAATAGTTCTCAGTACTTTAATTATTTGTCTCTTAAGGATAACGCACTCCTGCTCTTTCGTTCCTGAAGTTGAGCGCTAATTCCCTCCTCTATATTCTACTTCCTCCAACAGTGTCGTTGTGTTCTGAACGGATTTTGCCTGGCACGGTCACGGATCTGCCCATGTTGTTGGGGGACACTTGCTTGGAGGAGGTTTGTTAGACAGAGGAGGTGAATTAAACCTCAGCGTGAACTTTGACCACATAACTTCTTTTCCCAGAAGTTAGGTCCTACCCACCATACAGGCTGCCAATATTCATGACGCCAGCTGTCACTTAACTAAATAATAAAGATAAAAGAGAGAGGAAAAAAAGGGATTAATGAAGCTGCTAAATTAGTGAAATGCCGGTGAACTACTCCCTCCAGACAATTCCTGTTCAGCCTCTTGGACGCTGCCTGGACGTTTATACGGGGATGGCCTAGTTGGTTTCATTACCGGGACAATATCGGGAGCAAGCCCAACAACTTTGCAGGATTGAGCCGGCCTAGGGGGGATGCGAACTGTAATCACTTTTCTGGCTGCAGTGTGTATTTGGCACGTGTTGGTAGACAGGTTGCGGGCTGGACACGATCGTGGTGGGAGGCTTGGTTCGACTTCCAACCACTCGCAATTCTAGATTACTCAAGTATTCTAAGTCCGTCCACGACCAAAAAATACCTATAGTCCATTCCCGATTGGAAGCGACTTATGAAAATCAACCTTTGAAAAAACACTCTAGGCATAACATGTCAACCTGTTTTTTCAATAACCTGTATTCCACAAATATATAACTCTCTGGTTATTGTATTGTATTATTGAATAAATGAAACTTTACCTTAATGTCTTCTATAACTTGTGTAGTACTTATTTCTTTTTAAATATGAATTAACAACAGCAAGAGCAGCGACATGTTGGCAACGGCCGGCAAGAAATATTTCATAGTTAAAATAGTATTTTAACCTAGTTTTGCTAGTATACTGTTTATAAATTAAACGGTGCCTATTGAAATATTTAAAAATTTAGGAATCCCCAATGGCCACAGATTTCATTTTTACAGTTTAAAATAACAGCAGAAAATATTGTCAGTAGACCATAATGGTACGGTGCAGTTTTATCGAGCGAGAAAGCTACTGCCTGCTGAGCGAGGCTTGTCGCTCTCTCTTTTTATCTCTTTCACACTCGGGAAATCTCGTTATGCTAGTACGCAAAATTGTACCTGTTTTTAATTGTAGCATATTTCATACTTATTACAGCAAAATAATGATTTCTGAATTTGTAATTTACAACTGAAAAGAGATTTTAATGTTTGAATACTTATTTTAACATATTAAGATATGATGGCGGGGCAGAAACAAAGTGAAGTTGGTAGGCGTGGCAAGCCATGACATGATGTGTTGTTGTTTTTATTATACGAAGTGGAGGATAAGGAAGACGTGTGGGGCGACATCAGACTGCCAAACTGTAACCGTTTTCGACCATCCAGAATAAATTGTTTCAAATCAGACATGGATTGTTCCTGTTTTCATTTCTATTTCAACCAAGTGTATTAACAGTGTGCCCCCTTGGTGACTGAGGCTAGCCGGAACCGAACAACATTGAATGCAGAGTGGAACTTGTTTGTAGCGTAGCAAGTTGATGCTACATTGCAACTCTCTTCAGCACTGCAGCCACAGATCCCGAAGCTACCATCAACAATCTTGCCTTACCTTTCTGGTAATGGCAACACCACTATCCTCTCTGGTAGTGATCCTCGATTGGTCCCTCCTGAACACACCACCTCTCGCCTTACCTACTGGTAACGGCAATCGCTCACCACTATCCACTCTGGTAGTGGTCCTCAACCATCCCTGCTGGACAATGGATACCGCTAGTTAGGACCAGTTTTCCATAACTACCTAGCCGAATTGCCTTGTTCAGTTTAGGACTAGGCCTCCTTCACCTGGAGACACGTAGGCTAACTTCCATTCAACTCTGAAATAGTTAGGAGGTAGTAAGGGCCACAGTATGTATTCTTCATTTCATACAGTAACTGTGTTGGTCCTATGTAGACATCACATCCGTCAGAATGAAGCAAAACACCGGGAATTTCTCAACCAGTATGAACCGTAGTGTAGGACTGCTGGCTCCCTTCACTGGGATGCACGAGCATCAAAGAGACACCCATACTGTGCCCCTGGGAAAGAGTACAGTAGAGCCTCGAACACTCACAAGACCTCCCTAAGCCAGCCAGACCAACCAACACTTAGTCCATCGCACTAAACTTTACCAGAGGGAGCAAGAGTTTGGATCTGGAGGACTAATACCGTTTGGATACCACATCAAAGCATTGTTGACTATCAGCCTGAGGAAACCCAACGCTCTGTATCCACCGCACTGAACTGTGCCGGATTAAGGAGCACCAGGTACGCCTCTAGCCTGTTCAGCTTCGGCATTTGCTTTACACATCGCTAGGGACCATCGTCGCCTGCTTCCCTGCGTCAAGGCTGGTATTTGTACCTTCCCGTACGCCACATACTCAGAGGAGTAGTGCTCAGCCTGCCAGTTGGAGGGGCCTCACCTCCCAACACTTGTTTCAGCACTCGTCAAGACAGCCGGGTACCCACACCCCATCGTTGCAGCCATCCGCAGGGACGAGGACATCCCTGGTTCGGGGGCAACAACTTGGGCCCTGGCCAACATCACCAGTGCACCAGGACCCTGCGCCAGCAGCAGCACCCGTCTACTAATGCCGCACCTGGGTCAGCTGCCAACCCGGGCCACCTTCCAGACAGGTAAATATGTGACAGTGTGCCAACCCATCTGCCAGACTGTGACCACGGCACGAGACGTTGTGCCGAGCAAACGAGCAAAGCGCCCTGCCCTCTACATCAGCAGTGCTCAGGTCTACAAGTACTAGTCACTGACAACACATACCATCTTGTTACCGACTGGCACGAGCCAAAACTGTAATTGACAGCGGTGACCCATCTCAGCCAAAGGCCGCAGTGCATCAGTATAGACGAATTTGAGACGTTGGTCCTACAATAACATAATGCTTCAGATAGGCAATGTAACCAGGACAAACACACTTGAGAGGAATTCCAGCAGTGACATTTCTTTGGTATCAAATTGTTACTGGAAAAAAACACGTCCAGTTAAAGAAATTAAAAAGCAGCAATATTACTGCCATAGCTGTCCTCTCAGACAGGAAAGAATAAAGTAGACAAACTGGGCTTAGCACCTTAATGACGATGTCTATGCACTCGTCCCGTGTGGCCTCCGAGGTCTTCTTGTCAGCAGCAAGCTTCTCTAGATGAGCTTTGATGAGGTGGTCGAGCCGGAAACACTCCCCGTTGCCCACGTCCTTCACCATCAAGTCGGCAAAGCGGTCCACGTGCCCCGACGCCCTGCCAACATTCCCATGCCACAGTGCCGCATCTGTTCACACCTCCATCTTTCAAACACAAATTTCCTTCATCCCAAAGTAAAAAATGTGGGGATCATCTTATGTTAATGGAGATCCTATACTCAGGTAAATACGGCGTGTGTGCGGTAATGGGTTAGAATAATCCAATTCAAAACTGGAAAATTTATGGAGATCTAACAGACTGGTTATAGCCTATTCACAGCATCTTTCACTTCTTGGTTGAAACGTTTGAAAAATCACACCATGTATGACATATTTTGTTGTTTCTTAAATATGTAGTGTACCACAAGCATAATATCTCGTTTATAATTCATGTGAACATACAAGTGTCTTGGTAATACGTACATAGTACAAAATAGTTATACAAAATATTATTAAACTCAGTGGGCATTACTTTGGTGTAATTTTTTAGACTTTGTTCAGCCTTAGTTGCAAGAGGTGGAGGAATAGACTGAAAGTGGAAATTAGCAGAAACGTTGTAATTTATCATGAATGGATGATAAATGGACTATAGGATGTGCAGCCAGCAGTGAGAGGGACAGGCTTACTTGAGGACAGGCTCCGGGGTGAGAATGGAACAGTCGACTTCCAGCATCTGCTCCTCCAACACGAAGAAGCTACGCCACGTATTCAGCAGGTTGGCCTTCAATGCGCACCCCATCGGTCCAAAGTCAAACTGCCCCGTGATGCCTGCAACACACACACTCTACACTTGAAACATTAACTGCTAGTGCAGGACCAGCTGAGCTAAATTATACGGTTTTACATATTCAATTATTTTAGGTGTGTGTCACTTACCCTTCATGATATTACTTTTATAAAAATAAAATAAAAACTTTGTCCTTGCCACTTTTCTACAAAAGGTTTTCTGTGAAATTTTTAATACCTTAAAAATAGCAAGCAAATAAGAGTTATACACAAACAAGATACAAAAACTTAAATTCTTATTATAGATGCATACCCTTCCGCTACACCTAAACATAAACACTGCCATGTGAGCTACTTTAATATAAAATGCATTGTTTACGGCTGTTCAAAGAACTCTGTTATAACTGTGGCGGAAAGCACAATAGTATTTAACCTCTTATTATTGATGTGTTGGGTTATTATGTTAAAAGAACGGCCTTAGTTCGAATAAATATTAAAATGAAGAAGTGACCAGTCCAATTAAAAAGACAGTACATTCAAACGTGCAACTTGTGTCGCTATTTGTATATAACAGCGACAAACTTAAAAGATAGTGGTGAACATGCACACAAATTGACCTACCATATATTTGATTCTGCTCATATTTTTTTGCATACGCATTTAGTTTTTGATAGGTTTATTTAATCATTTATTTCAAATTTCTGGCTGGGCGTAGTAATTTGTTGGGATTGTGGCAAACATTCAAAACACAAAAACATATGCACGTTACACAATTTTGCTTCAAACACCTAGGACGAAGTTACATAGTTGTGATAAATAAACAGACGTATATTTAACCTTGTCATAAAAACTGTTCACAGTTAAAATGTATAAATTTCACACGCCCAATATTTGCAATCACACACACAACAGGCCAGTGTTAACAACCATGAAGCAGCCACGCCCTTTCACACATAGCGATTAACAACACATGTAACAGTATATTTATTTCCGCAGTGAAACACAGATTTATCACATCATAACTTGCCTAGAGAGGTTTAAAAAAAACACAACGTCTTCATACTTGTTGTGGACGTTGTAATTTGAAGTATTTTTCGGAGCAAAAGAAATTAACCCTTCATTGCACCTATCTTGCCAGGTGTAAGAAAATTAAATCCGAAGTTTACTTTAAAAAAAAGTAGGAAAAAATCTGTATGAAAAATTAAAAAAAGGGGGGGGAGCGGCAAATGTGCAATGGAAAACACTGCCAATACCTACTGTAAAATGTATGCAGGTAAATTACAAGTAAATTTGATATATAATTACAAGCAAATAATAAAAAGGAAAATTAACTTGACTTTTTCTAACTACTTGAACTATCCTGCTAGGCATAAGGCATTTAAACTCAATTGTAAACTGTCTAAATGAACTAATAAAATGCTGCCTTAAGGGGTGACTTCCAGGACACAAGCGTATTACCCGGTGTTACCATGCCCGGCTGCAAGCTGGGATCGAACTACAGTTGGTGCAAATTAATGGGTCCTGGGTGAGTAACCCACAAGAGATCAATCAAGTCTGAGCAGTGCTAGTTCCTCTCCCACCTTTGCAAGCTGGGAGTTGAACTGAATACCCAGTCTGGAGGTATCTCTTAGAAGGTTACACTTGCTAGTGTGAACTATCTTGGTGGTTACACGTGGATACCAAGTTTTCCTTGAGGCAGTTAATTACAAGAACAAGAGCTTTCAATAAATTACTAACGACTAATTAATCATGTGATACAAGTGTCACACAAATAATGTTAGGATACTCACAAGAATACAGTAAACACACATATTTTGTTATACGTAATAAGCAAGACACGATGATGCCTCTCTAACTCCTAAATGAAATAATTACAATGGAAGCTACCTAGAATTAAAATAGGCGAAGGTGGCCTGCATAAGAACTGGAAATAATGAATAACTAGCATATTAACACCGCCTAGCCTAACCGTGACGTGTTCTGATGGAACCTAATCCAATTCAATTACCGGACTGGTAATTGCAGCAACCTAGAGGCCCAGAAGTGCCTGCTACCACGGGGAGTTTATCAGGTCTTAGGGAGTCTCTGGATGAAGTCAACTAGCAGTGGCAGGATCTACGTGTGGTTGTTGCGAAGTGGAGAGCCCAGGATCCATCTCCCGAAACACGTTCGCGAAGAGACCTAGTGGTTAGTGCCCTTAAGAAAGGATCTCTGGCCATCACAAGCTGGGAAAGAAGGTTTCACAACCACTTCTACATACTGCTACCCTCGGCCTATTGCAAGTTGGAGGGACAGCAAATGCCTAGAGCCAGGGTTATCTCTTCTTTTTATACTAACTTTCCAAGTTCGTAGGCACTCCGAGGAGTGCGCAGGTCGTTAGCCTCTCTCCACGGGGGCTGTTTATTTTGACTAAAGGGGTACCTTTAATTTCTTATCACCTTGGCTGAAGGCGTTGGCATTCCTTACCACTTCGGTGAGACGCTGGATGCTGCCGGAGTGG
The DNA here is from genome assembly GCA_029891345.1 of Dryococelus australis. Classification (NCBI taxonomy): domain Eukaryota; kingdom Metazoa; phylum Arthropoda; class Insecta; order Phasmatodea; family Phasmatidae; genus Dryococelus; species Dryococelus australis. The sequence goes on from CM057003.1 coordinate 35,041,206, forward strand.
ACTAGATGCTGTCCGACAATGGCAAACCGAGGCACTAGCTTAACCTTCCTGGAAGGTAGCGATATCTCAGCCAACAGTAAAACCCCATGTCAGGGTTAGGGTGATGGTGTGACGGCTTCTTGGCAAACAGAACAATTTCAGGCCAAGTGTCTGTAAGCTCACTTGATGTGCCCCAATGTACCCTGTAGGCACGTCTCCCATTGTAATGCTGGGGGGCCCAGACTTGCCTCGTGAGTGGCATGCTCGAAGATGGGGCAAAGTCGGTGAGTAGAGTGCGCATTCCCAATGGGCAAAATGTGTCATGCATCAATATTTTACCGCTAGTATGTGCATTTTTGCAAGCAGGAAATAACACAGTGAGAATTGTATACAAAAGTATTAAAACTATTAAATTGTAAATTTTCTATGCTCAAACATTTTCAATAATACCTCTGAAACTGAAACTATGACATGAAAACAAAGAACTTCTGCATAACAGGTGAAACAGAGCCCTAAATTCCTCTCCCTCCTACTCTGCCTCTCCTTCACTCCCTCCAGCATCTTCCTCCCTCTGCCCCTCTCCCATTCTTCTCCCACCCTCTCATACTCATTTTTCCTTCCTGCCCCTCTCACTCTCTCTCTCCGACTCGCCATCTTTCTCCCTCTTTCCATTATCTCTTTCTCTCTACATATTTGTACCTCCCCACTTACCCTCATTCTCCTCCCTTCTTGCACTCTTTCCACCTTTCTCCTTCTCTATATCCTTATGAATTATCTCTCAATTTGACCAGACTTCACCCATAGCCTATGATAACAAAAAAATTGCAAAATACGCCTCTGCCCTCACAGGTTCACTTTCATAGTGTGCATACATGGTGAATGCTAAAAGAAGTCTAAATATAATAGACTTTATTCTGACAGTGGAATAGCTGCCACTCATTAGTTGCAAGCCCAGCTCACAATTACTGTTCAATAACTAACAGCTTGTAGATACTTAATAGATACTCTACATTAACCATTTTCAAGTATATCTGTGTAAGCAAAAATCTGCTTCATTAAACTGTGTTGCTGATTTAAGTCACAACTTTCCCTGACTATCAGAGGTTTTCACCAATTATTTTCAAAATTCTCTGACTTATTCAGATTTATCAGGTTTCCAGAGTGATAGAAGCCTTGATTTATACAAAAAAATTTCTAGTTTTTTTAAATAAATGAAGGGAACGTGCCATAACATATGTGATTTATAATAAAAGGGATGTGGTTAACTTCCAGAAATGACATTACTGCAAGTGAAGTATAATTACATATCTATCTCCTACAGATACCTATCCATAATAAAACTATTATTTATGTAACAGTAGGCCAAGCACTCTTAAGAATTTTACTACTCAAATTTGTCTTATATTTTAATAATATGTAAATGAAAAAGGAAAGATTATTAGCATCTTATTTTAATTCCACAAAGGTAACTATGCAGAGAGCAATAAAACATACGCTTTTAGATTTATGTTTGTTATTGATTGTTGATGCCTCTGCTTGGAGTAAAAATTATACTATGTTAATTTAATTAACTGAATACTTTTTGCAGCAGGTTGCTATGTATGAAAAATTTTGATAATAAGAATAATTCAAAGTCTCCATTTTGTACTTCGTAGAGGACTAATTTGGGAATTATCTGTCTTTTAAAATAAAATATCACTAATCTTCACAGAAATGTGCAGAACAAGTAATCTGTAATTAGGCTATTACGAAGAGGCCTTTACTGTCATCTAGATGTGAATACTATATAACTTGAAGTATTATCTCAAGAAGTTTCTTATAGAAGGATAGTGTAAAATTTTGCTTTTTTATTTTTTAAAATGACTACAAAAAGTGAGGTGCGCTTTATTTACGAGATATTGGGATTTTAAAAGAATTTTAAACTCAAAACATTTTTAGAAATTTGTCAACATACAGTACATTTTAATGTTTTAACTTAGTTTAAAAAAAAAGTTGAAGCTCGGACATAGATGCCATACATGAGAAAAGAATTTCTCTGCTTTAAAAGAGAAAGATATCTTACGTAGTTTGCATGCCTGCCGTGGCTCTACAAGTGCACACTGATAAGACACCATTTTGTGCAACATTTTGATGTGGTTTTGCTTTCTCAAGTCTTATTACCGTCTGTGGAATAATAACTGTGCAATGTATATTTGTCAACATTGCAACTTAACACAAATTTTCTGTCACAAATGTTTTGTAGGGGAGAAATTAAGTCGGAACCTGATGATATATACTTATATGGTCCACAAGTTTCGAATCCTGAAGAACTATGCTTTAAACGCACTGTCCAGCGAAAAGTGAAATGTGTAATCACCCTAGCAACAAGAAAGTGGTGGGAAAATCACCTCCATAGATGGCGAAGGATTGGTCGAAGAAGAACCGCCTCTTCAGCAGGTCCTCCATGCGTGCCCGGTCAAAGGTAGCATCTGCTGGGGCAAGCGCCAGCTCTTTGTCCTCCAGAGTCTTCTTGCGCAGCTTCAGCTCTGCCACTGCCTTCTTGACATCCAGCTCCGGGGCCCCGCTCGCCTTCAGGTTCCGCACCACATCCCCCTGGCAACACACCACACATGCTGCTATGAAATCCAGGAAAACCGACACCGATTAGTGTACATATAATTAGTCAAAAATATATATGTCCCTATATACAGTAAATCATACAAAAATATGTTCCCAGGTGTTGTTTACGTGCAGTTTATGTGTATCGCTATGGTACATATGTATTAAACATATAAATATGTTGAACAACAATGCAAAGACAGGAAACAAATTTGCATAGATTTTGGTCATCTGTATTAACTTTTACTTATTTCATGTGATGGTTGTATGCTGGTAGTCTGAGGAAGTGCAGTGTACCATGTGAATTTGATCATGTGAAGGCTTGTGAAATAAGAGTGCTGAAAAGCGTGTTCAGTTGTGATTAATTCCACTTGATGTGATAAATCAAATTATTGTGCAAAAATACAAGTGTTTCTTTGCAATTATTTCCATGCTAATTCCAATTGTTGCGCAGAAATACAAGTGTTCATGGTAGGTAGGTAGTTGGGTTTAACGTCTCGTCGACAGCAAGGTCATTAGACATGATGCAAGTTGCACAGGGAAGAGGGATTGGGGAAAGATTGAAAAGAAATTGGCCACGGACTTTGTTAGGAACCCATCCCAGCATTCGCCTGGAGTGATTTCGGAAAACCATGGAAAACCTAAATCAGGATGGCCAGACCGAGAATCGAACCCGGGTCCTCCCAAATGTGAATCCAGTGAATGCTGGCTGTTTTTTGAGGGTATAGAGCGCAAAGTGCTTGTACTTTGAGTTTACAATAAAGACAAAAATATGGGAGTGTGCACGCTGAAGCATGTCTGTACACACACACACACACACACACAGTTGTGATTCAACAATAGTTATGTTAAATTAAGTTAGGTTAGGTCTTCCTGCATTTAGCACAGTAAACCAAATTTGTTTACATAAATTTTTGTGTTTTTTACCCCACAATTAGAGATGGTCATCGATGGTCAATAGTATCAAAACATCTATGCTTTTGTTTTGATGTTCAATGGTTTTTCATTGATGATGAACTACATGATACTATCGGCCATCGATAATTACGTATACGATAGTATTGAAACATTGATGGTTCGACACACATGTATCACATAGCTCAGGTGGCGGGAGTGTGGTGGATACCAGCTCTTGAGTTTACACCAAATATCTATTCAAGAAATAATAAACTATTTTTTCTATAGTTTAGGTGGCTGCCTGGATGGACAGCGGACGCATCCACCGAAAGTACTATTTTTCTCCATTCTTTTATTTACATATTGTTGTTGCAGGGTTCAATGAGAAGTGTAAAGAAATAACGGAGAAGAGAAAGGCTGCCAGGAAGAAATGGTTAACAGACAAAAACAATGAAGAAGTGGTTAAAGAATACGAACAAGTCAGTAAAGAAACTAAAACAATAATCAGGAAACAAAAAAGAATCCAAAATAAAACAGGCAGAAAAGGACAGGGCAAAAATAATGCAAGAGAATTCTACCGTACGACCAGATATTTCAAGAAAGGATATGTAGCAAGAGCAGACCTACCTACAGACAATGGTGGAAACCTTATTACAGATGATGTGAAAACATTAGAAGTGTGGAGACGATATTTTGAAGAACTTCTAACTAGCAGTACACAAGTGATCGATGAAAATGATGAGGCAATTTTTGAAAATGTGCAGCCATGGGTGGAAGAATCAACATAAGAAGTGAAGAATGCAGAGAATATAGGACCCGGGAGTAGATAATATACATTTTCCTGAGATATTGCGAGGAGGTAAATAAATAGTACATCAACTTATCACAATAATCTGGGGGAAAGAATCAATACCTGAAGAATGGAAGGAGTCAGTCATTTGCCTAATTTTTAAGAAAGGAGATCTCAAGATGTGTGCAAACTATAGAGCAATCTCGCTATTATGTGTTGCATATAAAGTCCTGAGTTTGATACTGCTTAGAGGAGAAACCCCATACATGGAGGAGACTGTGGGATACTAACAGGCAGGATTCAGGAAGAACAAATCTACCATTAACCAAATGCATGTTTTACGGAGAATAACTGATAAATGCTGGGAGTATAATAAAGAAGTACACTGTTTATTTATTGACTTTAAAAAGGCATATGACAATATTCAAAGAATATCATTATGGATTCAAATTGAAAAAGCAGGAATCCGTGAAAAGTTAATCAGACTTACCAGAATATGTGTAGAAGGATCTAAATTCAGAGTTAGAGAGAAAGGAAAATTATCAGCATCTTTTGAGGTAAAAACAGATGTCAAACAAGGAGACTGCTTGTCTCAGCTCCTTTTTAATCTTGCTCTGGTATAAGAGTGGCCGAGATGGAAACAGGCCTACAAATAGGCAGGAAATTTAATATACTAGCTTATGCAGATGACGTAGTACTAATACGCAAAAACAAGGAAGAGCTAAGAGACATGATGAAGGTGCTAGTGAAAGAAATTAAGGAAGTAGGACTGGAGATAAATATTGAGAAAACAAAATACCTTCCCATTAGATGTCACCATGTAAGGCCTAGGGCGATAGATATGGATGCATTTTAAATACCTTGGAGGACTGATGAGAGAGAGGAACGGCGTGTAGAAGGAGATTCTGGCAAGGATACAGGCAGGAAATAGGTGCAGTTTTTGGTTGGGGAAAATGTTAAAAGTCAAAATTATTGTCAAGAACATCAAAACTTAGAATATACAAGACTATAATACAACCAGTAGTGCTGTATGGTGCTGAACTATGGGCTTTGCCCAAAAGAATTGAAAATAAGCTAGTGGCAGTTGATAATGGATTTCTCAGGTCCAGTTAAAGAGGCAGATGAGTGGAGAAGAAGAAATTTGTACCAGCTGCCTGATATAGTAGCTGTAATAATAGGACAAAGGCTCCAAAAAATAGCGTTTTTTTGTGCAAAAACTTCCGTTCTTGATTAATTAGAATGATATTACACATCATTACTTGGATTTTTATAAAACTGTGATGAGTTCAATAATTTCTATTCAGTCTAACTGATTTTGGAACTAAGATGAAAAGAATAATAAGTGTTAGAATAATTACAATTACGTGATATCTTTGCTTTGACATGGTTTATCTTGTGAAGGAATACGCCTAAGAGGATTGAGTCAAGGTCTAGGCGTTTCTGATTGTGACGTCAGTGAGAAATTTACGTCACTTAGGACTTTCGATTTTTACAATAGTTTTCATGTGTGAACCCCGTAGGGACCACTCTCCTACGAACCATGGGTCTCCAGTTCAACGAATATTAAAAGGTCTGCCATTTGACCAATAGAAACCTCAAATACGATAGTGGAGAGGACTGTCCAGCTCACAGAAATTGTGGGGTAATAAAAAAAAAAAAAAAGAAAGAAATATGTACATTTTCATTACAAACTTTTACCCCTCAATTTCCCTCCTGTCCATAGCCCTCCCCCTAGCGTATTTCCCTCCTGTTCATAGCCCTCCCCCTAGCGTATTTCCCTCCTGTTCATAGCCCTCCCCCTGGCGTATTTCCCTCCTGTTCACAGCCCTCCCCCTAGCGTATTTCCCTCCTGTTCATAGCCCTCCACCTAGCGTATTTCCCTCCTGTTCATAGCCCCCCCCCTAGCGTATTTCCTGAATGAATTGCATTAAAAACTCACTTTCACGCATTGTACCAAACAGTACAACCGTTATACACAATTAGTTCGGATAATTCCCACAATGCACTGTGACATCAACGAGTCAAAAACGCTACAGGTCTTCATCCATTGGTCATTGAATACAATGGTTATACATGTTGTGTATAAACACCATCTCCGAAACTATCATATATGTTAACTATGTATTTCTTTCATTCTACTAATTATCCATTACGTAGTACACTCCTCTCGTAAAAATAGACAAGGTAAGCCTTGAGTAATTCACCAGAATTACATAATCTTCCGACACTGTTTGATGTGTTGTTTACTGTATAACCTCAGCAGCGCCGCATAAATATACCCCGTAAATGACGTTTTCAACATTAAATATTCATTTCACACTGTATTCTTACATGTATAATAATACAGCAAACCTATATAAATATGTTCTATTTAAATTGTACGTATTTTATTGCATAAATGCAGCAATCTTGATCACCCTCCACATTTTATTTTTATTTTTTACAGAAAACTACTAGAAGTCCCTCTAAAATTCCTAGTAATTATGATTACTAATGATCATATCTAACATATACATGTATTATTTTCCGATTTTCCAAAAAGACCCTATTCTTAAGAATTACCTGTTTCGGAAAGTTTAATTTATGTGACTAATTTTCATTAAAATGGAGAGCATTAAATTTCTTAACTTAACTGCCAATGAACTTGATGAAAATGTACATTAATGAAACCAAGAGGTCGTCTAATGAGTTAGTGGCTTTATTGCATCAAAGTTCGCCACACATTAATTAGGAAGTGTTACATTATGCAATATAAAAACTTTGAAATTGCTACTTCAACGATTAATCATGTAATTGACACATGAATGGCAGCACTATGAGAGTTGACTACATTATCAAGTTTGGTATCAGCTCAGTCAGTAATTTAATATCATTTTATTATTGATACGTGGACAAATGTCATTAGACATGTGTATTACTAAATTTTCACATTCTTAATTTTGACTGAAACAGTATTACTGAACACAGTAATTAATCTAGCTAGTTATTGCAAATTTGTGATATGATGTTGAAGAGTTTCTTAATGTTGTGGTATATAGTGTATAATGATCTTGTTTTATCATGATCAGAGTGTTCTTGTTATGCAATGATACATCTCTACCTTATACTACTTTTGTTTCTTATGTCTGACCATATGGTAAACCGGTTCTTGTGTGTTGAATATATGTTTTCTGACTAACTAATAATTATTTTCACCTATAAATATCAAGTGTGGCACATGGCATCTACCTTATTATTTCTATCTTCTTTCATTCACTATTCTGCAGACATCTTGACATCTGTGCTAAGCTATAGAGCAACTTGTGAGGTAAATATTGCCAATTTCTCACAAATCTTGATTCTCTATTAAATGAACTGAAATATATTTTCCTATTCTCAGGTAAAATAAGAACCTAATCTACATGGTAACAGATTATTTTTATTTATGATGCTTTTCCGGTCACACTTCCTACAGAAAAGGTATGGCACACTTATTAAAATTAAAACTACATTAAGCCAGAAAATCAATACGTAAGACTTTCCCCATTAGCATTTATCCTTACAGATCTGGCACACCGAATGTGGCAGCTTTAGTTAGGTTTATTCACGACCAATGGATTCAAGACATCAATATTTACTGTCCAATACCACCACCAATGGCAACATCAATGTTTTCCTTTTGAAGTCGCATACCTACTTGCAATTTCCTAGATTTTTAGAGCCCTTCCCACTTGCGCAACGGAGCGGGGTAGGCAGTCTATGCTTTGTGAGGTCTGTGAGGGAGTGGAATGTGTTGCGGGAGAAATTGGTATCTGTGAGAAGAGGGGGGTTGTAAAATTCAGGAAGGGTACGGGAGAGGACTTTGGTCGGGTAAGGGAGAGGTAAGAGAGCTCGCCACATGGCGTTATCCTAATTTCGGGTGTGTTAGTTGTTAATATTATTATAAGCTGTAAACACATACCCAAAACACATTTTGTAACATAGTGGTACTCCGAGTCTTACGATACATAAACTGTAATGAAGCAAAATATTACCTGTTCTTTTACTGCAGCTCGTAGAGGTGACAAAATTTCTTCTATTTTTGGATTAGCCATACTGTTCCCTAAAAAAGATAGCTTAACCTTTCTGTTTTTCTTTGCACTTCCCCAAACACTACAGTAATTTTTAGAAGAGGCGATAAATAGTTTGTTATTTAAAAATTCTGCGCTTTTCTGATGGCATAGACACTTCAATCCTATTGACAACACCCAACTAAATTTCATTAGAATTTCCACGTCAAATACGAAACTTTTAACCATATGACACTTCAATACCGGAAAAAAGATAAAAGAAAAACCAAAAACAATTTCTTTCGGGCTTTGGATTAGGTACAGCCATAAAAATATAAATAAAACAGAAATTAGAAGTCGACCAGTGACCACGTGAAAGGATAAATAAAAAGTCCAAAAATTACACACTTCTAACATCTTTGACGAAAATTAATTCATAATAATGTCAAGCATTGAAAAAGTGAAAAAAATATTCTAACAAACTATAGTTATTATAAATTCGGAAATATTTTTTGAGAATATGACGATAATACCACTCGCTGTTAAAACTGTTTGCACTAGGGTTTTTTTTTGACACACTCGTCTATGGTATTTTATAGACCCTTAATATGAATTGTTCATTAATCCAGACTAAGGAAAGACCATCCTCCGACCAAAATTGTTCGTATTAAGAGAGCATTATTACTGCTAGTCCAAGGATCATATTGATTTAGTACGGCCCAACTGTTATTCCGGAAAGAGGGTTGGAATAACTAAGTATTAAGATCGCAAAGAAACATTACGAACATAAAATACGACAGTTTCCTTAATATTACATGCCAGTAAAAGCTATTAAAGTTCACGAAACATGAAAATTACGCATAAGGACGATTCTGTTATTCTGTATGAAAAAATATGCCGACCTAATGGATTAAATGTTCAAAGAATAATAATTCAAAGGACACATAATTGATAAGCTTAATAATACATACAATAATGTCTTTCTATTTCTGTGTTAATCAAATGCCTTCTCTGAAAACAGATTCTTACGAGACATGATATTAATACACTCAAAAAGAATTTTAATACAAATCTTAAGTTCAATTATATACTATAAAGTAAACATTTATTATCAAATGTTTCTGAAGCTCATTGGCAAGTCTGCCTTGGGATTCCGAGATGCACGTATGTATAGTGCATCGATACAATTGAGTGTCTTCTATGCCGTGCAAATAGACAGTTACAAACAGGCTTAGCCTTTCTGTGGTAATTAGTACAACAACCTTCCATGTCGTTTTCCGACATGGAGTTGCACAAGTCAAACCACACGAGTGAACACACTCCCGTGATTTACTCCTAATCCTAGGTCGTTTGTCATGCCATCTGCATGCACAGAACACACACGCTCGAAGAAGACTGATCACCGGCGAGCAGTGTTAGTATCGTGTGAGTGCAGTAGTGGGCAACATCGGGCAAGCGCAGTGCAGGGCAGAGAGTGTAGTGCCACGAGCGTCTACAAACCAGGGAGAGCGGGCTGAGTAATACATGAACACGTATATTACGTTAAAAAAGGACTGTAACATTTTCACAAGCACATTTCTCGCCATATGATAAGAACATTGACCCGCAAATAAAGTGTAATAAGTCTAGAAACCCTTATGCCCCAATATTGTTGTTTTAAAGTGTTATTGTTTTATTTCACAAAAGTTTAATTTCACTGTTACCAGTGTTATGTCCAACCCATTTAATTCCAGTCGCATTGTAAGATTCAGAAATAATTATTGATTTTTGAGTTTTCAGTCTTTAAGAGTATTATAGCAAGTAATAGTAAATTTGTTTCTCCCTGTGTGCAAGTAGATTCCTCCGTGGCGCATGGAACCCACCACCCCCAGCCCTCATGCCATGGTGAGAAGTCAATCAGCAAATCACACCCAGGGAGGAGGTATATGTGAAATCATGCTCGCCCTTTTCCCACCCGGACGCGATCAATCTTCATCACCTATCATTTTTTAGCATTAGTAAAGTACATCAGGAACCTTTTTCATTTTCGCCATCCGTGATACTCCCCCATCGCCCCCAAGGAATTGCATCGTCTGAGGAGTTTATAAGTTTATCAGAGCACCTAAAACTATTGCAAGCCTTGGTCCTTATTTACTGCATCGCATTCACTGCAAGTTTAAAGCAAGCAATTGTGTAAGTTAATCTCCTAGAGGGAACTTTCGATTCTTCAATAAATAGCATGAACTGATGAGTGCTTTTGATCGATTGCCGAAAGGCGTTTCAGGACACGGGGCCCTTAATGCCTGCCATTTTCTGATGCAAGTGATAATGTGAATTTAAGGGCAAATATTAATTTGTATGTGCGCTGCAACCGAATCAAAGTACCGAAAGTAGCATTCATGGGCGTGTAGTTAGGCCCTGACAATCCATTTGTAGGGTGTATTGATTACATAAACATCATATTTTATTTGCAAAACCAAGTGGTGATTGGTCCGTCCGAAGAGTCCCTTGTTTAGAAAAACAACGAGGCCTCCACATCAGGTGAGCAATTACAAGATCTACGTGGGAATATGGTTCTGGTGATTGGTCCGCAGCACCCCAAGGTTACAAGGACTCAGATCTACCACAACAACATTAGTGACACCGCCACAAAGATGTCTAGCGCCTACAGGATAAACAATTCCTAACACATTTTTCCAAATCCTGTTCACCGGCTTTGTAAATCCCAATCAACCACATCTCGTCCACCCTACCATCATCAATTATTGCCTTTCCGTGTGGCCAAAATTTCCCACCAAAATCCATATATGAACTTTCGACCAGCATTTCAAAAATTTTCCCACCTCAAGTTGGCCATCTACGCCATTCTAACCCTGTTTAACCGCCTACCCGCAACGAGAGGCAACTGGGGAGAACATCAACAATGCCATGATGCCTACCAGATGCCTGGGAGACCCCAGAAAAGGGACTATGTGCTGATTCTTCGCCATTGTGGGGAAAGTGGAGAAGAAGGGCGAGAAAAGCAGCCATCTTTGTGCAATGCATGATGTTAGGGCTCACACCACCAGGCAGGATGCAGGACAAATGAAGGGGATAGAGTGCATGCTCGCACCACCCCCTCCACTGTCAGCAACGGTGCCCAGAAGGACAGGAGGGAGGAACGATGGGAGGACAAGTTGCTCTCCTTCCCTACACTCATTGCTTGTGCCGCATGTTGGCAACCAGCTGAGTGGGAACCAGTTCGTTGCCCCCGTGGCCGCACGCACTCGAGTGAGACTGTCGCAACGTAACCACTGCACTGCACATGTGAACTGGTACTGTCATCCATCAACATGGCCAGCTACACCACACCCGCCACGACAGCAACACCATTGTACTTGCAGTGCCTCAAAGCACTCCCAGTGGATTTTGTTGACAAATTCAGGCGAGGAATGCAGTGTTGTCTTTGCGACCACCAACCGTAATCGACGACAAACAGCAGTATTGCCACCATCCATGAACAACCACACACATTGAAAACAGTGATTTAATGTGAAAATTCGCTAACAGAAACAGTCCAATCGCAAGTAATCAAGATGGACTCAGACTCTCACTCACCACGTTATTGTGACAATCTCATTTGCGACGGGCAAGCGGCAATCATCTTACAGTGCCGGAACTGTCAAATCAAATTCCACTGAAATATATCCACGAGAAAGAACAAACAACTGCAAGCAAGCTAATGATTAGTTGTGGTTCCTGCCACATTAATGACGGGCATTGTAACATACAACAACAAGTTTAGGACCACATGTCAACATGTCACATCAAGTAAGCAGTAGCGAGAGGAATATTCAGAATTTCAATTGGCAAGCAGACGTAACAAACAAGAGCGAGGAAAAGCAGGAAAGCGTTGCACAAATCGCAGGTGGTGAGGAACGCCTCGCATACACAAGAAGAACACAATCATGGGTGCAACATCCACACATGAACAGCACACATGTGGTGAGCATAGGAGTACAAGCAGCCCATCTGAATATAACTCCATTATCATATTAACCTATCAGTACCTATCTAACACCAATGCCTACCATGTACCCAACACAATTGTACACATCAATCCTACCACCACATTTTCATGCCCAGATATGGAATCAACACAGCTCTGAGTTTCCCAGCGGAGCATGAACAGCATAGGAAACATAACAGTCACCGATAATTTTTTTTTTTTTTTCGTTTTTATTTTAACAAGCAAGAAAGTGTATCCCATAGTTAACGACTACGTGCCTAAGTATAAACTTTGCACAAACTCATTACTATCATCACAAGTGTGACGAGTGGACATTTCAAAGTTTATCATCATGCAAGTAAAAGGGAGTTCACTGTACAAATCACGCAATCAAGATGGGAGTTCATTAGCACCACAAGCAAGAAAGGAGTATGCTGTATATATCATACAAGTAATAAGAGGAGTTTTACAGTAGTAACAACAAGGCAACAAAAGATGTAATCATTGCACAAGTTAACCTCACATTTATCATGTCACTCCTGCAAACACTATCATTCACAATATCGTTACATAGTAAGTAAGTGCAAGACTGAACATAGCAAGAAGGAGGGCATGTACACACATTACTTAGCGAGTAAGTCCAGGATGTACAAAGCAAGGAGGAGGAGAATGTACATAACCGCAAGCTAGTAAGGTGGAGTTAGCATGCAAGTCGCAAGCAAGTCGGAGGAGTATGTAAGCAAACAAGCAAGTGGGAGGAGGAGAATCTATGTCACCACGTGTGAGTATAAAATGCCACATGTACATAGTATGCGGGGCAAGAAGTATAAACTCCGCAAGTGAACTGAAAGTAAGGAGACTGTCCGGGGCGCGCCCGAGAACGGCAGCACGACCCAAGAGTCGGAGAGGACAGCAAGAAAAGGAGGAATGGCACGAGCAAACGACGGGGTTCAAACAGCAGCAGCGATGCTGGAATTGAAAGCAGAGGGTCCATTGCCTCATTCCGCCTCCGCAGGATGTCACTGCGGGTTCACCTTCCACAGAAGTGCCACTAATGTGGATACGCTCCAGCCACCTGCGGCACAGTTCGCCTCAGGTACACAAGAGCACCGGGTAGAGGTATGGCCCAACAAGAAATGGCCTAAAACCTATGCCTCGATGGACCTCGAGGACACCCAGGTGCTGCAAGAAGCTGCGTTGGCCCACAAACTGCCTCAAAAAGGGGTGACATTTGACGTGTGTTGCTGCTCACACTAGGCCGTTTGTCATGCCGGCAGCTCCCAACCACCGTCAATGCTTCGTGTGAATTTCCGCACGAAGCCCCTAATTCTAGATGTACACAACTGGCTGGATGAGACACATCTGCATACAAGAAGGTGAACTTGTTGCAGTTTAGATGGAAGGTCGCCAACTATGCATCTTCATCAAGCTGAATTCGATGCTACACTGTAAACGCATCATGTGACTGACAGCTGGTATATCGCAGATCCGCACGTCCACTGGTGAGTCAATCAACATCGTCAGACATTGAGATCGACAACCTCAAAACTGTATACGTTACTGACTTACCAGTGGTTAGTTAGGAACAAAATCATTTTGCAAGCTTTACAGCATTACGGCAAAATCTTATTGTCATTGACAGACTAAATATAGGTTTCTAATTACAAATTCAAAGTTAAAACCGGGTACACGTTCTCAAAATCAAACTGAATAAAGACATACCATCCACACTAACAGTAGGACACACGGATTCGTCATGTATTATAGTCAACAACAGTCATGCAATGTCTGTAATGCAGTAGGACACATGTGTGCTGACTGCCCCATTATACTATGGAATGGCGCTCCAGCCACACAGACCTGGCCGCAAACACTCGCAGCTGTTCAACACACAGTGACATCCGCCAGCAAGACAGACCCAACTGACACAAGCCCTCCACAGGAAAGTAACAGCTCTGTGCTCAAATCACTGGTTCAAACACCAATGGAAGATGGTACAGTGGATGGTTCGGAGAAGTTCATAACGATTCCGATACACACATCGCCAGATATATCTGTTGAATCGCAAACCTTCCTTCTGGAAAATGTCCCCAATGGGACGGACCATTTTTTGGCATGCCCGCTACATCTGATTGATGCAGATGAAACGCTAGAGAATGATGATATAACTGGGGTAAACACACACACACACACACATCCCTACAAACAAAGTACTAGGAAAAAAGGAGGAAGCACAAAAACGATTGACCATGGGCATAAGGAAAAGAAGCCCCGCCATAAAAGCCTCAGCCCCCGCAGAGATATAATCGTGCCTGAAAGACCACAATCGCAACATGCACATTCACTGGCGATTGCTCGACAAGTAATTGAGCATTGTAAAATCGAGTCACAGGGCACGCCTACAACATAAGACTAATGCTTTGCATCACCATGTATGCCTGCCATTATGGCTAGTGTGATCATAATAACATCAGTTAACATTTGTGCCATTGAAGCTGCAAACAAATTTCACACCTGTATAACTTGGTCTACACCCATGCCATAGACATATAATTTTTGCAAGAAGTTACTCAACAGCCTCATCCGTAATTTAACAACTGCTTTGTTTCGACGAATGTAGGAGTGAATAGTCGAGGAACATGTATTATTACCCGAAATCGATACCAGTTGGCTAACGTTTGGTCACACCCGTCAGGGCCCATAATCTCGGGGACATTACTCAAGTCGCTCACACCACCATGCAATGAACCAATTGAACTGGCGGTCTGTGTAAATGTTTATGCTCATTATGGTACACAGCACAAAATAGCAAGAACAGAATTTTTCAAAATGGAGATATTACCTTTTCAAGTAGGCGACAGGACTAACATTATATTCGGTGGTAATTTCAATTATGTTTTAAATCCTCTAGACCATCGTGGTGGACTTCATCTGACGAACACGGCCCTACAAGAACTCATAATTGCGATCCAGGTAAGACATGTGTAGCAAGGGTTCAGTTTAGTGAAGGAATGTGAGTGTGTGTACAACCAACCAGCTTCTCTATGTGGTGGAGGAATATGTAAATTGTTCAAATTGTATTGAAACATAAAATATATGACTAATGCTTCACGCAAGACGTAAGCCTATTGCGAGACTGGGAAAGACATGCATATCAAAGCCATTTTAAGGCATACCAGCTTTCATTAGTTTTCTCTGTAATTTATTGTTTGTTTAGATTTCTCATGTTTAATCCCCGTATCATCCATCAACTTATATTAAGAGTTAATTATGTTTGTTGCAGTTTATTTTATTTTATTGTGTGACTCCTACACTGGTGTTTGACCCCAAATAAGTCTAACAGTACTTAGTATAAGAAAGTAGTGCCACATGAGGCACGGGCTCACCACCGCTGGCCGTCACATCCATGCGCCAAGTCAGTCATTACTCAGCTTCTGGAGGGGTGAGTTGGGTTGTCGTGTGTTGCATCACACGTGCCCTGGTGGCGTTCAATCTTTGTTACTATTCACTTTAATTTGCAATACACTCCCGGTTGCTTTGCATCGTTACTTATACTGTAACTATTATGTAGCCCATGTGTTTTTTTGTTCAGTCTCATAGTTACACACCAGCAAGCTTGGTACTCATGTAAGTTGTTTCCTAGAGGAGTATATTTATTCACAGACGAATAAATAACATCACGAGGAAAGTGCATGATTGATTCTATTTATGCATATGTATGCATAAGGGCACAGGACCCTAATTTTCCCACCAATTCTGAAGTGTGCATTTTACATATTTATTTCAAGTGTTCTATTTTGCAGTATTTTCAATTCAATGCATTTAGTTCAGTTTGTGTGGTCCACCCTAAGAGTCTACAAAGATTTTAATTTTATTATTATTCTTCATTCTACAAGGAGCCAGGAAAGGAAGGGTCGGCGGCATACCCCAGAGAATGAGCAAGAGTCAGTTCTACAACTTTGGCACCACCTCTGGGTATGCCTGGCGCCGAGAAAAAGATATCCTATATACCACATTTCGGGTTAAATACTCCTTTTTCACTTCTCCATCCCATGGAGACACCCCATCTGGCATCAATACAAAGACCCCGCTACACGTTTCATGTGCATTTATCAAGTACAAGGCTAGACAGATTTTACATAGCAAGAAATAACAGACAATCGGGTGGTAGTTATGTCATTCTCGCTGCCTTAAAGTGACAGTTAAATGTGGGCGAAGCTATGAAATTGATGTGATCTTTAACTGGACATCAGGGAATGGTTGTAGGTTATGATGTTCGGTGATACAAGTGTTTGAAACAGCAAAAGCAATAAATACTCACTCTTAAGTTATGGTTTAATGTATTCTTAATTTTCTTAATATTCCTTTTATTTTCATAGAGCATACTAGACTCAAACAGCAATATTGACAACATTTAATATTGCAAAAACAACACACAAAACCTTTCCATCATCTCCTTCGTCTACCTATCAACAGGATCAGGAAGGGATCATAGATATGTATAACAAACATTACACTTTTGGCGACCTTCAAAACTTAACAACAATTCCACGGTATCAGGTGCGCGCCAGTCCTCTCTCAGTCGAGTACACATTGATAAAGTTAAGGTCGTGTACCGTTCGCCCTAAATGTGGCCCCCTGATGCTCCGTGACTGCTGCAGTTGTCCTGTATGCTATAATCCAAGTGCCTGGTCTAGTCGAGGATATATGAGCTTCATCGATGCGTTCATCCAAAACGCTAACTTGGTGGCTGTGGATTCTTCGAAGGGAGTCAATTTTTGAAAAACTTACGTAAAATGTATTCCTGGATAATACCTTACCTATTAATATAACAAAATACACATTTTTACGAAGCTCGCAGAACCGATGTTAATTTGTCTGAACTCTGACTTTACAATATTGAATTGTGTATTGGCTGTTTCGTCAGAGGAAAGGAAATATAAAGTCAATAGCTAAAGTTTTCTATTGTATAAGAAGCTTAAGGGCCTTGCACAAGTGAAAACTGTAGTATTTATCTTTACATTTGCTTTCCGACATGTTGTTTCTTATGGAGCTTGACAAAATAAACTGTCAAAGGGCGACGCAGTGTTCCCTGCACACTTTGCATATTTGTATGCAGAATTTGATGATTTATTGGCATAGTAAATATTGTTTTGGGTGTGCACATGAATTGTCTTGTGATAAAAGTAAAGTTCCCAGTACAATTACTTTCAATTCCGTAGCTTAGGTACTTGTTATTTTTGTTTTTGTGTGTTGCCTGTTTTCCAACTTTAGCGACGTTCTCAGTGTGGATACAGGAGCTGAGCAAGCCTGAGCTGGCTCAGCTTCTTTCGGGAGTGGGAGAAACAGTTACTGGTGGCGATGGCATAGCAGAGTCGAAGCTGAAGGCTCGCGCTCTGTTTCCTAGTAAAGATGATGGAGAGAACTCTGCTAGCGCGACCTTGGGTGAGCCAGCCCCTATTTTCAGATTACTAAAATATATAACATCAGAACTAATGGCTAGGTTACCAGTTTTAGTTAATACTACTTTGGAGGCATTATTTATTTTCTTGTAGTTTGCAATCAATCATCACTTTGAATGTTTGCTCTAAGCAAGTAGTGTATACAGCAGTAACTTTTAAAGTACCCGAAGAGCTGCATCCTATTTTCTGTATAGCAAAGGATTTCAATTGGCATTTTGAGGGGCTGGTTAAAGCCTGTATTAGCCAAGTCTCAAGTGAGTAAGCTGTTTCAAAATTGTGTATGAAATTAATGGTAAAAGACAATTGCCAACTCAGAGTATGCAGAATTTCGTACAGGAAATTATAGGACTGGTTAGGGTTCTTGAGTACCCATGTGCTGAGGGTTACTTTGCCCAGTTAGTGTTTTTTAACCTACTTTCAAGGAATAGCAGGTTTTTTGCTTTTGCCACACAACCCAAAACATTACAACTTTTGGCTTTAGTCTTAGATGTAGAATGCACTATGCAGGATTGTCTGTTATGCGGGGGAATTAGTGAGGTGAAAATAAACCCTAAGAATGATCAAAAAAGGGGAAATTCAAATTTTTGTATTATCTGTGGGTAAGGTAATCACACGACAAAAATATGTTTTGACAGGAAATTCGTGTTTTCGGTAGCCCAGGATGAGTGCTTATAACAGGAAAAACACTCTGACATGGTACATGCAGACAGGGAAGGTTAATGGTGGAAACTCTTAAGGAAGTTAAAGGCAAATATATAGTTTGTTTCTTGTGTCAACATAAAGGACATATAAAAGCTCGTTTTCCACAAAAAGGGAATGCAATTGGGCATCATTCCATAAATACCGTAGGAATAGAGCGATAATTTGGATTGTTATATTCTCCTGTAATTATTTACGACCATGTTAAGGTAATATGGACGAAAACGTATGTCCGTTACCTAGGCTTTGTAACATCTGAAGGGGAGTTGTTTATGAATCCAGAAATTATCCGACCCCATTGTGAATTTCCCTGCACCAAAAAACCATAAAGGAGTACAGCGTTTCTTGGGGTTGGTAGGATTATATTCCAAATTTATCCCAGAGTATGCCAAGATATCAGAACGTTTTAATTGCTTTGAAATGCAAAGACGTTGAACTTGTGTGGAGCGACATCCAGGACCAGGCTTTTTCTCTTTTGAAGAACAAATCAGTAACTCCTCCAGTGTTGCACTTACCCAACTTTGAAATACTTTCCGATCTCCAAGTAGATGCCAGTTCCAAGCCATTGGGAGCTGTGTTCTGCCAAAGAGATGATAACAGCTTAGTTCCTGTAGCGTATGCTAGTAGACTTCTTACTCGTGTCGAGCAGAAGTTCTCAGTTTACGAGAAAGGGGTATTGGCAGCCATCTTTGAAATGGAGAGGTTTTGCGATTACTTGGAGAATGTAGAATTTGAATTGCACACAGACAATCGGGCCCTTTGCTGGTTTTTGCTACCAACAAACCAGCTGGAAGGTTAGCCAGACGGCTGGTCCATGTAACCAGGTTTATATTTATTGTCAAACCTATTAAAAGAGTGGATAATGGTGTGGCGGACGCCTTATCCCACGTTTGATTCTGATGAATTTTCATTGACCTCCTGAAGAAGTTGCTGTAGTAAATCAATAGATAAACAAAATCCAGTACGTCCTAATTTAGTAAACCAATAGTTTCAAGTAGATAGTGATATTTTCAATTCTGAAAGCAAAAATGGTGTTGATAAAATTCAGGTTCTGAATTAGTTTCCCCAAGCTTACCTGAAGTTACAACAGCAACAGGGAATTAATGCTGAGTGTGCGAAATTAAAGGCAGAAACTGATGCTGGTAAGGGTGGATCCTATGAAGTTCATAAAGGCCTAATAGGTCATGTAGAGCCCAAAACATCATTTTAAATTTTTTGTGCCTCAGTTATTACGTGGTCCAATATTTCACTATTACCATAACACATATTTTGGTGTTCATTTGGGCCAGGAAAAAACTGTTTCTCATGTCACAGAAATGTTCTTTTGGCCAGGGTTGGTGAAGGCTGTGAAACAACTTGTAAAACAATGCAAGGAATGCCAACGGGCAAAACTGCAAAATGTTAGGATAAGGAGTCCTTATAGTGCCACAGTAGCCAGTTTTCCTTGGGAAAATCTTTATGTGGATGTTTTTTGACCATTGCCCAGGACCGCTGTTGGTTTTCCTCTATACTTGTAGCGATTGATAGTTACACTAAATTAATATTTCTTTTTCCACTTCAGACCATGAAGTCAGTTGAAATATGCAAGTTACTTTGTCAAAAACTTTTCCCGATTCTCGGGTGTCCTGTACATATACCGACAGATAATGCTACATATTTTGTTATCATTGAAATTAAAAATTTAGCTTTTTCATGGAGGATCAATATGTTACAGAGTACGCCATATTATCCCCAGGCTAATTTGGTGGAAAGCTACAACCGGAGTCTTGAAGGCAGTCTTACAGGCACTTCAGACAGGTTCCCATAAAGACTGGGATATGGTGTTACACCAATTAACATCATCCTTCAACAATGTAGCACTGCCACCAAAAGGTTCCAGCTGAATTATTTTTCTGGAGGAGACGTTTTCATCCACTCATTAATTCATGGAGTCACAATGAATTCTTTAGGGATACCATTGACCAAAAGAATCTTAAGGAAATATGGGAGGAAGCATCTCAAATTCTGGAAAAAAAAGTATAATGGCAAAATTGCATCAAGGAATGCTTATTATAGTGGGTCTGTCTCATTAAAGGTTGGGGACCAGGTATATCTTGAAACCCACCTTTCTTTCTCCAGTCCCGGTATTGTTGGAGGATGAAAAAAATCCAGGTAGTCTTAATAAAGCCTAAATGTCACGAGTTTAATTTGATGGTGGCTAATGGCCAGCGGCGCTAGAGCCCATGATGGTGCTCACCACACGTGTCATGTGTCCTGCACATCCGCAAAGAGGCCAATATTTTGAACTATAACATAGAAAATATTTTTCTGTGTAAAATGTGATTATTTGAAGAATTTAATATGTCTTCATGTTTTAAAGTGCTTGTTGCTATTTTAAAATTGTGTGGTAACGAAATTCAAAGTGCCCGTGGAACGGAGATTAAGATCACTAACATTCCGGTGTGAACGCCGTCATAGAGAGACATTGATATGTGAAAAATTCACAAGAAAATTATAAAATGTAAAACAGTACTTAATTTAATTTATGCCATTTTATTTCTGTTATAAAATATTTTACTTGGCGTGCATAGTACTTCCGCTTATGTGAACCCCATATGCGGCTATGCTAGGTCTGTGCGATGCTTGCCCCTGAAGTCTGTCGAGGAGAGCTGGAGAGGTAAGACACTTGTCTCGTACGCACTACAACTTTTGTTCGCTGATGTAGGTTTCAATAGTCAATTTAGTTAACCAGTCGAACTTTGCTTGTGTACGTTTTGCCAGACATTTCCCCAGCATTGTGCTTCCGCTTTACTAATTTATTTCGTTCTTGTGGCATTTTTAACTTAATTGAGGAGGAAAAACATGCCGGAGAGATCACCCAACCCACTAAACTTGAATCAGGTGCCATCCGTCTATGTTAATGATGTTTCATTGTTATTTCTGTATTATTGCTATGCGCAATTTGAAGGGCTTTGTTTTCCTGTATGTATTTGAGGGTATTTTCCATGTTTGAACAATTTACGACATCACATGCAACCACGTGGTTGACCTATGCCAAATATTTGTTTTTAGGACAACCATTCGTGCTCATCCTCAATTCGCACCATACTGCCCTCTTATGGCAAACTAGCTGCTAATATGTGCCTGAGCACAAAAACAGCACAAGTCACACATCACGAATACATAAGATGCTTTTTTTGTTTGTGAACAATTTGTGTACGCCGTCATTGCGTATTGAGAGCTTATTATTGTAATATTGTATCTGCAATATTTTATTCGGGTTTCTACATTCGAATTTGTCAGGGCTCTGTGTAATTCTCACGTAAATAGATGCTTTTGTGTTTGACCACGCGGTTGCTTTCATGTTTGATTTTACCGCCATCAAGCATGTTACATGCCTGCAGTCACTTAAATCGTAAAGATAATAATTTTCTCGCTCAGGATAATATTTTGTCAGAATTTAATTTCCATTTTCACAAAGAAGTATTGCAATTCCACCAGCACCACGTGGTCCGCTACAATCTTCATCCAGCGGCATCCGTGCCATCTAAACTTGTTTTCACACGTGTGTGTTTATTGTGAATACTCATCTTGTGTCCCATCTTGTTTCATGTATCTTTAGAGGGTTTATGAAATTTTGTAATTTGTGTACGGTGGAATTACTCTCGTCTTAGCCGGCTCTGTTCTGAACAGGCCGTCACCACACTATCCACGTGCTGGAGGGCGAGCCCCGACAAGTTTGCGTTAGTGATGCCGAGTAATCACACGAGTTAATGTTTCATAAAATGTTTTCATTTGTAATTCAGTGTCCTGTCTTCAGGGAAAAACCATCAGTCCATCCTAGCGGCTGTCGGCCCTCTTCCCTTGTGAAGGCTGTGCTTTCACGCACCTCGATGAGATCATCCATCTAGGTGTGCGCTAGATTAATTACAGGCTAGGGAGTACCCAAGCGGAATTGGCTACTCACGACCGAGATAATCATTATTTCATTGGCACGTTGATCTGTACAAGCAATAATAATAAAAGCAAGTCTACAATGAACCTACCTCTTTTATTCAGTAGTGACAGTGTCCTAGCCAGATGTATTTTATTAAGTGCTTATTTTCAAAGTAATGTTTATATTGCCTGCATGTTTGTAAGTATGCACAAGTGAGATGGATACACAGAACCCACAGCATCTCTGAGAACCCCGAGTCTCAATAGAGCGGTGATGGGGAAGCACCGTTGGCGCCCATTTACCAGTATCATTCGTCTCGTGTCTCACCCGACGGCATCCGTATAAAAACACACTCACACTCACTCACTCACTCACACACACACACACACACTCACACTCTCACTCACACACACACACTCTCACTCACACACACACTCTCACTCACACACACACACACACACCACTCACCTCCTCCTCTCTCACTCACTCTCTCTCTCACTCACTCTCTCTCACTCACTCTCTCTCTCTCTCTCACTCTCTCTCTCACTCTCTCACTCTCACTCTCTCTCTCACTCTCTCTCTCTCACTCTCTCTCTCTCACACTCTCTCTCTCACTCTCTCTCTCTCTTGAATGTTTATAACAGTTAAAATATCTACTTTTCTTCAATATTGTGATTTATTAAATATGTTATGCAAGGTCACTTTGTTTGCCCAAAATAATACGCATAGGCATTAATATGCCAATACCCCGAATTGTTGTATTTTCTCCTGAATATCGTTCAAATGAATAAATTTGTATCTTATATTAAAAATAAATATTGATATGTCACGAGAGAATTCCTGTATTTTTTTGCAAGAAATCCTTACGCTACGTGGGTCTACTTATACATTTGTTTTAGAAATACTTTGCTATCTTGCATTGCTGCCACGCCCTTTGAGAAGGGTTTCCCAATGCGAAAGTGTGGTTCTGTCCTAATGCCCTACTTCCGCCAGAGTGGTAGCCGAGAGAAGGTTAGACAAATGCTCGCTGCAAACGGGCATCAGCAGGATCTTAAGCCCTCCTGGCCGCACTCACGAAACTCTCACCGAGGGATCAAGCCCAGGCATTGCACCATCTGCAAAGATTGTCTACGCTTGAGATCCCCAAAGTTCTCTTCGAAGCTCCCATTCTCCTGAAGGAACAAACACACCCTGTGTTTGTCGCTTACTTAAGTGGACAGGACTAGTCTGTAGGAATCGCCAACTCACTCTTTTGGAGACTTAAGCCAACGGAACCAATCCCTTCGACCAACACAACCTTCGAGCTCCTGCCAACTGACAAACCTAGCTCAAACTCCCACCAGCTAGAGTTGACACAGGTTAAGCAATCTGCACAGGTTACGTGTTGCCCAGGTATACAGCCCAGAGCAAACTTGCTGAAACGCAAAGTTCTTTCTCATGGAACCTGATTTTATGCCCTGCCACAAAGCTACCAGGCAAGTCCTTTACACTGGACATGCTCTAGTATCACCAAGTGCACTTGATTTAGCACCCACCAAGACTCTCTCTGTGACAAGATGCCTTTCCTCCGTTACCCTCAGGCATCATGTCAATGGACATGAAATTTGCAAGGAGTTTGTTGTATGAAACAAAGAGAGGAAGGATTCGAAACAAAGTGGTATGAGAAAGAATACAAGTACAAGGGATAGTGGATATCACGGAGTAACTAAGAACAAGGTGGTGCAGATACGTTAAGAGAATGAGTGAGAGTGTGGAAAGGAGAATGCTGGAATGGAAGTACACTGAAAGAAGGCCATAAGGAAGACCAAAGAAGAGATGGAAAAAGTAAGAAATTGAAGGAGGAAATGCAGAAACAGTGGGTGGTATAATGATTGGGGGGGGGGGGCAGAGTAAGTTGGCAACAATTTACCAAACTGACCATGCCACAGACTTGAAAAAGTCGAGGAGGAGGAGGATGATGATGATGATGATGATGATGATGATGATGTCACGCATACAATTTCCAATGATGAAACATGTTGACAATTCATGCACACTGGAAAACATATGCAATGGTATTCCTTTCATCTGTGTGTCTCAACTAAACATACAGTACTTGAGTATGTGAAAATATTGATGAAAACATACAAGACAGTCATCACTATAATATTAAGCATCATAAGAAATCATGCACAGTATTTTACACCTTTCTAAGGCATAAATGTGGCAAAATTTTCATAAAACATCCTGTATTACACGCAATTATTTCATTAATAAAAATAAGATGTTTCAATAATTTAAACATTATGTAAAACAAAACTTCAAGTCCCTTGACTGCTCTTCTGAACTCTCTGCCAGTTGCAGTCAGTATTTATACCAATAATTTGCATAACCAAGCAGGCAAATATTCTCAACGTTGATTTTGAAAAAGCTCTACTGATCTCGAAACAGTTAGATATTCACGTTCTCCCCCCCACAGCACCCAACTAAATGAAGTCAAAAAGTAACCCTAAACATAATAAAACTAAACAAGTAAAGTTACTTCTAAAATTTTGCTGAAATCACACAACACATTTAAAGTCGTATCATTAATTGTATTTGTTAACAATAATAATATTATGTACATTTCTTTAGAAAACCTTTCATTTCTTAAACAACGAACAACACATAAACTGCCATAATAAATCTGTATAAACTATATAGGAAACAAAACAGAGCTGAATCATAGTTCAATTTACAGAACTAAATGACCACAACTGGAATTATATAATACAAAATATACAGTAAATATCAGATGTAACATTAAATGAACTACTAAATATGTCAAATCATCTGGTGTAATTTTTATAGCATAAATTTTAGTTTCAAAATCCAGATCCCCCCCCCATTACTACTTACATCTGAATGCAGTTTATAGATTAACTAAAATTGTTTTATTCAATACATAAAGAGCACAATTCACCACAGCAAATCTCAAATTGTGTACATAATTTTTTTTTTCAGTGGTAAAACAGTTTCTACAGCCAGCCTGGATATGTGCTCAATACGTCTGGCTATACACTCAATATGTAAGCTGTAACTTCACCAGTTACAACTGATCGAGGTCTTGGTCCCCAACACACTCCACTTGCATTAGTAGTTCAGATCAAATCACATCTCTGCAAACTTCAACCAGAGCAGCTGTAACCGGAAATGCATTGAAAACTGTACTTTCCATCACTTTTGTTAAAAACTACGCTGGAACTTATCCTTTGTAATTAATTTCATTACGTCAATTGATTATCCTAAATATTAACTACTGCAAAAAAAAAAATACAAATTTCAAATTTAAACTTGAAATATTTCTGTTTTTTTTTTTTTTTTTTTTTTTTACTTTGGGTGAAGGGGGGAAGGGAATTCAATTTTTTTGTTACTGCCTGCAATGAGTCACAAAATGTGCATTGCCCATCATGTTAGAAAAGTCATTTACAAGTCGACCAACCAAAGCTTCTTCAAAACTGGTTAAGGGGACTCTATAGCAAACTATTTCCTGTCTCAGCACCACTTCACAGCAATCAGCGTTGGCCGCTGTTCAGCCGCCAGCCAGCAGCACACAGCATCCCGTCATCAATAAGGTACCATCTCTGCAAAGAGTAGTGTGTTAACCTGGAGAACCCCACCTTAGCCAGTGCTTGTTTGAATTCAAGCGTGTTATGTAAACCTTCTACTTGAGGGCTTTTAACATCCTCTGATTTTCAAGAGCTTGTGTTCGACCTCCGACGGTATCCAATGTGTATTAGGTTTATGACTTATCCCAATTTACTGATGCCCAAATTAGGAAGAAACTGTCTCCGGCATCATAGGACAATAAGATGAACGGTTAGTGAGAGAAGACTAACCTAGCGTCATGCTTCAGTCGTATACTTGTCCCCGTTGGTCACCAGTCGTAAAATAGATTATGCGACACACCAGGCTTCAATTAGTGGTGCCCAACATGAGGCATGAAGGGTTCTCGGACATCATATCCCAATAAAAGAGTTAGTAAATGCCTTCAATGCATATCTCAGTAAATAAATGTTCTGGGAATAGAACTGTGTTTTCCAAAAAAAGGTAAGAAACAATTATCTACAGCCGCCACTTAACCAAGTTAAAATATTAAAAAAGAAGTGAAAATGGTTGAAAATTGCAGTTTTAGGGTTTCCCTGTGCAGTTTACTGAAGGTAAAGGAGAAAGTACAACATAGCATCTGTATATTAATCAATTTGGCTAACATCAGGTGTAATAATGTCATCATACTGTTACACATCCAATCCAACTTCCTGCGAACACATACTGCAGCACTGAGAGGGCACGTTGCAGTGTTCGCTTATAACCAGATGTGATCTTAACTATAGTGCATCGGGCAAGCTGCCCTGGTTGGGTATGCAGAAGGCATTGCTTCGGAATGTCCTCGATGGTTCAGAAAAGACGATACATCAACTGTGATGATGTAGATCACACACACCATAGCTGTGCCTACTTGTCTAGCACGCAGTCATCAAAATTACAGAACAAAATATGGCATCAAGAAATGGATGTGTACATAATGATTCAACAAAATACCAACACACATGGCACAGAATTCCTAAACCTCACATTACTAAAACTACCTCATAACAACTATCTGCTGCACAGAGTGCAAAATTCCCTTCTTATAAATAAAGAAAAAAGGAATAAAAATGCAGTGCTTACATGTTTACAAACATACAGTTCATTATATGTTTATGTATATACACGAAATATCATCAGAATCTAAATATGACACATTTTATTGCTTGGATTAATTTTAAATTTACTAAACTGGCTGCACAATGCAAACAGGAATAAATAACTCCTCTTGACATTACCAAACAACTAACACCACATGCATTAACATCTCGTGGAATCAAGAAGTTGATGTTTCACAGCATACCCTAAGCACTGATGCTGGGTATTTGTTGGTGGGTTTTATTTCTGGAGTAACTTTCTATCACATAGGAATTCCTACATCCACACTGTTAAGTCTTACAATGGAAATGTTTTAACCATCATCTTCACTTTCGATAACCACACTAGAATCACCACCCCTTATAACACATATGCTGTAATTTCTGCCTATGGTGTTCTCTACATATAGTGAAACCCTCTTACAAAGTTTCTGAAAAATTTAGGCTCATTAACTGGCAAAATTTCTTACGAGGTTCTAATTGCTCTGAAACAAGCTGTTCATGGTTAATTTAAAACTTTTTAAGACAGTGCTTAGGATGTACTTTTACTTTTGGATCCTTCCACCACATGCGAGTGAGAGGAGTGAAGAGATCTGGGCGGTTCTTAACATCGAGGTCTCGAGAGAGGATGAGGATGAAGTGAGGTGAATACGGAGTGGCACCGGAGTGCAAGGGCAGGGGAAATGGGAGATATCTGAGGAAACTCAACGACCAGCAGTATCCTCGACACAATTCCCACACGCGAAAACCTGGGCGCGATCCTGGCGGGAATCACACCCAGTTTACTGTGGTAGGAGACTCGTAGTCTTACCACTACGCCACTGTGGCACCTCCACCACGTACATTAACATTGCTAAGGACCTGTCACTAATCATTCACCATCCAAGTAAAATTGTGGAAATTTTAGGTATTTAAATGTGTTACTGATACACAAATTTATACTTTACAGTGCATAACACATTAAATATTAACTTTAAGTGGCCATAAATTTTAACATACTAACATATACTTGAACATAATGTAACACACAAAATACTATATTAAGCGTTGAGAACTATTTTGATTAATGCACTCCCAGCTGAAGGTGGTCGTGTAGGAGTCTGTGTGATGAGGGTGGCAAAAATCAATGTAGTGCTTTGAACGACCCCAATCAGCATATGTAATGTGACATCACCTCTTCACTCAGGTGCTTCACTGGCGTGCAGATTTTCCTTTGGCAACTCACCTGAACGTGAATTTAAGCCTTGACCCTATAACTTTATTAGACATGACTGAGCAGCAAAGTCCAATGTATGCCTCCATCATAGTTTTGCATATATCTGGATTGTATATTTTGGGATACAGCTGTCTGAAGAAGCAGTTGGAGAGCTGAAAGCATGTGGAGAGGTTATTGATATGCCAGTGTGTTCACGGCATGCGAGACGGAGAAGACGAAGATGAAGCCTCAACGAACGGAGTAAAACAATCTACACTTCTCCGTTTCTAATCGGGTAGCACCTAGAGGGAGGGTACAAGGATGCCATGCTGGTTGCCAGGCAACTACTTCTCACCTTGCTAGCCATGTAAGGGGAGGAAATGAGCTCTGCCAATTAACACCGAGGACAGCTGATGCTTACACAATACAGCCCTCATACTCACCAATCTATACTTACGTTAATTGCTACGCATTTATGCATGGCAAATGTTTGCCTTTTGAAGTAATTAATATTATTTCATTTGAAAAAATATGATATGGAGACAGAGATTAAAAAATAAGGCAATTAAAACTTATTCTGCATGATCTTCAATAATTAATGATTAAAAAAAACATCCACTAATTTATGCTGTGTCCGGCTCAGAGTTTACACATTATTTGACAACAAAAGCTGTCGAATAGGCCCTTCCAGGATATTAGTTTATTCACAAGATGTGTCTATTGAAATTAATTAATATAAATTCTATGTTACAGCAAGAAGCCAACGAAAATGTACTTCGCACTTGGCAATAAGTTACTCAATGTTGAAACATTTTTTGGCGACGAAGGGAGATAAAGTCTACACTTCTGGGGGTATCATTTTACTTGGAAGATGCTGACTATTGAGTTAAATTAATATTTTGTTTCAAAATCATGTTGACTTTCCACCAGACACGATTAAACAAACAACTGTACGGAAAAACTGATAGTTAAACACCAAAGAGAATTTCTTTGCAAATAATAAAGTGTTAAAATGTATTGCATAACATTTTCAGGCGAAAGCATTTGCTTTGAAATACTAGAGTGATGATAGGTGCAACTATTTTGAGCAACATACAATCTTGATAAAAATTTCTGCCTGCAACCCTACAGAATCTCCTGTGACCGGCATGTAAGGGAGGAAGAAATGTGCATAGCCAAGAGAAGCTAGGGGGGGGGGGGGGGAAGAATGCAAGAACACCATGCTTGTTACTAAATAACTGCTTCCCCTCACAACAGGTGTGTAAGGGGAGGTAGAAAGATTGCACCTGACTGGCACACTTGCAGACACCATCAGCTAAACAAGAAAGCACCACACCATTTATCACCACCCAGTTATTAGACATTTGAATAAACAACCACCTTACAAACAATTGTTGCAGGAAATCGTAAGTGACGGGTCGTCCAAAATTATTTCAATTGATGCAACGTACGATAAACAATAAAAGCAGATCATTTTATCATTATTTGTAAACAAATTTTGCAAGGACCACTAACAATTAACAGCAGATCGCATTTTTTGAGTGTTTATTAGAGCCGGGCAGGATATATAATTTAGGCTCTGGAAAATATCAGGTGGGAAACGGGACGGGACCGGGAATTTGTTGGTAGACTAGAAAATTAACAAAAATGTACAAATAAAAGCTTAAGATTAATGTACCACCAAAATGTGTTTTCAGTACTTTAGAGCAAGCCTTGCATATTGCAGACACATTGTCTGACATTTTTTCATAAAAATGGCTAATAGGTACTTTGAATCTCATCACAATTTTTATATCCACATAGCTTCGAATAAACTATGTACACAAACTGTAAAGTGAGTAAATAATACATTAACAAACCTATAATGTATTGTACCAAATTAACATGTCATTTGTATGGTTATTGCAGCCCAAATCGCACAATAATAAAACTCATTCAAAACTACAATTTTATTGATAAAAAAATGTTTGAATGAAAATTGAATTGTGTTACATCATGAAATCACACGTATGGGAGATAAGCAAAATAAAAACACGATCAGTACTGTTCCAAACAACGACTATCATTGGGCGACATTCTACGTCACGTGAAGTTCTGGCCAATAACGTACCACCTTAGATGAAGAAGTTTCGCGCTCGGCAACTGTTCTGCTGTGTAACCTGACAAAAAGCACGTGATCACAAAAATGCACGATATTTCAGATTTTTATGGGCTTAACTGAAAATGCAATTGCATTCACACCAATTTAAATGCGATTTTACATGTATGCATTTGATATACATTTCTGCCCTCAATGAAATTATTTGGTAGTGTTTATACGAAGTTCGCTACATTAAACAGTGCGTGGAAAATTAAAAAAGAGTTCATTACAATCCCAATTCTTAAACAATACGGGCTTGAAATTCCAAACCTTACTTCCTTAATGCTTGTGAGCAGTGTGCATTAATTCAGTTGCTAAAATACATGTATAGGAAAGTGTTTATTCACGCACAACTGAACGCCATTAACTTATACAGATAAAAACTATTTTTGTTAAAAATATGTAGGGCCTACTTCACGTTTCTATAACAAGTGTTTTACTTATAACGCGATGGATGGCACAAAAAATACCATTCCGAAACAGAAATACAATTTATTATGTGGAATGAGCAGTAATTTATATTAGGACGACATACCGAAGTTTGTTTACATATGAAAGCCAGTGGCAAACTGATATGCATTATATTATTTATATGAAACCATTAATACTCATAGGTATGTTGACTTGCATTTACTGATTAATTACTAATGCTGACAAGATTAGGGCCTTGAATTCCCACTCTTACATGTGTGTTGTAGAACACAGAAATAATAGCAAAATACTTTAAAAATTTTTATCCCAAAAAATTTTTGGGAGAATTATTTCCCGCCCGACCTGTTGGGAAAATATATTAACACGATTCAAATAAACTAATACATACTCATCATTATCGTGGTAATCATTTAGAACTTTAAAATGTGCACACAATGTTCCGTGTTTGTACTGTGCACACCAACTTCATCTTTTAAAACATACACATGGAGTGGAGAGGAAACATTTGGGCAGCTTTTAATAACTGTGGGTTGACAACCAAGATGAGAGAATCAAAGTGGAAATGGAGTAGCAACAGAATACAAGGATGGGCTAAATGGGAGACCTCTGTGAAAACCAGCAGACCAGCATCTTCATCCAGCACAATACCCATGCACGGAAATATTGGAGGAACCGCGCTGGAAACTGAACACCGTTCTCCTTGGTGGGAGGCGAGCTCTAACACAAGGGATGGGAAAATGTATTCTGGTGAAGATGATGTTACTCCACATACTACAATAAGGGAAGGGAGTAAGAGATGGGAATGTAGATTTAAAAACCTTTTCCCTTGTCTCCATATACAGCTGACATCTGCTACACCAGTCTTTTAGACATATTAATTTCAATCACTCTACATAGGTGTGTATAAGAATGAAAGTGTTTTCTTACACTCACGGAAATTACTTCCTTATAGTCAAAGACTGCTCTTGGACCTACATGTGAAAATCAGTAAATGGTTGTCGCACTTCTCTACGCCAAGTGTGACTTACACTACCAACTATGGCAAAATCCCTTTCTTGCACTTCTCAAGGGACTTACAATGTAGCAAAATGAAGGAAAGTGTAGAAAGAGGGGAACTGAAATTCTTCTGTAATTCATGTGTAACAACTGCCTGAATGAAAAGCTATGACAGAACACCTGAGGCTGCCTACGCCAATCCTGGAGGCAAGTGTGACGCTACCACTTGTATGGGCGAGGCCCACTCCGCAACTCTCCACACTTCACGCCATGATGTTGAGTGGGCGAGAGAAGACAGCCAATGCCAGTTTCCGTCACGCCCCAGAAACTCAAACAGGAAAAACACATCCTTACTAAAGATATCAAGTCACGGTTTTATGGTATTACCACTTTGGCATTTCAACATTTTTTTTTTTTTGTTTATTTAAACAGAACATTACATACTACCTGCAAATTGCATAACTTAACACTATGCAGGCATATAGTTTTTATTTTCAGATATTGTAGGAACCTATTTTCCGTTATGTTATACGGCTTGATAATGATGGTAACTGCACAGCCTTCTTTATTAATACAACTTTCAAGCTTGATTTTTGTAAATTAGTATTTTTATTAATACATATTTGCATGAAATTGTTTATAAAGTGGTATTTCACACCCATGTTATGTGATGTATGTATATTCTCCAAAATGTAATTATGGCATGAAATAACTACGGAATAATGACACAAAGGTATTGCATGGAAAATATAGTCCAGTTGTGAAACAAAAATAAAATGCAGTCTAGTGACATAATTCACCTTGTCTGCCAAAGATCAAAGCAAACCTTTTTAGTTTACACCTTGTTCTTATGTTGGCAGTACCACAGAACCTATGTGGGCATGCAAATGAAGATAAAAAGTTATCTTAGAGTTACAACTTGTAACATTGCAGTTTGTCGGGGTTATGTTAACCGTTGATTATATAGACATTTTATTTTGTTTTATATAATTAAAGAGTACTTGCTTATGTTGTCACTTCATTTAATATTTATCTAATTTATGTTTTATTATATGCGTTAACAGTATAATCTTTGGTTATTTTAATAGTTTATTGACATAGTGATCATGTGTAAGTACAGTATCCTGGTTGTCTCTCGCCTTGCTATTGCTGATTGACAGAGAGATGTCATGATCAGGCAACAGCCAATCGAAGGACAGGAGACAACATAAGTAAGGCATATGTAAAACAGAACTAATTTTTTTAAAAGAACAATTCTCACCACTTCAAAGGATGGACACGTGGGCATTAAAATGATATAAGAAATAAAAATATGTATACAACAATTTGAAAGAATTACTAATTAATAGTTTAAGAATAATAAGAATAAGTTATTGTGTTTGAGAAGAGGCTATAAGTTTATTGAGATGTCTTAATTTTTAAGCGTGCAGGGTTAAGAACTAATTGCACGGTCAACGTGGTTTTAGTTAGCAGGAGACCAAACACACTGGTGGACAGTAAATTAACTGGCTGGTTTAGCTTAAGTTTCATGCGAGTCACTTGTGCTGGACACATCGGTTGGTGACTGGCTTTCGTGAAGACACTTGGACCAGCTTTGGTTCACAGATTCCCACAGTGGGAATGGCTACCAGTTTATTTAGTTGGAAGGTCGTTTCCGTTCTACCTGTCTAACTCAAGAGTGTTTTGGCCAGAGGTGGTCTAGCTGGTATAGGCTTGCTGGAACTGGTGACGCCGGTAGTTGGCTGCAGGACATTGATACCGTGTTGGCCAACACGGTAAGCTACGGACTCCAGGTTCCAGAACCTGGGGTTGGCTACCCCGTACCTTACCTCGGTACCCTGTATCAACCCTTGTACAATGGGGTGGTATTCCCTACGAATACAAACATGAGGAGGGAAATATGTATACACGTACACAGGAGAGGAAGGCATCTCTGAAAGATGGTTAAGTGCGATGCTGTCATGATCAGCTTGCCTACTAGAAGTAGCAGGGGCTAGTACATACAATCGGTTGGCGTTGATACAGGCTGTCCTTAGATCCCTCCTCCTTGAGCCGTGCCTTACCCCAAAAGGCATAGAGGTTAGGTTGACACTTAACGATAGCTACTGTGCATCGTGAACTCGAGACAGTGCCCTGCCTTAGTTACTTCCAGCAGTGGCTACCGACACAAGCTTGGTGCTCCAGAAAACTTTCTACCACTGACAGGTTAGAAGTTAGAAGCGTTGAGCCGTATGGGCTGCCTTCTTGCCACTGCTGGGAGTAGGCCGCAACACAGGACAGGCCGTATACCCCCGCCAGCACCCAGGTGTTCCGGTTAGGAAACAACTCAAGAGGACTGTCTCTACCCTGTTGGATGAGTTACTACTGGTTGAGGCTCTACCATTCTATCCCCAGAGGTCTAGAACAGGTGGCCGTCGAATGGTGTGTGTAATAGACGTACGGATTCCTGAAGGGGATCCGCAGTCCTACTCTATTTCGTACTGGTATTCTCAAACCCAGTCTCAGTTGACTACAGTAAGTATTATTCGTAGATGTCAAGGGAAATATCTCTAGAACAAATACCCTTGGCGAAGGAATAAATCTGTATTTATTAAGAATGTAATAAACACGGTGACGCGTGCTATCTTCTAACCAAGCGAAGGTGAGTATGGAAGTAACCTACGCTGTACAGGTGTAGGTGACCTGCTTCTAGCCACCCAAGATAACTAGTGGCGTTGACGGCTATGAAAACAATGCAGTCGCAGCTAACTATACTAAGGGAAGTATAGAAGAGACAAATATAATAAAAGTGGACCACTACCCTAATAGCAGTGGGTGCAGTTGCCTCTACCAGCAAGTAGAGGCGGCTGCTTATCCAAGAGGAACAGCAGCGTAAGGTGTGGAGTGGCGCAGAAGAATAAGAGTTGCTGGTAGTGGTTGTCAACCATGAAGTCTCTGGTAACTGCAGGCTGCAGAAGAACTTCTGGTGACTGCAATGGTAGCAGCCTCTGGTGGCTGCCTAAGACTGTTGAGCAGTAGGAGGCCCCAGCACATGAAGTAAAGGAGCGAGCTGCTGGATGAGGAAGAGTAACTTGCAAGCCTGGTTGTGCACGACTTTTATAGTCCGAAGGACAGGTGCAGCGCCAGGCAGCAGTGGGAGGTATGACGTCGTCTCATGACTGGGTCAGACCAGCTGTGTCTTGAGAGCGAACGCCCTATGCCAGCATAGCAAACTGAATGTTCACACATCTTTAAATCACCTGCACAGCCAGACTGTCTTCTATTTGCGCGTGCAGCAGCAGAGACATCCACACGGGCACAGTGTACCAGGAAACACCGCCTGCAATCAGCTCGGTATTACCCTGACTACAACCTCTCACCAGCTATCACTGGTGTTACACAAGTAAGAGGCACCACCATTATTAACAGCAGCGAACCAGCACTGTTGTTAGTCACTCCTTCAACCACAAACACTGTACATACAATTAGCAGCTCCCGTATTCAAAATTTCTTGGATGCTGTCTTTGTAAATTAAAAGAGAAATGCTGTGGTTTGGTCTTGCAACCATGACTGATTGACTTCTCCTGCAGGTACATGTACAGCATTTTACATCACAGCCAAAGGCAACCTTAAAATATGGTTTTGGTTTTAACAAGAGTAAAGTTGTAGTTTTTACTACGTGAGCACATAGTTTCAAACGCGGTGGTTTTTCAAGTGCACATTGAGAAGTGCACGGCAGATGAAGGCATGCTGGCACACAAAGCAGACAAACGGCTTTTGACCAGTATGCAATCGCATGTGAATGACGAGGGTTGAGCGCTGAGAGAACGCCTTCTTGCAGCAATCGCATTTGTAAGGCTTCTCACCCGTGTGTACCCGCCGGTGCAGAGTCAGGTTGCAGCTTTTGCAGAAGCCCTTCCCACAGGTCTCGCACACGTATGGTTTTTCACCTGTATGGATGCGGCGGTGGAACTTGAGGTGGTCCTTGTTGGTTAGAGACTTGCCGCAGATGTCGCAGATGAACACGTTGGTCCCCATATGCGCGGCCATGTGCAGCCGGAGAGAGCGCGGGTACGAATACACTTTCTCGCACAGTCGGCACGCGTACTTCTTCTTCTTGGTCTTGTAGCCCAGATGTGCCGTCTTGACATGATTGAACAAGTTGTACTTGTAGGCATATGACTTGCCACAAATGTCGCACACGAATGGCTTCTCATTGTTGTGGTGACTGATGCGGTGTGACTGCAGCTCGACCAGTCGCAGGAAGCCTTGCTGGCAGATGTTGCAGCGGTACCTGACATGGTGCGATAGCCGTCGCTGATGAACCTTCAGGCCTGCCTCCGTCTTGTACTTACAGCCACAAACCTCACACTCATGTTTCTTCTTGGCTATGCTCGACTTACTTCTCTCGTGCCTCTTCTTCCGCTGCCTAGTCCTACAAATACACATGTACATCAAACTGAAGTTCATACAACCATCTGTGACAACCTTAACCTTGTCTACAGCTAGAGAAACCAAAAAAGAGAGCATCTACTCTAATAAAGTTTTTTAAAGAAAATGTACACAATTCTGTGGAATTGTCATATTATATGAATGTTTAGCTGAACTTTCTCAATATATTTATAAAATCCGACAACATCTCTCTGTTACTTTCTTTATATACAGTGCTAACAGTTGAGACACACGCACGCTGTTAAGATGGCAAGGTACTGCAATTTTCAGCTACGGTAGAACCCCACTGATATGACACCTCATGGTTTCCAGAACAGGCTTGTTTATGACGGATGGTTGTAAAAGAAGGTTTGAGAATTTTTGGACCAATTTAGGCCCACCCCAACCCCTACATGTCAAAATGGGCAATTCTTCACATGAAGTCCATGTTCACACGTCTCTGATGTGAAACGGACAAGTTTTTTTTAATTACTTAAATATAAATTAATTTTAATATGCAGACATCTTCCAAAAAATATTCACCCTAGAAGACAGCATAGGGCCGCCCGTTGTCGGCAGAAAATATGGCAATAAATACTGCTTGTCTGGCACTTATTGCTATAATAAACAAGCCCTTGTGAGACAAGTGTAAAAATACAGCAGGAATCTGTTGAGACATTAAAATAGCCAGGTAAACAAGAAATTGCATTTTAAAAGTGATGTGCACAAAGCAATTCCAAGAGCATGGGGCAGCATCACAGTAGCGAAATAAACATCACACAGATATGCTGCTTTTCTGTACTTTGATCACAAACTTTCAGAATTGACAGCCTGTGGGAGAAGGAAGTATTCTATCAATTTTAAGATGTGTGCTGTTTGCAGTACAGTGTGTGCCAAAAACATGCCATGGCACAGCAACAAAAAAAAAAAAAAAACAGTGAAACTTATTTTCCCGCTGATACCCGCTATTTTTAAACTTGTATTTTACTATAGTTTTCACGGTTCCTCAAAAAGGGGTCATAATAAAAGGGTGGCACAACAATGAGATACTGTTGTATAAAGGCTGTTCACGATAAAGTGAGCACTTTAGAAATGAACCATAGAACAAAGTCACTACCCCTGCATGCATATAATTTAATGGGCCCAGTAAGTTGGTAACGATGGATGGCAAATAGTTCGATATATTAACGTTGAATAAAAAGTGTTAGGTAACAATTTCTGATAACTTAAAATTATTATTTTCGCACCCTGTTTTTTAAATTCATCGAAGTGTAAAAATAAGCAGACTTGTAAAGTATTTACTTTCTTGATAATTTCACAGTTTCAATTGACAGACGCATGAATAAAGTGATGAGGCCCATGGCAATGTTAATTTTACATAAGACGGAAGAATACACAACGTTTATACAAGTAGATCTTAAGCAGAGTGTTCAAAAGTGCTCATTTTACAGTGAACAGCCTATAATGGCACATGAACTCATTTCCGTATGTACATTTACTAAATCCAAAATGTACGCATATAAGTGAAGGTAAACAAATGTTTCCTAGGATTCTCTGATTTCTGCATTGAGTATCTACATGTGACCATAATTTTAAATAATTTCAATAGTTGCCATCCACATGCATAATATGTAGTACTTGGTTTTCGCTCACATAATGGTATCTATACAATCACATAAGAACAGGTCTGATACTGTTCATTGTAAAAGATTATGCATGTCTATGCACATAGATGGAAACAAAAGTAGACACAGCAGGTTACAAGAGACAAATTTTTCGGAATATTAATGACCTCTCTGTATGCTTTTTATTTTATTAGTATTATTTAAAAAATATTTAATACCATATGTTTGGGCGCCACATATTTCTGTGTGTTGTCTTGTTTATGCGTTTACTGCTGGTTTCACCACAGACTGTGTGTGAAAATAACATAAATACAATGTTTGTGTTGAAAAAGAAAAGAAAGTTTTAATGTGTAATTAGTCTGTGATTTGTCGGGCGTACGAGTGATTCATAGCAAAATTCCCATTGTGCAGTTTACTTCCTCTATGCTCGTGATGTCTAGCTAGGCTGAAATGACGCCACACGAGTCAGCTTCCCTTTGAATTACGCTGAGCATGGGGAAAAATGCTGAATACTTTAATTTGCCCTGTAATTGTATCCAATTTTCACTTCTAATATCAGGTAAGGTTTGAAAAATGATAATTCTGGCACATTAAAAGGAACACTTAATGAATGTAGAAAATATGGAAAACACATTACACTTCAATGAAACATACACTGGCAACAGACAAAATTTCATAATATCCATATTAACACATTAATTACCCTCAAACAAGAGAAATCCAGTGAAAATAATATTCCAACTACCCCAAACATCTACACAAAGCATAAGACATGCAATTGGTGTGAAAAAGAATTGCAGCTTTATTAAGGAAGAAATACATGAACATTGTCAATTCAATTCCATTAAAAAATAACTAGTCTGCGCAGAAAATAAGAAATATTTAATTAAAATTCAATGAAAACTTGCTGTCCTATAAATAGCAAATCAGTTGTTAGACATCAAAACTGCTAAATCTTCTCTCGAAATATTAACTGACAAAATATATAATTTACTTGAGCCATAGAAATTGAACTGGCTAATTGTAGTTCAGTCAATAATATTCTTAAAGTGTTCACAATTTTGCACAGGTTGAGAACATCACCTCTCATCTGCTGGCTTCTGGTTACTGTCCGACCAAATTACGTACAAATAAAAATTCAGAAGAATTTATTTACGAGTCCAAATGTCACTCTCTTCAATTTCAAATAATTTTGTGTTCAAAATACTGTGGCACAAAAGATTTTGCAGTACACAGTCGTAAATAGAGTTGTTCTGATACCGATACTTCACATTTTCCCGATGTATCTGTATCAGGTATGGTCCTGGGCCAATACTTTAGTATTGGTTGTAGACAATGAAGTCAGGTTATTACTTTCTTTAGGAACAAAAATTACTGTATTTCGGTTTGTATACGTCGCACATTAAAATAAAAAGAAAAATAAGAACAAATATTGTATTTACTCATGTATAGCAGACCCTTTATTCCCAAAATAAAGGAAAAAATTTCTGGGGTGCACGCTTACACAGGAAAAAAAAAAAGAGCAAAGGGGAGTTGTAGCCATAAATTGTCCGGGGATGTTGAGGGTAGTGGCGGGACTGTCTGTTGTCTCATCTCTTGCTCTTACACCTCTCCCAGCAACCCTTCAGTTATGTGTAGGTCTAAACGAAACCCAACCCACTCCCTCCCTCCCCCTTCTCCCTCCTAACAACATCCCATCACGCTGCAAACCAGAGCCAGAGCTGCGACGTGTTTACGTCCCCTCCCCCCCTTCAAATAACACCCTGACGTTGCTGGTCAATAATTCCGCCAAACCCTCTTTGTTTCCATGGCAGAGGCTAACAAGAGCCATAGCCATGTTCGTAAAAGGGGGAGGGGGAGGGGACCCTTCGTTTTTTTAGATAAGGGTAGTGTGACATTCTAGCATGGGCAAAAAAGAAGAGAGCCGGTCACTGCTAAACGGAGAAAGGAGAAAAAAGAAAAACAAAGCTGAAAGTGTTGAGTAGTAGGAGCAGAAGGTTGCCTAATTTTTTTTCTTTTAGCACCCAAGTTATGTAATTAAAGTATTTTCCAAATAATATCTCAATCACCACACATTAATGTAAAAGAGAATAATTTGTTCCATACTTACTAACATGGTGCCACAAATTTTTGGTGCAATTTTATTTTTAAAAAATTTCTCCCTGGAACTTGTTGCAAAAATCATGGTGTGTGCTATACACGAGTGCGCACTATACATAAGTAAATACGGTATGCAACGCTCAAAATTATTGCACTTAACATCACTTGTATTTCAAAGCAAATGATTTCACCTGAAAATGTTACGCAAAAGATTTTAACGAGGAATTAATATTTGTAAAGATGATTTCTTTTCTGTTTAAAGGTTGTTTTATCCGGTAAGGTTGATATTTCATTGTATCTGGCATAAAATTAATACGACTTTAAAACTTAATATTTATTTAACTCAAAGGGCAGCATCTTCACGAATAAAATTATAAGCCCAAAAGCATATACACTACCACTTGTCAGCAAAAATTTGTTTGAACACCGAGCAACTTGTATTATAAAAGTTCATATTCAGTAACTTATTGCTGGGAAATAGGAGGATTTTTATTTATTAATTTTAATAGACATGCGTCTTTGAATAAACTGATAATATGTCATGGGTAGGAAAACACCGTAATGAGTGCAGTGTAACTCATGATAGGGAAAATCAGAGGACGTGGTTTTGAATGATTAATTATTAAAGACAGTGAAGAAATCAATTATAATTGCCTCATTTGTGTTTCAAAATTACAAGTTTTCTTTGCAGTTAAATATGATTAATTACTTCAAAAGACAAACATTTGCCACGCATGCAAGGTGTCACCAACAGGTAGCGGCATGGAGAGATCATCCTCCCGCTGCCCCCCCCCCCCCCTTGTAAACCAACAGACATGACACTGCCCGATCGATAACTTCTCCATATGCTCTTAGCTGATAGAGCGCAGGACATTTAAAATTTGACTAGCATTTGGTGTTTTATTATTTGCATTTTCAGAGGGTTTGAAAGTTTTAGGTCAGCTTGCATTTTGTGTCGGGTCACAATAAATTATATACAGTATTTTAAGACCTTATTTTCTTTGTTTAAATGAGTCTAGGATAAATGTTTTTTCATGTATTATTAAGAGTAATACTTTTTCTGAAATTCAGTGTGAAGGGTATTGGTATCTGTTTTTCGTATCAGGGTATCTGCAGTGGTATCGGGGTACCTGCAGTGGTATCGGGGTATCTGCAGTGGTATCGGGGTATCTGCAGTGGTATCGGGGTATCTGCAGTGTTATCGGGGTATCTGCAGTGGTATCGGGGTATCTGCAGTGGTATCGGGGCATCTGCAGTGATGTTGGGGTATCTGCAATGGTATCGGGGTATCTGCAATGGTATCGGTATCGGAAAACATGGTATCGGAACAACTCTAGTCGTAAAGTCATTTGAATTTGAATTACCATACCAGATGTAAGGTCATACTGATACAGCTTCGGTAGAGAGCTGTAGCATTTCAAAACTATGTACAATGCATTTTGGGCCTCTTCAGTTCATACCTCGCATATTTTATTCAACTAGGCGCCTCTCTTAACGCCTTTCACACCATTTTGATGGGCGGTAATTACAATATTTAAAGTAATTTTTGCAGACAAATTTTATTATGTACCGATTGTCATAGGATCTGAGGAAAAAAATTTGCAATGGGGTTCACACGCGGACGCTAATTAAAGACGAGAAATTCCAAAAAGATGCCATTTCCTGATACAGCAATGTCTTCTAAGTTCTGTAATTTAATGCATTCCTCCATGGCCAAAACTGCTTGATTAAACCATAGACTAAAGATGGGGTAGACCGCTTATTCGTCTTCTGTGCATGTACCCAACATTGACCTACCCCAAACGATCACGTCTGTCAAAGTCACATGGTCAACAGTGATGAAAGTGTTTGTTTATATTTTTATTTTAAAATAAGCAATATTATATTAATAAAATAATTTCAACCAATTTTAATTTAATCAAACTCCATTACAAATTGGTTAGCGGAAGTATAGATTCATCTCAAAGCATTTGTCTACAAATAAGTTTTCTAACCTAAACTCCAGACCACACCATTTTCGCTGGATGTGTTGGCAGAAAAGCAGTTCAATGTTGGGACACGGAAATTCGTTCTGCGCAGTCAGCAAGATTGGTCTACGTCATCATTGGTCTTTGGATTACACCAGGTAAATTGCAAAGAGAAAAATGATGACCAAATAGTTAGCACTTCCAAAGATAATTGAGCTCAGTTCACAAAACAAAATAAATGAAAGAAGTAGAACGGCCAAAAAACATTAAATGCAAACAAACCAAAAAAATAAGTACAATTTAGAGGTTATGTACCAAATTACAAATCTAGCTATGCTGAAATCGTTACACTATACAATCACATAAGAACCGGTCTGATGCTGTTCATTGTAAAAGATCATACATGTCTGTGCACATGGTAGGAAACAAGGGTAGACTTGCTTGAACACACAGGCAAACTCCTATCTAAAAACATTGACAAGTAGTACAGACTCCCGTATGGTTAAGAGGAGGCTGGCGCTAATTGAACCCAGCTGTCTTACGAAGACAGACCTGTCCATCTGGCCAGCCAGAATAATGGATGAGGTGAGATGAGATGAGATGGGAGTGAAGTTACACAGGAATGAGGAAGAATGAGGAAATGGGAGAACCCCGCAAAAAAATCCACACACCATGACGGTGTCTGTCACATTTCGCCATGAGAGATCCCCTGCCTGAAAATCCGCCCTCACCACCATCAGGGATCTAAGTGGGAGGCCAGTGAATAAAAAATAGACCAACCACTGGTCCAAGAATAAAAATAACTCTTTCCAACAGTGTGTGTGCGTGCGTGTGTGTCTATATATATATATATATATATATATATATATATATATATATATATATATATATATATTATATATATATATATAGACATATATAAATATATATATATATATAGACACGCACACGCGCGTGCTTATGGTCTACATGGCGAGAAGGAAGCAAAGAAGGTAGGAGCATACGTAGAGGTTAATGAGTCCTCACTCAACAGCGAGGTTGCTAAAGATGGCAGAAGCTGCTCAGGGGTGGAACAGGGAAAGAATTGGCTATGGCCTACAGTAAGGTACCATCCCAGCACTCGTTTGGAATGATTTTGTGAAACCCTGGAAAAATGGAGAGCAGGAAGATCAGACTAGGAATAGAACCGTGGTCCTCGAGGATGTGAGGCCAGTGGGTTACTGCAGCACAAGATT
This sequence comes from Dryococelus australis, assembly GCA_029891345.1. Lineage (NCBI taxonomy): Eukaryota > Metazoa > Arthropoda > Insecta > Phasmatodea > Phasmatidae > Dryococelus > Dryococelus australis. The sequence goes on from CM057003.1 coordinate 35,084,345, forward strand.
GCTCAGTGGAAGTACGGAAGGACACGAGGGAGTGTAGGGCGGAGTGAGAGTACACTCACAGGCAGGCAGGGGTGTCTGCTACATCCTCAACCTTGAACTTGGCTTCTGCTACATCCTCAACCTTGATCTTGGCCTCCTCTACGTTGTCCACGTTGACACACACCAGGTCCTCGAGTGTGAGCCCCAGCTCCTCCGCTGTGCTCACTAACCTCTCGTCATCCTGCTCCACCTTTATCTCCACCTTCACTGCCGACAGGTCCAGCAGTTCTCCTTCCATCTGGAACACAACTGCCAGCCTTCTACCTCGCCTCTGCTACACACGAACCAACTTCCTCACATCTTTACAGGTATCACTTTTCTGTTATGGCAATAATATTTAATTTCCTCTTAGAAGTATTGTATACGTAAATGTTTTATAATTTGTTATAATATTAACGGAATTTTGTACTGCCCCAAAGTAGATATGGGAGCTAGGTTGGGATTCACAGCTCTCATAAAGTATGGTGAATTTTGTATTTTTGTTTAATTTCAGAAATTTTAATTAAGTTATTATAACTAATGTTTATTATGTTGTTTTAGCTTAACTATATACTGTTTACATTGACGCATGCCTACATGCTGTGCAGTGCAGATACGCGATCTACGGACGACTTCGCCCCATCTACAAGTGACCCGATCTCAGGGCAAGTCATTAACAATGGCAAATGTAATTTCACGCATTGAGCAAGGAGACTTCACGCGCTGGATAGCCGAAAAGGTAAAAGTAATTAAAGCACCTAAATATGAAATCTACAGCCCACCCAAAATCCCTCATGTAAAAGCCACCCCATGAATAAACCATGAATAAATTAAGTATTTTTGACAATTCACTGCTCTACAATTATCTGCTGAAGAAGTTCCAGCAGACCCAAGAGATGGCAGCACCCCTGAGACCTTGTAACATCACAATCCGCCATCCTCAGGAGGGGAAGGGGGGGTTAAATTTGTCGTTGCCTCCAAGCGGGGAAATAAGAAATGAGCAGCGCTCCCGCAACCCCCCATAACCTACCCCTGTGCTGAAAGGCTACACTACTCCCCGCACCCCTACAAGATCACTGATCAGAAGATTTTTTGTATATAAGGAAGTCACGAACCATGCTCCAGCAGATGCTGGGCTCGCCGGCCGAGTAGGTTTGTGAGCTCTCCCTGGTCTGAAGAAGACTCTCTCCTCTTTCCTCAGCCTGAGAAACGGCTGCACCTCCAGAACTCTGCAATAAGTCTTCAACTCGCAGCCGCAGACTGTGACATCCTGCAGCTTGGAAAAGGCTTGTCCACCACTGCACTTGCTGGCCGTGAGGGCAACATCCACACCAGGGGTAATCATACTCCTGCACCCCAGTGAACTTCCATGACTCCACGGTAGCAGATCGTCGTATCATAGTTACCTCCTGGACAAACTCTAGTGAATCAGGTTACGCTGTGAACTGCGTACCTTACCGTAGGTTATATATTTTCCTGCATTTTCGTTTATTAATTATTTACCAGGCTTGCCTTCGCCTGTTTAGAGCATTATATAATTTTTTAATTACCTTGTTAGCTAGTTAAATTTATTTTTCTGTAATTAATTAGCCGGGGCTTTCCATTTTTATCCCGTAACAAATATACGTGAACTTTAAACATTGTCCGTTTACCATTTTTTCGTATTATAGTCCTGTGTCATCATCATTTTAATTTTCAGTGTGTCAGTACAGCTTGTGTTAGATTCAGTAATTAAATACCACTGGAGACTAGCCGTGCGGTGCACTGAACTCTACAGGAAACGTGAGCTTACAGAGCTTACTGGGTTTCCAGTGTTCCCGCATCTACCTCCAGTGACATCCCAATACAGGACCGCGCGTCTTGCTCATCAGGGCCTTGGGTGTGCCTGCATAAGTCACGCCCATAGGACTGACGTCAGCGGAAAGGATCACGGGACTAGACAGATGAACACTAAGAAGGGTGGCATACAGTGCCGTAAAAGATGTAGAGAACGCAGTGCATTAGAAAGAGAGCTCCAAACACAAACCACTGTTGAAATTGCAAGTCAGGTAGAATCTCCAACACCAAAACCTACGAGCTTGCCCCTGGATTATTCATCTATTCTATTACCTACCCAAGTGCCCCCATATGATGATAACTTATTAGGTGAATGTTGGTCACAAAGCGAGTCAGATCCACCACACCCTCATCAGCTAGAGGCACCCCCGCAGGTAGTAAGCATAACTGCATCCCAAGTTGTTCCCGATAAGGACCTAACGAATATCTGTATAATAAAGTTGGCATCCAGGAAATTCATACGGATTCGACACCCGCCGGAAGTGGAGCTGCCCAACTTCTGCGTAATCAAACTAGCGCCGGGGATAACAGTCCGCGTTCGACTCCCACCCAAAGTAGCCCAACCAAACAGGTGCTAACTGCCTCTGGCGCTTGCAAGAGCTTACCCCCTCCCTCATCCCCGTGCTTAATCAGCTCTCGTCAAAGGACCAGGCACTGCGCCGTTACAGATCCCAGTAACACCAGAAGTTCCCAAGGACCTATTCAAGGCACCCTCACATCTGAACTGGGAGACACACCCTGGATCGCTGCGTATTTAAATCAACCGGATCGGCCCTTGAAAGTCCCAAGCTCCAGCTGCAGACTTGCATCAGCATCAGCAGCTCTAACTCCGACAGCCCACATAAGTTTCTAGTACCTGTAGCTCACGTACGCCCATCAGAGACGAATCAGGTCAAGCCATCGTCTATGGTTACACGTCCCCCAGGTATCCCGCTGAAAGTCAATAATTTGAAGTGGAAGATTACCCTAGTCGAGCTGGATCTCGTGCCCTGCTGCAAAGCTATCAGGCCAGTTTTCTACACTGGACATGCACCAGTAAGGGACTGAGAGCAAACCGAACCCGCGCCAGAAGGGTGTACCTGTCCTAGCATACGACAAATCCAGCCTCCTTAACATAGTGACGACCTTGCCAGCCTCCTGGCATCATGCGTCAAAGAAGGGATTAGGAGTTTTTCTGGCACCCAACATGGAGCATTTGACTACAATAGTTTTGACTGGGCAGCACGAACAAGTCAGCCAGAACCCACCCAGAACCGTCTGGACTTCGTGGAGACCAATAAACACCGCATTGTTCTCAAACCGCAAGAAAGATGACCCCAGCCAACATGAGCAAGCAGGAGCTCGATTTCACAGTTCCAGCCGCAATGGAACACAATCGCTGTTCGAAACCAAATTGCCTCTTAACGGGGAATAACAGAATATGCCTATTGCCAACAATGGTTCCACTATACTTGCCTAGGCTGGACAGACAAACCACGCTTTACCGATGACCTTGAGTACCATTGTGACAATTGTCATACATGTCAAATGGTATTCTTCAAATGGATAATCTGCTCAGGGCGCAGTACCTACAGAATGTGTTGTATCCTGTGTGGGGAATCCCATCACCATGGGTGCATAGGTTGGCCAGACGAATGCATTACCCAACAAGGAATGGTGTATCAATGCAAAGTTTGTAGGCACGCAGCCTAATACAGACAGCACTACCCAGGACCAGCCTCTCACTTCAGCACCACTTGTAGTATGGGATAGCCCTAATTGCCAGAATTCGCAGGACGACCTCACGAGGACCCACTAGAGTTCACAGCAGAATTTGAACGGGAATTTTGTGCACACGAAGTGCCCGAGAAACAATGGGTCTCACGAGCACAGGTAAAGCTGGAGGCCAAAGCCCTTGAATGGTGGAAGAAAGACGGTGAATTTGTTTCGGAGTGGAGCCAACTCAGTAGCTGACTTGTGCAACAATTCACACACGAAGATTTACTGGCGCGTCTCAGTACGGAATTTTACAGCTGTACCCAGATACCAGACGAGGAAGTCAAAATCTTTGTCTGCCGAAAGGTACAAATGTACTGTAAAATTTTCCCAGATGATGATGAAAAAAGCTGTGTGGGGCAGGTAACTAGTATGTTGTTACCAGACTGAAAAACATTCTACTCACAGTGGATGATATGGTAGACTGCGCACAGGAAGCGGAGCGCAATTTTAAAGTGTAAGCTATTCTCGACTGCCCAAAGCCCACAAAACAACCGGAGTCAGTCTAGCCATCTGACGTCACAAATCGCCACCACCTGTACCCCCCGCTCCACACATACCAAAGTGTTGGTTTTGCCCCGCATACCACTTTAACAAGAACTGTCCACAGCGGACAGCGCCAAGGCACAAATGAGCGGAAGAAGGGGAAACAAACTGTACGCCACGTACCACCCAACCTGACACGGCAACAAACTGTATGCCACATACCACCCAACCTGACACCGGCAACAAAATGTATGCCACGTATCACCCAACCTGACAACGGCAATAAACTGTATGCCACGTACCACCCAATCTGACACCGGCAACAAACTGTATGCCATGTACCACCCAACCTGACACCAGCAACAAAAATGTACTGCAGAAGGGAAAACCTGCAGCCAAGGGCCCACAGGGGTGATCCCGTCGAACAAGAAGTGTAAACCATCCAGCTCCTAAACGAAGAAGATGAAATACCCAAAGCCCCACACATAGAAGTTCAAGTGAAAGGAAAACACGTACTGGCGCTTCTCAACTCAGCCACATCTGGCAATTTCGTCAGATAAGACATCCTCACAGAATACAGTGGTGTCCAGTAGTGTTACCACAATTTGGCCATTTAACATGATTTTCACGTGAGGTGCCTCCACTGGTTCTGCCTCTTCACCACTAAAATAAATTATCAAATATTTTGAAGTACTGTTTTCCTATATCAAAGTAGAACAGGAGGGATTATCTAATTTCTTTAATAGCCATTTCTTTGGGGATGGAGAGAATGTTGGCTTGATTTCGGAGTATTTTAGACACGTCTTATTTTGGAATCAATTTCAGGGTATAATTTTCAATTCATTTTTTGGGCATAATGAATTTGACTGCATATTAATTTGAGGCAGTTCATATTTGGTGAATTACATTACGGGTCTAATAGTGGAAGGCATCTTGATTGAAACAACTTAATAGTTGGGGTAATTTTACTTTAGGGCACCATATTTTTGAAGTTATCCTATAGGATGGGTTATTTTTTTAAATTTAGCAAATAATAGCAGCTATTGAGAATTTTAGCAATTATTTAGCCTTTATAGCATTTGCTATTTTGACGCACCTCTAAAGGTAGTTAATGAACAGTTTGACGAGTGTTGCTTACACCTTGGTCGTACAAGAAACTAGGTCAGTCGTGCTTACGCTGGAGACTCAGTTCCCTTCTTGCCGGACAACAGTGTCCCCCTTGTAGGCTGTCTGCTGGGTACGTAATCAGGTGTAGTCAGACGGGCAACATGTCTCACAACAATATTGGCCCTCTTGTGCAAAGCGGACTTACCAGAGCTCGGAAGGATGTTCTTGGTAGGTGTCGAAGTGGTACTACAGGTGGGGTGTGTGGAGTCCTGGAGTCCTTTGGTCTTGGTGGAGGTGGAGTCGCTATAATTCTCCGCCAGATGACGTCATTTCCTATTGGTACTGGCCCAGCTGCCGATGTGTGGATTGGCTCGCCCGAGCCTGGTGTCGCTCCCGGCGACCAGCACTCAAACTGCCAGATGGACTTCGTAGCCGGTCCTAACTGGGGCGCAGTACAATACGTAGCTCCTGACGGGAGATGCTGGTCACCCCGTGTGACAGGTGGCTTTAGCCTGCCCCCGAGGAGTGTCAAATCCCAGCATGACGAGGTTTGCTGCACAGACCTGCTTGGCGGCACTGAACTCTTCCTTCTTTTCAGCCCTCAGAGCTACGTGTCGGCTACAGAATGGTATAGGCGTATAGTACACTTGATTTCCAGCACGTGGCTAGCAATGGACAATCCCTAACTTAGGTGTGTAAGGCTGACAATGGCTGGTGGTGCGCTCCCTGGCTCCTAACAGTGCAAGCACCTGGAGTTGTAAGTCATAAACCGCCTTCCTGCCACTGCCGGGTGTTGTCCACAGATGTAGGGCCTCCAATCCCAAGCAGCTACCTCTGCCAGCACCTTGGCTAGGCGCTCCGGTCAGTGATACAACTTAGGATGGCTGTTCCGCCTCTGTGGGGTGTGTCCTAATGGTGGAGGCTCTACCGTTCTGAGCACCGAAGCATACAGAATGGGTAGCCGTCAAAAGATGAGGTGTGTGTATCGACGGACAGGCCCCTAAAGGGGGTCTGACATCCTACTCTAGGTTTATCCACGCTCCGTCACTTGTTTGCCCTTTGAGGTCGAATACTAGTGGTAGATAGGTTATACGACTATAACAAAGAACTATTTGATACGTTTAAGACTTAATATTTAATAAGCAATAAATACTTAGGTGACTCGTACGTGCTACCAGTAGGTCTCTGCTGTGGAAGTAAATTAGGCTACGCAGTTTACGGGTGAAGGTGACCCATTCCTAAGACCACTTAGATGCAAGGGTAAAATAAACTGACTGTCAAATCTAATATTTTGTTGAAGCCTCTGGTAGGTGGTGGCTGCAGCCACTGGAGAACTGGAAAATCTTGGAGAGGACCGCGAGGGCCTAAGTCAGTAGAGAGCTCCAGCACAAGATAAGTTGAGGTGAGCTACTGGAGATGATAACTCCCGATCACAGCCGTGCACGGCCTTATATGTGGCTCCTCTGGAGTGCGTGGCAAGCCAGAGTGGAAGGCCATCTTCGGTGGTGTGGCGACACTGTCTGCAGGGTGCGTCTGGAAGGCTGACGTGTTGCACAGCCGCTTCAAATATCTGGTGTTTTACTTGCATACACGGTGCATTTGAGTTGAAACAACTCTCTGCACATTCATAAGACGTCGTGCTTGGTTTGTTCCTTCATGGGTTTATATATTCTTAGTAGAGAGAGTAGGGCAGATCAGGAACAGTCCGGGAGACCAAGTATCTTCTATGTCTCTGACGAGAGCACTTCATGTTAGACATCTGGTAATTGTTTCCTGCAGTTGGTAGAAGCACATGGGATGAGCTATAGTCATTTACAGTTTATACGTATAAGCTGCATGCGTCAAAATACAGAGTTGGAATTTCTCTACCTCAAATTAAAAATGTCGGAATACAATGAAATTAGAATACACACGTTATAGTTTGACGTACAGTTCTTTCGTATTTTTTCTGCAGTGAACTGAAAATGACATCGCACATTTTCTTTCAGATTAAGCCAATTATTGGATTTGAAATTAAAACTTTATTCGTCTGACTGAAAATACTGGACTGAGTGAAATGGAGCAGTAAAGAATAACAGTTCCAGAAATAGTTCAATGTTATTTCCATTCACCTGAAATGACATAGAGAATTGGACAAACAAATACGTATCAATTCGTGACGAACTTGAACTTAAACGGAATGATTTATTTTGTCAGTCCCTGCTCTCTAACATGCAACACAATATTTATGATTTTACAACACAAAATTATCAGTAACATATAAAAACCAACACACAGTTTGCTCCTAAAAAATTATTATTACAAAAATGCTCAAAAACACATAATTAGCTTTAAATAAAAAAAATTATCAAACTGAAATTGAAAATCACACCTAAGGGTAAAAGATCAAAGACCACTGTGAATCTCAAAAATACAATTTTCCTGAAATGTTGGATGAGAAATGCTCAGGGCAGCTCAAACCCAAAAGCCTACAAATTGGCTACAACGGCTGCGAGACGTGTGAACTATTTCATTTTAGTAACTTTTCTCAAAACTGAGAATGAGAGTGTATGGGGAAATTGGAAAATTTTTCCTACATAAGTTTTAGTCTGCATACACAGATTTGGGTAGTTAATCAATGTACTAATTAATGTGCAATGGCAAATAGTGCATGTATCCCAGAAATTACACAAATATCAGAAAAATCATCAATTAAATTGCAATCCACAAGGCATATAGGGGCTACCCTGAATACAGGTATGTGAAATGAAATTACCTTTTGTTCCAATATGTCACTGACAAACAAAATAAACAGACCACAAGCAAGGACGACGACATTTACCATGTAATATTCAGCAAGACAAAAACATAATGGTATAGCAGAATATATACGTTAAGCAATCACAAAATAAATTTCAATGATGGTAATTTTTTTGGCTGACAAAGACAAAATTTGGAATGATTCTAAAGGTTGCATGTAATTAAACTGTGATAATTTGGTGTTACATTTTACTCCCACAATGAAACAAACATATACATTATGCAAAAAATTAGTACCTTTGTACAATAAAAAGATTTTTCCTTCTAGAGGACTTCTGGAACATCCTGGGGGAAGGCTAACATTAACAGAGATACTAACATGCTATGTACATGCATAGCATAGTTACGTCCGTCCAAATCAACTTGGCTTAAATAACATTACTTAGGCTACAAAACATAACAAGCACAACACCTTCTACATTCGGTGTTAACGTGAAAGAAATATAACCTTTTCTAACCAATTACAAAGATCAATGAATAACAAATAATTTTACCCTGCAAGAATTTTTGTATTCCTAAGTTGCTAATCAGTTTTATCACATTTCACATTTTCATTCGCCGGAGTTGAAAACATGCGTGATACTCAAGATGACCATCTAATACCAAGTCACACAAATTAACGTCAGGTAAGTCAGTCAAATACTAAGTGATGTTCCCATCTCAAATAGAGGGTTATGTCTTTACGATATGCATGTTGTGTGCGCCATGTTGATTGTGGATAGGGATTTGGAAAATCAAACACATCTACTTATGGAGTGATTTTCAATACTATATTCAAAAAGTGTGAAGCAACTTCAAAAATCTACTATGGGCAGATTCATGAAAAGAATGTTCCATTTCTAACAGCAAAAATGTTATAATATTAAGAACAATAAAAATATACAACAAATTAACGACAGAATTATAGCATAGGGCATACTACGCTCATCTTAGCGGACGAGTGTCAAGTTCTTGCTAGTGGATGAATGGAGGTGCATCTGCATCCCTTGCGATAATTCGGAACATAACTACACATTACGTTGTATTACAATAAACTTTTATGGTAAGGTATCTGTCAGAGGTCTGTAACGTCTCATTATGTAGAACATCTAATTAGTATTGTTAAGCCTTACAGTGGTATGGAAATCTAGTATACGAGTATACACATGTTTATTTTATAGAAATGCAATTTTTGTGACATGTTCTACATATAAGTTTATTATTCAGTAATTTTATTTTTATTTTATTTTACATATTTATTATTGTACATGCAGCAGTTGAGAGGCTATTATTCATATATTCAATATTACGTATTTATTTTCATATTGTTAAGTTTTGAGCTACATGTTAATTTGTGTAAGTTGTTAATGGTTGTAACAATATGGAATGTACCCTGATATAAGCCCTATGTCACACAGGTAAATTCAAATCAGGTAACCGACGCCAAATTGAGTTGTTGAAAGAATGTTCTGGTCTCATCTTGTTTGAAATGGGTCGCTAACGTAGCAGGTCGGGTAGACCTGAGCTCCGTCTGAACAGTGAATAATTACAATTTAAAAGTGAGTTTGACCCCGAAAAATATCCTCAGTTTTATGTCAATAACCAACAGAGTGTTTTAAAACTGCCTGAAGAGGGCTTAGGAAGTTTGCAACTTCAAGTATAACACGGAAATATAAAGTATCTCATCACCGCCATGCTAAGTGACTGTTGGTCGAGCGGAGGAATGATAAAGACGTTTCCTGTCAACTACACATTTAACACAACACTTTCTTGCTGATCACAGTGCCTGAAAATAAGAACTCGTGTTTTACTCTACCAAATGTTGACATTGCTAGCCACGAACAATTTATTCAGCGTACACACACATGTAGATTTCTTGTAAAATGTAACGTGTGAGTGTGATTACTATTTGAACATTAACCAAACTTTCTACACACTAAAATATTTTTAATTTGGTACGGAATCTTAAAAACTGCAAAGACTTTAACTATGGTTGCCAAGCACACACACATAATTGCTATTTTTGACAGACATACAGAGTTTTAAATTTAATATTCTGGTCCAGCTGCTGCGTCGTATTTGTAAATATTCTGTGGTTACAATATAAAGATGGAAACATTATTTAAATTGAGAAAATATTTTGTTTGCATTAAACTCCACTTCACCCTTGGACTTCTTTGATTGATATGCTAGTAGTTAGTTACCATAATGTTAAATGACATGGGTTTGGGGATTAGGGGAAAAATCAGATTGTTTGCAGACAATTGTGTTGTATATGCTAAGGTGGTAGAGGGGGGCGGAAATTTGCAGGTGGACATTGATAAGATATGGTTGTGGACCAGGAAAAATAAAATAATGATAAATGTAAGAAAAACTAAGGTAGTGAGGTTCACAAGGATGAAGATGATAAGCAGGGACATGTACAGATGGGAGGGACAAGAGATAGAAGCAGCAGAATATAAGTATCTAGGGATTGTACTGCAGGGAGACCTCAGGTGGAAAAAACAGGTAGAGAGGGTGGTGGCAAAGGGAAGAAGGGCTCTGGGTAGGCTGGGAGGTGGAGAAGGCAGGGGCAAGATGGTGAGGAAGAAGGGAATTATAGGCCATCAGTGGTGATGAAAGCAATGGGATGGAGCTCATTGAAGGACAGGAGGAAAGTTGAACGGCTAGTCAGGATGTACAGAGTGGTGAATGAAGAGGGAGGATGGGGAGGGCTACACTGCAAGCTAAGTAAGGGGGTGTTTAGGGGAAGAGGAAACAACAGTGAGAAGCTTCAGAGGGTGTGCAGGAGAACGGAGCGGGGTAGGCAGTCCATGCTTGTGAGGTCTGTGAGGGAGTGGAATGTGTTGAGGGAGGAATTGGTATCTGTGAGAGGGGTTGGTAAGTTCAGGAAGGGAGTATAAAAGGAGTTGGTTGGGTGAAGGAGAGGTGAGAGAGCTCGCCACCGGGCGGTAGCCTAATTGCGGAGATAAGCCTGGATACAAGGAAACTTGATGGTGAGATGTAAGTCTGTTGATGTTTTTGAGGTGATTTTTAGTATTTTGCAGTGAGTTGTCACACATTCAGTTGTTTATTAGCAAACCCTGCCTACATGTAGCATAATAATTACATACACAAATATCTCTCCATTTGTTTTCACATACATTAGAGAAACCTAATTAACCACAGGCCTAACACTACGATTTTACAGCTGAAATTATTGCAAAAGCTTTCTCAAGCTGTATATGGACATTATTTTTAAATAAATCAAACACAACACACATACCTTCTACTTGTTTACAAGTCAGCTAACAGCTATCACACGCACCCGGCCCCAGCAGCCACACACCTCCGACTGACGTGCCATACGTAACCACTCTACTGATGTCAGTCTCGGCTATAAAAATATTCGAACACATTTTAAATTACCAATAACACATAAATACAAATACAATTGTACTACCCATTAAATCCTTACCTGGAAATTTTTTAAGTACACAAGCAAAGAATGTCTGTTTCGTAAATTTTGTAGTGAACATTTGCAAGTTTCCTAATAGTATAAATATAAGTTGGAAATGCAGGACAGGTCAATTTTATAACATTTTTCCATAACTGCAGAACTTCCAATATATTTGTCAACAAAATTCCGAAATTAACCAATAAGACCGAAACCATTGCCGAATTAGTAAACAACAATCACAATATCAAAGTTTTCCGTCAAACTGATTCCAGGAAGTTTCGTCAAATAAAGTTGTACATTATTGGGACAAAAATTTAATAAACACAGTAATTTTTTTTCGGAAAAAGTACGAGTAAAGCTGTCGTGGTACGAACATCGCGCTTGTGGCTGCTCGTTCGCTGGGACGTGCCCGCAGATAGGAAAGCCCCAGCCTCTGTGGTGGCTGGGAATATACCTTCCAATACAGGCCTGCGAGCCAAATGACCGGTATGAGAGCGCTGTCGTCGTGGTAGACGGGAACCTGGGCAGCTCGATACGAGAAAGAAAAGGGTGTCTCCAGGTGGTGGATCAACGTTCAAAACGAGGAGGGGGATCTCGAGATGTTGAAGAATGAAATGTGTAGCGAGCCTCACTGCTGAATTCTAGGGGTCTGCCGACTGCGGATGCGTGATTAATGGATTGGAATGCATCGAACCTTGGAAGCAACGCTGGTATCCGGCTTCACTCGAGGGTCAGCTGCTTCGACACCACTAGCGGTAGGTCCTGGATGTCTCATGTATCCCAGACCAACCGACAATTTTGGAGAATGAACCATGCGGTCACTGTTTAAGTTACGTTACGAAGATCGTAACAACTTAACCCCGCAATATTATTGTTACTGGCAATCTACTGCATAATACAAGACTTATTATACCTCTGAAATTTAATTTAACCAATTAGCAGCATGCGGCCTTCTCGGCAGTGATGGAAATTAAGTTGAAATTTTTAACGTGTTGTGCGACTGTTGCAATTGCAAAAGGAAATGTTTATTTTTATGAGGATTTATGTGTGCTCTGCACGCGTCAAACACATAAATCACCATACACCCTAAAAAAAAAAACACTCTTAAAACTATACATTGACGTGTGCACGTACCCCGCCCTAAGATCGTTAGCCCGGCCGTAAAATAATGTCACCGCAGCGGGGCTACACACTCTATTCCAGATCAAGTGTGATTCTGATCGCCTGAGAGACAAGGTGAATAGCAAGAGCTCTGCAGACCAAACAAATGCAGCCGGAGGTAGCCATAGCAACAAAAGACACCACGAAGGAAACAATAAGGCTAGATATATTGAACTGGTATTTCAAGCCAAATTGAAAGACTTTACTATGTTGTTACTCAAAAAGTTTATAATTTGTTTTACGGATGTTGTTATATTTTGTCGTGTTTGCAACGCCACATATTATTTATTTTCATTTTCCGCAGTGTATTTTGTCCATCACATTTCATCAGAGTTTATGTAGCAGGATTATTTGTACGGTTTGCATCTGTCTATATACTTTCTTTCATTAACACAAGGGTTAATAATGCAAGTCATCTCATAAAGTTATCCAGTTTCCGCACGAGGGGAAACTGTGACGAGCCATCGGAACGAGCAGGAGAGTCAGTCAGCTCGCAGCAAGTCAGGGAGGTGGAGTGCATACAAGTGGGCTTCGGGATTTTCCATGCACGTTGGGCGACCAACATCATTTGGCAACTGGAAGTGTAATTACAATAGACTTAAACATATCGAACATTTTCTATCTCATCGCATGTAAGCCACATAGACACCCCAGTGGATTAGCATCTCCCCGGGGCGATTCCATTCACGTAATGTTTAATTGTCGAAAAATGGTTTTTCTGTTTAACCGCACGGCCGGTTCCTAATAGCCGAGAGTGTTTAGTAACAAGTCCCATCAAGGAAGGGATTCTAATCGTAAATGTAATAAATAACATCTTTGCAAGTCAGATGTAAGATTACGTCCACAGAATATGTTTAAGGGGACGTGCCCTGATAATACCCGCTCAATAAGTACGCAAGTTCTAATTTTCAGAGTAATCAGTTTTGTTCCGATCTGTATGGGCGTGTGGGAGGCCCTGGCAGCCCATGTACACAAGTGTAATGAGTAGGAATTTTTCCTGCAAACATCAACAATTGTTTATAGCCAATCGACGGGCTATCGAATAGGAAAAGACCTTCATCTGGAGCAAAAATCGGCAGGCGGATGTAAACAATTCAGCTTCAACGGCGAGGAGATTGGTCCTGGGGGGATGGCCCGCAATCCTGAGGTTAAGAGGAGCACCATCATCTCTGATGTCTCCTGCTGGCGTCTGGCACCCTGGGTATATTCATTCTTTTTCTTTCACCATCATCACTCCAGATAAAATCCCATTCCAACCTTTACAGGCATCAGCCATGCTTCAACACAATGCATTTAATAATATTTTGAAAAAACTGGGCAATATATTCTATGGTTAGCAGTAACTTACCGTGTATCTTTTGCATAAAATTCACGGCGATGCATTAGTGTGTCTCATGTGGAACTAGGGAATTTCACAACATATTTTAATAAATTATTAAATCAAAAACAAAATCATGAGTCCAAATTTGGGACACTTCCTACAAAAAAAACACTATTTTGTTTACATCTGCAAACAGACATGTCAACATACACATAAACCCGAAATTGCATGTGGCAATTTGTTAATTGCACTGAATGCAAACAAAAACAACAACTTGAAGGTAGGATAGTGGAGGAAAATGGTGAACTTTTAAGGTTGGGATTTGGGGTACGAAATGTACCGTAGTTTTCTCACCAAACCTTCTGCTGACAGATTGTGAGTGACAGAGATTGCAGAGACAATACCAACTAGTTGCAGTAGAGCAGAATCCTCTTCTCTGGGTAGTGTGCTGACAGCCAATGGGCGGTGTACTCCCAGTGTGCCATCCGTGAGATCTCAGGGTGGCTCACACGCCCATAGTTAGTTACACGAAGATAAAAACACTCTGAAATACATTGAAAATATTTGCGTAGTGCACTCTATAAAAAGGTGAGAAAGGTTGGGGCCCGCAAACCGAATGAAGATGCAGACACTTCATGTTAATTCACTGGGTTATATTTAACCGTTCCTCTAGGAAACACTTTCTGGAATTTACATGCCGGTAGGGTTACATTGGGAAAATGGCACGTGGCCACTAAGGGTTATTGTGAAAGTTAAACCTTCCCAGGCAATGGCATTCCATGGGAAGAGAGGAACGGAGAAGTCTTGGGCATCTAAAACACACAATGTCCCACTAAACTAACATATAATGCAGATAAGTTGTCGGTTACAAAATTTTGATATGCCAACAAGCATGCGAAACGCGACCCTGTCGATCCGCACATCCGACTCCTCAAGTCACCATGGTATGACTAACTCTCTCGCCATTACACGCTGGCTAGTAGTAGGCCATTCGAACTACATATGTTTCTTAAAAAAGAACAACTCGTTTATTACTAATTACAGAAATTACAAAAACACTTTTAAAAAAAAATTACACGGTGTGATATGAAATTAGGGTGATACACGTGAAAAATGGAAATAACAGAAAAATGATAACACATACACTACGGCCCGTAAAGAACTTAAATTATGTTTTGGATTCTCTGCAGGCACACCGCATGAGCGTCTGTTCTGTCCCTGTCTTGTAATTACCTGATAATTAATACATACCTGATTTCACGGGTTCTACTTTCAGAATACATGAGTGTTGGCACATGTGTCTGCACTGCACTTGCACTACACTTGTTTGAACCTTGCGCATTCTGCCCGACCACTCCAGTGACCACTGTTCACCGCACTCGTAGTATAGTAATTTTCGTGCAACCTATACGGGATACTAACTAACTGGTGCACACCAGCGCCCGGAAAAGCGCTGCTCGCTGCAGAGGCCACCGGCGATGATGGGCAAACGGCCATTGGGGAAACAACTGACGTCAAATACACCCCCCGCCCCTCTTCAAGACGAGGCAGTTTGCAGCTGTCGACTCACTCACAGTAGGAGCACCTCGTATCCTTGTGGCAAGGAAGCAGCTCGTAACCATCGCTATGCGCCAGCAGTCTGCTGATCATCTGCTGCAGCTGGGTCTGCACTCTGTGGCATGCTGTGGCAACACTGCATGTGGTGCAGTTCCTCCGTGGCTGTCTTCACCTCTTTGATCGTCGGAGCAGTAGCAAGCTGGCCAACCAGCTAAACTCACTGTCTTCCTCACTACTTGCTTCGTCTCCTGCTTCTTCATCTTGCTGCTGAGACTGGTTGCGACCCGGTATTGTTACTCTGGCAGGCCAGTCCTATTTCCGTACCTCTGGGTCTTCCTTTTGTGCCGCGCTTGTGAGCTTTTCAATGCAGCCTAGATTGAATTGCCGAGGGGATAACCCGAAGCTTACCAATGCCCTGTCAATTGTTTGGACTGCTGAAGTCTCACTAATGACATGGGGTCTGCTATGCTGCACATACAGTGAATCCGGCACCAAAAATGAAAACATGGAACTTATTAGCTAACATGATCATTGAAACTGACATTGTACATAATTATGATTATTAAACTAAAATACATTGGTGACATACTCATTAATGCCGGAGCCCCAGATAAGGCTAAGAATCTGACGTCATGAGTATATCACCGCACTTGAAGTGTAATATTAAATGAAATAATGCCTAGGGTGGCTGATTCTCGGTAGATGATTGCATGTACGATCTTATGATTAACATATTAAAACTGGTGTGTGTCGTAATGGTTATAATTACAGGAATGTGTATGGATGTGGCGACACACGAATTTCTTCACTAGGGGCTGAGCTACAACTTCTCTATGCTGGATTGGGTGGATTCCCTAGTTAATTATGGTGCAATCATTATCAAAAATGCCTAAAAATGCTCCTATTATTTAATGTGGCTAAGGAGCCGCCGGCCACTTTACACTTCCTGAGGGAATGTGATTCCCCGTCTTTTGACACTCCTTAGAGACACATCGCACTCCGGATTGGGCCACGGGGCCTGTCGACATCCTGTACATCGAAGAGCTGTGGGAATAAGCGGTGATGATATACCAGTGTTCCCTCCAATGGCTGTTGCGGCCAACAGTCGTGACTTTACGGGACACACTTGTTTAGGCCACATATCCATTCATCACAAGAGTTACCTCTTGTGATGAACCTAAATGTTATGACCCGCGGCCACGATTTACAGGATGGCAAGAAAAGTGTAAATGCCATTCTTGTCGAGTTGCACTAATAGAGACAGCGACCTAATGTCAATCGGTCGTGTGTTGCAGTGTGGCTAATGCGTCTGTGATGGACAATCGGTCAGAAGGGATACATAAATGTCAGGAACACATCAAGCGGATTGATGTTCTACAGTTATGTTATGCTCGAAATTGGTCAGTTTCACATCTAGTACACCTTCTTTCTTTATATTCAAAGTCGATATGTTTTTTCCGTGAGCTCTACTATTGAGTTTTGTTCGGATAACCAAGGCACTCCCAAAATGGTGTCTTCTTCTCGTCTGTTACTATTGCTGTAGTAACCGTTTCTAGGCCCCTAATTTTAATTGTGACTGTTGCTTGCCCAACAGGTTACTTTGTATTCTGACCATTAGCTAACTTAATATATTGTCAGGTGAGGTTATGTCGAAAGCAATTACAAACTTGCTCTGACACACATTATGAGACACAGTGGAATCCATGAGTGCATGACAATATAACCCATTTACATGAATAAGTACTGACAAATTTTGCCGTTGTGCTACTGACCTTGTTGATGAGAGCTCTCCTAGGTGATATTGTTGGGCTGTTGTCCAGGGGAGGGGTAAAGCTCATGGCAGTCTGCCTTACCCCTGCAAACTGTTTAATTGTTTTTCTGCATTGCTGGTTGCTCCGATGTTCCAGTTTCCCATGGGGATGGCATTCTTGGACAGTCAACATGCCAATGATATAGTCGCGCTGGGGAATAATGATACGGCCACGAGGGTTTTTGGACCAACCCCACTGGATCGGCCTGTTTGTGCCCGGGGACACACTCGCTTTCTGTGCACTGTTACTGCCCCATGCACAGTTCTGGAACCTGTTCCAGTTACACAGTCACAGTTGATCGCTTCTTCTGTTTGAAAGTCCTGTCGATTTTTCCAAAGCTGTCCTCCACAGAAGTTCCCGCAGTCAAGCAGTCGGTTCCGCACTTGTGGGCCTCTGTCACATCATGGTGTACATGTGTTCCGTTCCAGAATTATGGCAGCTCTCATTACCTCCTTCAATCCGCTATTGAGCAGCGGGTCTTGGGCCATTCTGTACTCAGGCAGGGCTGTCTCTGCGATGACTTCCAGGACTTCTCTCTCCGCTAGTTCTGGTTGAAACCTCTTTATCAGGTAAATCTTGCTATTTATGAAGACAGTTAATGTTTCCCCTTCATGTTTCTGCTTCAAAATCAATTCACTCTGGGCCTCTATAGATGTTAACATGACTCCAAACTTGCAATGGAATGCGTGCAGAAACTCGGCACCAGTGAGGCAGTATTGATAGATCGATTTCCACCACTGTTTCGCTTCCTCTTCCAGCTGTTTGCTTACACATCCTGGCCATTCATCCTACGAAATACCATAGTGCTGCAGATGTGTAGTACACAAAAATTGAAGGATCTCCTGTCAGTTGGCCAGAGAAAGTTTTTAAAGACTGGAAGCTGGTAGGTGTGGGTCTGAAATACACTTCCAGTCGGTTGCATTAACTGCTCATCATCTCTGTGGCTTTGTTCACATTTTCTGTTGCTGTGTTTACATTCGTTGAAGTTGGCAAAAATTGTGTTTCGTTTGGCAGAACTGCCAGGAAATTTGTGTAGTTTGTCGAGGAGTAACTTCCTTGAATCTACGATACACAAGACATATCAGCCAATTGGAATCGAGGCATGAATGGAACTATTGTCGTCGGTGTGGTTTGTACTGCTGGTGCTGGAGCACTTGCAGATCCAAATTCGTATTATGAATTGGTGACACTGCGAACATTGCCTCCCTGACAGTTGTGACATCTCGACATGTAAAATACTCGCCATCTGCCATTGATTGTTCCTCCTGGATTTGGCACTTTTGGTGTACCCCGACGTTGCTTGTTTTGCAGTACTGAATTTTCAGTTCATCAATCCCTTGCAGTCTGTTCACTCGCATGCGTAGATCCATTGCAGTTCTGTAAATAAATTATCCCAATTATATGTAACATGTTCCTGTGTTCATATATGCCTGATGATTCACATTGTTGCACTGTTTACATTTACGAAGTGGCGTGTCATGATGCTGGAAAATTTGATCATGACACCAATGTGTTGTGTTCATGTCCGAAATGTCTGCATTGAATTTAGGTGACTCTGTTTCATTGTTCCGTTGTTCCTCTCTAGCATGGTTGATCGCGATATGGGTGTGTGTTGTGCTGGCCTTTCGTTCGTACTTGCAATGTTCTATTCCTCGCTCATACTTTGTGATCCAGTCATGAGGTCGCAGGCATAGGAACTGTGGACAAAACAACTCTGGTGTGTTGCTGTCAGTCTGTGCAGCCATGACATTTGACAACAAGTCCACATGTCATAGAAGATCTGGGTCGAAGCACATTCATGGGAGCGTGAAGCAGGAGTGTGGCATTGTGCAGGTAATGTCACGGTGTGGCAGGCCTGCACAAGCGCGGCACAAGGCAGGGGCCAATGGTCGGCGTGACTCACAGTTGATCGCCGGTGCAGCTGGTAGTGTGGATAGGATGAGATTTTCGCTTCTCCTTTCCACCGCCCTTCAGATTCTCCTTGTACTCCTCGAATATGCACGATAAGGATGGAGGAGGGGAAAGTTGTTTCCACCCCGTTGTCTTGCTGAGTGCCTAGAGGGCACACATCTGATGTCACAGTGGCACTCCAAATTAGCAGCTTCCTTCTACCCTTCTTGCTGTCTCCTCGTGGTAGCCGTGATGGTGGTGCTTTCCCAATTTCCGGGTGCTTTTCTTCATTGAACATGTGTATTGATTCTTCGGCATCCTGGGGCGTCGTGATGGCATGCCACGGCTCCAGTTGTACACAAAAATTCTTCTAAACTCCTTGCTGATGTTGGCATAGGCCAGGATAAGTGGAAATTCACAAATACAACAAATTTGAAAAATAGCAAAAATATTGCGGGAAGTTTTGGGAATAATTCAGAAGGATTTTGAAGTGGAATTTCAGCGGAGGGGCATCTCCCCGAAGTTGGACAACATTTGACGGTAGGCTAGTGCATTAGAATGGTGTACTTTTAAGGTTGGGAGTTGCGGTAAGAAATGTACCGTTGTTTTCTCACCAAACCTTCAGCAGACTGATTGTGGGCACCAGGTATTGCAGGGGAAATACCAACTAGTTGCAGTAGTGCAGACACCTCTTCTCTGGGCCATGTGCCGACAGCCAATAGATAGTGTCATCCCGATACTCTGTCTGTTGTAATAACAGAAAATAGTTACCTGTACTATGCTTTCTATCAATTGAGATCTTAGGGAGGCTCATACACCCATATTTAGTTACAGAAATATATGAACACTCTGAAATACATTGAAAACATATGCATAGCTCTAGGGACTGGGTGCACGCACGACCCATTAGTGGAGTGAGCAGTTCCGCTGTGATTGTGTTGCAGATTACGTCCAGACAAACCGTATTAAGGGGTGGAGTCACACGTCACTTCCAAAGATTATAATGGAAAGAAATGAATATAACATGCATAAAAATGGAAATAAACAAGAATGACATGAAATAAACATATGACACTGAGCCTCAAAAAAAGAGGGTATGGAATCGCAATCTTTATTCAATACTTAAGACCACGTGGCATGGCATGCGCTACAAATTACAAACATCTCTCAATTCATTTGTGCCCTATTTATACTTGTGTATCATTCCGTATGACGGAGTTCTGGCCAGTCGGCTGGGTTTCTTATGTGTTGAACTGCACTGTTGTGCCAACTTAACACTCGCGCCCGATGTACACTGCACAGCCTTTATGCGCACTGGTGCACACAAGTAGAGCCTGGATCATTGCTGTGTGTACAGGTAAGAGCACGGCCGGAAAAAACTGCCTTAGGGAAGGGATGTAGCATAACACGGCACGTCCCAGAGATTATGAGCTGTGTTCGTGCCCCACCTGTAGTGGCAGGTGTAGGGTAAGAACTGGAGATGTTGCTCAGCGCCATGTTCGGTAGAACAATGATGTGAAGGATCATACTGCCGACGGCCTACAGCGATTTCCTAATCCGCGGTCTATTTGAAGAGAGTTTATTTTTATATTTAGACAATTACATGAATTTGTATAAAAACCCCATTCTAAGGGACGAAGTTGCTTGGCCACTGTGTGTGAAAGGCAGGCACTTTAATAGAAATACTTTTTAACACTGAAAAGGACACAGATGATTATATATGCATATGGGTGCAATGACCAATGATACTCAGGAGAGTATAATGTCAATAAAAGCCACCTATTCAATGTGTGATAGTTTTATTACATAAGGGTACGACCAATGTCACTGGAAAATAATGCATACCTTTGTTAATACAGACCCTGAATTCGTGAACTGCCTTTGGTGGCAGTTGTAAAGTAAGGCGAGGGCCTTAACATTGCATAGCCTAACAGTGTATGTGAAGTCCTAGAATGTTACCTCAGGATGCAAGTCAGGAATCCCTTCACCTAATGATAAATTACAAGGTTATTAAGTTACATCATACTATTGAATTGAAATATACAGCATTATTTGATTTGCACAGTGGAGTAACACAAGAGCTCAGAACCTGTCCTTCTGGGTTGGTCGAGTGCTGATGTCGTACAGAGTATGATGGCCATAGCCTCGCCGAAGCTTTGTTAACCTGCTGCCAAATACAGAAAATGAAACAACATAACTGCACAACTTACATGATTAAAAGAATGAACACTTTACATAATTATTTCTATGTGCTAAAAACCATCGAGGACAGACCTGTGAACGTCGGAGCCCAAATGTAAACATTGATCACACTGGTTTCCTAACCCTACTTTTACTATTAGTGTTAAAAAACTGCAAATGTGAGAACTTTGATCATGAACATTGAAAAGCCACTACTAAAATTAGAGAATTTGTAATGAAATTCCAAATGGGACAATTATTTTTGCAAACAATAAAAAGCAGAAATTGTGTGTTGTATACGCAGTAAGAACGAAACGTAATTGTTAAGCCACCACTTACTGGCGTAGAAAATATTTATTTTATTTTAATATTAACACATTTAAGGGTTAAATGTAAGTATTATTGGATTATGTTTTGTCATCTGATATTATTTTAATGCATCCCTAATTTAAATATATGTACAAAAATGAAATATAAAAGATTTTCATAAGTTGCATGGGATGAACTGGCCAATCAGAAGGTAGCCCGCCCAACACCAAGAGAGTTCCATGTTAACCTCTGTGCTGTACGGATGCATGTCGCCGCGTCCTCCCTGGACCATTATTTTTTTTAAACATGTAGAGTATCAATAGTCAAGTTTGTAATGGAACTGTAAGTTGTTTATTATCTGGGAAGAGTGCCACACAGCAGCCCATCATGTCTTCTATACGTATGGTACTTGAATTTCCATGTAACCATTGTTGGTTTCACACCATTTTAACAGTTCAAGTGTGTTCTGACTTGATAGGAGCTATTTTCATATAATTGCCTCATACAAGGAAGCAAGTTAAATAAATCGAGTATGTTTAAAAGTTCGGCAATCGATTTATTTACACAGATCGCCTCACGATCTGTTAACCAAAACTGTGTGTGGTTACAGCGTGTGATGGCCGAAATAATCCCTCAGTGATTAGTATAAGTATTTAGCGGCAGCTTAGATGGCCTCTACTAGACCAGGCAAAGAATGGATATGGTTTCACCTTTCTTCACATTATCTACACAGATACATACACATCTGGGGCCCACATGTAGGCGATCAGCTCATGAAACGACAAATTAATTTGTGTTCTACACTGAGGGGAGTAATTTTGCCTGCCCGGACAAAACCTTCAACTACTGTAACCATTATCTCCAGGTGCTTCAAACACGCGAACATCAAGTGGCTTGCCCAAGTGTTGCTTTTCATGGGCATTCCTAAAGGAGGCCTTTGCCTTAATGTCAAATTTAATGATGCCTTATGACGTGAAGCACACTTAGGCTGGACCATCGAGGAGTAGGTTTATGTGGATTGGATAATAACTTTACTTTGGTTTCTGGGTGGGCGCAAACTCTCTAAGTGGAGAACACATGTAGAATTCATGTCGTGTGGCCGACGACCTAAATAGGCACCCTCGATGTCTTACATTTTGAATCGTAGAAGTCGTAGAAATCCATCCTCGAAACATCCAAGTATACCTGTGCTACTGAGGGTTATCTGAGCTACCTCTTACGCCCATGCTCACTCCCAAAGGCTATTATAGGCTCCCTTAAGCCTTAAAGGTTATGTCATCTTATTAGCGGTGATGCGACCAAGTAAATAAAAGAGCAAAATTTGCACAACTCAATTTATTCACATTATTCCTTCGAGTGGCACTTAGAATGAGTCTCGCCATTGTAATAGGTGAACACTTATACAGTTGAAAATGGCATGAAGCCTACATTAAATTACAGCAAATAACGGCCTGGTCATGTACAAAAATGCCCGGGCACAGTGTGGCTCACTCTACGGACAGCAAAAATATAAAAGGTTACCATTTAAGTACATTTGCACTAATGAAAACTACACAATTTGACAAAATGTTGTAAAGTCCGGGGAGGAAGTCTTACGCACGACCACACTGCTATACCATTACGACACTACCGCTAACACCTTGGTGCGGAGCCTGCTGATAGGCTGGGTCTCCCGTTTCATGTCACGTGACCTGTTGTAAACAACAATTCACTCTTTATTACACAAATGTGATGCTTGAGAATGAAACAAGTGGATAGGTGAACTACAAAAAAAAAAACTTGCATTAATTCGTCTATAAAATACTTATGCACAAAATATATAAATGAAAAGATCTGCTTGTGTCGGTGTTGCCATGGGCTCCAAACCTCACTTTTTGCACATTTATATTTGAAGCTAGAATTCCAGGGGACCTCCCCATATCAAACTTGATAGTAATACATAATTAAAACCCCTGGCAAAACACAATGAAAATTCAACAAAACTACAAGACATTCCTATCAGCTGTTTACTTACTTTGTAGTTTACCTGGCCACGTACTGGCAATGTTACCAGGTGTGGCAGCTGGTCGCTGAAGAACAGACCACCATACTGGCAAGGCCATTATTCAGTATTGTGGCTATTTCTTTATTTATACCAAGCAATGTATATTTGCATGGTATATGTTAAGAAGCCTGAAATATTCTGTAATAAATTTCTGCAATGATAAATTTGCATGTGTCTGACGTGTCATTATAATTTTACTTTAGATCTCGCCCCTAGTGGGCATCACAACATATTATATACACACTTCTATACTTCATAACAAAACACACTAGACTTACGTGTACATGGGAGTCTTTGGCATGCTTATATAAATAATACAAGAATAAAAATGCCAACAAGCATTTGTGAAGTTTCTCTAGCAATTGTCACACCCAAAACCCTAAAATCTTACATTATGAGATGTCAACACTTCAACTTAACAAAACCATGTGGTCCGCTCTCGCCTACGTGACACACTAGTATTTTCCATTTACAAATATCACGTGATCTGAACCCGTGGAATTCTGACTTTATTATTATTATTATTACACAAACCCGTACTGATGTGACACTTTAGTGTATGCCAGTACCATAAGCTGCTACACTGTAAACATTCAACTGTAACATTTAAACTTCAAAACAATAACACACAATGCATAACCCTTACATAATAGTCATGTGACAATGTAAACAAACTCACGTGGATGCATCCTTGGCATGTTATGTGCCACTAGTAATTCAAATAATTACAGGAGAATCGCACACGTGGTATCTCTGGTGCTGACACTGGTGTGCATGACGTGGAATGTGGCTCAGAACTTATCTTTCTAACACTTTAAAAATAAACACTGCACTGTTATAATTAAATTTGCTATAAAAAACACACATTTTACACTCGATTACTATGATGCACTTGTACTGACACTATTAACACGGGGTGCTGCATGACACTATTACACTCCTGTGCTGACGTGTAGACTGTCGTGCTGGGCGAAGGTAGGGTGGATGGGCAATCATTGAGCTGTGCACGTCACTCATGTGGTTTTTTCTCGATGAATGAAGACATGTATGCTCTTAAAACAAACATATGTATTCTGTATTAATGCAATATGGCGAAAAACAGGATTTCGGGTTTGCATTTTCCTAATGTGGCCGGAGGTATGCCCCTTCTTCTGTGGGATTTTGGTAACCCTCAATGGAAAACTGGGTGGTTTTCCAAGTAAGATATCGTGGAATACCTAGTAAAACTCACTGCTAGGGAGCCACTCGCCACTTTACACTTGCACTGAGAATATTTTTCCCCACCTTCTTAACACTCTTGGAGACAAGTAGCACACCCGGTTCGACCATAAGGCTTGCTGATATGGCACGCATTGGAAATGGATAAGATAAAGCAGGACAGCTTACCACCATGCTTCTGTCAATCGCTGTTGCGTCTAATGGTCGTGACTTAATGGCAAGCACCCTTTTAGGCCACATATCAATATATTATAAGAGTCGTCTCATTCTCGTAATAATTTAAAAATTAAGAAAAGTGTAGGCACATTGTTCTTGTCGACTTGTACTGGCCTCGATCTAATGTCAAATCGGTCGGGTGTCGCTGTTGTGGTTGATACATCTGCGGTGGTACCAACGGACATAAGGGATACGTGGCTATCCGGAACACTTCAAGCAAAATTGACTTTTTTTTTACCTCAGATAAGATTAGGGTCATAAGGGGGTGGCTAAGTCCTATACAGAATTGTGTTATCAATTGAAGCCAGGTTTTAATGTGGAGTTAGACGGTTGTTTACCTGTAAAAAGAATGGTCATGTGACCAACAGTATAAAAAAAATTGTATTGGCCTATCTTTCACTTGTATTTTGTTGAGTAATAAAATCTACATAAATTAATATACAACCGTTTTTGACATAAACTATGATATGCATAAAGTGCGAGTGCGTTTGTATTAGACGACTAGATATAAATTTTGCCGTTAAATATGTAAAGTTATCAATTATTTACATTTATTTGGAAGTGATGTATACGGTATTTTTGTTTATTTGTTTTCCATTCCCTATATATTTGCTTTGAATTAATCCAGGAAATAAATTTATGACGACTATAGGAGCTTTTCTAAGTTATGATAAAATATTAACCATACTAAAATCGGACATAATACAGTATTGAAGTTGTCTGGAGTGCGTTTCAAGTGAAGCAGCCATCCAGGAGAGGGACAACTTTTATTTACATTGAAACTGAACAACCTTGGGAGTGATATATGAACTCACTTGTTATTAATTGTCTCTAAATTGGTGTTAATCTTGCATTTGTGAAATGTAAATTTGGCATGTAAATATGCCTTAAAACTATAATCTATTTTATATTTATTTAGAGACCAACGGAAACTAATATCATTGTATGAAAACTCGTACGAGCCGGGCCATGCGATTCCAATGTTAAGTGTATTCTTATATACCGTGGATACATTCGTGAAAGATATCGCACAATTATTGTGTGTATAGGGATATTTTAATCGGCGTAAGTTTGATTACTAACAATTGCAGTGTGTTTAATTTTCACAAATGTGTTTGTGATTTCTAATATGCCATGAATTTAAGGTCTAACCTGTAAGTTGCGGATTCGTTAGAGGTAGAGGCATTTTGATGAAACTGCAGATACAGATTTTTCTATATGCCGATTTGCTATTTCAGTGTAGAAGTTTATGGAATTAATTTGTTAGTAATTGCAAATCATCTTGTAAACCAATACAAAGTTACATCTTATAAGAATTCCACTCTTACAAATTTTTTTCCCCCAAGTCAGCAGAGTTGCAGTGACAAACAAGAAATCAGCTGTTTATCAATACAAGAATATAGGCCTACAGCCAAATTCTCATATTTTTTATAGCAACTAAATGTAGCCTTCATGATTTGTAAGTTTCCATGGTTTCTCAAATTCACTCCATTCAATTTCTGGGGTGATTCAGTAAAGACAATTTGACCAATTTCTTCCTTGTATTCCCTTAATTGTGGTTTTGGTTTATCATTCTCTAATGATCCTGCTGTCGAAAATATGCCCAAGTTAAATAAATAAAATTTACTTGTGCATTTAGATGGATATGTATTTAATGGCAGGCTGTAATAATTACAGTAAATGATATGTTTATACATTTTATCATCTTCCAAAGGTAGTCAAATAAAGAATACTTAGATAACGACTAACTTTTCCTATAACTATACCATCTGCAAAATAGAAAATCATCACGTGATTTTCTTTAAACTCTACGTTTCTTAATGATTTCTCAAATTCTAATTTTGAGTTCTACTAATTGGACATAACATTATTCTATAAAGAGCTGTTAAATTATACTTCCTTCTATTCCATAGAAGAATACTTACATAAAGATAAATTTCTATAATGCAGAACAAGATTGATATACGGAAACTTAATGTAATACTTTGTTTCAATCTAATGTAGACTCTATAAACATATTCTTTAATATCTATCTGTACATGAATTGTAACAACTTGTACTGCAACCAAATGTAGTCTTAACATATTTGTATAGCTACTAGAATTGATAAGATTGTAAATTATATTATTTATCTGTTATATATTTTATGTTAATGTAATTGTGTGAAATATCCATATTGAATAACAGAAAAAAAAAAAAAAAAATTGACAAGTCATTTCCAAAGCGTATTGGATGTATATGGAATGCAAAAAAAAATTATGCTCTGTGAAACAGCGAATTCCTTAGCCGTACACCACCATGGTCTCCATCATCGTAATACATGAGGAGTTGAAAGAGTTTCAGTGGTTAGTACATGTGCACTTGTTATTGATATCATTGTGGGGCATGCATCTTTCACCCATTGTAGTTCAACAATGTATCCTAATCTAATTAAACTACCCAAAGTAACCTAAAATGCTGGCGAATAAGTTAACATACATTTAAAACCTAATCATAGGGTGGTTCCTATATTATCCCTATAAGTGTATTTATTGAAATAATATCCTATTGTAGTTTTCTCTCCCAATGTGAAATTTTTTAACATATTAGGCTGAATTAAAATTGTGGCTACTGATTTACTAAAGCCTGGACACAATCACCGTAGTGTTCCTATACCAAAATATCAGAGGTGTTACAATGGAAGTATGAAAAAGAACCGGCTACAACCGCAGCAAGAAAATTGTTATGTGACTAATGAGAAACAAGCACAAAAAAAAGACATACTGTACATGTATCGCATATATTTTCAAACAGTGTATTGGTTAACTTAACATTTATTTTTTGGTAATCTACTTGTGATGAAAAAAGTTTCATGGGAATCATGTTTCCGGATATTTAAAGTGTGGTATGCATAATAATAATTGAGTTGAATAATTAAATAAACAGAAATCCGAACTGTACCACAAAATTAATTTAATAACTATGTTCTTGTTACATGCTTGCATTACACGGACACTCGTAGTTGGAAATGTTGTCTCGTTATTGGCAGGTGTAGAATTCGGAGTAATATAATTTAAAATATTCAATCCTTTTGACGCAGCTTCTGCGAGCAGGCCGCCATCTTACGACATTACGCTGTGATGAAGCTGGTTCCATTTACAAGTGTGGATTCAATTTTTTATTGTTAATTCCTATGGTGTTTGTAGCTGGTGCTTAACCCCTCGGTATTAAATTGCGCTTTTGGTGAAAGATTAACACAATGTGTGCATATATAGGTAATAAAATTATCCATAAATGTCTCCTGTACCCCCCCCCCCCTTTTTTTTCTTCTGAAAAATTAATAAAGTTGTTTGTCCAGTGCAGACAATTTAGTAAAAATGTTAATATCTGGGTTTTAATTATGTTTCAATGGTTTCTTAACCCTGTCCAACATTGCAGATGCAAGAAATTTAATTTCCCCGACAATAAGGGGTATAAAGTATAAAACTGAATCATAACAGAGAACTAATGTAATGTAATGTAATGAGAGGGAATAACTAAAATGGAATTTGAATTTATTTACCAGAAACCATTTACTATATTGACATTTAAAATGTTCAAAGGAGATTAAGTCATATTGGAAACAAACCTCTCGAATTATTGACAGTGTTAGGAATTTAAATGTAAATGCCAACAAATAATTATTTATTCGTGGCTCAGGAACATGTGAACTTTGCCTTCCGGAAATTCAGCTAGGCTGCTGGTCGCCTTTTGGTGCACTTATTATTGATACACAACCTGCAATACTTACCCGACAAAGGTAGTACGCTTGTTATACTTCATTTAATCCTTAATTCGAAAAAAAAATAGTTTTTCCATAAATTCTGATATATGAGCATTAAATCTAACACACTTGTTTATTGTCGCACATAACCCAATACTGCTCCGTAGTACCCACACACATACTCACAAGCTGTATTTTTGAGGAAATTATTTTGTTGCACAACTAACACAAGCCAATAATAAACTTGGAAAATTTTCCTGGCGAATTGTAATACATTGTTATTCATTCATCAGCTTCTTTCTGCTACCAGAAATGCTTCGAACGTAAACTTTCTCCCAACGTCATTATAATTTAAAAACACAATGTTTTTGATTACTGTGAAGATGGCGACTAGATTCAAGAAGATTGACCTATCTCTAGTGGCCTAACACGTCACAACATGCCATTTCCTGTATACTTCTCACTCCATGAGTGACATTCATATATCTCTTAGGTTTCCTGCCGTGTAATACACCCATTTACTAAAGATGATGTAGACCACATATTCTTTTTCTGGGTATTTTCTGAACATTTAACTAATGCAAAGAAACACAACTATAATATTTACATAGTCAGCAATGTCGAAATTTCTTGATGCCTCTTAATTTTTAAATGACAAGCACTAATATATTAATGAAATACATTTACCAGTTTTAATGTCTTCAAACTGCATTTCAAATTTGTTAGAGGAAGTATATATTAATCTCGAAGTATTTGTTTCCAAATCAGATTTCTAACCTACAATCTAAACCACGTTATTTTAGTAAGAAATGTTGGCAGTTTTGCATTTCTTGTAAGGTCTCTACAGTGATTGGTATACCTCATCTTTTGACAATGAGAATTATTTCGTATATTTGATATTTAATCTATGGTTGGAAAAGTACCTTCAATCGATTTTACTTTTTTTTTTTTGTGTTGTGTTGTCACTTTATTCGAATCGTAAATGTTTCCTCGGTGAATCTTGAGGAATTCAAGCAATTAAGAACTTTTTATGCGTGTTGGTGGATGTGGGACAGTACTAACAACATGCGCGAGTGTTTATTTAGAATGAAATGCAGGAAAACTGCAATATGTATTAACTCTCCTCTATTGGTTAATTACATTACACCGAGAGAACACTAGTTTTTATGTGACCACTTATGGATCCGTTATATTTGGCCCTTAGCTTGTTTAGAAGACGGCGTTATGAAGAGTGTGCCTCAATATGTACCGAACTGCTTGTCAAAAACCCGTACGACCAGGCAGTGTGGACTCTGAAACTGACTGCCCTCACGGAACAGGTGTATGTTGACGATATTGAAGCAGAGGAAGAAGGCATCGCAGAGGCGCTGCTGGATAATGACGCCGTGGCACAGATGCCAAGGCCGGGTACGTCGTTACGTACACCCGGCACTGCAGTTGGATCTCGACCGAAGACTCAGGCGGGGCGACCGGTGAGTGGCATGGTCCGGCCGGGCACACTGTCCAGTAGACCAGGGACGATGGAACAGGCTCTGAGTACACCCCGTACTGCGAGGACTTCGCGCCCAGTGACGTCACAATCCGCAAGAACGGTGCGGCTAGGCACAGCCTCCATGGTCTCCGAACCAGACGGCCCGTTTGTTCAGCTCTCTAGGTTGAACATGTCCAAGTATGCCCAGCAACCAAGCATTGCCAAGCCACTCTTCGAGTACATATTCTATCACGAAAACGACATACGTCACGCAATGGAACTTGCAGTGCAAGCGACTCAAGCGTGCAAGTTTGAAGACTGGTGGTGGAAGGTTCAGTTGGGCAAGTGCTACTACATGCTCGGGATGGTTCGCGACGCGGAGCAGCAGTTCCGCTCTGCTGTCAAGCAACACCAGAGCTTGGAGACGTTTCTTCGCCTGGTGCGAGTTTACGTCAGGCTCGATCAGCCGTTATCTGCTTTGGAAGTATGCAAAACCGGCCTCGGATACTTTCCTGAAGATGTCACCTTGACGACGGAGATGGCAAGGCTGTTTGAAGGGCTGAACGATATTGTGATGTCTGTGAAATATTACCGTCAGATTTTGCAGCAGGATGCCACTCACGCTGAAGCCATAGCATGTATCGGCATGCAACATTTCTACACGGATCAGCCGGAGGTTGCCTTGCGTTTTTACAGGAGACTGTTGCAGATGGGGATATACAACGTCGAGTTGTTCAACAATTTGGGGTTGTGTTGTTTTTACGCCCAGCAGTACGACATGATGCTGCCTTGCTTCAAGCAGGCCCTTGGGTTGGCAACAGACGAAGCCGTGGCAGATGTCTGGTACAACATCTCCCACGTTGCTCTTGGTGTCGGAGACTCGAACCTGGCGACGCAGTGCCTGCGCCTGTCTCTGTCCACGGATAACAACCATGCTCCATCGTACAACAACCTGGGAGTGCTGGAGATACGCCAGGGCCGCGCGGAGCAGGCCCGGGCCTTCTTCCAGGCATCCGCGAGCCTCGCTCCGTACTTGTTTGAGCCAAACTTCAATCACGCGCTGCTGTCCCAGAAAGTTGGAGACTTGCAGACGAGCTACATGGTCGTGCAGAAAGCTCTGCAAGCATACCCGGCTCACATTGAATCTCGAGAGCTCCTTTTGAAATTACAGGCACATTTTTCCTTTATCTAAACATACAGAAGTGAACACAGTTTTTGTTGGATAGCCACATCGTATATTGCAGCATTCCACCTTCACGTACTTTTTAGTACCGTACATTTAATGATACATTCGTAATGTTGAGTATTTGCACTTTCATATGCAAATTTTTGTACCATTACGTTGTTTTGTTAACGCACTTGTCGTGCACCAGATTTATAAATGTTTTCAGATTATGCAGGTGATTGCAAATAATGGTAATTACGAATAGTGGCTTTTCTGAAAATCCAGAAAAAATTCAATAAGGAATGAATTGACAGTACTAATTGTGCTGAATAATCCCCACAAGGGCACATGATAGTAGGCCTACATATATGCTAAGAATTGGCGTAGTGGTGAGCGCTGTGTGTATCGGACAAATTGTGAGGTTGTCATACAAAACAGCAAAAATTGCAGCATGAAATGACAAAATGCACTAAAAATAGCTTCACAAGAGTTAATTTGTGCAAAATCTGCACCACTTTGCCTTCCAGAGCACATTGATTTACCTGTGTCATACTTCACTTTCGTGCAGTCTGTACACAATCCCAACAGTCGTACAGGTCTGATGAACAACAAACTACAGACACCTGTACGTTCTGTCTCGCAACAGGAAATTGCATGAATGTTGTCTAAGTTACACACAAGATGTAACATGTGACCCAGAGAGTTGTGTCGGGGCACACAACTCATTTCTAACCATGTGGCTGGTCTAATATTCTTCTCAGTATTTGACCAGCACTTTTATTTGATTGCTTAAGACAGGTGGGTGGCTGTCCTGATGGACTGTTGTCACTGAAAATGGTCACTGTCCACAGGCAATTCAATAATTATTAAAAACTATGATTTACACTATAACAAGACCAACTATATGCAACTCAAAAATTGCACATTTCACACAAAAATGTAACAATTCTCAACACCTGACATGGAAGAGTGTACAGGCTGTTCACAGTAAAATGAGCACCTCTGAAAGCTCTGCTTAAGATCTCTACTTGTATGCTCATTGTGTATTCCTCCGTCTTATGTAAAATTAACATTGCAGTAGGCCTCATCACTTTATTCATGCGTTGGTCAGGTGGAACTGTGGAATTTTCTGAAAAGTAAATATGTTACAAATCTTGTAAATTTTACACTTCGATAAATCTAAAAAAAAATCAGAAAAAAAAAAAAAAAATTTAAGTTATCACAATGGTCACCTAACACTATTTATTAGACTTTAAAATACGGAATTATTTTCCATCCAGCGTTACCAACTATACTGAGCACATTGAAATATATACAGGCGGGGGCAGTGACTTTTTTATAAGGTTGATTTCAAGAATGCTCACTTTATCGTGAACAGCCTCTCTCCAGCTGCACACTCTTTAGACATGGCACTTCTCGCTGTAAAATTTGAAAAACATCCACAAACACACAACGTCCCACGCACTTGCATCTAAACGAACAATAAAACGTATGGAAATGGCTAAACTAATTTGCATCTATCACTTTGCTTTTGTTCACCTCAGTTTGGCATCTGATGACAAAAGAACATGGCAAAACATGTGAACAACACATGTTAACAGCTGGTATTCAGTTTTTTAAACAAATCCACAGATGGAATAACAATGCACCAGAGTTTACTCAATACATCAAGCTTTGAAAACAGTTCAATATACGTGTAAAAATGTCATACACACTGATGTTTCCTTCAAAAAAGCCTCTATTCCTCATAATTATCCAAATAACCAACTTTAAGGATGTGTAAGATGGCAAGAGAGTTATTTATAACACATGTGCTTTTAATAGTAGCTAACTTTAAATCTGTGATAGTTGTAAACAAAATATATAAATAGAATTAAATAATAAAACTGAAATTACATGGCTGATTAAAGAAACGAAAAAGAACACCCAAGTCAAGAAACAAAATGTCGACGTGGAACAGCAGTGGAGAAGCCTGGGAATGCGACCAGCAGCAGACTCTCACAGCGTACAAGTTTTGATTGTTCAGTTGACAAAACCATACTCAACATCTCATCTGCACCTTATGCTCTGGCATAGTCCTGTGTAGTAATGCTGTTCACGTGGCTACAATCAGACCAAATGTTTAACTTTACGGCAAAGAATAAAAACTTTTTTAATACCATTGCATATTGGAAGACATCTTAAATTTAATTCTCCCAACAACTTACGTGGTAACAAAGATAATCCAGTTTGCAAAAAAAAAAAAAAAAAAAACACCTGGGCTGTATCCTCTCCAAGAATTATTGTATTATTTGTGTAGTGTACTTGCATACTAGGGAAAGGTAACAAAAACATGTGATAAAAGTTAGAAGTTAAAATCCACGCAAATATACTAATTGAAGTTTAAGTTAAAACCAAAGTAACCGATTAAAGTTAAAGAACAGCAAAAATTTTACAGGTAAAATAAGGTTTTGTAGACGTTTATTCAAAGCAAAAAAATATTTACAGTCCCAGAAAAAATTACAACTTGGTTGTTGGATGCTGAATCAGCTAGACCTACTTATCAAAATGAATTAACAATCTTCTACAAAACCATTTTCATTGCACAACTTAGCACGAAGCCAGACCTGTGCACAGGCTACCAAGAACCTAAC
Source organism: Dryococelus australis (assembly GCA_029891345.1). Taxonomy (NCBI): domain Eukaryota; kingdom Metazoa; phylum Arthropoda; class Insecta; order Phasmatodea; family Phasmatidae; genus Dryococelus; species Dryococelus australis. The sequence continues at coordinate 35,118,483 of CM057003.1, forward strand.
TGTGCACGCAGCACGAGGACCATCAACTGATTTTTGCAGTGAGAGATTGTATCAATAGATTGCGATAGTGGAATCTCACCTACCTCACAATTACTTGGCATGTGACTACGATTTTCGATTCAGTACAAAACATCAGCATATTGATTAGGAGTGCAATCCTAGACACCGCAATACTTCATATTGTTGAGTATTGCATGGCATGGGAATATTCAAAAGTATCCGAATTCAACACCATTTTCTAATACTATAATTATGGTGATTGTGTCATAATCATGGTACAAGCATACCACAACTTTTGGAGTGTGTACAATAATTTAGGAAAACGTACCATAATTTAATCATCCTTTGGGCATTCTAATGCACCCTTTAAACTTGACCTAGGTCAAAATTTGCAAGATATTAACAGCAACTTTCAAGTGCATACCATATTTATCTCGGCTGGCAGCGAGCATTCCAAAAAGCATCCTCGGGTCGAGATACAACTAAAAGTTTACCCCAAGTTACTAAATTTTAACAGTACAAGTGTACCATAATGTACCAATTTTATTCATAGCATAATACTTGCACAGCTGTGCGCACCGTGAGGTGTTTTTAGGCAACCCATACATACCGCAATTACGATTGTTCACTTGCATGTTTATGGTACACAATTGAGGTACAATGAAAACAAGTTGGGAGTTACAAGTGAGCGAGCAAATTGAGTAGTTATTGTACTTTCCACACAGACCATAATTATCTGATACTACATGCCGTGGCCTAGCCCACGTATTCCATGGGCTAGACCATGAGGGGTGCGTCAGATAATTACAATATTTATGTAACGTTACAGTACTTTTCTTCAAGTCGCAAAGTAAATTTATAAAACTGCAAAATTGCAAAATAAGTGTGCACTGAGCCATAATTTCCCCCCAAAGTTTGATTACAGCGTTTACTGTGGAAACATGATTCTATAAAATCAGCAGAGACTGTTAGTTTTATCTTTGGGTTACAAGCCGTCCACCATTTGTTTCCAGTGTAATGTGGGTTTTTATATATGCAGTTTCAGTGTGTGTTTACAACACTAGTAACATGAGCAATTTTCTTGGCCAAGTTGTGTGTTCATGACAATTTTATATGGTATTGAGAAAAGTATCAGTATTGCACATGGCGAGAATGTTTTGGTATTTAAACTGGTATAGAATATTGACCCATCGCTAGTATCAGTCTGTATATCTTGGTGTGCAATCCACCGGCTCTCACTAACACATTGCGTGTTTTTTTTTAAGAAGTGTCAAGATATTAATGGCATTTGATATACACATATTTCATTATCTTTGGCCTCCAGGCAATGGCAAGTTAACTAACCAGGTAACCAGGTATTTTAACAGTTGAGAGTTAATTAAAATTAGTTTAAAAAAAAAAATGTAATTTTTAACTTATTTAACAGTTAATTTTAAAAGTTAATCCCAAGTATGTCTACTTGCCATTTAAAATCCAGCGTACTATTAACATGTTGACTTCTGATGTAGTCTGATGTACAATTTGAATCGGAAATGCTCTGTACAGTACCTACAAAAGGTAGCCAACTAATCTGCATGGAAGACATTTTAAATACATAAATAGGCATATCTACAGTTATCATGGTGGCGGGGGGAGACCTCTGGTACTGCGTGGACAGAAAATCCTGTACATACGTCTAATAGTACTGTGCAAGTATGACGTCGTCGGGTGAGACACGAGACGAACTGTGACAATAGACTTGCTGTAGGTGTGCACCAGCGGTGTTTCCCAGTCACCGCACTGTTGAGACTCTGGTGAGGAGGGGGATGCAAGAGTATGCAAGGTCGCTATGCTGGTTGCTAGGTAAATCTCACTTTTTGTCAGGCTTGTAAAGGCAGTTCACGATAAAGTGAGCAATTTTAAAATCAACCTTATACAAATGTCACTGCTCCTACCTGCATATATTTTGACATGCGCTCGGTAAAGTTGGTAACGATGTATGGGAAATAGTTCCGTATCTTAACATTGAATAAAAAGTGATAGGTAACCATATGTGATAACTTAAATTGATTTATTTTGCTTTGTATTCATTTTTAATGAATCTAAAAGTAAAATTGATCAGATTTACTTTGCTAATAATTTCACTGCTTCACTTAACAAATGTATGAATAAAATTACGAGGCCTATGACAATGTTAATCTTGCATAACACGGAACAATACATAACGTACGTGCAAGTAGATCTCAAGGCTTTCAAAAGTGCTCATTTTACTGTGAATAGCATATAACGGAAGGTAGCAAGCTAGACTATACCACACGCCACGGAGTAGTGGTACAATGGAACCCTGTTAGAACATTTCTCAAGGGCCTCCGAGAAATGTCAGTGTTATACAAGGAAAGACTTTATAAGAGAGTAATTTTGTATTGGAAAACATGTTTATGAACCAAGAGATGGCAACTTATTAAGAAGGGAAATGTTCTCTAAGAGGAGATATTACCAAGGTTCCACTGTAAAAGGAATGGTGCAACACGTGACTTACTTCACATCCAGTTACTAGACTTTGCATAAACTAGCTGAACAATTGCTGCAGGAAATCTTAGGTGATGGAACCGAAATACACTTCAATTGACGCAACACGCGATAAATGATACAAGCAGTAAGCTTTAACATTATTTGTACAGGAGTTTTGCCAAAACCACTGGAAATGAACTGTGGACAAGATTCATGTATTTTATGGTACGAGAGTCGACTGTATACATATACCAGTACATCTGAAACACACTTTCTCTATTATAAAGCAGAGTGCGTTATTGTTTTTAAGATCTTACGTGACTTCTACCATTTAGATAAGGTATAAGGTCTCCTCGACAGCGAGGTCATTAGAGACGGCATAAGATCGGCAGGCCGGGACTTTAACCCAGGTATTCTCAAATGTGATTCCAAAATTTAACCACCGCACCACATTGTTCAGTAGCTCTTTGAAAAAATTACGAAAAAACTAGCTGCCTTTAAAGTTATAAAGGGTAAAATAAATAGTTCAAATAAACATTGTTTATGTATTTAATAAATTACCACACAACACACACACACACAGTTTATGTACAAAGTAAAACATAGATACAAATGGTGCCAAGCAGTGGCGTGGCAGAACAGTGTTAAATGATGACTGTGGCATCCTGGTCCCACACAGCGTGCAGCTTGCTGGCATCGTGCATCATGCCGGGCGGAGTGTTCTCAGATAGGACCGACAGGCCGTGGCGGTCCTTGACACTGCGTCCTTGCCACATCTGGTGCGGGGAGTTGACATCGCTCAAGGGCACTCTCGCCTGCACACACCATGGTTTGCTAGCCACTAGCTACACAACTTAATTATCTCTAGCCACCATTATGGAATACAACATTCATACAGGAAATTATTCCCCAGGCATTGCACCGCTATAATGACCAAGGATGCACAGACATGGGTCTCACTTTACTCCACAATGAGCTGGAATAATTACAGTTGACTCTATATATCATTCAGAGAACTGACAAAAAAATTTCCTTACATGCAGGATTTCAGTAGATGAGGTTTCCGACTTGTATATCAATAAAATACAACTTCCAAACTTATAAAACTTTAAGTTGAATAGTATAGTAAGAGCTGTGAACATTATCTGTGAATTAAGTTTAGCTAATAAACACATTAAAAATAGCAATTTGTGAAAAAGTATTACTGTAAATAATACATTTAAAAACATTTCAACTAAACTTGTTTGATTAAAGAAAATAACATCTCAAAATACAGTATGTAATCCAACACTAAATGCAAGCTGACCAAAAACTTTCAAACTCTCTGAAAATGAATATACAGTCAACTATGTATTGTTATTGCATCGCATGTATCGATAAACCGCATCCACCAACAATTTTTGTGGTCCCTACAAAATCCCTATGTAAATAATGTTAACATAAACAGTTTGTATCGTTTATTGCATTGAGCACCGATCAAAGTATATTTCAGGTCCCTTCACCTAATATTTCTCACAACTATCATTTTGAAGCCGATTGTTTATGCAAACGTCTAGTAACTGGATGTGAAATACACCATGCACACCGCCGTTAACTGCTCTGCAGCACACTGGCTAACGTCTTGTCTTCCCAAAACGTCTGTCGACACTGCAGCCGTGCAGCGTCGTGGTGCGAGTCTGGCTTGCTACTTCCCCTGACGAACATAACCACCTAGCATCCTCTCTCTCACCCTTCTTTCTGTCTCTCAGCCATACACCTTCCTTCCTCCCCTCACATGCTATGCCACCGAGATGGGAAGATGTCTCTCTGTCACACCTGCTTTGCATGCGTTCCACATGCCGCCTGCTGGCAGCAGAGCAAATCAACTGTGCCTGGCGAACGTAATTTTATCAATATTATGCATCATTCATAATAGTTGCACTTGACATCAAATGGTTTCACCTGAAAATGTTTACCCAAAACCTTTTAATGGGGAATTATTATTTGAAAAGATGTTTTATTTTGTGATTAAAGGTGGTTATTGTATCTGGCGTAAAATTAACATGATTTAAAAACTTTATGTATTTAACTCACGGGGCAGCATCTTTGTGAATAAAATTAGATCCCCAGAAGCATATACTTGAACTCCCCTTGTCACCAAAAATTGTTTGAACATAGAGCGACTTGTATTATAAGTGTACACTTCATTTTCAGAAACTTCTGCAAGGAAATAAAATCATCCACCTTCTTCAAAACCGGGTACCAAAATGTTGAAGGGATATTTCTGTAACTCCTGATTTTGTACCCGCACATCAGCCTACTAGGCCAACTCTCTAAAAAGGGCGGGCCCCTGCGTAGATCCACCCAGGCTCCCCGTGAAACTGGCTTCATGGCATTTAGCATCCCTAAAGTCTCCTACCACGAGATCTTCCAAATCACGTAGGTTTAACTCACCATCTTAGCCACTAAAACAAAGAGAGCCAAAGCATAGACCTGTGGGGAACCTCCAACCCAGTCTGGCATTTTCTTGTAATTTTGCACCCCAGTATACGTTCCACCTAGAACATCCTCTATTGTGTACCAAAGCGAGAAGGGCAAGCGCCATCTTTCATATTGTTTTCTACTTTCCTGCATTTATTTACTTAGTTGCACAAATGTACTACGTGTAAAGGCTAACAATTCTTTTTTACCGCATTATGAATAATTTACACAGCTTCAACCAGTTTACTGCAGATTTTTTTACACAGCTTCAACCAGTTTTTTTGCACAGATATTGGTAGTTTTTATTTACCATTTTTCAGGGTCCTTAGGTTATGGGCCGTCCAGTACCAGCGAGAGGCTGGCTCACCCCTTCTCTTTTTTATTCTCTACCTCTCGCTTGGCATCCCTCCCTTCCACTCCTCCAGCCCCCTCTGTACGACCGGGTTCTTTCTCTCTTCCTTCCACAACCCTCCTCGCAGTGTTTCTCTTTCCCCTCTTCTTTGCTCCACACAGCCACTTAGAGGTGGTAGGAGAAGAAATGCAGGGAGGAAGTGCTATGAAGACTGGGTGGGCTGTGGTTTACCGGTATTTTTAGAATGCCCCTTCACCCTCTTGTCTCTCACGCTCTCTCTCTCCTTTCTGGCAGGATGCAGCAGCTCTGTCTCTGTGTGTGAAGATTTCGGTGCGGCAACATACAACTGCAAATTAATTTAACGTTGCCATAATTTGCTGTTGCCATAATTTGCTGTTGCCGTACCAGTACAATGAGACCCGACAATATTTACAGGAATACAAAAATTCAGTGCAGCATATACAAGCCAAAATACTGCACTTGATTCAAAAACTACTTTATACTGAACATGTATTTAATTGTTTTTACATCTGCTGGGGATATCAATGATATATGTATTTCATAAAATGAAGTACCCTATACAGAGATTTCACTGTACATGTATTATTATTCATATTATAATCTCATTTCATGATGTATACAGTTGAACCCTGATATAACTAAAAGAGAGATCTTGAGTAAAGTTTTCAGGAACTATAAAAAAAAACTCAAAAAATTTAAGATACAAACGAAATATCCTAGCTAAAATGAAATAAAACTGCAACTAAAATTTATTGAAAATACACTCACTGGACCACTTTAATAATATGTAGGTATTTCTCAGTCAGTATCTTTAACCCATCTGCTGGTGGAAAAAAAAAAAAAAAAGTTAAATATCTGTTACCAACTCCAACCGGAGTGACCAAGTTGAGCAAGCCACATGGCACGTTCTTAGCATAATGGACTTCAAACGATGTCATGAAGAGCACCTTCATAACATTTTCTTGCTTAACAAACTGCCTTCTCTTGGTCCACAAACATGTTTTTTCATAGCAAAATTACCCTCTTACAACATTTTCCTTCATACAAGGCTGATATTTTTTGGGGCCCTTGAGAAATATTACACAGTAACAGGGATCTACAGTACTTTGTAATAAGATTTTACTGTAAAAGAGAGACCCTTCATTAATAACGAACTATGTATAGTGAAGGAGGGGAGCATACCCGGGGAGGCGGGGCATCACCACTGCCTTTCTGTCTGGGCAGCTGCAGCCTCTTGGTGCGGACGCAGTTCTCCTGGCCGTGGTAGGTCCTCAAGACCTTCTGCTGCTGCGTCTCCGTCAGAGAGAGTGCCTTACTGAGCCCCGACAGGAATACCCCTATGTCCGCATCCAGCCGCTGCCCTGGGTCCGTCCCTACACCACCCTGCAAACATGTCTACATCAGCAAGCTAAACCTACATACAAGCCTCCAGTGACCTTAGTTTTTGTAGTTTGTAATAATGACATTTAACAAGTGATTGCAATAATTATATAAAAAAACTAAACAATTATGTTGACTGAGTCTACATATTGGAAAATTAAGACACTTTCATTACCACAGTGACTTCTGTTAACCAGTGGATTTGAATTAACACTATAATACAAACTAAATATTTTTTACCAAGCCAAAACTCTCTAATCTCGTTCCGTGGGTAAAAGTAGAGCTTAATATGCCATAAACAGCAAGGTCATTACAGACAGAGCAAGTTTCTCAGAGAAGTTACAACACAGTGACCTGCGTGGCTCACCTGAGGAGGCAGCCCCATGATGCGGGCACACGACGGGTGTGCGGCCTGCCCAGGGGAGTTCCTGACTAGCGGCACCTCAGCACGACCCTCGTACAGAAGGATATCCTGTACCTGCTCCACTGCCTGGTTGTCATCTCTCTCTTCTCCCTCTGCCGCCACCTGCCCACACAAACACACACACGCTACTCTTACTTCACCATGTCTACATGAGAGAATAATTTGTACCTCTCTTTATTCCTCCAAAATCAATGCTCCAGAATGAAACATCCTCTGCTACACAATCACACAAATTTAGTATCATATGTTTCAATGAAAAGACCATCCTTCCTATTTTGTCCCTTCTTGTCTCCTTTAGAAACCCATTATCTTGAAAAGACAACCAAACTACAACAGTACATTTTGTGAGTGTCTTCTTGGAAACATGATACAAAAATGTTGAAACACTGAAATGCAAAAACTAGCATGTCTCAATTTGCGAAGGTGACTTTCTAAACATGTCATTTCAGAAAGATGGAAATTTCACTTTTCAAACATCTTAATTCAGACAGGTGCCCTAAAAAATTGTTGACAGCAAAAATACGATAACACGAGTCACATTTAAACTAATGTTAACATTTTTAAGTGGCCGATTGAATGATGACATCAAATTCACAAATGTCCTGAGAAAATCTGCATAGATACGTATTTTGGCATGCATAGGCCACATGCGTGTATAGGCAGCACCAGAAGTTTTTGGTGAAAAATGAGAGAGAATTAATATTTCAAGAATAGGCCACACTGAATTTTTGTATTCCTGTAAATATTGTTAAGTCACAATTCCGTACCAAGATAATAAATTCACACTTAATCTCTCCCCTACAAAACATCTGAGACAGAGAATGTGTGTTATGTTGCAATGTTTACGATTGTACATTGCGCAATTACTATTCCACAGATGGTAATGGACTTGGGAAAGCAAAACCACAGCAACATGTTACAACAAATGGTGTTTTATCAATGTGCACTTTTAGAGCCATGGCGGGCGTACAAACTACATAAGATATCATTCTCTTGTACAGTAGGGAAATCATTTTTTCATGTACGACATCTATGGGTGAGCTACTTACATTTTACACGTGTGGGAATTTCCCCTCCTCCACCCCCCAAAAAATTTTAGAAATTTGTCGACAGAGTACATTTTAATGTTTCAATTCTCAAAGACAGGAAAGAAGGGGAGGAAGAGGAGGAAAAAAAAAAAACCTCGTGCAGTTATGTGTTTACTTGCGTTAATAAACAAAATAACCAACCCACACATGTAAAATGTAAACATGTTGGAGCTCGCCCATAGATGTTGTACATGAAAAAATAATCTCTCTACTGTACAAGAGAAAGACATCTTGCATAGTTTGCATGCCTGCCGTGGCTCTACAAGTGCACATTGATAAGATGCCATTTTGTGTTACATGTTGCTGTGGTTTTGCTTTCTCAAATCATGTTACCATCTGTGGACTAGTAATAGCGTGATTTATATTCGTAAACACTGCAACATAACACAAATTTCCTGTTTTGTAGGGGAGAAATTAAGTCTGAATTTATTATGTTTGTACAGAATTGTGACATAACAATATTTACAGGAATACAAACATTCAGTGCAGCCTATACAGTACATGCCAAAATACGGTATATCAACACAAATTGATAATGCACCCACAAACTAACACTGCAAAACCTGCTTACAGTCAAACATGTCCATTGGTAACCAGAGCACAACTGATGTTTGGTCATAGTCTATTGGTACTCCAGTGCTACAGCACATTTAGATGTTTTTTTCTTTATCTTGAAGCATTTGAAGCCACTTTGTACAGTGTTGCCCTATCACATGTACGAAAAGGGTTAAGCACAAAGTCAACTCCAGTATGGGCAGACATGAAGGTCTCAAAACCTCAATACCCTGGATACTAGGAGCAACACTACACTTTAAACCCAGAGTCACAGCAACAGCTCCAGCACCAACAAACACACACAAGAGCTTACCTAGCTCTCATAAGGGGGTGGGTTCCCCACATCGGAGGAACCATGTTTCGGTGTTGTTATCCTTGTGAAAGTTCAATTGGGATGGAAGCTTGGGGATTTTGACACCTAAAATTAATCTGATATTTAAAGTTTTGCGATACATGGAACGTGCTTTAGTAATGTTGGTGGCCTTTAAATGGTAAGAAGCCAGGATTGCAGTTATCATACCCTAGGGATATCTACTCGTGTGTCTATAGGACGCCTGTGTGTAGTGTGGGCCGGCTTGGCTGGCATATTGGCATGAAGTGAAGGTATACAAGCACACTCACTCTCTGCTTCGTTACCAGCTATTTGTGCAGTGGCAGCACCCTCCTCTTCTCCGAATGGCGCTGGCTGTGGAGGAGCGTTGCTGGCAGATCCCAGGGTAGATGTGGGGGGAAAGCAGTGTGGGATTCAGGCAAGAGCTCGGCATCAGATCCCAGGACATCAAGGTTGAAATGTAAAATTAATAAATGCCCTAATGGTATCCTTCCTGCTGGTCTGACAGGAGGTGGAAACAATGTGTTCTCGTCTGTACTCTCTGGAATAGTTGATTGTAAAAGTTGGTTCGCAAGTTCTTATAAAGCTTTCTTTAATTTAAGTTTTTAACTACTTCTGCATGATCTTGATATAAGGCCGGATTCACAAATTGATAAAAGAAATGAATACGACGTAAGACAAATCCAGGTAAAATATCTGTCCATGTGTACTTCTAGGAACACATCTCAGTCCAGTGTGGTCCACCATATAATTCCAGTCCAGCTGCTCACCAGTCGAGATGGAACGATAGGGCCAGGATCCCCATGTAAACAGGCGTAATTCACAGGTGACTTGAGTTCCTAGTGAAGGGCGTCCCCAAAGATCGGCCACTGCAATACAGTTTGCATTACCTTGGCAGAACTCGGGTTGCCGCTAAGTTGTTTGTGTATTTGCCATTTGGCATAGTTCGTGTAGCCACCTTTACCTTATGTGTGTTCAAATGAATTGTTAGTAAAACATTTTTTTAAAAATATTTAAATTCAAATTACTAATAATTAAGAAATTATTCCAAATGCTTAAAGACTTACAAGGGGTGCTTGCTCATAATATACCTAAGTGAAAAATACTAATATAGGCTGGAATAAATACGTTTCACTTTAAAGATGATTAAGTACAAAAGTGCGAAGTCACACTCACCTTACTACTCCAATTCTATTAAAAATGCAGAAGTCAATTACAATAAAGCCAGGTGGAGGCAACCTGGATAAAACAAATGTAATACGATGTATTACTGACTGGATAAATACGCGAAACAAGGTTAGCCAATAATTAACAATCTAATTTAATTAATTGGGAATGTCCTTCAGGGAGGGGTACTGACGTGATGGCTTCGCTGAGATTCTTAGAGTACAGTAAAAGCGTGTATCACGTGGTTAATAGGTGTACCGAGTCTCTGTCAAAATTGGGTTCACGTGTCTTGCATCCATGACTGTTTTTGTTTGGGTTTGACTTGCCCATTGGTGAATGCCTCTTAAGATGGGGCGAAGTAGATGTGGAATGCACTTCCCAGGAGCGCTGAAATGTGTCACGTGTCAATCCCCCACCCCCCTTTCCGGCGGATCCCCATCTGGAGGTAGAAAGTTGCAAGTGTTGTTGGTAGGATATGGTCCAGACCCATGTGCCTATAAGCTGTTTCTCTTCTGTAACTGTAGCGGCTCTGTGCTAGGTGCGTGAGTGGGTTGGGAGTGTGGCGTGGAGAACGCCATTATCTCCCCTTCCCCTGCTCGTAAAGGAGGCATCTTTTTTCTTTCCTGCCGCCTGGAAGATTCCTCTGTTTCTTTCTTTGCGCTTGCTCAATCTCCTTTCGCTTGCCCCCTCGTCACAGTTCTCTGCAACGGTGCGTGTCCAAGTCAGCTGTGGTGGCAGCCCTACTTCATTCTTGCGGCTGGGAGATAGGTGGGCGGTGAGGGGTGAGGAAACAGGAGGGCAAGGGCAAAGCGCGTGAAGCGAAGCTTGTTGTCTGGTGGGGTTTAAACTTTCCTAACTGTAACTGGTAGGGATCATGTGCCTTCCTTTCGGTCCGCAGTGCCAGTTCACAAAATCTCAACAAAGGGGTTTCATTCTTTTACATTTGTTTAATTATTTAACCCATGAAAGAGAAAAAGAATTTAAAACATAATGACCCAACTCGACACTAGGGATCCAAAGTGTCCTGTCGTACAAAAGGACAGGAAAGCAAAAACTAACATTTATCGTGGGGTGAAAAAAGAATTTAAAGGGCTCTCTGAGCCTGTGTAATCACTGCAAATGTGTACAGTGTATGTGTGACTTCTGCGGCCCACATTGACGCGCTCCCTCTCCCTTTTAGCTCCTCCTTCCTTCTACTACTCCTGTTTCCCTGGAGAGGAGGGGGAGAGAAGATCTTTTATCATCCTAGTTTGGGTAATAAATTAACATTGACAATGTCAGGTGTGGTTGAACGCTGATTCCCTCCTTGATTATGATCTAAGAGAGCTTCCTCCTGAAGTGTCGTCAGGCTCATTTGGATTGCCTGGCGGGGTCGCGGATCTGCCCACATTGGATGATCGAGAAAAAAAAAAGGGGGGGGCGGGCTTTTTAAGGCGGAGGTGTTTTAATTGGAGGAGGGGAATCAAACCCCAGGACGAGCTTGACCACATAAAGCTCCCTCCCAGGGAGTTTGGTCTGGCTCACCGTGAAGGTTGCCACACTGTGTGACGCAGGCTGCCGCAATGTAATGTGGACAAAGAAAATACTAAAACCATGAGATGAGTCAGAAATGATTCCTCCAGGCTACAAACTATTTGGTTTCTCGGTTACTTCCCATGCGTTTGTATGGAGCGGACCTAGTTGTCTTCCTCGTGAGGACAAAATCTGGGGTAACAGACACAACAATACGTGAAACTGCTGGTTTTGGAAGGACGTGAACAATTATCAGCTTCCTGGGGGCTGCGCGTATTTTGCACGTATTGGTTGGTTCGTGTGGGACTGTACACGGCCGAGGTAGTGTGCTAGGGTCAGGACCTGCCTGGAGTTTTCCTAGGTTACCAAAATCTTCTTTGTTGTGCGAAGGCAAATATATTCCTAACAGATTACCTAAATACGAACTGCAATCTTCCATTATTGCAGGTGGTTCTCTGCATGGCTCAGTAGTTAGTTCAAGAAGATGAGAGTTTTGTAGTAATTTGTTGGAAGTAGTTTGAGTTACTGTATTAGCTGATATGTTTAATTCCCCTTTGTAATGCCCATCGAGCTAAACGACGAACCTGGCTACTGCATCGTCCACTCTTTCATATCATTAGTAAAACTGAGGTATAAGATAAATGCAATTGGCTAACCATTACAAATGGTTAGCCAATTGGTTAACCTTAAACCAAATTGTACACTCTCAATAACTCAAGAGTCACTCAAGCCCCCCTGGGCCCAGTCTTCAGACAAACTGAGGTAATGAGCATTTAGAAATCTGGATAGTCGAGAGTGGATCTCTAGGGAGGCACTGGCATTCCGGACAATACTCTGGCGATCCCACCTCTTATTCAGAATATAGCCTTCTTCAGGCACCAGGATACCTATAGTCCATTCCCAATTGGAAGCAACTTACGAAAATCAACCTTTGAAAAAACACTAGGCAAAACATGTCAACCTGTTTTTTCAATAACCTGTATTCCACAAATATATAACACTGTGGTTAACTTTAGAGTACTGTATTATTGAATAAATTAAACTTTACCTTAATATCTTCTAAAATTTGTGTAATATTTATTTCTTTTTAAACATGAATTAGCAGCGAGAGCAGCGACGTGTTGGCAACGGCTGGTAAGAAACAGTTCAGTTAAAATATTATTTTAACCTGTTTTTTAGTATACTATTTGTAAATTAAACCGTACCTACTGAAATATTGAAATACTTAGGTAGCACCAATGGCAACATCTCATTTTTACAGTTTAAAATAACAGCAGAAAATATCGTGAGTAGACTGTAATGGTACGGTGTTGTTTAATCAACCGAGAAAACAATGGGAAAACTGTCTGCTGAGCGAGACTTGTTGCTCGCTCTCATTCTTTCTTAGTCTATTTCACACTCGGGAAGTTCAAACTCCTGTTAGCAGGTCATACTGTCATCCCTTCTGGACTTCTATCCCTCCAATTTAAAAGCAATTAACATTGAAATTTGAATTTTATTTTATTCTCATCCGCAGGTTTGCCTTCACCTGCCGTTAATTTAAAGTTCTACAAAATTTAAATTATTTAATTGCACAGAGCTACACACTCCCCTGTGTTTCCAACGTATTAAATAAACACGCTTATGTTAAAATTGAAACTCCCAGTTATTTTTCGGATTAGGTATAATTTGCGCTTCGTTTGATAAAAAAAAGCAACATGCCATGTCATGACTCGCCACGTCTGCCAACTTCACTGTTTCTGCCCCGCAATCATAACTAAATATATTAAAAGAAGTATTCAAACATTAAAATCTCTTTTCAGTTGTAAATTAAAAATTCAAAAATCATTATGTTGTCTCTTGGGGTTACTGGCCAGTTTCCAGCCAGGATGTTGGCAATGGGTAGAGCTGTAGAAACAGGCTGTGTTCCAGTCTTTGCAATAGGTGTCACTTGGGGGTCGCTAACCTCCATAATTATGCTACCTTCAGGGTGCCTTCTGCGAATAACTTGATCGGAGGGACTCCACCATGAGCTTTCTGTAAAGAAGCTTAATCTCCCAGTCCAGCGTTGGGGTGAGTAGGGGAGGTATGAGCTAGGCATGGAGAATAATGTCCTCTGGGACATTCCTCCCTGGATCCTTCGTAGGATGTATGTCCTATTCGCTGGGGGGAGGGGGTGACTCTTCTCGTTCTATTACCGGAGTCTCAGTCTTCTTGACCGGACGTCGGGGGTCCTTGTTGTGGTCTCTTCGTTGGTGTCCAGGGTTCTGTACCTGCTTCGGGTGCTGTTATTTGAGTGTTCATCCCTGTTCGTGTGGTCTAGCCTGCTTCCCTGGAATCCATGGTCTGAGGCTTGGTTGATGGGTTGCATCCTATGCGAGTTTGGTCCGAGACGTAATTGCCCGAGGTCAAGGGGTCTTTCTCAGGCTTGGAAAATGGTCCTGTTTGTGTCTGGGGGGGGGGGGGGGGTGGTTTCCAGATTGAGGGGGGATTGTCACTTCTCTCCTAGGGGGTGGTATTCCTTACGGTCAGGGAGGAGGGGAGGGGTCAGGCCACACCCTGCTGGCGGTCTGAACAAGGGGGCCGGGCCTGCAGTCTTGGCGGCGTGTACCGGGTCTGAGGCCACGGGGTTAACAAAAGGTTACGAAAGGACGGGAGAAGGGCGTGGGCGATGACCTATACTCTCTGCTGTTTGCTCTGGTCTGGATATATCCGCTCGTGGATCTGCTCCTTTCGGCAGATAAATATCTTGACCTCCTCCTCGGAAGGACTGGGTTCAAGAGTGAAAGTCAGTTATAAGCCTTGATATCACCTTGTCGCCAGTGAAGTGTGCGGAGAGTCGTGATTTGAACTGATCTCACTCTAGGATAAACTCATTGTATCTTTTCCACCAGTGTTTCGCATTATCAAACAGTTGATGGAGTGCCCCACCTACCCACTGTTTGGTTGGGATTACGTGTTCCCTCAATTCTCGCTCGCAGTCGTTCAAAAGGACCGGGTCTTTGTGAGGTTGCCCACTGAAGTCTGCAGGCTGCATTTCTGTCGTAGTGCCGGAGGTCGCAAGGCTGACTCTCTCCACTGCACGTATTCTCCACTGCCGTATACGGGGAAAGGGATCCAGCACTGGGCGAGCGGAGGCGGTACGTGGTTTGCCACTCTAGCAGGAAAGCGTCACCTGCTCCACTTCCACGAGGTTCGATAATAGTGTTCTCTATCTCAGGCTTCATGCCATATTCCTACCATAATGGTACCCATAACAGGGTAAATAGGAGTGGAGATGATCTCTAAATATCAGCCAGAGCCTATCCCAATATCCACTGGACTCTAGCACCTAAGTCCCCGGGAACAAGTGTCAGCCCTTCTGACCACATCTGACTACGAGCCATGTCTCTTCGAGCCACCTACTCAGCTTGTCGACAAACCTCGGACAGCACCCTTGCACAGTCACACACCTCACATCAAAGCTCACTCCAGCATAGCATGGACAAAAACCATGTAAGTTCAACCAGTCAAGCGTCACCCAGGTATTCTAGTCAAGGGGATCCCGCCAAAATGCAAAATAGTCATGGCCACACTTGATTTTATGACCTGCAGAAAAGCCACATTACCCATCTTATATTTTGGACGTGCTCCAGTACCACAAAAGGTCTAGAGTCTACGATCCACCCTGGATGCGTCTGGCCTAGCTCCAATCAAAAACCCTTGGTATTGTGATGTGCCTCTAGCAACTTCAGGTTGTCACGCATCGTCATTATAAAAATTTGAAAATTAACGAGAGGTTAACCAATACAAAACTGCTAACATACCATGGCTAGAATTAGTTTGCTCGATGCAATGAATTTTAACAGTAATAAGATAAAAACATACCCAAATATTTTAGTTACTACCACATCATGCAAAAAATATGTTTTAATGCAAAAATTTAACCGAGTATACACACCACACGGTCATCAGCAACAGTTGATATGACATGCTCAGCACAACAGACAGTACCTGGAGAGGGGTGCGAACTATCCCATAGGACGGCGACCTCGGATCTCTGTTCCGTTCCAGCTGCAAGGTGCTGAGACTTTTGTGCTTTATCTCTGTAACATTACGAGTGTCATCTGCACCACTTGGCACAGCGAGTGCTGGCAGTGGCACCTTCTCAGCATTGGTCTGTCTTGGCATGACTTCCACCTGTCGGCAAAACTAGAATACTCTAGCGACTTCTAGCTTGGCACTTGTACAGATGTAACTGACCTCACACATACCAAACTGCACGCAGGGACAGAAATGAGGCTTCCGTCTGAGGAGAAAGTACGTCATTATTTTGCTTTAATACTCAATCATGATAAGGTTTGTGCACTATTTCTCACTTATCAGTAACATACACTTGTTTATGTACTGTAAATCTGGAAAACTTATCACATAAAAATCTCCACCACTTGGCTTCCCAGAGCATGAGTGAGGAATGAACACCCTGCCCGCATGATGCTGTCCATAGATAGAAGGCACTAAGTGAGTGGATGGGTTCCAATACATCACACCGAAAGTGATATTTTGAGAGACTATTGTGTGTCAATGACAGTGTAAATCAAATGCATGAGGGAATGGGTATGAGTGCACCTACTAGAGGTATTTATGGTGATGTGCTTGATGTTGTATCATGTTCTTTGCTTGTTTATTTACTTAGCCTCCCTGTATTCCAGTACATACATACTGGAATGGAGTTGTCGAGAGCAATTTACAAGAAAATGCATGTTACATAAAACATACATAAAAACTAATTTTACAAACAAAATCATCTTTCAATGTACATACCATTGTGTTCCCTTAAATCATATATCATATCAAGAAACGTACCTGTAAGTTACTGTATACATAATCATACAGTTTACTCTTTACAGCATAAAATATTATTTAAACAAGATAATTTAAAAAGTTCTATACATTTTAGATACATATATATAATTCCATAAAAAGTTTCAAAGCCACCTCTCTTCTCATTGTTGCTAATCAGCTCTTTATAAACTCATCTGCTGAGTAGAAGGGATTACACAGAAAAAAATCATCTGTTTTTTGAACATGAAGATGGTTTTCTTTTCAGTGACAGCCTCTGGTAATTTGTTAAGGAGTTTAAGGATTGCATAGTACGGAGACCGTGAAAATTTAGATGTTCTGTGAGATATCAAGTGAATGTTGTCATCCTCTGGTCAGATGATTATGGATGTTACCATTTCGTTCTGGACTGGTGTTATGAACAGCATACAACACAGTGTGGTAAATATATAAACAAGGTAATGTTCAAAAGTTTCAGTTGTTTTGTTTACAGTGGATTGTGGCTAGTAACTATACTTGAAATCATTTTTTTTTTTTTTTTTTTTTTTTGAAACTTCAGATCAATCTGAAGAGTTGGCATCATAACTTATTAAAGGCCTGTCTACAACTGCGCTACCCCAACCTGTCTCTCAGGACAAGGATGCACTGATTGGTTCACATGACCCTCCGACGTCATGGCGCTGTCCCAAGTTGAAGCATTTGGAAAACTGAACTGTTGTCCCAAGTTGTGTCCTAAGCTGATACAAAACAAACATGATGAAATGCTAATAAATAATGTTTTCAATCCGTCTGACAATTTTAATTTGAAGGCTGAAACTGTTAAAACTTTAAGTTTAAAAAATAAAATTTGGACGTTAGTTGGCAAACTTTTTTTTTTTACAATAAAACAGTGTTTGTTATAAATAAATATTCAAATCACCCATTTCATAAACATTAAATAATTCAGCAAATTTAATCATCAGTAGTATGTAACAACAAATAATATACCATCACATTCTGCAAGCTCACTTCAGACAAAGCATTTGTAGACCATATTCGGACTGTGTAATGCTGGAATCCTAATAGCGTGGAGAACGGAGCGAGGTAGGCAGTCCATGCTTGTGAGGTCTGTGAGGGAGTGGAATGTGTTGAGGGAGGAATTGGTATCTGCGAGAGGGGTTAAGTTCAGGAAGGGAGTGGAAAAGGAGTTGGTTGGGTGAAGGAGAGGTGAGAGAGATAGCCACGGGGTGGTAGCCTAATTACGAGTGTGTGAATGTATGTATGAGAATTAAAAAAATTCACATGTGAAGACGCGAAGGGCATAACGAGACTACAAAAATTTGTGTTAATGTGAACACTAGATTTTATCACCTCACCTCCTTTCAAAAAATTCTTTCCATGTCTGCTGGTACTTTGAGCATGAAAATATGGCTGTAATTATATCTATACATTAAAATGTGTTGATTTGCTTATTAATACAGCAAATAATAGCTCACATAAAACTTTGGACACCAAAAATTTGGTGGGTTAGACAGATTTAGACCTGTTGCGCCAGCGACATTAATAAATTAGAAATATTGTCGCGTTGACGTCAGAGAAGTCTCGATTTTGATTGGCTGGTAAATTATTTTATTCGCGATGCGCCAATTACGCTGCATCTGTCACGCTATTGTGATTTCAGCATCAATGTGACGCCACTTGACATAGTTTCGGACACGTCCACCGGAAACGGCCGACTGGTATCGTATCTTACACACTGATCTTCATAGCTCCCCCCTCCTCACAAGATAGTTCTTATATAGACTGGACCTACCTGGATTGGCGTCCTGGAAATTTCTGATGTAGGTGACCGAGGATCTAGCATAATTTTGCGCTTGGGCGTTGCTTTAGGTGTTTCGATTCGGTCACGGCGATTTAAATTTGTGTCGTGAAAATGATAATATCTGGCGAAAAATCCACCCATATTGCACAAAATGTTGCACGCAGTTTCAACTTCCTGGGGGAAAATGTGGAATAAGTTAATGTTTGTTTTTTTTGTGCTAAAAAATAGACACAGTTCTAAAGGATTTTACAGTTAGAGCAGATATAGCTAGAGTACTCACTCATAATCGACGCTGCCTCTATCCTTACAAGCGATTTCTTAACTAATCTTTTTTTGTATGTTTCTATCAAACACCGTTTTCGTAATCACAGAAAACGACGAACGTTATTTGAAATTTAAAATTTTCTCCACAAGTCACAGCAGTACTTTCGCCACACGTATGATGATTTATTCCCTCTGTAACACAAAATGTCTCTTCGTACCTCGTCAATTGTAGCCGTCAATCTTAAATTTCGTTTTCGTAAGATGGCATTCCTTAGTGGAAGAAACATGGCTGCCTTCTTCACTTATCTGAGCAGCCGACAAAGATAGTTGAATGTGGTTTATGTGAAAGTGTTTGTTCTTGGTAATAATGAGTGAGACATATAAAGCAATTGAGCTGTAGCGAAGTATAGGCGATGTCACAGGTCGTCGGTGGAAAATTCGGGTAATATTATTAAGTGTGCGATGGTACGATATCCGGCAATACAATTGAGTACATGACTACACTAATCTGCCATTCTGCCTTTCATAGCATGTTAGAGCAGAGGCGCCCAAAGGATACAGAGAGGGGCCGGCCCCTTTCCAACTCGAGCATTATTTTTACTTAATATTTTGGGGATGGTGTACAACCCGATACCATGACGTCACCAACATGGCGCTGTCATTTTTTTTTTTTTTTTTCCTGTTTCCCCATACCTTTTCTTTCATAACAAACGGGGCATCCACGAGAATGTGAAGGTTTTCGGGCAGGGACACTTTCAGCATTTATATATGTTGGTATCGGGAAGTACACTTAAGCCCACCTGCCCAAGTGTACGACGCAATACCACATATGGTATCGGGTGGTACACTTGAGCCCATCCGTCCAAGTGTACGATGTGATACCATACATAGTATCGGTACACTTCAACCACAATAGAATCATAGTCAATGTTTTGCTGCCTAAACTAACGTATTTGCAAACGAAGAATCATATGGTATCGGGTGGTACACTTGAGCCCATCCGTCCAAGTGTACGATGTGATACCATACATAGTATCGGTACACTTCAACCACAATAGGATCATAGTCAATGTTTTGCTGCCTAAACTAACGTATTTGCAAACGAAGAATCATATGGTATCGGGTGGTACACTTGAGCCCATCCGTCCAAGTGTACGATGTGATACCATACATAGTATCGGTACACTTCAACCACAATAGGATCATAGTCCATGTTTTGCTGCCTAAACTAACGTATTTGCAAACGAAGAATCACAATTTTTGGTAATTCAACCACACCTTGTTTATCATGGGTCATGTGTTGATGAATCACAGTAGTCAATAAATTACTATTTTGCCACCTAAACTAATGTATGATATTTGTGAATGATGAATCACAATTTTTGGTAGTTCAGTCGCACTTTGTTTATCAGGGGTCATGTATTGATGCATCACTGTAATGGGTGCATATTTTGACCACCTGACACAGTCTCATTTGCCATATAGGTAAATACAATTTGTGTTATAATTTTATACAATACGCTGTATTGAATTCTGGCTAAACGTACTACCTCTAACCTAACAGGACCTACCTACGACAACCTTATTCTGCATGTCACTACAAACATCAAACCTATACAATTATTAATTACAAATGGTAAAGACTCATTAGCTGCTACAGAATCGTTACCTAACATTACTACCTACAACACTGTTTATTGCACCTGATACACCATTTATAATTAAACATCTCAAAAGTTACCTTTACGAAACAGATCCATTAACATGGCAACGTGTAATGCCATGCTCATCCTCATTATTCGATGACGAGCACATCATTTGCACTACGATATGTATTGACGTGTTCGGCTGCTTGCGAGGGGCGAGATATTCCAGATTCTTTTACTGACCTTCTAGCATAGGGATGTGGATAAAGTTGTTGATGTTCCCAGTGTGCCAGCTTCTCTACATCTCGGAAAAGCATAAGGTTCTTGATTTCTCAGGGTGGTTGCAGGTCGACAGCCTGTGGCAGCATCCCCTGCAGCACACGTCTAATTACAAATTTGTAAAGCCATGGCCACACACATTGAACACTCTTATACACATGGTGTACCACATGGCAGCAATTACTGGAGGGCCAGATCCTGTGGTGAAAATTAAATAAACAATTTAAAACATGGGTTTCAAAGAAGCTAGTTGTATTACTGAGAAGGTACACAGGTAACACACATAATTCCTCATGTCTGAAGCGGGCCTGGCACACGAGGCCTGCAATGAGCCTAAGGGGACAAAGGTGCAGAATAACACTGTGTAAATTACAGTATTAAACTCTCCAGGGTCGCAAGTTTACGGAGAGGAGGATGAGCACACGGGAGGAGCAAAAGCAAAACAGTTCAGGTAACATAAATTAAACTATTGCACACAAACATGATTTACCACAACTGATGAAGCTCCCATCGCACGCGGCGTACGCAACTACCCTCGATGACCCACTATTGCAGAAAAGAGATGGTGGCACGGAGAAGCCGTTAACTGCAAGCGTCTTTCACTGCATATGTATTAAAAAGTGCGAATATGAAAATATGACTGTAGAAACAAATTTATAAATGACAAATCATTGCAAAAATTAAATAAAGAATTATGAGCATTCTGGTTTACTTTTACATGATCACACCTTAGCCAGTGTCTACGCTGAAGTGCAGCTGGTGGCAGGGCGGCGCATGGGGCATGACCTCAGCTCGTAGGTGGGGAATGGCTAATTTCTTACCTGTGGTGATGTCTCGAGCGATCGCCGATGGCATCAGGAATGCTGGGCGTCCAACTTGGTTGCAGGGGCCCCTGACACAGGGCCTGCAGTAGAACACGTGCCGGCAACATGATGTGGCATTCCTGAGTCTTGGCTGGCGTGTGTTTTGATGCCTGAGGCTAGATGGTAGCCCCCGGGGTTGTTGGTGTGAGCGTGTCGGCCAATGGTACACCGACGAACAGGTGGAACTGGCGGAAGAGTGGCTCCCGTTGTGCTGTTGTTGCTGTTACTGCTCGTCGTTAGATGGGGGGGGGGGATCTCCTCCCCACGTGGCGTTTAGGAGCGCCGGCGCTGCCCATTTGTCCTCAGCAGAGGCAGATGGCTGCTCAGTGGCTGGAAAGCCAAAAAATTTGTGTGATGACTTCTCACTTCTCCACACGTCACTTATTTCCCCTACTGCCAGCTCCTGACTTATGACAGCTGGTGCAGTAGGCGGGGTGGCATCTGGAAATCCGCGGAATTCCAGGGGTGGCTCTCCCTCCCCAAATGTCACTAATGTCATCTGTCGCAGTATTTGCAGTTATTATTAGCATAGTGGCAGGCATGGTGGTGATGGGAAATCCACGAAAATCGAGGTATGAGTGACCTCGTGATTACGGCTGATTCTCACTCTGGTTGTGACCTTGGTTTGGTGCAGACGGCAAGAGGTCAATTACTCCTACCTCAGCGGCACTTCCTGAATGTCAGTCGTTTTGTTTACCCATTTGTTTGTTGCCAGGTGGGTGCATCTCCTTCCAGAATGGTAGTTGCGCAAACGTCATCCCCGTGTATTTTACATCTTCTGCATCCCTATTTGCACCAAATAAGATGTAATACTGATTTGATCTAAAACTCTGTGTGGCCCGGACCATTTGGAGGCGAGTCTCACACAGAAGTTTTGTTTTGCAGTTGACATGATTAGTGTGCACGTACACTAAATCACATGGTTGAAGGGTTTGGGTTATTTCTTCATCCCTGGCTGCCATTTCTGAATGTACAGCTTTTGGTTCACGCGGGCTTCCTTGTGTCGGAGCCTTCGTTCCCTTTTCTGTCTCTCAGAATCTGCCACTTCTGGGTTCAAGTCCGGTGCACTGCAAGCAAATTATCCAGACTTGCTAGGCCTACGCCATACTGCATTTTGACAGGTGATTTTCCAGTCGCCTTGTTAGCATGATTGCGCAAGCAAAAAGTGATCTCAGGTATGTGCTGGGTCCAGGTGGTGTGGTCTTCGCCTACCCTAAGGTGCAGCTGTGCTTTAACCTCCTGATTCTTATGCTCTGTTGGATTCACGTGGGCATGATATATGTCCATTGTGTGGTGTAGAACATGCCATTTCATTCACAGTCTCCTCCAGAAAGTTGTGTGGCATTATCGCTAAGGAGGGTTCTTGGGTATCCCCATTGAGGAAAAAACTCCTCTAGGGTGGCAGCAATGTGGTGTATGCGCCAGCTTGGTAATGAGTACAGTTCGCACCACCGCATAAACAAATCTGTAACTACCAACATAAACATTATACTGTTGACATTGGCGCATGTATTCCTTTACCTCCTTCGTGAGGCCTGGCCACAAGTATGATGCAGTGATGTTTTTGACAGTTTGTTCTATACTGGGGTTTCCTGACAAGCTGTTATTATGTGCTACGTGAATGACCATGTGCCGTGCTACTGGCGGTACGTATAGCCACCACCAGCCGCCTTTGCGGCGGCTGTTCTGCGTTTCAAGTCATTTGTCTAAGACGCACCATCCCTCTAACACTTCCTATGGACACTGTTCCTTGATCTCTCTGACCTCCACAGACATTTGTTGCTGATTTAGGACATACACATACAAGTCGTCAGCGCACGTTTCAGCTAGCAGGGTTGGTTTACTTTCACGAGCCATGATGTGTTGTAGCAACACGGGTGGAGTTGTGCCATTGTTTTCCGAAGGCAACACAGTTTCCCACTCCTTCGTCTAGGGCCGTTTCTCGCTCGTTCGGGTGGCAGGACAGGGCGTCCGGCAGTTGGTTGTCTTCTCAGGGCATGTGTTTGACAACAAAATCGAAGCTGTGCAATAGCATTAACCATCTCATTAGCTTACTTCTGACTTTGTGCATTTTGTGTAACCATAACAATCACTGGTTTGTCTGTCCTTAGAGTGAACCTCCTGTATTTTAAGTGAACGCTGTATTTTTTAATGGCCTAAATGATTGCCAAGCATTCTCTTTTGTTCACATTGTATAGTTTCTCAGTATTGCCAAGTTTGACGCTGGGGTAAGCAATGAAGCAATACTCTTGGTTATCCCCATATTGAAAGAGTACTTCGCTGATGCTTTCCAGACTCGCATCTGTTTGGAGGTACAAGTGTCAGTTAGTATCTATACGTGCAAGGGCGCAACAAAAGCTGTATTTTACCTCGTCAAAGGCATTCCACATAGTTGAGTCCCACTTACATTTCTTAATGGGCGAGAGCATCTCTGTAAGTGGGGCTGTGATAGTCACAAAATCTCGTACGTACTGCCTAAGCCTGTTTATTAGGCCTAAGAATTGGCGTAACCTCTTCCGCGTGGTTGGTACAGGATGTTCCTGAATGATTGCTAGCTGTTCTGGCATAGGGCAATTTTCCTTCCCCGTCGACAAGGTGATCAATATACAGAATACTAGTTTTTCTTTTGCTGCATTTTTGTTTCCCACAGGTCAAGCCATTTATTGCAGGTCGTTCCAAAACGACAGCTGAGTGGCTTTGGTGGTCTTCCTATGTCTCTGACCGTACTACAACATCGTGAAGATGTGCCATGGTAAACTCGCCTATAATTCTGCCAACAACTTTCACCATCATATTTTGAAAAGTGGAATGGGCGCACCTTAACCACAAAGGGTATGGCACAGAATTGATATTGACGGCCGTCTGGTGCTGTGAAGGCAGTTTACTGCCTGTCCGCCTGCTTCACTGGTATTTGCCAGATACCACTATGCAAATCAAATGTTGACAAAATTTTTGCCTTGCCCATGATGTTCAGGGCTGTGTTTTTGCTAATGAAAGGGGGCAGGGCGCTTTCGGTGATTTGATTTATCGGTCTCGAATTGATACAGAATCGCCACCCTCTAGCTTAGGTGCGAGCGTGATAGCTGAATTATATCGACTTTCGGACTGTTCAATGCCACTGCGTATCATTACTGCAATCTGATGGTTTATTACATTGAGATGGTGCATGTCGTAATCAGTAAGGGATGTCCAGAGTGGATCATAATTTGTAAGTTTGATCTCGTGCTCTGCAACTGTGGTAAGCTTTAGCGGGTCTGATGGCGCAAAAGCATCTTTCCTTTTGTTCAGAATGTTTTCAAATTCACTGTGGTAATCTGCTGGAACACCGTGGTCGAACTCATTGAGTGTCACAGGCTGCAAGTTTCCCTTTATGCATCTGCCTAAATTATACACTGTACGCCTGACTTGTTTACCCAAATTAATGCGATCTTTGGGAATCTCTACAATTACATCTTGCTCTAGTAGCCAAGGCACTCCAAAAAAATACATCTTTGTGGATTTCCTTTGAAACTACTGTAGGTACACACATTTCTACATCTCTGATCTTTACGTCTAATTGGGTAATACTGATGACGTTACTCGTACCAGTTAAAGTGGCAAGCTCTTCACGGACAAAGTGGTGCGAGGCCGCAATGTCGATATAAGTAACAGTTGAGACATTTGAAACACACACAGGTAACCTCAGTAAATTATCTACGTTAGTACTCACTTGTCCCAGGTAGGTGTTGATTGGGTTAGTTACCTCAGGCCGGGCCATTGGTGTTTACAATTTGGCAGAGATGGGTAGCCCCTGAGGTGGCCCTACCCCGTTGGTGCGTTTCCCATAGCCGTTGAGAGCCTGTTTGGGTACAACCTGTGACCATTGGTACTGCTCGTGTGGGCAAATGCGGCACCGTGATGGTTGACGTGGAGCTTCGTTGTTGACAGCACGTGGCCGCGGTGTTGTCTCCTCGCACACTCCTGGTCACATGCCCGGGTATGCTGCACGGGTAGCTCAAACCCTGGCGTGGCATGTTTACCCTGTTTTCTGCTCTGTCACTGTTCCTCCTGACACTTTTAAAGTCCCGTGAGTCAGTGTAGTAGCTGCACCGTGGCTCAGAGTCACATGCAATCTCACTGTAGTCCTTATGAACCGCTGTAAACCATGGGGCACAGAGCCAGGCAATACACTGTAAGTACCGTTTCAACTGTTGACTCTCAACACATCTTCGGGTTGTAGATGTTGGTAGTGTCAGTTGGTGAGGCTGATTTTTCTGCCCACAAACATCTCCAGGTTCTCTCCGTGTTTCTATTCCTCCGTAAACAATGCCAGCTGTTGTTTAAGCATGTTGTAGGTGCTAGCATAGCAGGCCGTGGACTTTGTGGAGAACTGCACCCAAGACATGTTGTATTCTGTGATCAATCGCCACCAATCACTCGCGTCACCAGACAGCTGTGCTTCGATGGCGTTAGGCCACTCTTCTACACTGACTCCATACCTCTGTAGTCTGCTGGTGCATTCCGCTAGGAAGGCCTGGGAATCCTCTGTCCCCTTTTCCCCTTTCGGAAACTGGCGGGAGTGTCTGAAAACGTGTTGGCGTTGTGAGCGTCGGCTGTTCCAGGCGTCTCACGGGTGCACGTTCTCAACTGTGTGCTCACCGGAGCATTGGGGCATGCATGACATGTGGTTGTGACATGTGCCATTCTCCCATGCAGCGCAACACTGTTGACGTTGTTTAAGTCCGGTAGCGTGTTGTTGTTGACTCTGAACGGTACACATTCATCGCCGCGAAAGTTCCCTTCGCGGAAGCTGTTCCAGTCACTGTCACTCACACATTTAGAGTGGTATTTGTTACTCCACAGGTTACACACTGCGATGGCACGGCCTGTTCCTCTGCACCTTCTAGCGTGGCACTCTCGTACACGACTTTCTACAGGCGGTAGAAAAGCGTCAGGCGCAATCAGATGTGTAGATTCAGCCTGGTCGATGTCGTCTATTATGTTACCTGTGTTGCTTGTACATTTTGTAATGACGAGTATAGAAAGAATGGACTTTACTGGGTGAGTGATTAACCTTGAAAAGGAATTGTCTAATGTGTACAGGGTAGGTGTTGTAATTTAGAAAAACAAATCCTTCTTCTACACATTCGTGAACAGTATTCCTGTAGTTTGTTATCTCGGGGTTCGTGGGGTTTGGTTTAGTGGAATACTTTCAAACCCAACACTATAGCACTCTCATCAGAATTTAAAATATTGCAAATACATAGAAGCCATACTGGATTGGTCCAGAAATACACACCAATAAACATGCAGGAAAGAGATTACCATTTATACTGATTGGCACCGGGTGCTTGGCTGTTCATGAGAGTGAGTAAGGTCAAGTAGATGTAGATGAAGTATGCTTTAATCACAACCACTTGTTGTCTTTCTTCCAGGTACGTTCTCAATCATTTGAAGAAATTGTTCCTTATTCCACAGTGCTCAAGTTTGGTTAAAAGAATATTGTGATTGACACAGTCGAAAGCCTTTGTTAGGTCATAGAATATGCTTACTACTTGTTTTTGTTAATATAATGCCTTTAGTATGTTAATTCATAAATTGCTTTACTCATTGATTGTTTAGTTTGAAATCCTTTCTGGGCTGATGATAAAATTTTATAGGTATCTGTGTGAATGTGTAAGAAAATGTTTAAAAGATTGTATATCACTAGTTGACTGAACATTAAAATTGTAACAAAACTATGTGCACAATTATGAAAAAATTTATTTCACAATATATTCTATGGCATACAATGAGTAGTTGAGTTGCACCACAGTAGTAATACATTAATTTAATAGGTACATATTGCTTATGTAATGTTTAAATCAACACCCCCTCCACCTTCTACTTCAAAAAGCCGTGATAACAATAACATACAGAACACATAGACGTATACATCAAGAACCATTTTAAAAAATTGTTAATAAGAGTTTTTTGTTCGTTAACTGAAATTCTAACACTAAACACTAACACAATAATTCAAATAATGTTGGGGTTAGGTTCTGTTATGTTGGAAAAGCATGAATGACAGCATTTTTCAACATTCTATATAAATACTAACTCAGTAATGCCTAGCAATAACAGTGCATTAATCTCATTAATTTTTTTGCATTTCACCTTAACATATGTTCACGATAAAGTGAGCATTTTTGAAATCACCCTTAGAAAAATGTCACTGCTCCTACCTGCATGTATTTTAACAAGCGTGCTGAGAGACATTGCACCCAGTGAAGTTGGTAACGATAGATGGGAAAGTAGTTCCATATCTTAATGTAGAACAAAAAATGTTAGGTGATAACTTAAACTATTTCTTCCTCGCTGGGTTCCTCCTCCCCCCCCCCCCCCCAAATTTTGCTTGACCGACACATGAATAAAGTGACGAGGTCCATGGCAAAGTTAAATTTATATTAGGCCAATGAATACACAACGTGCACACAAGTAGATCTTAAGCATGGCTTTCAAAAGTGCTCATTTTACCGTGAACAGCCTATAGACCTATTTATGAACTGTCTGAATACAAATGACCATGTATTAAAAAAAAAAAAGATACATACTTAACTTAAATCAAAGAAATAGTAGACATTTGTCTCTTCTTGTCTGGTAACAACACACAGCTAAGCGGTAGGGTGCAATGTTTTCTCAGGCAGACTCTGAAGTCATGCGCAGTGCAACCATTGTGCTGGGAAAGGAGAACTGATCACCTGCCTACAAAATAGTGTGGCTATAATGTATTTAGTATATGTGTTCTATTTCAGATCATGCACTGGCAGTGGGGCACATTTTAGAGATAGGGTATAGGTATTCTTTGTATATATTGAGAGACAGAAAAATTCTACAGGGGTAGAATGGAAATTATTTTGTGAATCTCGTAGGGGCATAAGTAAACACGAAACTTAGCAACTGTCAGTAAGGGAAGTTTTGCTGTAGACTCACGATGAGTGAGAAACTTGGTGGAGATAGTGACTGATGGGAGCATGTGTGTCGCAGGTTGGCGGTAGTGGTGGTGCGGCCTGGCAGATATGCCGCATGCCCCGCATGGGCAGGCACTCGGCACAGGCGTGGTCAGCCATCCTCGGCCCGCCCGTTCAGCTACTGGGGCAGGTCCAGGCCACGCCTCCTGCTGCGAGACATACACCCCCTCACGCCCCTGGGTGCCCAGCCACGTCGTGGTGTCGCCATGCTGGTGGCCCGGGTGCTCCGTGGCGTCCTCAAGATACGCTACCTAGTGCTGGGTGGTGCCCTCGGAGGTGGTGTCACACTCCAGCGGGTGAGCGTGCTGTCATTTTGTCTGTTTGACTGCGGTTATGAGTGTGGCAAGTGACTAATCATACAGAGCCTGGCAGACGTCTGGGCACGTCTCAGAGGATGGGAAGCAGGATATACATCACAAGGGGGGAAGAGATGCTCACACAGAACTGATCAGAATATCAGCTGTCACACAAACAGCATGTTGTGTGTCCTTGTTGCTGTTACCAAAGGCTATAGCCTAGATGTTTGAGGGATAACACATTTGCTGGCAAGCCATTTTGTTGTCACACTGCTGCCGACCGGTGTATGTCAGGCTACACACTAGCGAGCATGAGAGAACTCATGTGCTGAGACATCTACCAGGCAATATACATTACTTTAATGCTGTTACAGATGCATTTGTCACTCATAGAGTGAGGTGGTAAATCCCCCATTGTAAACTTCCAGCTCAAAGGTTCAAAAAAATAAAATATGTGTGTTAAAGGCTTGTAGCGTTGCCGCTGCACTGCCCAGGCTGTGTGATATGTTGTCTTCTCCCATAGACATTCGACAAGTGGAAGGATGCAATGCCAGACATGTCATGGCTGGACGAGTACTTCCCCAACTCGGAGCAGCTGGATACCTTCCGCAGCTCATTACTGGCTGCCAAGGACAAGATGAAGGATAGCATTCAGCTTGGTGAGTGAAGTCATGTCTCCACAGATACAGGACTATTCAGCTAAGAGGTTCAACCCAAATATCTTCCAAACCGCTGAAGGTATCACGTTTTGATTTCAAATTCGTAAATGACAATGTGGGGCTCATAAGACACCATCTTTGTCTGTTCTGAGATGTAATTAAGTACTAAGATATTGATATCAACTTAGGTTTTTTTTTAAATAGCAATATACCCATTTCTCACAATAGCATAACATATTATCAAGACGGGAGTTCAGTGACATTATTTTAAAAATCTGACAAGAACTTTTTGAGATATATGGGGATGTTCATAGCTGTATGCATTTATCTGTAGCTCTGGCGTAGTAGGTTGCATCATCTGCTGGGATGTTGAGCATAGTATTTCTACATAGGTGATATATGTGCTACTGATACAGGAACACAGGTATTGAACACATGTAAAAGGTTGTTTGTTGGTGTTGTTGATATTACAGACAAATAAAATGTGTCTTTAATTCAATGTTCATAGTGTGGTTACAATTAATTCACCGAACAATTGTGTCTGTCTGATAGTCCGCACCAATGCACCATTTCCCAGCGGATGATGCAACCTACCCCCCGCCACAACTACAGTCAAATGCATACACGTATGAAAACTCCCTTATATCTCGAAAAGTGCCCGTCGGATTTTCAAAATAATCATATCACTGAACTTGTTGCTGAATAGGATATTATGTTATTGGGAGAAATTAGTATATTTCCATTTAAACAACCAAAGTTGATACTGTTACCTCAGTAATTAATTACATCTCAGATCAGACATAGACAGTGTCTTACGAGCCACGTAGTGCCATTTATGAATTTTAAATCAACATTTCAATACCTTCAGTGGTTTGGAAGATATTTGGGGTGAACCTCTTAGCTGAATAGTCCTGTATAGATAGACACACCTGTGTGTTGTGGAAGTATTTCTGTAATTTCATTACTGCTTGAATTTATTCTTGTAAGTCAATAAATACTCTTCAAATTCATATATAACAACACATCCTTCACTTATTTTGTGAATTACTCCAAACTCACAAAATTTAATTGTCTTCATCGAGAATCATTCCATGTCTATTCAGACACTGGCAGGACATGCGTGAAACATTTTTTTTGATAACAGTATCTACCTGTTCATTATTGTGTTGCACTGCTGCATGCAGGACACACACACAGAGCTGTGTGGGTTCTTGACTGCCATGCCTTAAAGTTGGGTAACTGTGTGCTGGAAGGCATGCTTCAGAAGACACACAGCTAGCCTGATCAGGGTGTGAAATTTTACATCTGTTGTGACTAACATAGAACATAGTTAACCACATATGTTTTATCGGTCCATTGGGGGGTTTTGGTGAGAAGGAGGGGAGGTACTGGAGAAAATCCTCTTCCTTAGCATCACACTCTCTCATCCAACTGATTGTACGTGTGGTGTGTTCTTTTGGGTTGTTTCTTGTCCATAACTTATGTACATACTTGTTTTTTATGTTGTATGTAGCATTGCTCCCTTACCAAGGCCTTGTCATTTGGGAGCTCACAAAAAATTCAAAATATTGAATTAATGTTTTTGAGTTGGAGTGCACTGTGTAACTGTAGCATAGAGAGCATGTAACGAGATCTCAGCTGGTTGTCAGTGCCGCAGTGTTGTTGCAGACCCGCGGCTCAAGGCCCTGGGAGCAGAGAAGTACCAGAACTTCCGCGACTGGTTTGATAGGCGTCTCGATGATGCCATCCAGGCTGCGGAAAAGAACGAGCTTGACTCTGCTGTCACCAATGGTGAGTACATAGGGTTCATTTTTACTGACCTGTTTACTTCCTGTTTTAAAGTTTTATTCTGAAACACCACAGAATAAATAATATCTGAGTCAAGGCTGACACGTGACTCCCTTGGTTGCTGAAGGGATGTTGCAAGGCAGACTCACCTGGGGGGGGGTTATTGCACTTCTACTCCTTGTGCGGAACTGGTGCGCGACCAGTCTACAGTACCGGCCTGGCTGCTTTCCAGCAGGGCACAAAGTCTGGTACTGTGACTTGGACTTTACGTTTTGACTGAACCAATCTGTGGTATACCTGGACGACGTTTGGCGCAGTGAAGTTAGAGCCTCATCCCTTTTTGCTAGAGTTGTTCTGATACCAATACTAAGTATAGGTATCGGCCGATACTTTGCCTTTTCCCGATGTATCTGTATTGGGTATGGTATCGGGCTGATACATTAGTATCAGTTAAAGACAATTAAGTTAGGTTATTACTTTCTTAAGAGACAAAATTTACCATATTTCAGTGTGTATACAGTAAAACCTCATTAATTCTAATTCAATTAATTTTAAATCGTATAATTCGAAGTGTGTATTTGCCCCCAAACAGGAGAATAGGATTTTATGTGATTGTGCCAGAGTTTTTATGTCTGTTGACTGGTTTTCGTCGCCTCTTCCAACCGCTGTAAAGGTGAAAAGATGTGACAGTGCAACGCACTGCGTGAAGTTTGGGTGGGTAGGACAAAGATAATTCCAGGTGGACGTGGCAGTTGGAAGGTTGTAGGAAGCTTTGTGCTGTGTGGATGCGGCTGGAGGATGGAAAGAGGAAGGAAGGAAGCGGAGCAGTGTGGGCAGTGTAGCTAAGGGGAGGGATGATGGATAGCCGGTAGAGGGTAGTCTGTTCAAAAGGGGGGAGGGGGAAGCAAAAAATATGAAGGGAGCGAGCAACCTTTTCAGAGGCCAGGATGCTTATTCTAAGTTTGGTCGGTAACTACCCACACCGTCATGAACCAACTGTCTCGCAGCCGTCCAAAATATTTGTCTGCTTCAAAACGGTATTCAGATTTATCAGTCGCTCAGCACGGGGGTGCAATCGGGCATCTTTGGCTTACCGACTTTTCACACTCCAAGCTAGATGAGCGTTTATGTTTCTGCACACTGTCTACGACGTACCAACAAAATGTTACTAGAATTGCTTGCTTTAGAATTTCATAAATCTGTTGAAAAAAACATTACTTAAAGATACAAATAGTAAGCTTTATATTTTTTAGCTCGTGAAAAATAGTATATGATTACAAATAGAGGTGGGTCCAAGCCCCATTTTGCCTATATTACAGATACTTTGTGGCCGATCTTGCAGTTATGGGGGTTCTCTGAGTTACTTTCGTGGGCAGTCTAACTCTGATGATTTTCCCCGAAACTAACCAAACTAAACACATATTTTACTCGACTTTACTCTCAGCTGGTTTGGGTGGCGTTACTGTTACTGTAGGCGGAGGGGGTTCCAGCTGGATGTCGCTCTCATGTTCCGGAACTACCCACAGCCAACAGACGTCTAAGTACGCGTCTAACTCAGACACTGTGTGTCTCTCTCCCCCTCTATCTCCCTCCCACTCTCTCTCCTCTCCACTCCCTCTCTCCCTCCCACTCCATCTCTCTCCCTCCCACTCCCTCTCTCTCCCTCCCTCCATCCATCTCTCCTCCCTCCATCCATCTCTCCTCCCTCCCTCCATTCATCTCCCTCCGCCTCATTCCTCCTCCTCCTCCATCTATCCTCCTGCCCTCCTACACCCTCTCTAATCCTCTACTCCATCCACTCTCTCTCTCCTCCCTCTACCCCTCCATCCTCTCTCCCTCCCACTCCCCCTCCCTCCATCCATCTCTCTCCCTCCCCACCTCCCTCTCCTCCTCCCTCCCCCCCATCCATCTCTCTCTCCCCCTCCATCCCATCTCTCCCCTCCTCCCTCCATCTCTCCTCCCTCCCTCCATCCATCTCTCCTCCCTCCCTCCATCCATCTCTCCTCCTCCCTCCCTACATCTCTCCTCTCCTCTCCCTCCCTCCATCCATCTCTCTCTCCTCCCTCCCTCCTCCATCTCTCCTCCTCCTCCCTCCTCCATCCTCTCTCTCCTCCTCCTCATCTCTCCTCCCTCCTCCATCTCTCTCCTCCCTCCTCCTCCATCTCCCTCCTCCCTCCATCCATCTCTCTCCTCCTCTCCTCCTCTCCTCCCTACTCCATCTCTCTCTCCTCCCTCCCTCCATCCATTCTCTCCTCTCTCCCTCTCCTCATCTCTCTCTCCTCCTCTCCTACATCTCTCTCTCCTCTCCTCTCCTCCCCCATCTCTCTCTCTCCTCTCCCTCTCTCTCTCTCTCTCTCTCCCCGCTACAATACACTCTCTCTTGTACTGCCTGTAATCCTTCTCTAATCCAAGGTAAATGCAGCTAATCTTTTTTTTTTTGGTTATTTCCTTCATTTCTTGCCCTTCTTCCATAATCGTTCTCCTCGTTGTACTTTAGGGTATTATTTCTCTTAGGTGCTCTTCTTTGGAAATGTGCATTTCTTTAATACATATAAAACCTTTTTGTAACATGGGGAATTCAATTGAAAGGTAAGTCCAGCAATTTATTTATCGGGTTTTTCCTTAGTTTATGCCCGTTTAAAAACAAAAATATTCACTAAACTTTATACCAAACGTATTTTTTGTGTCTACTTGGCGAAATCATTCTATTTAAATTAATATTAAACATGTAATTATTAAAGGTATCGGGATTTTGACGTCGCTATTCAAAAAAGTAAATATTTGATCCATCCCCTAACGATGTGTCCTGGCAACATGGTTTTTAGCATGTATTATGCAAACCTTTAGTACAGGATCGTTAAATATATCTACGATGTCGCCTTGTAGCGTTTAAATATAGACTGCGCTCCTTATGGCGCGCGCTGTCTGATGTCTTGTCTTCCCAACACGCCTGTCGAGTCGACACTGGTTCATTATCAGTAACTTCTTGCGAGGAAATCGAAGGATTTTTATTCATTTATTTCAATAGACATACGTCTTTGAATAAACTAATAATATGTCATGGGTAGGTAAGCACCGAGCCAAGTGCAGTGTAACCCCATCAGACACGCGAAGCCATCTTCAACTGAGCCACTCAGATTCCCGACATACACGACCATCCACTACGGGAGCCGGAGTCAAAGTGCCACACCCCCCTTCCCAGCAAACTAACAGCCATCACATTGCCCGATCAATAACTTCTCCATGCGCTCTTAGCTGGTAGTATGCGAAGGACATTTAAAATTTGACTTGCATTTGGTGTCATATTATTTTCATTTTCAGAGGGTTTAAAAGTTTGGTCAGCTTGCTAAGAAAAATGTTTTTTAATGTATTATTAACAGTAATACTTTTCTTAAAATTCAGTGCGAGTGGCATTGTTATCTGCTCTGGTATCGGTATCGGAAAACATAGTATTGCAACTACTCTACTTTTTACCTCTTACAGATACCACTGCGACAGGAGTATGGCATGAGGTAAGAGGTGGAGCAGGTAGTGCTGTGGTCCAATTGGAGTATGAAACCACGTACTGCCTCTGCCAACCCAATGCAGTATCCCTATCTCAGTATCCAGCACCAGAAGCGCGGTGGATACTGAGAGTCAGGTCTCACTGGCTGACAGTCTCGATATGTGGGTGAGTTCCCCCTGAGGACCAGTTTTCCCCACTCAGGGAATACTTCTGATGGAAAGTACCAAGCTCACAAGCTGACTCCAAGAGGACGAGGACCTAGTGTCGGGGCTCTGCCGTTCCGTACACTGGTGCACAGAACGGTTGGCCGTTCAAAATACTTATGTGTACTCTATTGGTGTGTTTGGCGAATTGAACAAATTTACCGTTCACCTGCTGTCCTTATGACGGGGCTGATGTTTACAGGAAAGGGTACAATTACTACAGAAAAGATACATTAAGTGGATAAAACTTGTTTATTCCATTGAAGGACATATACAGGATGGTGTTTTACTACCTCCTACCAGCTGGAGCTGATGGAAGCTGACCTACGAATGAGAGGTGAAGGCGATCTGTTCCATGGTTAACACGGGGTTGATAGACAAAGTGCTGTGAAAATAACTTAAACTTGGCTACGCTACGATGTTGCCCTGAAGGGGCCGCAAGTGTCTTAAGTCATGGATGCCACCAGCCCTCAAGCTGAAATTCTGATTCCTGTATATAAAAATCCTATCAAATCCTTGGAATTAAAAAAACTGCAAATTACAGAAAAATAAGTGGATATGAAAGATGTGTACTTATTTATTGTTGTTGTTTTGGAATATACAAACCATGGTAATTCTTTTCTCCACTCCCACTTATACTTTCGTTTATACGATTGTTACACCCCTTTAGGGCATAGCAGGGCTAAAGGAAGGCAAAGGAAGACGCACACCATTAAAAAATAAAATTAAAAAAGCATGGACACAAAAATTCCAAAATCAATACAAATATATTGAAGCCCATTTATGCATTATCACCAAAAACATCAACTTTGCAGCTTGATTCAAAAAATAAAAATTGCATCTGTAAACTTCTGTTGCTTGCTACCAATCCAGTGAACTAGAGGAAGGAGAGAACACACATGCACTGGAACAAACAGAAAAACGATATTAATATATCCAGAGAAATCACCCAACCTTAATACACACTTGAGAAATCCCCTTCAAAAATGGTAAAATGACTCCCGGAGTAAAGCAAGCACCAATACAACACCAAGTAAAAGTACGCCTGACGCTTCACTAAAAATTACAACAAGGAATACTAATTTCTAGAATACCATTGGCAAGGAGCAAAAACCCTCATTACACTTAACCATGAGCATAAAGGCACGCCATGAAATATCCACTAAACTCCTTGGCATATAAAATTAGTCCACCTCTTACAAACATTCCCATAAAATACCATATTGAAAACTCACACAATCAAAACAGAGAATAAACACTTCCCTACAAAAATACATATACACAAAAACAGCTAAAAAATATCACTACCAAAAAGGGAAACTCTACCCCGGCATAACAACTACTACGTTCATTGCAAGACTTAACTTGAGTAGTACTCATATTACGTGAAAACGTGTCTAGCATGTTGAAGCCCCGAAGTACTAAGTGGTGTAGACATGTTCTATCGTCGGCCAGCCCGCGCAACTCAATGAGGAACACTGCACATTTGCTGGTGCTGGGGATTAACATTTATACTCGAAAACGCAGCTGGGAAAGGTTAAGGAGGCGGCGGGAATAGTGGAGAGGCGTATGGAAGGTGCCAGAGTGTGCGAGGCTGAACTCGTTGCCAGTAGTAGCCACCAGACAGCGCTCGGCCACGACAGGAGCACCACGTGCCTCTCTTCAGTATAGCTCAGTGCTTGGAAGCGTTCAGACATGCGCCATCCCGAGGGGGTGTGGGGGGGGGGGTAGAGAAAAACTAAGTACCTTTTTCTGCAGCAAAAATATGTCCTCTTCAAGTAGTAACCCCTCTTCAGACAAAATAACAGTTTATTAATCTGGGCTACCAAGTACATATGTGGCAAATAACCAAACAGACTTCCTAACCAAGTTCATTAACGTCATGTAGTTCTGTAAATACACCAACCCCATAATAGCAGCATTTAATCATACTCCAGAAAATTGTAGGCATCACACACTTCACCAGCTGGCGGGATGGAAAATAAATTGTTCAGGCAGGACAGTCTTTGGCAGGACAGGAGTACTCGCATAAAATTGCTTGAGTTTGATAATTGACACGTGTCAGACTTGAAGCAGGGTTTCACAATATTTCATTTCTTCACCATTGTGATATCCATGCCAAACACAAAATTCAGTCACCAAATTCGGATTGCATGCGTAAAAACAGCAATTTGCGGCAAAGGTTCTTTTCATTAATTGCCTTGGCCTTTGCATGTGATCATACAGCCAGGAACAGAAATATGAATATAACTATACCCGCACCAGTTAATAATTAAGCAAAATATTTTGGACATACACTATTGAAGCAATGGCGTACTATGTCAAAAATATTTTGCTTAATTATCCACCTCCATTATAAGAAACTTTCAAACAAATGCATCAGTGAAACTGACACACATTTGCTGTGGGTGCTAGTGTCGCCACTTTGAGCGAAGTGGGAAAAAAATATTGACTTTGGATTTTTCTACGAGTGTTAAAAATCCATAAATACTGATAAAATCCGTTAAAATGGCAGGCCTGCTCTAAGTGTTTAACGACATTAGACGATGACTGGTGAGGACTGGTAGAACAGTAGTAGTGTTCGACACGAAGGCAGTGCAGTGAAGGAACAGAACAGACTGGCGTTCCAAGGGATGTGCCCCGCCATTTATACTCTGGCTGGCGCAT